>JAEIGP010000806.1:6305000-6905000 GCA_018904095.1 Zaprionus ghesquierei | reverse complement strand
AACAATGGTCGCATGATTACATTTGTGTGCCAGAGTCTGCCTCAGAGTGTGTGCATGTGTGTGTGCATGTGTGTGTGTGTGTTGTGCGGGTCAGTTGCGGTCAGCGTGGGTTCGAGTCGAAGCGAGTCGAGTCCAGTCGAAGCCGTTGGCCCGTTTGGTGTCAAAACAACAAATTGTTTTATAATGCGCAACGCGCCAGACAAAAGGCAAATACACACAAAGACAAATGGCTGAACGCACAGGCACACGCACACGCACACGAACACTCACACAGTTACGTGCCCATGTGCTTGAAAAGGGGGGAACGTGGCGTGGGCGTGGGCGTGGGCGTGGCACTCATCCATTTGTAGCTTAAACAAAGCCGACTCCGTTATTGCATTTCGCGTCGAGCGCAATTTCGAGGCGCCAAGTCGGAGCAACAACAATGGCATTTTTTTTGCCAATTGCCCTAAGAGGCAAGAGGAGGCGGGGGGGGAAGGGGAACAGAGGGAATCCACTCCAATGAAGCCCTACGTTTATTGTCGTGGCTGTGTAGCGTAGCCATTGTACGCGCCAGTCGCACGAAGAAGGGGTTACGTCGCGCCACTTAAAAACATTTCGGGTGCGAAGCCCAACTAATTGTTGGCCAACTTTGAACCCCTACCCTTTCCCCCCTGCCAGTCTCTGTTCTTTACCTATTGACCCCTTGGCCAGCTGCTGACCTAACCCTCAGTCTGCCTCTTGCACGTTATGAAATAGTTTAGCGTAGTTTTCTCAACGCTTTTTGCACCTGCCTCTCCGACAATGTTCAACCCGAAATGCTTTTGTTATTTATGTGTGGGTGGAGGGGAAGGGGAAGGGGGGGGGGAGAAAGGTAGAGGGGAGTGTGTAAGGTTGCTGTGCACTTTATAACCTTTTGTGCTGTTGCTAAAAGCTGTTGCATATTTCACAAAATTAAATTGTTTTCAATATGCCAGGCAGCTATTGGCAATTCCCCCTCAATGAGTTCAGTTTGAGGTTTGTGTTAGCTAGTGGAATATGATGGGGCATGTTGTATGTTATATCTGCTATAAATGATGTATGGCAAATTTAAGTGAAACAATCTTTAAGCCTTAAATCGCAGCAGACATTCCGTTGTGGCGCTGAGAAATGCACTACAAAATGTACTCAGTAGGAAACTCACAGAAAGATAGCAAGAACTCAATACGTGCGTTTCTCTCTCTCTCTTTTTTTATGGCACTTGCACTATAAATCGCTTATAGCAAGTACTACATCGCTTTAAGGCGATTATTTATTGAGTTCACACCTGGCCAGCTGCAAATTGCCCTCGTCAGCGACGCCTAATGCAATTGAGCGAGGACTGTCGAAAAAGTTCAGGTCCTCGCCTCGTCTTGTCGCAAATTGGCATTCATTTGCATTACCCAAAGTTATTTGCACATGTGTGCACACTGTGCAGCAGCAGCAGGAGAGGAGCGGGTGAAGGGGGCAGGGGGACTGCAACAAATTGCAGCTAGTAAAGCGCTAAAACGTGACACACGACGGCGACGCGAACGGTAAATTCCAAAGTAAATTCGTGTGCAACAAGCCAAGCAGGCGGATAAGGTGAAGGCAGGCAGTCAGAGAGGTTCCCCTCTCCCTCTCCCTTCCCCTCCCCGCCTTCACTGTCTGCTTGCTGCCTTCTTTTTAGCTCTTGCTTGCGTTACTTGCACTCGGCTGCGTCTTTTACTCTCAAACGCTTATTGGCTTAGTCAAAATGCAGCAGCACATCGACTCAATAAATGTCATATCCCCCGGGAGGGAGAGTAGCGCATCCCGCTTCCTGCTGCATAAGCCGCTTTGGCCAGGGCACTGAGTAAGTGGCTAAGTGAAGGCATGACACGGCTTTTATGTTTGACTTGGCCGAATGCAAAGTGCCTAAGTAGGGGGAGGCAACAGACAAGTCGCCAGGCAGCCAGGCAGACAGACAGAGGGGGTAGACATTTACGATATAAGAAATACGATTAACATGCGAAATCAAATTTAACAATTTCTCACACTCTTTTCCCTCTCTCTCTCTCTCTTTGCAGGTATGTTAACTTAGCAACTGATTCTGTCTTCAATTCGCACGTAAGTTAAGTTAAAGTATTTGCTATACCATTCGACCATACTAAGTTTGTGCAACAGGCAGAAGGAGACGTGGTAGATTGAGCCATGTCCGTCTGTATGTCCGTCTGTCTGTATGAACGTCTAGATCTCAGCTATTACAAAAGCTAGAGACACCAAAGTTGACATGATGGTTGCTATATACCATACAAAGATGAAGTTTACTTCAAATTTGAGGTGGCACGCCCACCACCTACGCAAATCGATAATTTACGCATATTAAGGAAAGTATTTACGTTACAGCTTTCTGCTTTGGCACACGTAAAGACGTTTTAGTCTTTGTGTGTGTGAGCGCAAGTTAGTGCAACTACGAAGTTGGTCGAATGGTATCTTACAGTCTGGCACTCTCGACTGTTGCATTCCTTACTTGCTTGTACTTGTTATACCTTGCTGATTACCTTCGAGAAGTTGCAAAGTTTTAAAATTCACAGTGCAAACACTTAAAGAAATATTTACCTCAGCTTGCCCCTCTTTCCCTTCAGGCAATCATGTGTGGCTACGTAATGCCAAATGTCATTAAGATGAGTTTAAAAATCAATCGTGTAAATATTTATGAATGCGTTTGCACAAAATGCCAACAAAATTAAACGAGCAAACGAGTTGGCAGCGCGTAGGTGGAGAGAGAGAGAGAAAGGGGGCAGGGGAGCTACGTTAGCGCGTTACCTGACAATGGCGGCGACGCCATTTGCAACTGGGCTAAAAATAAACGCACACGCAAAATGACAGGCAACAAACAGAATGCGCCACTTGTGCCCCCAAGTGTGCGTGTGCGCGAGTGTGTGTGTGTGCAGTTAAAGTGTCAAAAACACGCACAGCTAGACACAGCAGCCACGCCCCCCAAGTTCTGTGCGCCTCTTCACACACACACACACACACACGCACACACGAAGTTTCAGGTAGCGCATCATTTTTATAGTTTGCCTCGTTGGTTTTCATATTTTATCTGCAATAGTCGTGGCAACCCTCGTCGCGCAGCGCAACTGAAGTGCGCACAGTGGGGCCAGGTATGGAGTACAAGTTGTGAATGTTTTGAGTGCATGCAAATGTAGTTCATATTTTGCCTGCAAATAGTTTTCAAAATTTTCCAAACACATTTTTTTTTTTTAATTATATTTTTGTTTTTTGCCCACTGTGCAGCTGTCATAAATATCGAACCAGCCAACGCTACTCAACAGCTGACTGAGCTGTTGCTGTCGTTCTTTGCTGTGCCAGCATTATTTTCTGCTAGGCGTGGCCGCCCCGAAAACAAAGGCGTGTAGCCAGAGCGATTGATTTAAATAACACTTGAAATTATGTCGAATATTTACTATATAGAGGCCTATGTGGATATATGTATACATATATGTATATAGACGAGGTTACGTGCCTGCTGCCAGACATCATGTGAATTTATTTCAATTGCTGCAGGTGCATGACAGCCGACGGGGCGTATGCGTGTTTTTAACTTATGAAGACAACGCGCGCTCTTGTTGCATTGTTGTAATTTATGAGTTTCAAGTTTCGAGTGCTGCAAGGCGGGGGGCGTGGCAGGGCAGGGCAGGGGGCGGGTCGAGCGGTGGTCAGGTTGCTGCTTTTTAGGGGTCACTTTCCTGCGCCACTTTTGGGCCATTGTTTATGGCCGCGCACACACACACACACAATGACATTGTGTAACGACAAATTGCATGGCATAATTTATGCGTTCGTCAAAAAGTGTGACCAGGCTTTAAAGTTGAAATGGAAACAACGCAAACGATGCAAGTTTTCAGGCCTATTTCAAGTTTTTTCATTAGAGAATAGTTGAGGTTTTGCTACAGTTTCAGTTTCTGCATTTAATAAGCAACATATTTATGGGCTAGTGGGTGGGGGGGGGAGGGACATAAACATTTCACAGCTCAAGTGTTTATGGCAAAGTTTTCTAACTTACCCTCAACTTGCCAATTTCATCATCAATATCAGAAGTTCTGCATTTGAGTGCCCCGGCACTTGGTTATAAAACTTGCCAGATATCTGAAAAATTACAAAATGGCGGCGGTATAGACTAGCCAGATACTGTCTGGTGTATGAACAAAGAGTCTATGAATAGTAAAGCAGATTTCCCTTTCAAGTTTCATTTACAGGGTGTGCAAAAAGGAATTTTTGCATTTAACATTGTAAAGGAATTCACGCGGATGAGATGCTGTCAAAATTTTACGCTACTTTGGCAACAGTTGCAATTTTGAAGGATTCTAGTTTGGCCAGATGAGCTTAATGAGCTTGCCCCCACACACACTTTCTTCCCCTCTCTCTCTCTCTCTCTGCACTGCCTGCCCACTGTACTGTGTGCTAATAAACTTTTGTAGTGCTCCGTTTCGAGACTAGATAAAGTTCCAACTAGTACAGTGGCTTCCCCATCTACTTCTTCTTCTACGGCTGAAGTGCGGCTTAAGACTTTCTCGAGGCAATCTCAGGTAGTTGGCATGGGATTATATCGCCTGAAGGGGCCTTAAGCCGAGTAGTGGCCGAGCAGCTAGAGTGCTGCAGTGCCAACTTGTTGCAGTAGTTGGCATGTTTACTTTCCCCAGTTAGAAATGGAATTAAGTATTTTATGAAATAATCTATCACAACTTTCTACTTGAATATAAGTGCAATAGATTTGACCTTACTTCACATGAAGAAACATTTTCCTAACGTTCCATAGCAACTCGACAACGCAGAAGTCTACACAAATATGAGTAGCTTAGTCCTTCGTTAAGTGTGTGCACAGCTTGCCATAACAGTTGTCTGAGCTTGCTATAAAGCTCAAAGCTGTCGCAGAACTTCGACTTACCTATACCTCGCTTATACATTTTGTTCGAAAAAAATGTATTAGAGCTTTTTCTTATAATTTCGACTCTGCTTATAACTTGGAACACGTATACAGCTTATAAGTCCTTTGTTATACTACAAAAGCACATTTATAAATATAGTTTGTATAAGCTTAAAATTTAAGCTGAATTTCGGAGTATTTGTTCCCATACCAAGTTGCATTAAAAACTTTCCCTAAGGGTTTCTGTCTTGGCAAGTTACCCATATTTTCTGCCATAATTCCGCTCTCACTTTGTATAACACTTGCTCCTTGATACTTGGCGCTCTTTAATCTTCACTCTTTACTCTTAAGAGCCTTTACCGCTTTGGTTAATGCAAGTGGCAGAAGTTAAGTCTGAACTTTGCGGCTTTCCTTGCTTATGTTAATTGAACTCCGAATGTCGCAGCGGGAATGTCCTGCAAAAAGCAGGAAACTAACTGGGAGTTAACTCTGTGAGTGACTCGAGAGACGGACCTATAAAAAGAGAGAGGAAGATGGAGGTAAACAGTAGTTAAACTAGCTAGGTGAACTATGTTATACTACAAAAGGACATTCGGTTTACATTTATAAAACTCCCTTATACGAACATAGCTTGTGCGAATATAAGAGGAATTTGATTCTAAACCGATTAAGTACTCCAAGTTTTGTGATCGTATATAATATTTTCGGAATACAAAAAGTCCCTAACTTATACATATACTGTACATTTTGTGCTGCTACTGTGCACAAGTGAAATATGCTAGTATACGAGTGTCTTATAAGTTTGTATAAGCTTCAAAATTTAAGCTGAATTTCGGAGTATTTATTCCCATACTAAGTTGTATTCAAAACTTTCCCTAAGGGTTTCTGTCTTGGGAAGCTACCCATATTTTCTGCCATAATTCCGCTCTCACTCTGTATAACACTTGCCCCTTGATACTTGGCGCTCTCTAATCTTTGCTCTTTAATCTTTACTCTTAAGAGCCTTTTCCGCTTTGGTTAATGCAAGTGGCAGAAGTTAAGTCTGAACTTTGCGGCTTTCTTTGCTTATGTTAATTGAACTCCGAATGTCGCAGCGGGAATGTCCTGCGAAAAGCAGGAAACTAACTGGGAGTTAACTCTGTGAGTGACTCGAGAGAGGGACCTATAAAAAGAGAGAGGAAGATGGAGGTAAACAGTAGTTTAACTAGCTAGGTGAACTATGTTATACTACAAAAGGACATTTGATTTACATTTATAAAAATCCCTTATACGAACGTAGCTTGTGCGAATATAAGAGAAATTTGATTCTAAACCGATTAAGTACTCCAAGTTTTGTGATCGTATATAATATTTTCGGAATACAAAAAGTCCCTAACTTATACATATACTGTACATTTTGTGCTGCTACTGTGCACAAGTGAAATATGCTAGTATACGAAAGTCTTATAAGTTTGTATAAGCTTGAAATTTAAGCTGAATTTCGGAGTATTTGTTCCCATACTAAGTTGTATTAAAAACTTTCCCTAAGGGTTTCTGTCTTGGCAAGTTACCCATATTTTCTGCCATAATTCCGCTCTCACTTTGTATAACACTTGCTCCTTGATACTTGGCGCTCTCTAATCTTTGCTCTTCACTCTTTACTCTTAAGTGCCTTTTCCGCTTTGGTTAATGCAAGTGGCAGAAGTTAAGTCTGAACTTTGCGGCTTTCTTTGCTTATGTTGAATGCATTCCAAAGGTCGCAGCGGGACTTATTAAAGTCCATTATGAACAGTTTAAAAAGTCATTAAGAATGCGAAAAGCAGGAAACTAGCTGGGAGTTAACTTTGTGAGTGACTCGAGAGAGGGACGTATATAAAAAGAGAGAGGAAGATAAAGGAAGTAAACAGTAGTTAAACTAGCTAGGTGAACTATTGTCGCTCAACGAGAACACCTGCTGACCTTCTTCCTCTCCCCCCTCGCCACATTCTATATGCCACTCAAGGTAAACAAATAATAACAACAATGGAGAAATGCAAACACATTTGTCAGTCAATTTTCAATCGGCATTTGATCCTTTGAGCTGCACGTAAATTTGTTTGCCATCAAAATGGAAACGAAACACGACGCGACGCGACGTTACGCGATGCGATGCGATGCGACATCAGGCTTGAATCAGATTCACAATCAGAATTCGAATCCGTTTCCAAATCAAACTGAAAATCAGCGTACGAATGTGAATCAAATCAGGAGACAACATGTGTGGCGAATTACACCTGCAGAGCTGGCACCAGCACTAACACACACACACACATACACATGGATATCGCGCACACAATGAATGGCTTTGTGTATGAAATCCGTATAATGCAGTCAATTGAGTTTTCCCTCCCCACCCCACCCCTTTCGCACCATCTCATTCTCTTTTCGCTTTTACGGATTACTCGTTGCATCATGCATAACAACAACAGCACCAACAACAACAACAACAAATCGTCGACATGTTCGGGCAATTTATTATAATGCGCAAATCGAAATTCGAAAATATCGCAGCGCAGCGCAGATGGCGTGCAGGTGTTTGCCAAAAGGTGTTGCCTACTTTCAAGCGCAGCCTCAAAAATAGCTAGGGTGTGGGAATTGGCTAAGGGATGGGGGTTTGAGTTTGGGTTTGTGTATTGGGATGGGGACGCAAATTATCGGTGGAAATGTCAGTGCAGTCAGTCGACTGTCATTCATCATCGGATTTTGCAAAATAATTCTAATCCAGTGGACTGTAAAGTTTTAATTAAGCCAGCGATGCATAATTTGCAAACTGAAATTGCCGCAAAAATCCTTGCGCCTGTTTGGGGTTAATACTTAATGCCTTAACGTCTTGTATTAATTTCAATTACAGAAAACGCCTTCATGCTCCAATATTTACGAGCCTAAACCCACGCCCTCCCCACCCCCACACACACATACTTACATATTGGCATATGGCCGAGCGCACACGCAAGTCAAGGGGCACTTCCTTCCATAGGAAATTACAATTATTAATTACATTTTATACATTTTATGCGCAATATGAATTTCATTTGCGTTTCCTTTTGATTTATGCATCCGTTTTGCCTAAGCACAATAAGCAGGACGACCCTGAGTCGATTGTTCTCATATTTTTTATGGCAATTATAAATCAAACAATTGTTTAAGAAATACAAATGAAAGACTGAGTGCTCTCATTGATTAGGGCCTTGTTTGTGTGTGGGTTAAATAAATAATTCAAATAACTGAGTTTTCTCTCTTTCTCTCTCTCTACGCTAGGACGAATTTGTATAAATGGGCAAAAACTTTGTGATTTCTTGTCTAATTTTCAATTAAGCAACAATCAGTGCGACAATAATTTACGGCAAAATGAAACGCGCAATAGGGTTGTCTTCTCCCCCTCTCTCTCTATCTCCCTCTGTCTCTCTTCAGTTACAGTTACATGTGCCGTGCTGCCTCTGCTGCTTGTCTGCGCAATTAATTTGCTGCAAAAGGCGGACACAAATCAGGGCGAACGAACACGCAGAACGAACTGCGAAAGCAATTGCAATTTTCGTTGCTCGTTTTTTTTTTTTTTTATTTTTGTCTCTCTTGCCAGGCAACTTCTTTAGCTGAATACGCATAAATTCACATCCGGCGACAAGATGCTCGGCAAAGTAGAAGCAGGAGGGTAGGGCAGGGGGGAGGCTGCTCAACTGGGGACAGTTTACCTCGCTCATTTTAGCAAATTGTGAACGTTGCAGTTTGCTCTCTCCCTCCCTCTCGCTCGCGCAGTGCTCAGAGTTTGGCAACATGGGCAACTTCCGCTAACGCGAAACGACACCAAAAGCGAAAGCGAAAACGAAACGGAAATGTGCAAATGAGCACAGCGTGCATATCTTAAGCAGACAGTGCAAGCGATGAGGGGGGAGGGGAGAGGGTACCAGGTCCAGTTTGCTATCACCCAATTTTATTTCTACTGCTTGTCGCTGCAATTTTATGCTCATCGTTGTTGTTGCGCCATTTGTGGCAGCCATAAACGAAGATGACAGCGAGCGAGAGAGAGAGAGAATTGCAGTTGCCTTCCCCTCTATACCACTCGCTTTCTCTTCCCCTCCCGCGTTTTGTTTTTTCGCCTAATTGGAAAACTATACACAGACAAATTGCCAAAGTGCTAATGCGGCACAAACAGCGAAAGAGACAGACACAGATACAGACACAGACAGGCAAACATAGCTTGCCTGCCACATGAATATGCAACGAGTTGCGCCACATTCCGCATCTGGCATAAGGCATGAGGCATGAGGAGATTGGCTTATGCATTCGCCAGCGATATGCCGCAATGATTGGCATGGCAAATTAGAATTCGCCCGCCTGTTTGAACAGCCAGCAGCAAAACAACAACAACAAGCAACAACAACAATTCAAAATTGAATTTAGCCGAATAAGCGATGAGCGCGAAGTCGGTGAAATCAGGTGCGTAATTTCTGTTAACAGCATAGCAAATGTTAAGCTGAAAGGCTTAGCCCATGTTCGACTGCGATTTGCATAGCTAATGCAACGAGCTGCTAAGCGGATAATAACATTGCCTGACAGTTTAGTTCATGTTAAGTTGCCATGTTAAGTATTTAACAGCTGTTAAAGAGTTGAAGTACTTATAGGTAGAACTCTTTAAGCAAATCTGGTATAAAACCATTGCAGATGGTATATTCATTTTGGTTAGAAGTTTGTAACGCATCTTAGAAGACATCTCCTATAAAGTATATAAATACTTAATCAGCCTCAATAGGGGAGTCAAACTAGCCATGTCCGTCTGTCTGTCCGTCCGTCTGTTGCAACTCAAACTAGTCTCTCAGTTTTAGAGCTATCTTCATGAAACTTGGTATACACGCTTCTCATTGCTGCACGCTGTAAATAAGTCGGAACGAGCCGAATCGGACCGATATATCGTATAGCTGCCATAGAACCTATCGGTCGATTTTGGTTATTTTTCAAGATATTGCCAAAAATCTTTCGCAATCTATGCCTTAGTATGTCCATTCAAAGCTGCGCAAATTTTACCAAAGTCGGACCGATATAGCTGCCATAGAACCTATCAGACTTTTATCATTTTTCAAAATATCGTTGTGACACTTTTCTGATATATGTCTAATAATGTTCATTAAATGCTATGCAAGTCTTCTTAATATCGAACTGATATATCGTTAAGCTGCCATAGAACCTATCGGCATAATATTTGGAGTAACTGCATGGGTATGAAACCATCGGCGTGCCGAAGGTAGCCTTTCTTTCTTTTCACCATTCTCAGAACTAAATCAGAAACTTGTATCTATTTCTTTGCCACCCCCGAACTTTTGATTAGCTGCCCCGCCCAGTTTCCTTTTA
Organism: Zaprionus ghesquierei; assembly: GCA_018904095.1. Lineage (NCBI taxonomy): Eukaryota > Metazoa > Arthropoda > Insecta > Diptera > Drosophilidae > Zaprionus > Zaprionus ghesquierei. Next base: position 6,894,751 of record JAEIGP010000806.1, on the reverse strand, counting down.
AAGACCTGCACATGCAATCTATCAATTTTGCACACACTGACAGCAGACCTTAACCCACATTTTCATGGCATCGGAATACGCTTGACGAAGCCACAATGAAATTTGTTGCTTAGCTATTTCAATTTGTAGCTCATTTGCACGTCACAAACATAGAGAAAAACAGACAGAAACAGGAGGGGGAGAGGAGGGAGGGAGGTGGATGGAAAATGAGAATGGGGCAACCTTTTGCAACGTTGACCCTGCGCCATTTGACGCTGCATTGGTCAAACAATTTGCTGGCACTTTTAAGCCAAATGTCAGAGTGTGTGTGTGTGGGGGTGTGTACACATGTAGGTTGCCTTAATTAGATTGCATTTGCGCTTGAAATGGGCAACAGAATTCGCAGCAATAATAGCAAATAAAATGAAATTCCTTCAACATTTCGACACATTTTCCATTCTACAATCGATTTCGAAAAATTCAACAAGAATAACACAAGAGAATTGCTTAAAGTTTAAACACTTTCAAGCCCGTCAAGTGATCTAATTACTCAAGTAATTGTAAGAAATGCAATTCGTTAAGTCCTTTACAAATGGAACGTAGTCTCCTTCAGCTGTGACAGCTTCAGCTTCAGCTTGAGTACTGAGTACTTTTATCTTCGACTCGAGCGCAACAATCTTAATATACTTGGCCTTTCACTCGCTCACTCCCTCCCTCTCCCTTGCTCTTTCGCTTCTTGTCTATGTGGAGGTCTGCTGCGTGTCCCTTGCTGCTTTCATTTCTCATCAAATGCCATTGAAGTCAACCGCAAATGCGAACAAGCGCGCTGCACACACACACACACGCAAACAGAGCAAGAAAGGGTACAGATGAGAGAGAGAGAGAGAGAGACGGCGACTGTGGCGTGTGTCTTAGTTTGACCGCAAAAAGCGCGTGTCAGAGCGTTGCCGCTTTGACGTTGCACCACGCCTCGTGCTGCCTCCTGCCTCCAGCAGCGCCAACAGCGACGGCATCAACGCCAGCTGTGTGATGAATGACAGCGACGAGTGTGTGGCATCATTCATCAGCCTCAGCCTCAGTCCCAGTCCCAGGCTCAGCCACGGTTTCTTTCAGCCGCTCTCCCCTTCCCCCCCGGGCTGCATGTGGCAAAAATTGAAAAATTCATTACAATTAGTCGACGCCGCTGACCAGACCCTTCACTTTGTTCCCTCTCCCTCTTTTTTGGCACCATCTACTTTTGCCCCTCTTTGAGGCAGAGCTACCCTTCCATGCAATAACTTGGCAATTATCACATGCTGCAAGCACAGACACGAACAAGGCCAAGTCGCCGAGGGTCTTTCAAGGCTTTGCACTTGAGCAGAGCTTGGAAAAAGAGGGGGAGTATGCCCAATCTTAGAATAGAAAAGTTGCAAAAGTCTTTATACAACTTTCTTCCAAATTACCAGAAATCTTCTTCGTGGTTTCAACTTTGCATAAATAAAGCAAAAAATAAGATTTCTTTAAGATTTCTAAATATTTAAAATGCATTTCGTTTCACTTTCTTATAATCAACTCAATGCTCTGTTTTCTCTTTCTACACTCATTACTGGGTCAAAATTCATTCGATTTGCATGTGGTATAACATTTTACATATGGTTTTGATACAAGTTCAACTTGACAATAAAATTTTGTTAATTTAACAATTCAACATGTAACACTGTAACATTTTTTAAAAATTTTTAAAAATATTAAAACTTTAAGTTTTGCCTGAAGTTGATTGAGCTTATCAAAATTAGCACAAAAATCAATGCAAAAATTGTTTCTAAGTCAAAACATGAAAAATATTGAGAAAAAACCTGAACTACCCAAGCGTTTATAGGTTATATGGCATGGCTTAATATGAGAGCGAGATGGCTATATATATTAAGAGACAGCATTTCGTTTAGCCCACGCCACAAGGCATCAGACACTTTTAGGCAATAAAGACGCCACAGTTTTCTCAAAAACCGCTAAGCAGGGTATTTAACAGTCGAGTGCGCTTAACTGTCTGTCCACTTACAGCTTGTGTGCCTTCCCCTCAGACACTTTTCTTTTGTTGCTGCTGCTGCTGCTGTTGTTGTTGTTGTTATTGCAATCTGCGACGCGTTGCTTTATTAACCTCGGCAGCTGTCGCCATTGCGACCTTTATCAATGGCAGCGGGAGATAAAAAAAAAAAATTTTCATTATCATGTCAACTGAGGCGACAGCAGCCGCACCCAGACAAACACAGACAAACACACACACACACAAACACAGGCAGGTGATATAATTTTCCTTTTGTCTGCCCTCTAATTGATCAAAGCAAAAATCGGAATGGGAAGCAGAAGAAGAAGCAGAAAGTTATCTGAACTTGCCTGAACAATTTTCACGGCAACTTAAAGCCGCTTAGCAGCTACTTAGAGCGCGGGGCAGGAAAACATTCCGATGGGGCAGTTCGACAAGGGGAGAGAGAGAGGGAGAGGGAGAGGGAGAGTGAGAAAGAAAGGTGGAGGAGTGTTAAAACTTATGCTCGAGTGGGTTTTGCGAGGCGGGGCGGGCGACAGGCAGGCCTGAATCTTCTAGCAGGACCCGCTTGCACCTGGTCTAACTTTGCTGCCGCTCATTAAGATGCATTGCTAGAGAGTGAGAGAGAGATAGAGAGAGCGGGAGTTCGGAATCTGTATGCATTATGTTCTACTTGCTGGTTTCGGTGTGGCTGATAATAACGCAAAGTTTTTCCACTCGGCTCGAGTTGATTATTATGCGGCGCATGGCAAACTTGGAATTGTTAGTGCGTGTTAAGGATTTTGCATTAATTATCTGTGTGGTGCGGTGGCAGTGGCAGTGGCAGTGGCAGCAAAAACTTTAATTAAGTCATTATGCAATTGCATACGAAGCAAACTAATTAAAAATGCAATTAGATGTGCTACCCATTCGCACGTGCGTGAGTGCGAGGCAGACTAAGAGAAGAGAGAGAGAGGGGGAGGCAGAGAAAGGCAGAGTGTAGGCTGCCATAAAGTCAGCAAGCACAACCTAACTGAAAGCCAATAGAGCAGAAATCAATAAACTATGCCCCAAAAAAGAATAGAAGAAGTAGAAGAAGGAGAAGGAGGAGAAGGAGGAGGCTAGTAAGCGCAGCTATCGAATAACGATAAATGCGTCCAGAGAGCAAAAGAAGTTTTCTTTCTTTTTTTTACTATTGCGAAGGGTATATAAATTTTGGCCAGAAGTTTGCAACGCACCTTAAGAAACATCTACTATAAAGTATATATATTCTTAATCAGCCTCAATAGGGAAGTCAAACTAGCCATGTCCGTCTGTCTGTCCGTCTGTCTGTAGCAACGCAAACTAGTCTTTCAGTTTGAGAGCTATCATGATGAAACTTGGTATACATGCTTCTCATTGCTGCACGCTGTCAATAAGTCGGAACGAGCCGGTTCGGACCGATATATCGTATAGCTGCCCTAGAACCTATCGGTCGAATTTTGTTATTTTTTAAGATATCGCTTTGAAACTTTCCCACTATATCTCTAAGTATGCCAATTGAAGGTTGTCAAAATTTGATCAAAATTAAACCGATATATCGTACAGCTGCCATAGAACCTATCGGCCGATTTAATTGTAGGAATAACTACAAGGGTATGAAGCCTTCGACGTGCCGAAGGTAGCCTTTCTTGCTTTTTTCTTTCGATTTTTTTTTGCCTATCATAAAACGGTAAACTACATGAGGCCCCCCAAAAACTTTGCCGTCTGCAGTCTGCAGGAGGCAGAAAAACTTCAGGCGCATTTTATAGCTGCCTTTTTCTACCCGCTCTCTCTCTCTCTCTCTCTCTTTCTCTCACTTGGCTTTCGTCAAACTTGACTTTTTGCGTGCGTAGTTCGGCTTTTTTTTTGGGATTTTTATAGCATTTTATTTGACTTGAGTTTTTATTGACTTTGGGCCAAAACAAAAAAAAAGAGGTGCAAACAACAAACTTATCGATTCTTCAACTCTGACGTCAGCGTTTTTAGCTTTCAATCTGCCTATCTCTTTCTTTCTTTCTCTCTGCTGTCACTGGCGAAACTTGATTTAAATGTGACTCAGCTTCGTCAAGTTTAAAGCGAGTTCGCTAAGTTCGCGCTAAACTGTTTGTCCATTGTGGGCAGCTAAACGAGAATTCCTTTGCTTATTGTAGCTCCTCCTCGCGCTCTCCTTCTCTTCTTAGCCCTCTTCCTGTTCCTTAGCTTGTTGTTGTCGCCGGCATCTCCTCTGTACGTAATTCGCATTGTCAACGCGTGCACAATTGAGCTCAAGTGGCAGCCCTTAGCTCTTGGAATCCCGACTCGCCCACGACGTTTTCGTCTGCTCCCTCCCTCACCTTGCCTTGCCTTGCCTGGCCTTCTCCTTCCTTGCGCTCATAACAAGTTTAAATGTCTTGGCTGAGGCGGTCACTTCTCGAGTATTGTAAGAAATCGAGGCAAGTAGACAATAATAAAACGTCAGCACAGAAAGAGAGAAAGGAAGGGAGCGGGAGAAAAGAAATAAAGAAAAGTTTGCTTATGTAGCTCAGTGTTTATTTGCGGCTGCTGTGAGGGTAATATATCACGTATACGCAGTGTGGCTGCTAGAAATTGTAAGCTGCGTCTGATAAAAGTTAAATAAAAATTCTATTAAATTTTTAATTTATTTTTTTTTTTTTTTTTTGATGAGGAGAATTTTTTGAAAATTTATTTTTTCTGTTTTTAAAAACTATTTGCCATTCCGAAGTTCAACGCGCATTTCTTTATTATTATTATCTTTTATTATTATTGCTGACACTGAGAAGAGGAAGAGCAGAAGAGCAGAAGAGAGTGGAAACAACAGTTATTGTGTGCTTGCCCAGACAATGGCGAGAGTGCAATTGTGTCAACTCCCGACTGGCACTGCCCCTGCCAATCTGCACTCTGGCTTCGCTCCTCCTTCCTTCCTCGTGCTCTGTTCTCCTGCTCCATTGTGTTATCAGTCTCCCACTCGACTTTAACTGCTGCGTCCCCCTACAATATATATATATATAAATTTGTTTTTGTCTTTCATTTTTTTTTCTTGTGGTCGCATAATTCACAAAAAAGTTGAGGCCAACTTGAGTCGCTCTCTCTGTGTGTGTGTGTGTTGTCTGCGGGCCAAGTTAACAGCTAATTTAATTTTCAAGTGAAATTAAGCTCGGGGAATTGGAGCATGCTGCACACTAAACTAAACATTGCCAGTAAATTAACAAAGGCCTTGTCTAAGCAGAGAATAAAGCAGGAGGAGGAGAACAAGAAGTAGAAGAGAAAGAAGAAGAGGAGGCAGCAGAAAGGGCAGCCAAAGTGAGCTGTGTAACTAGTTGTACATTTTATTGAACCAGTTGGCTTTGGCACTGATTTCTGCAGCCTTAATTCTGTAGGTGCACACACACTGATTGCTCTGGCCAAGGCAGGTGGAGGCGGCGGCTGCCAGAGTCAATTGTAAATGCCGCCTCCTTGCTCCTCCTCTTCCTTTTCACCCTCCCAAAAAAAAAAATAAAACGAGGTCAGCTTGGGCAAACAACAGGCCGAGTTTCAGTTGCGATTTCGAGTTGGAGCTCTCCTGCTGCTGCTGCATCAGCAGAAAGAGAAGGAACGAATATGACAGAAGCGGCTGCTTTTGCTGTTATATTGGATAAAGAAACAGGCCGAGAAGGGGCGACGAGGGGAACGAGGGAACACAAAAAGCAAATGAACGAAAAACTGAACACGTAAGGTAAACACAAGTAGTTACAAGCACTAAAGAGGGAGCGAGAGAGAGAGGGAAGAGAGGGAGAGGGAGAGTCAGCCTGGCCGTTGCAATTGCGAAAACATTTAACAGCTTAACTTTTGTGGCCAGCCAAGTGCAATTAATCAGTGGCACGTGCCACGCCCAATGCGAGAGAGATGCTTCTATCGTTTGCACGCGCACAAATTATGGCCAACACGAACAAGGGCAACAACAGCAACAGCGACAGCAACAGCAACAGCAACAGCAACAGAGACAGAGACAGCAACAATGGGAGCCAACAATGGCAGGCGATAAAAATGCGAGTTGCCACTTGCAACGTGTTGCCAGATTGTTGACGTGACTTTTTGTCTCTGGCCTCGCTCAACTTTGTCGTTGTTGTTGCTGTTGCTGTTGCCGTTGTTGTTGTTGTTGCTGCAACAATGCGGCAACTATTTGGATATTTTCTGTTAAATGTGGCAAGTTTTTTTCCCCCTTTTTTTTTGCTCTGCACAAATTACTCGCACCAACTGACGTTGATGATGACAACCAGTCGATGCTGATCATGATGATGACGTTGATGATGATGATGATAATGATGATTTTTGCAGCTGATTTTTATTGCTGACCCCTGGCTAAATGGCCGGAAATGGCGTGCAACACTTGTGTCGAGTAATTAAGTTGCCCCAGCGACAAAAGGGAAAGTGGCAAAAAAAAAAAAAAAAATTGATTTCATTTTGATTATAATTGCACTCAATGCAAATGCGCCCCGAAAAACAATAAAAAAAATAGACTTTTTAAATGAAATTGCTATGCGAATTCAGCTCGAGGTACTTCTAAAACCCGCATCAAGTGGAGCGAGCGAGAGAGAGAGAGAGAGCAACACATGTCGCTTTCAATTAATTAAAATTCAATTGTAACACGAGAGCAAACGCTTGAGTTGCCCCTCGCCCCGGCCCCCCCTCTGTGCGACCGTAATTATCTGATAAATTTAACGCATCAACAAGATTCGCACATGCTGCACACACACACACGCACACAAACACACGCAGACAATTTCCTGTTATGACACTTTGTCTTTGTCTTTTCGTTTCGTTTCGTTCGCCTTGCGGCTGTTGCTTTTATCTACACAAGCAACCACACCCCACCCCGCCCTCCGCCCCTAAGTAGGCGTGTGTCTGCTTCTCAATTAGAAATATATATTTTCTTAATTAAAATCGAGTACATATTTGTGTACAATGCGGTCAGGGAAGGGGATTGGGTTAAAGGATTGCCAGCTCAAATCGACAGAGCAGTCATTGAAGCCTGCGAGCGATTGGGGGCGGGGGGCATGCAGCTTATCGACAGCTGTCAACTTGCGGTATACACAATGCTTGTATAACACTTTGAGGCTATCAAACTGTAAATTTGTGTGCTTTATATAACACTTGGTTTAGATGACTAGAGGCGCTACATTTAAAGGAAACCAAAAGCTGTATAACACTTGCAACTGCAAAGTAGAACAGTTTTCTAAGTTTATTTCAGTCACTTAAAATTTTAAGTAAGTTTTCATTTGCAATATATGCTCCTTCTTAAGCCGTATAACAGTTTTCTTGCCCCACCTTAAGTCGCACTTCCGCCGTGTCGTATCACCTCCGGCTAAAATTGCCTTAAGAGCTGCGGCTGCAATTGTCATTTAACATGACATTTTAATTACATTTTCGTTGGTGAATTGTATTTAATTAATTTGTTAACAATTGCACAGTGGAAACACGCGCTTTCCCTCGCCCCATTCAATGTACAATGGTAACAAGAGACAGAGAGAGAGAGAGAGAAGCATAAAAAGCTGCGATGTCTGCACTGGACACATGCACAATGTGCAATTATGTTTTAAATACCCTGTAAAAAAGAAATACAAATTTTATAATTCCTCTTTGCATCTTTTTTCCAATTAAAAACGTTGCTCAATCTCCAAAGGAAGAAAATCTCAGTTTATGTTTAATTGAAAAAAAAAAACGAAAAAAAAAAAAAATGTTTTTCTCTGATTTTTTTCTGAGAACGCGGGAAATTGTTAACAAAGCGACGGAAATAACTCGCACTTATGTAAACCGATTTGCCGAGGGGACAGCTGAAGAGCGCCAGCAAGCAAGCAAGCAACAAAGGTGCCCAATTTGACAATGCAATGCGAAAAGGGAACCAACCAAAGAGGGTCGCCCCCCCGTTCGGTCGAAGAGGGATCAGAGGAAAATGCTTTGTAATCAGCTTTAGCTGCGGCGAGTTGTGAATGATTTTCGGCTTGTTCGTGTTATAAGTTGACGGTTATGTATGGCTTGGCTTTTGTGCCAGTGTGTCTGTGTGTGTGGGGCTGTGTGTGGTTTATATAACACGCTGACACGTGTGACCATTTTTCCCAAATTAAGTCATTTGTCAGACGCATTTTGTAGCGGCCAAAAGAGAGAGGGAGTGGGTAAGGGGGTGAGCTAATGAGAGGGAAAGAGCATAGGTTTTCCAGCGGATATCAGGTGCGTTTTTGGGGTCTGTTTGCCATTGTAATCAACATTAGATACGAGTAATTTCACGCCTGGACGACGTAGTCGAGTGGCAACGCTGCCTGTCACCCTCTCTCTCTCTCACACCTTCTCTCTCTCTCTCTCTTGCGTCGCTCTCGACATTTGACGTCTCGAATGCATTTAATTAACTTTAATTTGTTTTAATTAAAACTCGAAAATGCGATGCGCCGCTGCTCATTAACTTGCCCAAAATGGCAGTGTAACACACACCCAAATACACAAACACACACACACACACACTCGCATCTGTATAAACATGCAGCACAGGGCACGCTGTGCTAACTCTGCATAATCCTAAGCAAAAAGAGCAACGACAACAACGACAGGAACAACATAAAATATTGTAAAATGGCGCCCGGTTGCATTTTAATTACATTTGCATAAGACGCAGCTTATCTGCGCAGCGGCAGTGCGAAAGAGAGGGAGAGAGAGGGAGACGGGAGAATGAACGGCACAGCCAGACAGACATTTAGCATTTCCGTTAACATTCCGCTTACAGTTTGCAGTTGGTTGCACTCGATATGAGGCGTGTTTTCAGCAAGTGTTTAAGCCTTAAAGCAGTTTACGATATTGCATACGATATGCGATAATGCAGTGTAAACTGTTCTATTTAGCTTAATATTTGCATAGATTAAGCGCGCTACTTAAACTTGACCTTACTAAGAACATTTCTCTTCTCTTTCTCATTGCAGGTAAACAAATCAACAACAACAACAACAACGACAACAACGACAGAAAAAGTGTTGGCCAACAGCAGCTGCTGCTGTTGCGGCTTTTAGCCAGGTTTGCTCGACTGGTTTGCTTTTATTTTTCTCTGGTAAAATCTCGGTAAAACTTTAATTACTTTGGCGCTAAAGTTCAGCTTCGCACTGAACTTTGTGAGAGAACTTTAAGCAGCTTACCAAATGCGATTACCGTAAAGCAAAGCAAAGCGAAGCCATTGAACTTTGCTTTCTTTTAGCTAGTGTTTCAATAAAACAAAATGGCGACTGCAAACAGTGAGATATGCGAGAGTAGACAACAAAAAAAAAACATAGGGAAAAACGTGCAGAATTTGGCAACAAATATGCATGACCAAAATTCATATGCAGCACACACACCCGCACACAGACAGCCGCGAAGATAGCGGCAAGATTTGTAGACTGACCACAACAACAACAAATCAAGCGAAAACAAACCAAAACAACAAAAAAAAAGCTGTAACCAAATCTACAAACAAACTGTGAACACGTTCAACGTGTTTTCGTTGTGCGGTCTGGCTACGCTACGCTTTATGCGGCCAGCCGAGAAGTATGCAACACTTTAATTTGGTCCACGCTTTACACTCGTATTGCGTTCATTGAATATGCATTCGCACGTTGTTTCCACACTCGCATACACAACTGTCATGCGAAATGCTGTTCGTTTCGATTTCCGACTTTTCAAAAATTGACAAAAGGTATCTTCGCATGTATTTTCTATCTGCAAATATTGGAAATGTAAAATGCATTGCGAAGGCCAAAATATGCAGCTAGCACATCCTATGCCAAGATAAGCTGCTATTCTGTTGCAATCGAGTGAGAGAGAGAGAGAGAGAGAGAGAGAGAGACGGAGGATAACCGGTTTGCTAAATTTACTGTTAGTTTTATACAGAGAGGAACTACTATTACGCATTAAATATGTATGCAGCGCACATGCAAGTTGATTGTGATTTACTTTTGTTTCGAATTACAGCGCAGCCCTAAAAGTAGGCAGCATTTTTTGGCTTTGCTCTAAACCTTTCTAATTTGAAAAATTCAACAAAATTTACAATGTAGTTTCACAGTTGATGTGCAGTTAGAATCACTATTCATTAATATCGTTAGCAAAGTGGCTAGAAAATACGTTCACATAAACTGCAATTTAATGCTTAGCTAGTGACTAAACATGCCGCAGCACAATGCTGTGGTCACCCTCGCACACACGCACACACACGCTCACATATGCGTATTGTAAAATACGAGTACAGCAGCATAAACAATATTTATAGTTGGGCCAATGTCTGGGGCATCTCTTCATCTTGCGGTATCCTCCTGCTGCTGCCCGCTGCCTAGCCCAACTAACGACTATGAATTTGCGGCCATAAAAGACAAACATTGTGTGGGCGCAGCTGCCGCTGCTCTTGTTGCTGTTACAGTTGTAGAGACTGTGTGTGTGTGTGCCAAACGTATACAGGGTGCGTTGCACAGGCTGTTGAATTTTATTAACATTGCCAGCTCATTCGTTCGTTCGATCAGCACTTGAAGCACATTTCAATGGTTTTTATGGCAAAGCAAAGAACATCAATCAAATGGGCAAATATTATTGACAAAACATGCGCCTGGCTCGATGTGATTTCTACTTGCCTAGCGCCTGCCCCATCCACTTACCCACTTTCGATTCCAGTGTGCTATCTCTCTGTCTCCATTCTCTTTCCATCTCGCATTGCGCATAAAATTTCCCATGAAATTTAGTGACAACGCAGAAAAAGTTGCAATAAATACACAGACACACTCACACACACACACACACACAATCAGACAGCTATACAGGGGCGTGCCGCCGCAAACTAGGCTACAATTTTATTGCCAACTTAACGAAAAAGCAACGAAATGAGCGCCTGAGAAAGGGAGCAGCGGCAGCCCAACTGGACGCTGCGTAATAGTTTGATAAATTGTGCTAAAAAATTGATTGATGTCCCCCGAGTGGAGCCCGAAGCCAACGTGTTTTTGCATGGCTAAGGCTGGGAGGAGAAGGCCTTGTCTGTTTTCAATATAAATAAGCGCAAATTGCGCCTGTGTCACTGTCGGTCATCACGTCTATAAGTCAAGTTGGTCTCGTCAGACGCGCCAGAGCATAAATCAATGTAATTAATGCGAGTTTAGCGAGGGTGTTTCCCCCTAACTCCCCGCCCCACCCCACCACGTCTCTCTCTGTGTGTCGTCCAGGCGGACTCAACACGGCTGCCTAATGCTCTTTCGAGTACAATAATTATTCACATTTATTTCGCTTGCCTTCTGTTTCGGCGTCTTCTTCGGGCCGTGTTTGTTATTGTTTTACGCTTGTCTATCATTATTTACACACATTGCCAGGGCAGACAAGTAGCTAAACAGCCAAACAGACGGCTGCCGTCAAGGTCGACCAGGAACCCCAGCGGGAGGTTTCCTGCTCGAATGGTAATTTATATAAATAACATACTAATTTGTTGGCACTACGTGTCCATTAGTTGACCAAAAGGAGTGTGAGTCGGACAGAAATCAAAGCAGTAAGAGCGACTTTAGGCAGTTCAATGGCAACTTTAGGGATTTTTTGGGGAATTTTTGAAGCTTATATATTATTAAAAAAAATTGTTGAAATATTTTTATGACCTTAAAAAAACTATTGTAGAAATTTAAAATTTTTTAAAATATTTTTTCAATTTTTAAAAATACTTGCAGAAATTATAGAATTTTTAAAAGTGTTCTGTTGAATTTTTGCAGTTTAAACTACATTGAATTCCTTTTAAATATTTTCTAAAATTTTTTAAAATTTATATTTATTATAAATATCATACTAATTTGTTGGCACTTCGTGTCCATTAGTTGACCAAAAGGAGTGTGAGTCGGACAGAATTTAAAGCAGTAAGAGCGACTTTAGGCAGTTCAATGGCAACTTTAGGGATATTTTTGGGGAATTTTTCATTAAAAAAAATTGTTGAAATATTTCTATAATCTTTAAAAAACTATTGTAGAAATTGAATATTTTTTAAAATATTTTTTCAATTTTTGAAAATACTTGCAGAAATTATAGAATTTTTAAAAATTTTCTGTTGAATTTTTGTACATTGAATTCCTTTTAAATATTTTGTAAAATTTTTTAAAATTTATATTAATTATAAATCTTTGAAAGTTTTTAAGAAACTCCCAAAAAGTTTGGCCAAATCCTGCACTAACTCAATGCGCCAAGAAGGCACTGCTAAAACACGCTGTCAATTGTTTCCAATTTGTGGAATCTCACGCTCTGCAGAGCTTAGCCCATTCTCGCATTGACTTCAGTTAACTTTCGTGCCGTCTCTGTCACACTCTGGCTTCTCCCTTACTCCCTTGACAGCTGTTCGCTGTTCGCTCACACAAATAAATACCCTTTGAGCACCTTGAGAGGGTGACTTTGAGGAAGTCGAGGGGCGCGGCAGGTCAGTTCATTCCTGGCCGCCTGTCAATGCAGAAAGGCGAAAAGTTTTCTGCGTTGAAAGATACAATTTAATGCTCGACTGCGACTGCGATTGCGACTGCGATGTGGCATGTGGCATGTGGCAAAACTCATTTGCCGCACCGCTCTGCTCTGCCATGCCAGGCACGATGTGTACGATGTAGTTGGGCAGTTCAGGCAGGTCTCGGCGCAAGCTGCCTGCCAGGCTAATGGATAGTGCAACCAATCAATGCGTAAGCGTTGCCCAACATATGCCAACTCTCTTAGGCGACACTTCAGCAAAGACAGAGAGGGAGGGGGTAGCTGGCGGGTTGAGGGCTAAGTAAACTGTGTGGATGCTATTAAAAGTTTCGCACAAAGTTTTGCACATAATTTAAACTATGACATAGAGGCCGCAACCGGTAGACTCTCCTGCCTCCCCCCAACGGGTACCCCTTTTGCCTTTTAATATGATTAGTCACCAGAGTTGGTTCTGCTTGCTTTTTTTATTTTGTTGCGACTGTCGCCAGCTGTTGCCAGCTGCTCCCCGCATGATATAGCGCTTTGTTTAAGTTCGACTTGCAGTGACAAGTGGCAGCTGAAGGTGCCGCCAAAGTTTTTGGCAACTCAATTTCGCTGCTGCTGCTGCATGAATACGCATAGGGAGACACTCAATACTCATGGATGCGCATCCATTTATTATGTTTGCCGCAACAGTTGCTGCAACTGCTGCAAGTTGTTGCCGGTTTGGGGCAGGGCGCCATAAACAAGTCAAGTGCAAGCTCTTAGCTCTGACCACAACATGCCTGGCCAAGCAAATTATGAGCATTTGCTAATTGTGCAGCAGGCTAAGTAGAGCAGGACAGTTTGAGTGGCTCGTCAGCTCGAAGTGAGTATACCCTGCAAGGGGAGAGAAAGCGAAACTACTTGCCTCCCACTGCTGCAACTTACAGGGTATTAAATAGACTACCAACTGCAGTTGCCTATGCAAATTTAAACATGTTCCCCAGACAGCACAGCGTGTTCTTCTATTCCCCCTTTCTCTCACTCTCTCACTCTGTCTCTCTCTCCCTGAAGCAAATGGACCACAAAAACCGCAGCAACTTTTTGCAGCAATTGTTGGCCAAGCAAAAAGTTTTTGTCTTAAAGATTTTAAAGCCCCTCCCCCCCGACTATCTGCTTGCTGTGCTGCGTCATAAATCTTGTGGCATAGCAAAGCGATTTATCACACACCTGAATTTACCTTGCCTATTTCTTTTGCCATTTAAAATGTTTTTTTCTGCTCTCCTTAAACCATTAGCAATTAATTTGTTGATATGCCGAAAATTTGAGTTCATAAATTACGTACGTGACAAAAATTCTGTTGATTTTCCATTAGGAAAAGCAAATGCTGCGACACGCTGCGACACGCTGCGACGTGCGTCGACTTGTCGACTTGGCTGTCAATTGATTTAAATGGCTTTCAGGCTGTCGCTGGCACATAAACTAATTAAAACTCTGCCCTGACTTTTTGCAGACGGCAATTTGTCTTTGCGCAAGTTTTTCCACTTTAAAGTGCAGGAAAAATAAGGGGGGAAACCTCTTGGGGGGAAAATGTGAAAAGAGTTCGAGACTTTTGCACTCGAATAGTTTTGCACTAATTGCCAACCGCAGGAATTCCAAGTGAACGCATAACTGAGAGTCCCAAGGAGAGAAAGGGAAAGTGTAGGGCAGGGGGGAGGGGGGAGCATGCTATGACGTCATTTGGTTTGAATGTGTAAAATGTAAAACCACAAGAGCCGCAAACATGACAATCATAGAGACAGAGACGGAGACGGAGACAGAGAGCAAAGCCTGTGCGAAAAATCAAACAAAATACGAATGGGAAATAGCTGTGGCATTCGAGCAAGCGTTGAGATACATATTTGAGAGACCGCAAACAACATTGTTGCACCTCGCATGTGGCATAAACAGCTGTCGCTGGACAGTGCAGCATAAGGAGAAGGAGGAGGAGGAGCGAGCTGGCCGCAATCATAAAAAATCAACGAAGCAGCGAAGCGGCAAATGCATTTCAACAATTTTAACGACCAATTCACATACACACACACACGCATAGGGAGAGCGGCCACAAAACAAGGAGGACAGTTTTAAGAATTGCAATAAAACATTTGCAACAATTTAGATGCCGTTACACAAGTTCTCTGCTTGCTGCTGCTGCAGGCGTTCGCATTTCTGATATCTACTTGCAGGACATGCAGTTAGCTTTAGCTGACTCTGACTTTATGGCCAAGGCGACATTAAGCGCCATTAATGGCCGACACATTTCCGTTTCCGCTTGCCGACCGTGCAACGAATCTTGTTGTGATTTCTATCCCACCAACACACATTGTGTTGTGTCTGCCATAAAAGCGATGCAGAAAGCGAAACATTTTCATTTTCCTGCTTGCTTCTTTTCCCCGCATCAAATCGAGGCCAAGTTGCCAATTAGTTCTTAAAGATAGAAAAACCACAATAACTCAACCATAAAGCAGCCGCTGAAATTCGCTTTTCAATCCATTGAAGTACTATATATATATATATATATTGGAAAAATTGGAAAAAGAAATTGATTCGCTGCCTGTTGCCAGCGACTATTGAATATGATTTAAATTCATTCAAGTGCAAGACTTGTCGATAAACCTAGGCGTAAAGCGAAGACATGTTGGGCATGGGGTAGACAAACTTTCGAGTCGTCGGGGAAATACCCTAACCGGAGAGAGTAGAGTAGACATGCAGAACTCTCATGTATATTTGCAGATGGATATTACAGTTAACCCCTTAGCAGATATAAAGTTTTTTTGCATCTCTGTTAACTATAACAGAAAGTTAACATAGGCAAGCTTTATATCTCTTCTTTTGAATGAGTAAAAGAAAAAAGGCTACTCGACTTATGTTAAAGTTAACAGCAAGTTAACATATGCTTAACAGAATACAGTACAACATTCCCTTTCGGGTTAGTGTATAAGCAATGCGACATACAAACTGCTCGAAGTGAGCACAGAAATTGTTAAGGAAAGCGTGCAAAAAATATGGCATCTGCGATTTTGATGTGCGTACATGTTACACACACACACACACACACACCCATGTGTGTGTATGCATTGGTATGCGTGCACACGCGAAAAGTAGCGCATAAATTTGCGACTGCTGAAAGAGTTGGAGAACGCTAAAGGAATGAGGCATGTGCAGCAAAGCGTGCTAGCTAGAGCAGGCGACTGGGCAAATGGAACACTATTTATTTGGCAATACACTTGCAGGCAGAGCAAAAGAGACAGACAAAGAGAGGGAGAGAGAGAGCGAGAGCGAGTGTGAGGAAGAGAGGCAAACACTCGCAGCTGTGACACATTTTATGTGAGCTAAGTAAGTGATAAAGTTGACTTTGATTTTGCCACTCGCTCAGGCTTGACTCACATTTAACCATGCCCCGCCTCCCTCCCGCCCCCCTCAACCCTTACTCTCTGCAGTTATGCCTTACCTCTTCGCACTACTCACCCCGTTGAAGTGCAACCAAGCCAAATTGCTTCAATGTCGATTTTTATGGCTGTACAAAAGACTTTGTCATTGTGCTGATGTCAAGAGTTTCGATTGCGAGTTGGCCAAACATTGCACACACACACACACAACTGGCAACTCAAGAGTGCCAGAGATAAATGTGGAAAGGAAACGGAAAGAAAGAGGGAGAGAAAGAGAGAGACTAAGATAGTGTATTTTCAAATGGGTTGCCATTTAGTGTGCTCCAATCGAAAACTTTTCTTCGAGGGGTTGTTGCAGCTGCTCGAAAATCGAACAAGACCAGAACAGAGCAGGATATTTGCCAGTCAGTCAGCTAGCCAAGCCATTTAGCTCTATAGTTGTTTTCGGTTTTAAACTGAGCTGCCATAAAACTGATCCTAGTTAAACATATAAATTGTTGGCACAATCGCATAGCTAAGCGAGAGAGGGAGAGAGAGCAGTGCAAAATAATGGAAATAATCCGTTTATTGGTTCTTTTATCTTCCGCGTAGCTTTCTTGCAGTATCTCATTTGTCTCCCCCCTCCCCATCGCTTGCTCTTTCTCTTATCTTGAAATTATTTCCTGATAAAAAGCGATAAAATTGCGTTCGCTTTCATGTGGCACGCGAAAAGAATCTGCACAAAAATCTCCGCGAAAAAATATGTATCAATATGTAACGTGGGGCGAAATTTTCATATAACTTAAACGTCAACTTTCAATAAGTATGACAACAAGGACAACACGAACGTGGAGTTTACCTACCACAGAAAGCAATAAATACACATTCACACACACGCACATACGCGCGGGGAACGCATACAAATAAATTGAATTTTGATGTAATAAAGTCAAGGGAAAAATGCTGCGAGGATTTAATGAAAAATATGCGCTGTATGACACGCGCCGTAATTCGAAAGGCAAAAAAAGAAAGGATGAGAAACGGGTAAAAAACTGCAGCGCAAAAACATTGCATATTGTATAAACATAAATGAAATTGCATAACCGTTAATGCGCAGGCGGCGCTGGGCGTGGCACAGCCCAATTAAAGTGCAACGTGAAGGGAAAGTCAATAAAGGCTTAAAAGGCGCCGGCTTTAATTGCAGCTAATTATTGCCATCAAAATTCGCTTTGATCCCCAGAAGAAGAGACAGCAGAGCAGGGGGGGGGGAAGAGAAAGTGTCGTCTGTCTTCTGTAGATAAGTCTGGGAGCAGCAGCAGCGCGCAGGCATTTATCACTTAGCTGCTCTGCGAAAATTGGCAAGTTTTAATTAAAATGTCGTCGCCCTGAACTGACTGAACTCTCCTCGCCGAGTCGAGTCGAGTCGAGGCACACTTTGACAATTAGTAATGTCTTGCCATAAATTGCATTCAAAATTGGCTAAAACATTTGCCAACGCACAGGCAGACAGACAGACAGACAGACAGACAGGCACTTAGTGATCCATATCACACATACGCCAAGTGCGCCCAGATGCAGTCAGAGTTGTCAAGCTGCTAACTAAATGTGCATAATTTTCGCTAGATAAGATGCCTGGCAAATGCAAATTAGAAGCCAAAACCAAGGCAAACACACACACACACACACGCACACACACTCAGAGAGATACTGTGAAATATAAGTAAATTGATAAATAGACAGACCAAAAGCTACAAAGTGGGAAGACACATGCGCGCGTGTTTGTGTGTGTGTGTGACCTATTTGGGAAAAGTTGCCAGAGCAGCCCGGCCACATCTGCTGTGAATGTGCTTGAGATATTTTGGCAAATCTTTTGCTTGGCCAACTTTGTCCAATGCGCAAATATATTTAATTAAAGCAATCCTCTTGTCCCCGTTGAGGTTCATGTTATTGCAACAATTATGCATGATTTATGTAATTTACTCGACACTGTCCCCCCCCCCTTCACCACGTCTTACTTTGTGTATTGTTTGCACGTGTCTTCTTGGAATTGTCTGGTAACTGATTAAATTATATACGCCTCAGCTGAGACATAGTTCAGTTGCACATTTACTGCAGGTGGCATATCATTTGCAAGTCGTGGGAGTGTCCACAGATTGACTTGGATTGGTTAATAGGATTACGTTGCTGTGACAACGACAATTTGAAGTTCAGTGAACCTTTCTATGCTATAAAATAAACCATATTCTGCCGAGCTGTTAACATTTGTTTGAGCGAAAGCAAGCTCGGCTAGGGTTATGCATGCTAAGGAACCTAACGCACATTGTCAGTCATGTGCGACACTTTAATACAATTGAAAATGTCATCAAAATCACATAAATTACATCATCGCATCGCGCAGAGCTCAAGCTGTAGCTCAAGGAATTTGCAAATGGGGGGAAACAGAATGCTAGGGTAACTTCAACTATTTAATATGCACAACGCGTCACAGCAAAAGTCGCAAAAAAGGAAATAGGAAAAAAAAGAAAAGAATTACTCGTGAAAGAAATGGGAAAAAATAAAAGCAAACGATTGTCGTGGTGCCCCCACCCCGCCCGCATAGCAGAAGGCGTCGAATTGTTGTCTGTCTGTCAAATTTTTGCGTTGAGTGTAAAATTTCATGCATGTGTCTAGTACGTGATAATTGCATACTTCACGCACACACACGCAGGGCGAGGCCCGTCAAAGTCGAACCGACTGCAAAGTTGAGAAAACTTTTCGCCTATGCCAAAGTTAGAGTTAATGTCACAGCGAGCAATATTTAAGTGAAAACTATGCTTCTTCTCTTACAAATACAGTCACAAAATTCATACGCATTGGCATTGCCGATAAGAACGATAATCCGCCCTATTTCGACAAATCGCTGTACGAGGCGGAAGTGGATGAGAACGAGGATATACAGCACACAGTGCTCACTGTGACTGCCAAGGATCACGATGAGTGTAAGTACCGCACATACATATTTGCATACACACACGCGCACACGCACACATGTGTGTGTGTACAAATGCCTTTGACATTTTTGGCCATGTGTGTAATACGAATTGCTAACAATTATTTTCACAGCCTCACGTATTCGCTATGAAATCACCAGCGGCAACATTGGCGGCGCTTTTGCGGTTAAAAATATGACGGGTGCCATTTATGTGGCCGGCGCTCTGGACTACGAGACGCGACGCAGGGTAAGTTGAAGGGGGGAAAGAACCTCGATTTGATTTCTCTTCTTTGGCCTAAACCATTTTTACAGCATGACAACTGATGCCGCTGCCTCTGCGGTTGCTGTTGTTGTTTGTTTGTTTGTTTGTGTACGCAGCAGGCGCGATTTATGAGATAATCGCAACGGTTCAGTCAACTGTGAAATTTGTTTATGTCGCATAAGAAATTCAGGCGAACTCTGGAGCTGGTCTAATCAGTAACAAGGACTCCCAATTGGGAGCTCGAAAAAGACTTTTCAACAAGGCAATTTGATGTCGCGCTTAGAAGTATGCTATGTTTTTTTTCGAACAACTGTTATACGCAGAGGCAGCAGCCTAGCTAGATTTAACTGGCATATTAATTTTCTATGCCAGCCCAAAAGTATGCAATGAAAACGGAAAGTTTCCCTGCAGCAGAAAGTTAGGGAGAGCGAAAGAGTGAGCTAGCTTGACTGTGCAATCAATTTAGCAATTCAATATGTAACCGAGATCTCGCTAGCTATAAAATTCATTAAGAAACTGTGAGGCAAGTGCATTTCCTTCTGAATTTCATTACGGTTTGCCCACCGCGAGGCTAGTTAAATATTTAACAGTTCAAACAAGTTTACTTACCCTCACACACACACACAAACACACACTCGCACACACAGTGCGGTCCACTATAAGTGGCAAGGACAGAGCGCGATAGTTGAAACGTTGAAAGAAAGGCGAAAGTTAGATGGAGGAAACATTAATTGAATTTCAATTTGAACAATTGGCCAAAAGTCAGCAAGTTCTCTCCGTTGGCCATGCCATTTCGCAGGACTTTAATTGAATTTGATTGGAGCTCAGGGCATACTATGTATGTACGTAGTGAATACGTATGTATATGCTATGCAAATACATATTTGATGAAGCCGTAGCAGCAGGCAGAATTGAATTTAATAATTTAATGTGCGATATTTAATTATACGAAATTTGTCGTTCAGTACGAGCTGCGTTTGGCCGCATCCGATAATCTGAAGGAGAACTATACCACGGTCATAATCCATGTCAAGGATGTCAATGACAATCCGCCCGTTTTCGAGAGACCCACATATCGTACTCAAATTACCGAAGAGGATGATCGCAATTTACCCAAGCGTGTGCTGCAGGTCATTAAGAAAACTAAAAACAAAAACAAAAACAAAATACAACAAAAATAATTAGTTGCAGTTTGCAGTTGTTCCCCACACCTTGTTGACATTGTTTTTCCATTTCTCCATTTCTTGATTTATTTATTTTTTTTACGTAGCGCTTTCTCAATGTTTTTGCATATGTATATCAAGCATACGACACGTCGCCCCCCACCATAGAAAATTTATAGCTTAGTTAAGCATCGATTTTACTGCATGTCTTGAGTTTCATAATTCAGTTTTGCTTGAGAATTTACTGCACAATTAAATTGCCCAGCAAATGAAAAGAAAACAAAACAAAAGAAACCAAACCCACACTAAGCTTGTTATTATTTTCTTATCTGAAATTGTGCGTGAAATTAACACGTATGTTAATTAATGCCGTTTCAATTGATTTAAAGCGCAAGCAAAATATTTATGTCAATCATTTAAAATGCGTGAAAGTCTAACCAGTTTGAATTGGCAACCCGCAAAAACTAAAGAATTTGCAATTAAATACAGAAAAAGTGTAAAATATTAATGCAAATATTTAATAAATAATTTACCACAGCGTGAAAGAAAAATGCGTATGCATTCATCAATTTGAATTCCAGTTCAATTGCCTTGCTTCCAGGCGACCGCAAATGTGTTTGCCAACGCGTTGCGAATGCGGTGAAAAAAGTCACATAAAACAAGAATAATATAAAAATAAATAATAATAATCATCATCACATATTGATTAATCATAAAGCACGCAGTGCCAATTAGGCTGCGAAAAGTCAATGAAAAAACGATTTAAATAGCGAATAATTAAATGAGTTTATTAAGGCATTACACTTCAAACGTGTGCAACAAATTGTGTGTGCAAAATGAACTGAATGCGAGACGTGCCACAGATTACAATAGACAGTTTCAAATGGGAGCACGAAAAAACGCATAAAAACACACAAACACACACACACACACACACCAACAAACAAACATTAAACATTAAGCATATACTACGTTAGTGGGACACATGTAAATTATTGTTCAACTTGAATATAATTTAAAATGTATGCAAATTTTAATCAACATTTTGCGCCGCAACATTTTTAGTTTGTGCATAATTTATAGGACTGTTTTTTTTTTTGTGCTGAGTTGGTTTTGTTTTTTAAAAATAAAAATTTACTCTTGATTATTTTTCTTTCTCCTTCTCTCTCTTTTTTTTCGGTTATGCGCATTCTTTTGTTTTATTTATGGCTTTATTTATTGTTTGTTTTAACGAACTCAGTACGAACTGAAATTGGTTGCCTCGGATAGTTTAAATGAGAACCAGACCACAATTGTCATAAGTGTGCGTGACGTCAACGATTTGCCGCCGGTTTTTCCGCAAACCCTCTACGAGCGCTCCCTGAACGAGGAAATGGCTGCACCCTTCACCATCATACAGGTCGCTATACTACTATATAAATTCATACCAAAGCAATTATTGTACCATATATATCGTATGTACATAACCCTCTGCGCGTTGGTGGTGGCAACTACAATAATAGCTGAGAAATGCATATAACAATTAATTTAACTCACGACAATCATCGAACAAAATAATAATAAAAATCTCATCGTAATCATGTTTAATTACAACAATAACAACACTCGTGGGCGTAATGGGAAATTTCTCTGTGCTGGCACACAAGTTGTACAATGGAAAATGTATTAAACAATAAAAAAAAAAAAAAAAAAACCACGAAACGAAAGTTGGACGGAAATCTCATCGCACTATTTGTGTATTGCCTGTGCTATACGCAAGGCCGAATTCGTTTTCAATTTCAATTAATTTACAGCGAGCACTTTTGTTGCTGGAATTCATTTAAAACATTACTTCATTAGCTCAGCTTAAATGTTGCTTCATTTTCCAATAGATTTCTGAATTCGTTTTTATTGTTTATTTACCATTTGTGTTTCTGATTCCGTTCCGCCAATCTATGTGGTCTTTAATTGCATGCATAAATATTTTGTACACACACGTTGACAGCACACACACACTCACACACGCGTAGTGTGTGTGCTAATTAAATTAAATTTGTTATTTAATTTTTAATGCGACATATTTATGCGCTTAAAACCTTGCATGGCGGTGGTTTCAACATTTTCGCCGAGTTGTATTGCGGTTTTATCCAGCTGTGGTTAACTAACATTTAGTTGCATCTGCATTAACTAATTTTTACATAAGCAACAAGAAGAAAATCACTGGGATTTTTCTCCCTCAAATAACTCCGTTTTGTTGTGAGTCGAAAATCGAAAATGCAAATGCAATTTCTGTAAGCCGAGACTAAAAAATATTTTCATGTGGAATATTCGTAAATAACTAATACGCCATGTTAGGGAATTGGCATAAAACCCGCATATATGTATATAGTATATGTATATATCGTAGTACTAATTGTCGCTTGTAGTGGTGGAAGTTGAAAGGTATTAAGAGCTTAACTCGTGTAGTTATTGCATGCAATTGAATTGTTGATTGAATTCTATTGATTTAGCTTGTTATTTTATTGTCAGTTTTGCACTCCTTTTTTTTTGCCTACGCTTTACGCTTTTTCTCACTGACTACAAAACTAATATTGCCATGCATTTTGTCATCTCTTTTTGCCAAACACTGCACTGCCATGGATGGAATATAGGTCACCGCCACGGACGGCGACAAGGATCGTCCACAGAATATTGTCTATTTCCTCACGGGACAAGGTATCGATCCTGATAATCCAGCGAATAGCAAATTCGACATTAATCGCACCACGGGCGAAATATTCGTGCTTAAGGTAAGTAACAACAGCAATAACAACAACAATAACAACAATAAGAAATAACAATAAGGATTGGGAAAATTCTTAAATCAACAGTGCAAACTGCAATTTAAGCATTTACAGACTGTCATGAACCGCAGCGAATGTCGCGGCAAAAAAAAAAATGTATTTATAAAAGCGGATAGAGAAACATGGATGTGGGGAGTGCTAGAATGGAAAATACCCTAAAAGACCATGGAAAGAAAATAGTTGTTTATTAGTCAGGGGAAATTTTCAATATGATTAGGGGGCTCAAAACATTAGCAAATCTTACAGTCAATCTTACTCTGCATTTATTTAGCACCCCCTACCGCTGTTACCTTCTATTCACCTGCAGGGTATTTCGAAGTACTTAAAAACTGCAACTGACCATGGCCACACTGGAATACATTGCAACGCAGATGTTGCGGCCAGTGGCGAATGAAAATGATTGTGAAATATGCGCGCTGATTAAGCCCATGAATGCACACTTAAGCCCATGCTGCTGTGGGCCATGCTACGTAATACCGCAAGCCAACCCACTGATCAGCCCCACTCCTTTGTCCCCGCACTGTTCGTCCCCTCCCAATGTGCCATGGGAACGTGCGAAACTCATTATTTAACATTTAAGTTTGGGCTTCGAATTGTGGGCGCTTTTGTGGCGAGGCATCTGAGTCAATGGAAAAATCGTTGCATTGATTTATGAAGCTGTTACGATTTCAGTTTTTCATTTACACTTTTTCTTTATTCTTTGCGTATTTGTTTTTTAAATATTTTATTTACATTATTGTTTCCTTTTTTCCGTTGGTTTCTGCTCAAGTGGTTTAAGTGTAGCAATAATTAATAAGCGCGTCACGACTCAATTAACTGAAGAGTCGGAGACGGCTGTAATGGACTCTTAAGTGGTCCTCTAGGCAATCAATACAAGTGTGTCATGGAATGGATTTGAAACACTATAAAGAGTAGAGAAGGTGAATAGTTTAGGAGTAGGTGACAGAAGTAAGAGAGAGAGACAGAGAGATCAATAGGCAGATGCACACTCTGTGGAATAGAGTATATTTTTATGGCAGCTGTTAGAGACTTAACAGGTTTAAGCTGAAAGCTCTGATTCACTTAACATTTTCCATTTTGGTACAGTTTTTCTATACAATCCTCGAAACCTTGCTAATTGCCGAACTATGTAGAATACCTCGCTTAATCCTGTAAAAAATCCTGCATTCAAAATGAATTTAAATCAAATACCTTCGCGTATGCAAAGCAAAACGGAAAAGCATTTGGCATGACAACAGCAATAACAAATTCCTGTTGAATATTTTTCACAATTTTTGCTGAAATAATTTGCTGCGAGTTAAAATATTCCACTAAATACTACAGAGAACTTTTGCGGCTAACATAATAATGTTGTGAGTGGCAAATGGACAGCAAAAAACAGGCGGCAGGCGGGCAGACAGATTGCCAGAGACAGAGTTGAAGAAGGCAAAAAAATGTGCTAGGGAGGAGGGACGACAGACACATACGCACACGAACTAATCCCTTAAATTGAATATGTCATAACAATGCTGTCAAATTTGTCATGCAAATTAAAGCGATGACGACGCATGAGGATTTTCCATTTTTTTTTTTCGGATTCAGCTTTTTTTTTGTGCATATTTTTTTTGCTCCTTTCATTTTTTTACGACTAATCCAATGTCAGCGCTATGAAAAGCTGTTCCCCGTTCCTGCTGCTGTTATTGTTGTATTTACGTTACGTTACGTGGCTCTGGCTCTGGCTCTGTGACTGTCAGCGCAAGGGGTTGAGCGAGGTTGCCTGCCATGTGGGCTGGGATTTCGGTTGAGGCTGGGGCTGGGGCTGGGCTTGAGAGCTGCGTAACAACGTGAGGCAAGAGATACAAAGTGCTGATTAAAATCGCTTTTTTCCAGCGCTTGTTATTATAAAGGTGCATGTTCCCAGGTGGGGTACAGATTGGGTTCGGAATTGAGGTAGGAGTTGGGAGTTGGGAGTTGGGAAGGGGGTCTGGCCAGGTTGAGCGGCTTCTGGCCGGGCTGCTTCACATCACTCAAGCTGCCTCTGTATGCATATCAAAGTCAAAATCAGCAACGGGGGACAACGGCAGGACCCACAGCTGAGCTGAGCTGAGGCTGCGCTGGGCTGGGCTGCGCTGGGCTGTGCTGTGCTGGGCTGGGCTGGTCTGTGCCATTGTGAATGGATAATTTCACAGGGTTGCCGTCGGAGGGTTTCGCTGGATTTCGTTGAGCTTCACTTGTATGTTTTCCATACGAAAAGCAGCAGCAGCAGCGGCAACGGCTACAGAAGCAAGGAACCAGCAGGGGCGAACAATGTTTTCACTGATGTTAATCGGTTTTGCGGTTATGACAGCTAAAATTACACAATAGCAACGCAGCAGCACACATATAATCCCCCTTCCCCTCCCACTCCCACTCTTCCCCTCTCCTTACACACAGAACATTAACAACGTACTTATCTTCCGTTCTCCCCCTACAGCCTTTGGATCGCGATCAGCCGAATGGTAGACCACAGTGGCGCTTCACAGTATTCGCACAGGATGAGGGCGGCGAGGGACTTGTGGGCTATGCAGATGTGCAGGTCAATCTGAAGGACATCAACGACAATGCGCCCATCTTTCCGCAGGGCGTGTACTTTGGCAATGTGACAGAGAACGGTACAGCCGGCATGGTTGTCATGACTATGACAGCTGTGGATTACGATGATCCCAATGAGGGATCGAATGCACGACTTGTTTACTCGATTGAGAAGAATGTCATTGAGGAGGAGACTGGCTCACCGATCTTTGAAATTGAACCCGATACGGGTGTCATTAAGACCGCGGTGTGTTGTCTGGATCGCGAACGTACACCGGATTATTCTATACAAGTCGTGGCAATGGATGGCGGGGGGTTAAAGGGCACGGGCACGGCGTCTATACGTGTCAAGGATATTAATGACATGCCGCCGCAGTTCACCAAGGATGAATGGTTCACCGAGGTGGATGAAACGGATGGCACCGCCCTGCCCGAAATGCCCATATTGACGGTGACAGTGCACGATGAGGATGAGACGAATAAGTTCCAGTACAAGGTTATCGATAACAGTGGCTATGGTGCCGATAAGTTTACCATGGTGCGAAATAATGATGGCACTGGTTCGTTGAAGATTGTGCAGCCACTGGACTACGAGGATCTGCTGCAGAGCAATGGCTTCCGTTTCCGCATTCAAGTGAACGATAAAGGAGAGGATAACGATAACGATAAATATCACGTGGCCTACTCGTGGGTTGTGGTCAAATTGCGTGACATCAATGACAACAAGCCGCACTTTGATCGTGCCAATGTGGAAGTCTCTGTGTTTGAAGACACTAAAGTAGGCACTGAGCTGGAGAAGTTCAAGGCCTCCGATCCGGATCAGGGTGGTAAGAGCAAGGTTTCCTATTCGATAGATCGTTCCTCGGATCGTCAGCGTCAATTTGCAATCAATCAAAATGGTTCGGTGACCATTCAGCGCTCTTTGGATCGCGAAGTGGTGCCTCGACATCAGGTCAAGATCTTGGCCATTGATGATGGATCCCCACCAAAGACTGCCACGGCCACACTGACTGTTATTGTGCAGGATATCAATGATAATGCACCCAAGTTCCTGAAGGACTACAGGCCAGTGCTGCCAGAGCATGTGCCGCCACGCAAGGTCGTAGAGATTCTGGCCACCGATGATGACGATCGCTCCAAGAGCAATGGACCACCCTTCCAGTTCCGTTTGGATCCCAGCGCCGATGATATTATACGTGCCTCTTTCAAGGTCGAACAGGATCAAAGTGAGTACAGTAGCAAGTATAATGTTAGTGATGGGAGGAATTTAGTGTTGTAAAATGATATTGTTTTGAGCTTTGTGCTTGTTTCAACACTTATAGTTAATTAAAGCAGTTCTAGTATTTGGGAGCATAACATCAACGAGTGTTGTAAAACAGTGAACAATATTTAAGCATTTTCCAACACTGATTTGTATTATCCCGACACTTTTCGGGATTAAATTAGGCATTCAGCGGTAAATTCTTTGGTGATTGTTTTCCAATTTTGTTAAATAAAACTTAAGTAATTTTTCAACACTTAAAAATTTGACAATATGGGACGTTTAGCTGTTTTGCAACACTAGAAAATATATTTCTACATTTTAATGTAGATCAAATCAAGGAATTCGGATGATTTCTGAAGTAATTGTTTTTCGCATAATTCTTTTAATTAATCTTCTGTAACTTTCAAACACTGGCTGATTATAGCAGCAAAGTTAAGCAAAAATATTTATTGAAACCCTCGTATATATATTTATCATCGTGCAGATATTTGTTCTATTATTTCCCTCGCTATGAAAAAATACTTTTTCGCCAGCTTTGGCCGTGTAGAAATTCCGAACATTTTATGAAATTAAAATTGTATACATATGCCAATGACTTGCAAAGTGCAGCACGCAGCACACAGCATGTGCTGCAATGGCCCCCCCCATAGTTCCCTGCCTTTTTCAAGTTTCGTATTGCTGTGGAAAAAAAAAAAAGTTAGCCAAATATTTGGGTCAAAGTTTAAACAATGCGATGAGGGTGAAAGGAGCATAGCATTTCCTGCTGATGCTGCTGCTGCTCTTTCTGCTCTTGTTGCATTCATTGTTATTGTGTTACCAATGGAAATGTGTCCCTCGAAGCGGAATTCGAATTCGGGTTCGAACACGCACACAATGTCGCAATGTGTGTGTGTGTGTGTGTGTGTGTGTGTGCGCCAACAAAAGCATAAAAATGCAATTACCTCGAATAACTCGAAATGAATAGCGTCCATAAAACGGAAATAGTAAACCGCAGCCAAGCACTGCACACAACATGAAAATTTAAATATAAAAATAAGCAAAAAGCAAAGCGGAGATGTACCACACACACACACACACGTACACCTGCTTCAGTCAAAAATAAAATGGCAAATGCGCAAGTTTTCAATTAAATTACCCAAACGGGGAGTCCCGAGTCCGACTCCGAGTCCGAGTCCGAGTCTGCGTCCGGTGAGGCAAGCCAACTACAGTTGGTTTTTTAAGCCACAGAGCAAGGAGTGCGCCTCTGCATTGGGCTAACAAGTCGGATACACAATTTGTGTTCTCAGTTTGTGTGTGCATGTGTGTGAGACTGTCTATGTGTATGTGTGTGTGTGTGTGGGTGGCAATCCAATTTTGATGCGCCAACTGGGAGTCGAAAAGTTTACGCCTGTGGCCTGACTTTACCCCTTTTCTCCCTCTCTCTCTCTCTCCATCTATCTCTTCCTCCCCCTCTCTCTCTCTCTCTCTCTCTCTCTCTCCCTGTGTGTGTGCTCGCCTTGTCTGCTCGTATTTGCATACAATTTGCCTAAAAACACACCATGGAGTGTCTTTAAAAATACATTTGAAGTGTGCGGATGGGTTAGTGGTGTGTGTGGTATGTAGGATTAGTGTTCTACGTGTGTGTGCCTATGTGGGCGTATGTGTGTTTGTGTGTGCATGTGTGTGTGTGTAACAGACTTAACACTTGTTGGCTCAAAGGCGTAATTACAACAAATGGGCACAAGCTGCTCGCCTGGGCTCGGCTCGGCTCGACTCTGGCTGCCAGTCCGCTCAAGTTGCCCAACTTGCAATCAGCCGGAAATATGTTGGCTAATAAAGGTGCTTAGTTTTTTGGGATTTTACATGGCTTCTCTACCTCCCTTACTCTCTCTCTCTCTCTCTCTACTTCCCTCTGGCTCTTTGCCAGTCAGCCCCAGCTATGCTTGGTTAGCCAGTTAACTAGAAAATGCTTTTAAAAGCTCAACAACAAAGCCAAATTTGTCATTAGAGCATTCCGTTGCTGAACGTTACAGTGGCACACAAAAGTTAATGCATGCAAATACAATGCATGACTTTGAATGGGTAAATGTTGGAATATTTTTATATTAAGCTAATGGAATAGGGGAGTAAATCTTAGGTAAAAAAGAAGAGAATATTAAAAAAAAAAATAATCAAAATTAAAAGTTTTGAATTTTCTAATTTTCTTTGGAATCATAGGAGAAGGTCTTAAGTGAAGAACTTTAGAAATTTATCGATTAACATATATCGCACAATCTTTTTTATTTGCTCCCACCAACAGAGGGCGCCAACGGCGATGGCATGGCAGTGATCTCTTCGCTACGCTCCTTCGATCGCGAGCAGCAAAAGGAATACATGATACCCATTGTGATCAAGGATCATGGCTCGCCAGCCATGACAGGCACCAGCACACTGACCGTGATCATTGGCGATGTGAATGATAACAAGATGCAGCCAGGATCGAAGGATATCTTTGTGTACAACTATCAGGGACAGTCACCAGATACACCAATTGGACGTGTCTATGTCTACGACTTGGACGATTGGGATTTGCCCGACAAGAAGTTCTACTGGGAGGCACAGGAGCATCCACGCTTCAAGCTGGACGAGGACACTGGCATGGTTACCATGCGAGCAGGCACCCGGGAAGGTCGCTATCATTTGCGCTTCAAGGTCTACGATCGCAAACATACCCAGACAGATGTGCCGGCAAATGTCACCGTGATGGTGCGTGAGATACCCCACGAGGCGGTGATTAATTCGGGTTCGGTTCGTTTGTCAGGCATCTCCGATGAGGATTTCATACGCGTCTGGAATTATCGCACTCAATCGCTGAGTCGCTCCAAGTTGGATCGCTTCCGCGACAAACTGGCGGATCTTTTGAATACCGAGAGGGAAAATGTGGACATCTTCAGTGTGCAACTCAAGCGTCGTAATCCACCCTTGACTGATGTACGCTTCTCCGCCCATGGTTCGCCGTACTACAAACCTGTCAGGCTCAATGGCATCGTGCTCATGCATCGCGAGGAGATCGAGAAGGATGTGGGCATTAATATCACCATGGTGGGCATTGATGAGTGTCTCTACGAGAATCAAATGTGCGAGGGTAGCTGCACTAATTCACTCGAGATCAGTTCGCTTCCGTACATGGTGAATGCCAATAAGACTGCCCTGGTTGGTGTACGCGTGGACACCTTAGCTGATTGCACTTGTGGTGCGCGCAACTTCACCAAACCCGAGTCATGTCGCACCACTCCTTGTCACAATGGTGGACGCTGTGTGGACACCCGTTTCGGACCGCATTGCTCGTGCCCGGTGGGTTACACGGGACCACGTTGTCAGCAGACAACGCGCAGCTTCCGCGGCAATGGTTGGGCTTGGTATCCTCCACTGGAAATGTGCGATGAGTCTCATTTGAGTCTGGAGTTCATCACACGCAAACCCGACGGTTTGATTATCTATAATGGACCCATTGTGCCGCCAGAGCGGGATGAAATGTTGATCTCTGACTTTATAGCTTTGGAACTGGAGCGTGGTTATCCGCGTCTACTGATTGACTTCGGTTCCGGCACACTGGAGTTGCGTGTAAAGACAAAGAAGACTTTGGACGACGGGGAGTGGCATCGCATCGATCTCTTCTGGGACACAGAGAATGTGCGCATGGTTGTGGACTTCTGTAAGTCGGCGGAAATAAGCGAAATGGAGGATGGCACTCCACCAGAGTTCGATGACATGTCTTGTCAGGCACGTGGTCAGATTCCCCCATTCAATGAGTATCTCAATGTGAATGCACCACTGCAGGTGGGCGGTTTGTATCGCGAGCAGTTCGATCAGTCGCTGTACTTCTGGCACTACATGCCCACAGCGAAGGGTTTCGATGGTTGCATACGTAATCTGGTGCACAACTCCAAGCTCTACGATTTGGCTCATCCGGGATTGTCGCGCAACAGTGTTGCAGGTTGTCCACAAACAGAGGAGGTTTGCGCACAGACCGAAGCCACAGCGCGTTGCTGGGAGCATGGCAATTGTGTTGGTTCCTTGTCGGAGGCACGTTGCCATTGCCGACCCGGTTGGACAGGACCTGCTTGCAATATACCCACAGTACCCACAACCTTCAAGGCACAGAGCTATGTCAAATATGCGCTGAGCTTCGAACCCGATCGTTTCAGCACGCAGGTGCAGCTACGTTTCCGCACCCGTGAAGAGCACGGCGAATTGTTCCGTGTAAGTGATCAACATAATCGCGAGTATGGCATATTGGAGATCAAGGATGCACGCCTACACTTCCGCTACAATCTCAATTCGCTGCGCACCGAGGAGAAGGATCTGTGGCTTAACTCAGTCGCCGTAAATGATGGACAATGGCATGTGGTGCGCATCAATCGCTACGGCTCGGCTGCCACATTGGAGTTGGATGGCGGCGAGGGTAGACGCTATAATGAAACATTTGAGTTCTCCGGACATCAGTGGCTGCTGGTGGACAAGCAGGAGGGTGTCTATGCGGGCGGCAAGGCGGAGTATACGGGCGTGCGCACCTTCGAGGTGTATGCGGACTATCAGAAGAGTTGCTTGGATGACATACGGTGCGTATGCTTGATGTGATTATGTAGAAAGCTTAAACTAATGATTTTCCTATCTCTTTCTCTCTCTTCCTCAGTCTGGAGGGCAAGCACCTGCCACTGCCACCGGCCATGAACGGCACCCAGTGGGGTCAGGCCACCATGGCACGTAATCTGGAGAAGGGTTGCCCCTCCAACAAGCCCTGCTCGAATGTCATTTGCCCCGATCCCTTTGAGTGTGTTGATCTCTGGAATGTCTACGAGTGCACGTAAGTTTTCCCCCTCCACAATTATCAAACCCCAAAACATTTTTCAGCCTTCACATTTGCCTTGCATTTTCGTTTCTCATCATGAAAACTTATCAAAAAAATAAAACTGAACTGTTGGACTGACTTAAAGACAACTTGAACAAATTGACAACACCCCCAAAAGAAAACAAACCAAACCCCAAAATTACCCCTTAGTTCAGCCTGACGAAAAAAGTCAAGCATACGCCACGTATAACACACGTATATAACACAGTGAAAGCAAAAGAAACGCTGGTTAACCTTTGATAGGCTTAATCAATTAAATCCGCTGACCAAAAATGGGAATAACACGTGAGGCAGAAAGTGAGGGAAGAAGTAAGCGTGCAGCTTATTCGCAGCGTCAATCAACGGGGACATTCGAAACTCAGTTAGCTCCTGCCTCGGTTAGCGTTGCGTGACAAATCAATCGGATTAGGCTTGGGCACGCTCACGACGTGGCTGTCGCCCCCTTGCCCCACCCTCTCTCTGTGTCACCTAAACGTGCTGTACATATTCACGCTTTCACAGGCACTAACACACACACATAAACACAAACACACACACACCCTTTCACGTGAAGCACCCCCAGACGTGGCTGCTGGCTTCGCATCTTGTTTGCCGAGCTTTAACCATAACGGTAAACCCAGCCGACTTAACTTGGACCTTAACCTAACTGCGTATCGCGTACCACATTGGCGCATTAAGCTCTTATGTTTTGCACACACACACACCCGCACATACACCCGCACACACACACACACACCTGTACCTAAGATAGCTGTAAGAGACATGAGCCATGTTAATTAAATGTTAACTGAATTCGATTTCCCATAACTAACTGATCGATTCAGTTGCGGCGAGGGACGCATTATGTCGCCCGATTCGAAAGGTTGCATGGATCGCAACGAATGCCTCGACATGCCATGCATGAATGGCGCCACATGCATCAATCTAGAGCCGCGTCTGCGTTTTCGCTGCATTTGCCCCGACGGTTTCTGGGGCGAAAGCTGTGAACTGGTGCAGGAGGGTCAGACCCTCAAGCTGAGCATGGGCGCCCTGGCGGCCATCCTCGTTTGCCTGCTGATCATACTGAGTGAGCAATCCAAGCAAATACCAAAACTATATATCCCATATATATCTATATCCGATTATATATACGTGTATATGCAACAACAATAGTTGCGCCAATATAACAGCAATTAGTGCTTTAGCGCCTGCCTCTAGCTATCCAATAAACCCAACTTAGCTTACATACATATATATCATATCTCTATATAGTATATGTGTTTCCATATTTATCTCTGTGTATCTCTGTTTATATATATATATATATGTATATGTTTATATTTGCAATTTTATTAGCTGTTCACAATGCTCGTCAAATGAAAATTCATTCATGCAAATTCATTCCCACATATCATGGCTTATCATTTGCGTATATTTTTTTTGTTTGCCACGCCCCCTATTTTCCCCCTCGTTTTTCCCCGCATTTGCAATGTCAGCTCATCTCATGGTAACTGACAATTGTTTTTACTTGTGTTTTGCTCCAATAGAAACTCATTTAGCCAACATGCAGCCATGGCATACTCTATTCATTCATTCATTCAACCATTCATTCGATCAACCATTCATTCATTCATTCATTCACATGTCAAATGCACAAAATCCAATCATTCAGCTGCACATGCCTCGATTCATTCATAAAAAGAATCACAGCTCAGTGAATTTGGAATTTCATACAAATTAAGAGAAAAAACTCAGCTGACTTTTGCGATGTTTATCAGCTTTGTGACTTTTATTTCAAATGTAACTGCGCACACACACACACACACACACGCACATGTATTTGCCCTCATCTGTATACATATATAATGTTATATTCCATATTCATCTGCATTTCATTCCCGTCATTCGCTGTTACCGTTACCGTTCTTTACCGTTTGTTTATGGCACACCCATTCAATGTTAAATTTATAGCTCAATGTCTACATATGTATTTGTATATGTGAGTGCGTGCGTGTGTGTGTGTGTGTGAAGTTCTCCACCTTTCTGTGTGCGTGTAAATATTTTATAATGAAAGAACTGCAATCGAAAATAAAAAGAAACAAGGTACGTACCTCCCCCACATGTAGTTGATGTCACGCTCAACTTGAGCCCCCCCCCCCCCCCAAAGCCTGCCACATTAATCGTTATTTTAAATATTTAAAAATCGCACAAAAGTCCTTTAAAATCTTTTCGTATTTTTTTCAAAATTTATTTAAATATATTTGCAATTTAATATCGAATTTCTTCCTGTGATATTTATCGGGTTGAAAAAAAAAAAACATAAATTATTCTTTACACACTTTACAATTTGTACAAATATTTACAATGTTCTCTCTCCATGAAAAGAGTATTATATGTGTTTTTAAAATATTTCTTTTGCATTATAACGAATGAAATGAATCGTGTGTTAAGCCACATGTCGAGTGAAAGCAGATGAAAAACTTTGCCAAAGAGTTTCGTAAGGCTAAAGCACTTTTTCGGTTGCACATCGTACTACATACATATCTCACGATGCTGCAGCTGTCACGCCCATTTCTCCAACTCCCACCAAGTCACACACACACACACACACACTCGCACACGCATCACGCAGCTGAAAGCCAAGAACAGCAAAGAGCAGCCGCACCCTGCGTGAAGCCTGAAGAGAGCTCAAATGCCTTCAGGTGAGATAATAAATGTGCAGTCAAAGATACAAGTTGCCCATCAGGACGAGGCCAGGACCAAGGCATGGATTCGCCAGCCGAGGAGTAAGAAAGAGCAATGGCAGATTTTAGCTTTGGCATTTCGGAAAAATCACAATGCACTAAATCCACTTGAGCAAACAGAATGTGCAAAGCCAAAAGAGAGAGCGAGAGAGAGAGAGCAAGTAGAAAACGAGAAGGCAGAGACAGCTCAAAGGAGCTGCCAGTTTCATTTGCGAAGCCTCACGAGGATTTGCTTGCATCGCATTTCTTACATTTGGTGGCCTGCACCCTCGTCTCCCTTCCCCTCCCTCTGCTGCTGCCTTCACGTCGCTTCTGTTCCTGGCGAATTTTCTATTAAATACAACTTGAAAGCATTTTCCGCTGCGTGGAGCGCACATTAAATACCATTGCCATGTGGGTGTGTGTGTGTGTGTGTGTGTGTAAATAGACATGCACACACACACAGTCACACACACGCCGTGCAAGCTTAGATCCCTCACTGTTTGTAGGTAAATAATGTGCAAAAGGCAATACGAAAGGCAGTTGAAAAAAAAAAAACGAAAAAGCAAAAAGAAATTGTTTCCCGCCAACTTTAAGTAAAACTTAATGACGTAAAATATGGCAAAGTTCTTTGCCGTTCGTTGTAAAAAAGGAAAATTATCAAGCACCACTTTTGATCAGCTTAAACTACGCACTTGGGAGCAATCGGAGGGAAGTAAAAGAAAATCAAAGAAAGAAAGAAAATAAGAAAAAAAAAAAAACTATGCTAACTTTTTCTCTGCAAACTGCGGCTGATTTAGTGTGAAAGTTTGCGCTGCCTTCTCCCCCGCACCGCATTCTGCACTCCCCCCCTTATGCTGTCCCTCTTCATGTCTGCTTTGTGCGATTTGTTGGCTCGTTTGGTCAAGTCTCACTCGCTGGCTCGCATTTGCCAATAATCATCAATATATCAAAAGTGTCTTTAGTCTGGATTTGAAAACTATTCAAAGGCATTGAGCAAAGCGCCGCAGAGTCTGTTCGCCTTCCTCTTCCTCTCGCTCTCTGTCTTTCTCTTGCTCTTGCTCTTGATTTTTCCCACGATTTTCATTGGAAAAGCAAAATGCGCAGCAGCAACAAGCAAAGTGCCATTTTTATCATTACTTTTGCATTTTTTTCAAGAATATGAGCAGCAAAGTGGAAAATGAAGTGAAATTTAAAAAAAAGAGAGCAGAAAGAAATGTGAATTGAATAAGTTCCACAAACAAAAAGTTTGAATGCGCCACAGCTCAAGCTTTGTGCAGAGAGAGAGAGAGAGAGAGAGATGAGGGTGTTTTCGACTCAAAACTTTCCAATGAATCGCTTGGCAAAGCAGGCTAATAGCTTTCTCAACTCGCCGAAGGTCGCCTTGCTCATATCAGCAGCATC
Source organism: Zaprionus ghesquierei (assembly GCA_018904095.1). Classification (NCBI taxonomy): domain Eukaryota; kingdom Metazoa; phylum Arthropoda; class Insecta; order Diptera; family Drosophilidae; genus Zaprionus; species Zaprionus ghesquierei. The sequence continues at coordinate 6,858,915 of JAEIGP010000806.1, read as the reverse complement.
TTCTCGACCTTGCATTCCACATTGTGTGGATGCCATTTGAACACATGTCAATTTGCTGCGTGCAGCAAACTAATCAAAACAAACTTACATAAGTGCCAAAAGCATTCAAATGCCAAAACAACAAATGCGCGCCGCAAGACAAAACTTTATTCAATTCCACAACAAGTGAATAATAAACAGAGTGGAAAGAGAGAGAGAGAGAGAGAGAGAGAAAAAGAAAACAAAAGTGCACTTAAGATGCGTGTTGCCAAAAGAAAAGGGGTAGCTGCAGGGGGAACTACTAAGGGAGTCTGGCGGGTAAATGCATAAAGTTTGCAACAACGCCAAGAGGGGCAGCTGTTCCCTCTTTCGCCCCCACCCACCCCACTGCGAACTTTGCGCAGCAAAGCGCAAAATAATAACAACAACAACAATAACAAAACAAAACGACTTTTGACAGTTTCACACACTCCACACACACCCAAACACACACACACACACACACACCCATCACGCGCGCAAAGGAAAACCAAAGCGAATTTCCATTTTCATAACGACTCGTAGAGCGAAGAAAGCAAAGCAAGCGTAACCCACACACTCTCACACACACACTGCATGATGAACAAATTTTTGAAATAATCTCTTTTTGTTTTCCAAACACATCTACACACACACACACACATGATCCACACACACACACGTCCACACACGAAACAATACGAAACTTTTGGCTGTCAACATCGATACGTGGTCGCTTGTGGCATTGTCACGTTTAGCTGTCCTGCCGGCTATAAAGTCTCTGGCAGCACTTGCGTCAACGAGAACGAGTGCCAGCTCTTCCCCTGCCGCAATGGGGGACGTTGTCGCGATCATCATCCGCCCAAGAAATACGAGTGCCAATGCCTGCTGGGCTACACCGGCATGCACTGCGAACTGGAGTTATTGGCCTCGGGGGTGTTGACACCGTCGCGTGATTTTATTATTGCCCTGGTGCTCTGCCTGAGCACGCTGATACGTAAGTACATATACCCCTTCCCTTCCTGTATACCTAAGCATAGCTGGCAGGCAAGCTGGCGAAGCTGCTTGACACTGGTCCACTGGGACGACGAAGAGAGCGTAAGTATATTCCGTTGGCAAAGAACTTGCATGGCCAATGGGATGAATACTTTACAGTTTTTAAACCGCAAAAGATTCTTACTAATATTACAGCAACAACGACAACAACAACAACAGCTGCAGCTGCTCTGCTCGCGAATTGCACTTTAAAAATTATCGTAGCATACTTTCGCGCTGCCAGCGTAATTCCTTCTGCATGCCTTGCTACGACTTTAATTATGCAGCTCTTCAGCTTATTATTATCATTTGCCATAAATTACAATTTTTCTCATTTGCCAGACAGTTCAATTTGTAAGAAAATTGCCTATAAACATTTAAGCTGCCATCGCAATGCGCACATTTATTTTTTGCTTTTTTGCTTTTGCATTAAGCCGCATTTTGATTGGCTGTCGCCGGGGCGCAAAAAGAGAATACGCCGCGCATATGTCATTTAAATATTTATGGAATCGTCGCACGGGACGAGCCCGTGTGTGACGCCTGGCTGCAAATTAATTAAGCCATACACATTTACAAATTGGGCACGCCCACTTGCAGGCAAACAGTGGACAAACATCAAAAGTCATTTCCGCAAATTACATGCGGCCGTAGCCGATGCCCGTGGCTGATGCTGATGCCGATGCCGATGCCGATGCACATAAATTAAAGTTTATTGAATGAGTGAGGCAAACAAGCGGTGAGGCAAGCTCTGGTTTTCCGGCTGCTTCTGGGAATGTAAATTAAACAATGTTACATGCGAGTGGAAATGCAAATACAGGCGCAAAGCGAGCGAGAAAAACAAAGGGCAATGCGAATTTGAGTAACACAATAATTGCAATTACGCGACGTCCATTTTAGGGCCATTGCCAGCTGGTCGGCAAAGTTTGCCCTGTTTCGTTTGTCTGGCAGAGCTGCTCCTGCCCTCCTCCCCTCTCTTTGAGCCCTCAAGTCAAGCAAATTACTTGGCGCAAGTTGTACGGCTGCTGTGGCCAAAATAAGAAAAGCGTCGCAACAAAAACTTTGCTGTGCAACAGATGCTGCAATATGTCGGCAAAAGCGCGGCACACGAAATTAGAAAACAGCCAACGAAACAGACAGATACAATGGGAGCGGCAGAGAGAGAGAGAGAGAGAGAGAGAGACAGACACAACAACAACAAGTTGGCCAAGAAGATGCGCGAGCGCGCGCGTGAAACAAGGACAAAGTCGCCTGCAGCTCGATTTCGCCATTTCGGCCAGCAATTTTGACTCGTCCTGCAGCACTTACAGTTACAGTTACAGTTTACAGTTACGGCCACAAACTGTAGCAAAACTGGGACAATGTGCGCCATATTTGTTTGTTCATTTCTCTTCGCTTTCTCTGCTTATTTTTCCATTCTTGCGTTTATTTTTTCTATATTGCTTATAGCACGTTTTATGCATTTTCTCTCTTTTTTCCCTTACGTTCTTTCGTTCTTTTTTTTCAAGAATTTAATTAAGAATCTTTTTCCGCAATTGTAAAGCGAGCAGAGGGCGCAGATTTTATTTTCAGGCATTCGTAACAAAATTACTTTAGTTTAAATTTGCCATTTAAATGGCTTTTGCATGCGAGAAAGAAATCCTTATTTATTTAGTTTATACGATACTTGCTAGAGAACTGTTGTTGCATACAGCGTAGTATATAGATATATGGATATATATATGTGCATACATACATACTTGGCACGTTCGCGCATTAATCAACACTGCTCTTGGGCCGCTTTCTCTCTGCAATTCACAGTACTCGTTCTGGTATTTGTGGTCTACAATCGACGCCGCGAGGCACATATCAAATACCCCGGACCCGACGATGATGTGCGCGAAAATATTATCAACTATGACGACGAGGGAGGCGGCGAGGACGATATGACTGCCTTTGATATAACGCCATTGCAAATACCAATCGGTGGGCCAATGCCGCCGGAATTGGCGCCCATGAAAATGCCAATTATGTGTAAGTACCTCAGAAAGAGAAAGACCGTAAGAGAGAGTGAGCGAGAAAGTGAATGTTTTTCATTTTGAATTTTCCAACGATTCAATCAATTCAATTATCAGTTGAACTAAGTATTTCGCAAAATGGATTTTACAAGTGAAATTCCAATTGCAATTGCCAATTCGCAAAATGCTTTCAGAGGCTCTTATACTACATACATACATGAGCCAGCTTTTTGGTATTTACATTAGTGCAGCGCCGCAAAGTATGCTCCACTTATTTGTGCAGCTGCAACAAATTGCATACGAGTATGGCAATTGCAAGTCGCAACTAACATCGATTATAAACGTTTCTGTTCACATTATTTGCAGATCCTGTTATGCAACTAATGCCAGGCCAGGAGCCGAACGTGGGCATGTTCATCGAGGAGCATAAAAAGCGAGCCGACGGCGATCCAAATGCGCCGCCATTCGACGATTTGCGAAATTATGCGTACGAGGGAGGCGGCAGCACAGCCGGTTCGCTCAGCTCGTTGGCCTCAGGTGGGTAACATGTTTCGAGCTTCTTTATTGTTGTGATTAGCATTTTCAGTGCTCACCATGACTAGATTTTGCACCCAATATTGCGGCAGTACACGCAGTACGACTAGCCTCTAGAGTAGTAGCTGCTCTCCCCCGAAACGTAGGCTACAAAGTAGAGTGAAAATGTTAGAAGGCACCGTGTTTCTTACTCAACATTGTGATTGTTTCTTCTACAGCGCTGAAAGATGCTGAAACCGCCGAATATTGGGTGTAAAATTGAGGGAGAGCTATCTAAACATATATACAGGATATTTTCTAATTTGTATCTTATTAAATGGGACTCGTTCTCACCCCAACTGAATATTCATTTGCAGGCACTGACGATGAGCAACAGGAGTACGACTACTTGGGTGCCTGGGGACCTCGATTCGATAAGCTGGCAAACATGTATGGCCCGGAGGCTCCCAATCCGCATAATACCGAGCTGGAGTTGTAAGTTGCCAATCGAGAAGCCCCAACAAGACGAGACGAGTGAAAAGCCGATCGAACTCAGCTAAGTAGCCATAAAAGTTGCATTTAATGTTCTACACGAAACAATTGAGGATCCAAGAAGCGAAACGATCCACAACTGCATCACACACAAAGAAGCGCAACCAAAGAAGTATCCAGCAATTGTTGGCAAAAATTCTTAAGTTAATCACAAAGAAAAACAAAACACGAAATCGTATAAAACAAGATAACTAAAAATCGAAAAAAAAGAGGATAAATCTCCAAAAACACATGTGACGCAAAATGACATTTGTATAAATACTTCATCAGCATTTAAATTAAACAATTATTATAATTAATTTATTAAGTATGTCGAGAACTATTTTCGGCCATTTTTTTTGCGCAAACACGAAACGTTGCCCCAAAAATCGTATGAATTGAGAATTAAGTAGAGAGCGAAGACGACGGAGAAGAGCATACCAAAGTTTAGTTAAGGCGAGTGTGCATGAATTTCTAAGTATAAAAAAGTTTTTTTTTTTGTGTGTGTTTGTGAACGAAACGAAATGTTCTATATTCTCTATGTTTTCTTTAGTTTAGGTTTGCCAAACTTGTAATTATTTGTATAATTTAGGTTATGATTTAAGAATCTCTTTAGTTCTTAAGTTCTGACTCCACTGTTCGACTTCGATGCGAGTCATTTGACGCAAGAGTCGCACATGATTCTCAGTTGCATTTAGCTTTTTAGTTTCTTTTTTTTTTTTGATATTATGAAACACACATACACACACAGACACACACACACACGTATATACATTTACTTAAATGAGTATTAAATTGTTTTGACTTAAGGTTTACAATTAAACATAAATTAAACATAATTAAAACTTATATAAATGAATACCCAAAGACTGTTTTCGTTCCATCATAACAAGTACATATATACATACATACACGAACATAAGAAATATATACATACATACTATATATAAATAAATTACAATTTTTAACTGAAACTGCGAGGGCGTCTCTAGTGTGTGTCATCGCCCGCGCCCTTCGCCCCTGCCCCCACATTGTGTATCACTAAATTTAAATCCTTCATAACTGAAGCAGCAACTGTTTTCATTTCACACGAACAAGAACAAGAACAGCAAGCAGATGAAGAGGGAAAAGAACATAAAACATACTTCGAAAGCAAAAGAAAAACAAAAAAAAAAAAAAAAATACTCCTAAAATGATATTCTAAAACGAAACTAAGCTAAATCTCATTAACATGGACACGGATAGAAAACGATGTCTGGCAGTTGCTGGCGAGAAATGAAATGAGAATTAAAATGAAAATTACCTTTAGATGAACTTAGCGCAATTGATATAATTAAATGGAATACTTCAAGAAAAACAAAATATAATATATATACATACTATATATATATATATATATGGTAATGAATGGTATTTTACATTGTATATATTATTAGTTTTAGCACGTAAATCAAGTAATTAAAGCATACGAAATTGGTAGCAAAAACCTAAAGTCTTATTAAGTCATTTAAACTAGAGTCGAGATTGCAGAATTCCAAACACCCACACCCATTTCATAAACATAAATACTAGTATATATATATATATGAATAAATAAATATATATATAAATATATACTCTATTCGTACAAACAACAAAAACAGAACCCGAAACTGAAACTGAAACCGTAACCGAAAACAAACCAACTGCATTTAAATAACCTTTTTCCACACGACAAAATACAACAAACAAATACGACAACAACAACATCAACAACATCAACAACAACAACTAGAACTACAACAACAGCAAATTGTTATTCGAATAGTTTTATTTTGTGGTGCAGCAGGTTTTAAACATTCGGCGCAGCAGCGACCAAATCCGCGAGTTGAGCCACAGTCACCGTTATGAGTGCAATTTAAAATAATACAAAACATACCCGAAACCTCCCTCTACACGCACCTTCCACCCACACAAATGTTTATTGTTTCATTTGTTCGCATAGTGTACAACATACACATACCGTTATGCCAGGCGAACGCCATTTTGCGGCTGCAATTCACGTTGATTTCGCTGTTGATTTTATGTGTTATTGCATTGAGAAAGTCAGCCAAGTTAAAAAATATTTTTCAATTTCACATTGAAATCGAACCGTAAGTACAGAACAAAAACATAAAAAAATAAACTTCAATAACAACAACAGCAAGAAATATAAAAGTACATAGTGCGTAACTGAAATCATAGAGTTTTCCAGGCAAACGCCCATTCCTATTTAAAAAACAAAAACCAAATACAAAAATACACAAGGAAGATCCAGTTAATTATTTTTTTTTTTTGTCCCACAAGGCAGGTACGACACGCAGCTTTCATTAGATCGTGACAAAAAGAACAAAAAAAAAAAAATAAGATGAAAACTTATATGAAACCTAAACAAAACTGCAACAAGAGTTGACTATTGAAAAGTGCAAAGATTTTAACGTAATTGTTAAACCATACAGCGAAAAGATATAAAAAGAATGAGAATACAAACAAAAAGCAAAAAACAAAAACTAAGTAAAACTAATAACAAATGCAAACTTTGCTGTACTTAAAAATGAAAACAAAAAAAAAAAAAAAAAAAAACAAAGACAAATGAATACATTTTAATGCACATTAACTGTTAAAATTAACAAGAAACTAATATCGCAATACAAAGTAGACAGTTTTTCTATGGATTGCATGACGAACTCATTTAGATGCTTCAAAAAAAAAAAAAAAAGAAATAAAAAAAAGAACACTACAGTACAGCAAGAGCAAATACACTTAAACACTGCCAATTGATCTTGATTGAGGGAAAACACTCGACGAATTTTCGTTTCCGATTGCAGCTTTGTTTTCTTTGTTTTTGATATTCCTTTTCGGAAATTATTCACTCAACATTCTGACTATAAATTTGCATTTAAACAGTTGCAGGTGTGCATGGCCAATTACACAGATTTTACTTTCACACATACAGACAGCAACAGGCTATAGTTACCAGTACGATATATTTTAAGATAAACAGCAGCAATTACAGCACACACTGAGAGAAAATATTAGCAAGCAAGGCAAATTATATACTCATTTATACACATATTTGTTATATATTTTGTAACGTAAGTTAGAGACATATACGAGTACATATACTATAAATAAATAAATAAATAATGCACAGACACGTCATATGGAATACCACACACACACATGAACACACACACAGACAGACAGAACATTTTACATACTATTTGATAACTATGTATTTATAATGTATGCATTTTTTTTACCAACAACAACAACAACAACAACATGCAAAAAATCCTCTATATGAACGCATCACATTAAATCAAATGAGAAACAAAAACAAAAAACAGCAACAACAACAACAACAACAACAAGAAACCGAAAAACCGAACACAGAAAACCAAAAGCCGATTTCAAATGCAGTTTTAGATAAATTTGCATATATATAAATATATATATATAGTAAGTACATTATTATGTAAAATCACTTTAAAATACCGTAACGAAACGAAACGAAAAGCGAAAACTACAAGAAAAGAACGAAATGCAGATTTGAATAAATAAAATGGAGATGAAAATGCAGAGAAAAGGGCAACTAGTATTAAAAATTTATGAATAAATTACGAGTAATATTAAACGAGTACACTGCAAGCGAAACTAAGTAATGAATTAATTATGAGAATCGAATCTCGAATAGCGAATCGAATCGAAGCTCTTGGCATGTTGCAATCCGCAATGCGAACTACACGATATGAAATGATGAACGAAAAGAGAGAGAGAGAAAAGAAAAACAGTTGAAAATGATGAAAATGATGCGGAAAATGCGCTAGGCAGATAACGATATTGATCGACTGCTGATTGTGGGGGAGAAATCTTAAGTTAAGGCAAAAATCATATACACACTGAAAAATCTCACACTCACACACAAATACATTTACATACACAGACAGACAAGACAAAAAAAACCCAAACACGAACAACAACTGCAATTATATTAAACAAAATTATTATAAAAGCAAAAAACGCAAAAAAAGAAAAGTAAAAACAAAACAAAAGAACTAAATAAAGAATCTGTAACGTTATATGGAAAACCAAATGAAAATTGCATTCTCAATTAAACCGTGGGGGGAGAGGAAGCTTACCAAAGCCATCTTAAAGTGTACTTGAATGTGCGTAAATTTATTCAGGGTAAGCAAAGGCAAGGCCATAAACTGCAGCACTTAGGAAAAGACTACCCGATTTAGGAATAGGGACTGGGACAGGGACAGCTGCGCGCTTAACAACCTGCAGTAAAAAAAAGGCAAACAACAAGAATCGAAGAACAAACGAAAACAAGGGCTAAGTGAGCTGGCCACTCACATAAAGTTTGCTGGCGTAAAATCAATACAATTTGCCATACACCCCAGGGTCAATAACTAGAAATTTTTACTGTAAATGAGCTAGGCGAGAAATATGGCAAACTTATTAGATAGAATGAATGAATGAATGGGGCGAGCTGCGATGGATACATAAATATTTAAGGAGCAACTAAAAGCTGATAAGCGCGAAAAATATCCTGTAGTCAGGAGTGTGAAAAGCTCTTAGGAGAAAGTATGAAAAGTTGGGTATCATTTTATAGAAAAATAATTTACTTATCGCGGATATCTGAGACTCTGAGCTATCAGAAATTTATGTTGTCTCTTCTTCCTTTTTGGGTTCCATTTATTGCAGGGTATGCAGCATGCTAAAGCAAACAACAAAGAGTTGGCGCCAATTCATCGACAGCTGCGATATTTGTCTGGCTAAAAATAGTTAAGGCAAATTGCGGCTTTAAATTATTGTGCGGCATTAGTCATTGTGCTGGTCGATGTGAAACTTGTCGTATACGCAATTTGTTTGCTGCTTTAAACAATTGCCGGAACGTGCGACAAGCCATTGCGGAACGGAACGGAACGGCATAAGCCGGCGGGGGCGGGATTGGCTGTGTAGAATGTTGAAGGGGCTGTTCTGCGAATGGGTTGGGGTGGGGCCGGAGGTGGGTCGCGAAGATAAATGTTCAACAGGGAGCAATAATATTGTAAATTTGATGCTTCATTGGCGCAGCAGCAGCGGTGCCAGCAAAGGACTGAGAGTCCCGTTTATTATATTTGTTTTGTGGCTGCGCAAGGATTTTATACTCCCCCCTCTCACTCCATCTTCCGCTCAACCTTTGCCTATAAAAATGCCAAAATGAAGTCGCAGAGGGCCAAATCCATTCACAAAGGCAGCGCCGTCGTTGCTGTTCTTTCTCTCTTCCTCCTTTTTTTTTTGTACTTTTCGTTTGCAATTTTCAAAAAGAATGCGACAAGGAAAACCCACACAATATTTGCTTTGGAATTTCAGCCGTGGGGCCACAAGATTTTACATACAATCTGTGCCAAGAGCAGAGCGCTGTGTGTGTGTGTGTGTGTGTGGAAGGGGCTGTGTTTATTTGTAGATGGTGTTGGCTTTATTTGCTGATAGTGCAAGAAACAAACGCAAAGTAAACCAAATAAATAGGATATTTATAATGCTGCCACTGCTGCTGTCTTAAGTTTGGCCCCAGGTTGTTTGCCAGTCTGTTGGGCGGGTCAGGTGGTAGAGCTCATTGTTGTCTCAGCTGATGAAAGATAACATGACATAGCATAAATATTTGTAGTCTCCACAGTTTATGGACTTCACTTGTTGAATAGACGGAAATCTTTTAAGTACTGTGATTTTAATGAAATTTCTATAAAATTTCGATTAACTGACACGCTGGCCCGGAATGTGCTGCCTGCCCCTCACCGAAGACAGGCGAATTCTTGCATGCCGAAAATTGCGCCTAAAAGCAGGCAACACAACACACGCTCACACATTCATCTGCTCGTTCATTTCACTGCCTTCTTTATTCTTTTACCATTTGCCTCCTTTTTTCTTGCTCATCTAACATATTTCAATATTTTGCCAACATGTCACACAGACGACATTCATTTCCTATAGTCAACACGCACAATTTGTCGCTTTCAAATGAAATGAAATGCTTCAAGAGAACAAGAGAGCACAACACAAACAAGTGAGCTAGGGGTTACCTTAACGAAGAGATATCCTGTAAAAGTACATACAGACGAAAGAAGAGAAATGAATTTTGTTGTGGAAATTGCTATTGAACTTAACCAAGACCTATCCACTCTTTTCGATATGTTATTAGTTGATCAAATGAGCTTAAAAGTTTAAGGTTTTCTTAGTCTTCCCTATTTGATCAGCTTCCCCTACAGGGTAGTCTAAATCGGTTAAAAGGGAATACCATTTGTTACACCGGAACAACTTTCCAAGCGAAACTACAAATGTGAATGCATTGCAGTTACATTTGGCACGACTGCACGCTACCCTGTGGGCAAGACAGGCAAAGTCATATGTTTCAAGCCTAACATACCCTTCACCCTTCGTAGTCTGAGGATATTTAGACAACGAAACATGTTGCAACCCGAAAGCGAAAATCAACACATGTCACAGATAGACTGAAAGGAAGAGTGAGAGAGAAGAAGCAGAGAAAAGAGAGTGAGACGAGGCTAGCTCGAGGCCAGACGGTTTGAGCACGATACCAAGGCTAACGTGTGGAAGAAGAGGGCGTGGCACTGTTTAACTAGAGACACACGAACCGTGCGTGGGCTCTGCACGGAAATACTTAAAAGCAAAGCACAACAACAAAAGCAGAAGGTTGGGGCGGCAAAAGGAACCGAAATTTCATTTGATTTCGGTCCCCGAAATGTTTGAACAAGGACAATTTCAGCAGCAATCATACACTTGATAGGGGGCAGTTGCCCCATTGCCATTTCGGTTCGGCTCGTTAAGGCCAACTTGTCAGTCAATCAAAGGTCAAGGGTTACCCGACCCACAAAAAGGGACACGAATTAGATAAATAGGGCTGCAAACATATTAAATTTTGTGGCTACAAATTACTTAATGAATGCGAATGGAACCGCAGGCACGCACCCAGCCAAGGGTGGAAGGGACACCACGAGACGAGACAGTTCTGAATGGACCTCACGACATATGCAAATACTTATTTTAAGCCATCAAATCTGCAAAAAGAAAGAGAAGAAAACAAGAGAAAGGGCCAAAGCAAAAGCGGAACTAGACAACCGCAATAGTAGTGAATGCTCTTTATGTGGCGACAAAACTTTCATTACTCGTTGGCGCTCCACACAATTTGCATAAGAACAAGCGAGGCACGAGTCTAGTGCGGCAAGCAGGTCGTGACACGAGCCAGCAGAAATGTAAATGTTTCCAAATGTTTTGATATAAATAAGAAACTTCTTAATTAGTTTTTAAGCAGTTTAAAAATTATTTAAAACAATCCTCAACGCAAAGAATCCTATTAACTTGTTAAATCGAGTCTCGTGAGTTTGGGTTGCCCATCTCTAGGCGAGCAACCGCATCAAAATATGCACAACTTAATTGTGCCGAAAGAGTTTTTGGGTGATTTGTTCCCTAAGCTCATTTTAATTGCATGCCAAAGTTCCCGACCGAGATTTGCCCACTGTGCCACCCCCTCCCCCCTGTTGAGCCTGGTGTATGTGTGTGTTTGTGTGTGTGTGTGCACACATATTACACATATCAAGCGGTTAACCGCTATTTGTGATATTAATTGGTGTCTTTGTCTGCCCCAAACTCACACTCACACACACACACACTCCCCTTCACTCGAACTGTCCACAGTGCGTGCTGTAAATCTTGAACGTTTATTAGATTCTCGTGACTTTGGAGTGCGGTAGATAAATGTCTTAGTGCCGGGATTTGTTTGCAATCCAATTTTATGAAATAGATTAAATTACAGAGCCACTGCAGTGTGCTACCATTTGGCATTTAAACCATTAAACCATTTGCCAGCCATGAGAAATTATCAGCTGCAGCAACATCCCTGCACTAAGCCAATTGCATAGGGCCTAATGCGGCATCGTATCATTTGCGGCTTCTCAGCTGGCAAACCTCAAGTGTGTTCTCTAAGTACCCCGATTTAATATAATGCAATTTAAGTGTGATGCAGGCCATCTTAAGGTAAGCTGTCTTCGCTAATGTTGCCTTCTGATTTATAGAAATTTATGGACACAAGTTGGAAATCCCTTTGAACTGTATTTGGATGAGATAGTATATTGATGAAACTAGGCATAGAACCAGAGCTGAGGAAAAAGAGACAAGTGGAAAAATAGACAGAGAACATTGCATTAGATTGTTGTCCGTCTGCCTGTCCGTCTGTCCGTTTAGGTGTCTAGATCCCAACTAGTATCACAAAAACTACAAGCAAATATAACCTGTAAACCATAGGCTAGTCGAGTTTATCTTAAATTTGTATGGCCACGCCCACCGCCCCCACAAATCGATAATTTGCGGCTAGTTTAAGTGTGTGCCTCTGCATGAGTATGTTAGTAAGCAAAGCTGACTGCTATGGTAGATTTTTAGTGACGCCAACGTTGCGTAGGTGGCAGAAAAATTATTATAGAGTTTTTAACGGTTACCGAAATTGAGCGAAGGGTATCTTACGACCGTGCGGGCTCGACTGTAGGCATTATTACATGTTCTACCCCATTTCAAGTGGCTGCTCGAGGAACTTTCTTCAATTGATTAATCGGTTCATTTAATTACCATCTCAAAAGTTAAATTATACTTTCATTTTCGCCCGCATCATAGTTAAGAAAACATTATCCGTGGCGCCAAGGTGTTGAGTTCGCACGCAAGATAATTGTTTTTTCAGCCCGCTTCCCCTTCCCACCGACGAAAACAATTACAGTTTAAGTTACGAGCCAAAGAGAAGAAAAGTTTAATTTCCATGCATAATTTTCTCTGGCAGTTATTAACTTTTGTTGCTGCAATTCATTCGCTGCTGACGCCGCTGCAGAAATATGCAGATGCCAAGCGCATATGTGTGTGTCTGTGTGAGTGTGCGTGTGAGCCGTTGGCCAGGAATGCTTTATGGGAATTAATCAGCGCAATTATGGCAGGCAGCGGGCAATACAATTTACCAAATGAAAAATGCTGCTGCACAGTGTGGCAAATGCAGCAGGTATGCGTCGATCGGGTTCCTGCACTTAAGTGGATTTTTCTCTCCGGGTAACTTACGACTTTCCTTCTGCACGAGTCAATTAAAGAACGCATAACTTGCAGTTTTTCCATAATATTCTCATTAAGTTCTGCGCGTCTTTCGGCACCGCATCCATTTAACATAAATACACAATGACAACACGCACACACAAACACACACACACACTCATACAAATGCAGCTGGTGGGGCGGGCAGACACTTGAGTGAAATTGGCTACGTTCTCTTTGCGCAGCGCCCAGGCAAATGAATTTTACACATTTTTTATTTGAGTGCAATGCGGCTGGCTGTGCCTTCTCTTCCCTCCTTCCTCGCCCTTGCCCGGCCCCGGAGCGGGCATTTATTATGTCCTTTCAGCGGTCCTGCAGCTGTCCACGTCAAAAGCCCCGCCAAAGAGTTTATCAGCGTGCACCGCCGTCCTCGAAGTTGCCTGCCGCACTTCCTGCTGTCCCTCCTGCTTCTGCTTCTGCTCCTTGTCCTGCTCGTCCTCCTCCTGTTCCTCCTCCCACTTCTTTCTCCTACATCCAGTCGAGAGTTCTTTGCCCATTGATATAACGATTGCAGCTGCCGCGACGGCTGTTGCTGTTGTCGCTCTCATGCCTCTTGTTGGTGCTCCCCTTGTTGCTGTTGCTGTAGTCATTGGTTTACGGCTCAAACGCACACACACACACACACACACACTCACACGCAACTGGTCAACACTCACGCATTTGCACTCTTTCATTAAAATTTGTGCGCTGTTGGCTTTTATTAAATGAATATCCATGTGCCTGCCCAGTGCCTCACTGCCGCCAACCTACGCACGGTAGCACCAACGCCCCCTTGCTCCCCTTCCTACCCAACCTGCACCCACTTGACCAGCAGAAAATCTTCTGTGCCTGCAATCAGAAATTGTAACAAAGTTGCCACATTCAAATTACTCGCAGTGTTCCACTTGCAACTCGGCACAATTCATTTTCCTCTCCCTTCCTGTGTCTCTCTTTCTCTCTCTCTCTCTCTCTTCATCTCTCTCCATCAACACTTTATCTTCAAACTAATTGATCCTTTATGATTGTGGGAATTCACCTTAGCACATGTATCTAACTGGAGCTTACATTGAAATATTTTTTTGAAACTCTAAACAATTTAGTAAATGAACTCTGGATTTTCTCTCTTACAAAAAATGAAAAATACTTGTATGCACAGAATGTTATAAGGCATGTTATGTGGAAAAAGTTTTGTAGTATTTTATTAACATGGAAAATATTGCTTTTTTATACCCTTTGAAAATGGTTATAAAAATGTAAACTAATTTTGTGCATATATGTGTAACAGGTAAAAGTAAGGCAGAGCCCGCAAACTAAAATATATATATTCTTGATTAAAATTTCCAAGATTAAAAATAAATCAAATAAATAAATTCAAATTTTTAATTAAATTCATATGAAAATAAATATTTAAAATTATGTTTTACAGACCAGAAATTTTTGCAAAGGTTTTATTTCTAAATTCAAGCAAGGAGTATTTTTCAGTTGGGCATTTTTAACTAGAGCTTTGCTTGCTTCTTTTTGCTTTTTTTTCAAAAAACGTTGAGAGCAAAATTTCCTGTTTTTAAAAATATTTTATTTTTTTTTTTAAATTCCTTTCAAGTTAAGTTTTTTATTAAACCATTCAATGCGCTTTCAGTTTCATCTGCAGACAGCCTCTACTTCCCCCCTCCTCAAGCCATGGCAATTGCTATTGTAATCTACTTCGTTCAGGTGTAGCAGGAACTGCGTGACGTCGCCAGGGCGGATGTGCGCAATTTTTCGACATTGTGAAAATCACGTAAATTTCATTAACAATAGTCGGCAACAACAGCAACAACAAAAAATTGCAACAACAAACAACACGAAGCAATAAAAATAATAATAATAATAATTGCAGCGATATTTAATTGTGCTTGGCCGCTGTGCCAAAAAGCAACGGAAGTCCAACACACACACACACACAGGCACACGCATACAGGCAGCGAATAAAAATCACACACACACACACACACACACACATGCAGCTGCGCGAGTGTGTCACAATGCGCACAAGGTGCAAAAGGATATGCGCCATGAAATCCATGTGCTTTTAATGTTGAAAAATGAGTTTGTGAGCACGTCGTGTAAGCGTCGGCCAACTGCCACTCCCCCCGCCTACCCTTTTCCTTGCTCTCCTAGTGCCCTGCACTTTGTGTGTGCAGCGAAGCAATTTGGCGTATGAAACGGGTCAGGTCAGTGGCGCGGCCCGCACTCGCAGCTGGAATTTATACAGCACTTTGCAAAGTTGCCTTTCAGCTCCTTTATTGTTGTTGTTGTGGTTGTTGTTGTTGCTGCAGTTCAATATATGCTAAGTCATTAAGTGTGCATGTGTATGTGTGTGCGTGTGTTGTTTCCTGCTCGCATGCGTTTTTGCAGCTTTTGCCACATTTAATTGAAGGAAATTAGTTTTAAGTGGCTTTAGCATTTTACGTAGTGACACAACGCCATCCAAGTTTGTTCAACGCAAACTGAAAATGAAAGCATAATTAAAGAAAATTAACCGAATCAAATTATCTGTCTGCACATTGTGTCTTTTTCATTAGGTGAGCTTGGCAAATTGTCAAGCATTTCTGAGGGCAGCGGAGCCAGGTTTGCTTTAAGCTTAAACATCTCGCTGCAATATTATAGTTAAGGATTTAAATTGGACAATCTTTTTTTGAAAATTGTAAATATTTTTCAGAAATTTAAAAATCTGCCACATAAAATAATTTGAAATAAGATTTTATATTCTTTTTATTGGCTTTCTTAATCAATTAAAAATAAAAGTAGATTTTCCAGAAAAATATAATGACTTGACGTATGATGTATGATGACCCTTGCAGTTACTCCAAATTTTAAATGGGCCGATAGAATCTATAGCAGCTTAACGATATATCTATCCGATTTTAATAAGACTTGCTTAGCATTTATTGAACATAATTAGACATATATCAGAATAGTTTCACAGCGATATCTTGAAAAATGATGAAAGTCGGCCGAAAGGTTTTATAGCAGCTATACGATATATCGTTCCGATTTTGATAATATTTGCACAGCTTTGACTGGACATACTAATAAATAGATTGCAAAAGCAGGAGATTTTGGAGATATCTTGAAAAATGACAAAAATCGGATGATAGGTTCTACGGCTCGTATTTACAGCTTGCAGCAATGAGAAGCATGTATACCAATTTTCATCAAGATAGCTTTAAAAGTGAGAGACTAGTTTGCGTTGCAACAGACGGACGGACAGACTGACGGACAGACTGACGGACAGACGGAAGGACAGACAGACGGACAGACGGACGGACAGACGTACATACAGACGGACATACAGACGGACATACACACGGACGGACAGACGGACGGACAGACGGACGAACGAACGGACAGACGGACGGACAGACGGACGGACAGACGGACGGACAGACGGACGGACAGACGGACGGACAGACGGACGGACAGACGGACGGACAGACGGACGGACAGACGGACGGACAGACGGACGGACAGACGGACGGACAGACGGACGGACAGACGGACGGACGGTCAGATGGACGGAGAGACGGACGAACAGACGGACGGACAGACGGACGAACGGACAGATGGACATGGCTATATCGACTCGGCTATTGATCCTGAGCCAGAATCTATATACTTTTCGGTTTGAACAAAGTTATAATACCCTTCTATTATGTAAGATTGATTTATGCATGTTAAAAGTGCACATTCAGGTCACGATCAACACTTGCATATACCCTATTCCTCTCGCTTTCCAATAGGCACAGGTTATCAATAGCAACTCAAGCAGCAAGGGCGACCACTTGGCAAACCTACAGAAGCAATGCGCAATATTGACGACAAGGAAGCTGGCACTAAAAGCGATAAATTGTACTATATAGAGTATATACTATATATATTATATATATTTACCTGCTGCGTTTATTTCCGCTTCCGTTTGGCGTTTGGCGACGCCATTGCTGTGCAGCGTTGCGGCTTATTGATTTCTGCCGCGGCACATGTGTGAATTGAAATAGTTATGACAAGCTGGCAGTGTGAAGTGAAGGGGAAAGGGATGCGAAGAAGGAGGAGGGAGCAGGGGAAACGCAGCGAGGGTGCGTGCGCGAGAGAACGCCAAATTACCATATAAATGGATTACAGGCAGCTGCTGCTGCTGCTGGGGAAAGGGTTGGCAAAATGCAAAAATCAGCAGCAGCAACGGCAGCAGCAGCAGCAATGCCACTTACAGCTTACAGCAGTAGCTGGCTGTGGGATCAGGCAGTCAGGCGAGGAGCCAGTCTGGCAGTCAGTCAGGCAGCCGCAAAACGTTTTTCCAATTTGCCAAACGGAAATCATTTTCTTATTATAGTTGCAGCCAGCTGCAACATCATCATTATCGCTATCAAGCCACACTTTAGCTGCCACTTTTCCCACCTCTTTTCCCTGCTCCACCCTTGCTACAGCTGTGCTGATTAGCTGCTTGGCACATTAGCAACACTTTTACTGTCAACTCAAAAGGAATTATGAGACTCCTTCCTCCTTCCTCATTTCCCCCCTCTGTGCTGCGCCGGAAGCCATCGGTTTGCTTTGCAGCTGCGGAAATTGCCGCAGTAAGCGACAGCTAACAAATCACAGCCAGCGTAAAGCAACACGAATGCGACACTGAATATGAGTGTGAGTGTGAGTGCGAGTGCGAGTGTGGCGGGTGTGAATGTGAGCATAAGTATTTATGATAGCTCCCACTGTGAAAGTTTTGCGGCAAAATGCAGTCGAGAGGAAATGAATGCACAACTCGGCGAGCATAAAATACTATACCCAAAATGGAGAACGAAGAAGTTGCTTATTTAACTCGAAAGTAATCGCAGATTTGGCAATTTAATTTGCTTCATTCGATGTGGAAATGCTGTGCGAATTAATTGTTAAAGTTTGCGAATATTTAGTGCAGTTTTAGGGGGGAAATGAAGAGGACTACTAAAGTGTAAAATGTAGATATTATGAATGAAAATGTTAAATAATTTTCTCGATTTTTTTAAATATTAATTTCTAAAATTTTTTAAAAATTTTTCTTAGCTGAAAATCTCTCAGAGTGCAATTTAATTTGCTTCATTCGATGTGGAAATGCTGTGCGAATTAATTGTTAAAGTTTGTGAATATTTAGTGCAGTTTTAGGGGGGAAATGAAGAGGATTACTAAAGTGTAAAATGTAGATATTCTGAATTAAAATATCAAATAATTTTCTCGATTTTTTTAAATATAAATTTCTAAAATTTTTTAAAAATTTTTCTTAGCTGAAAATCTCTCAGAGTGCAATTTAATTTGCTTCATTCGATGTGGAAATGCTGTGCGAATTAATTGTTAAAGTTTGTGAATATTTAGTGCAGTTTTAGGGGGGAAATGAAGAAGATTGCTAAAGTGTAAAATGTAGATATTATGAATAAAAATATCAAATAATTTTCTCGATTTTTTAAATATAAATTTCTAAAATTTTTTAAAAATTTTTCTTAGCTGAAAATCTCACAGAGTGCAACAAATATGCAACTAGTTTAAACAAGTCTCCCTCGAGCTTGTCACTTTTTGCTATGGTCAAAGCTTTTGTTTGAAGTGAGTGTGGCATTTGTGAGTACATTCACTGCATACGAGTGCATTTTCTAGCTCAATTCAACTTCATTGCGAGATCATAAGCTGTACGACTGCAACACAAGCAGACAGACAACAACAACAACAGCAGCAACTCAGAAAGGGGCAACTGGCGGAAAATATGGCCATAAATTAATAACAAATTTAATTAGTTTTGTGTATTCATGAATGCCGCGCACACACAGATACACACAGACACACACCTACACACACACGCATACACGCTTTGACTCGGCATTAAAACGTATTCTGCCCTGCCTCCAAATATGGAATACAGTTACATTGTAATTCAAACTCCTGCTTTAGTAGTTGTAGTTGTTGTTGTTGTTGTTGCTGTTGATGTACCTGCCACAGTTTGCTGTTGTTGTTGTTGTTGTGGTTGTACATGTTGTTGCTGCCCCCTGTTGCTGCTGTTCTTCCAGCGGCGAAAACTAATTTAAAACATTTTAACACTTGTTTTGCAACTCTGCCGTAATGCCACATGTTGTTGTTGTTGTTGCTGCTGTTGTTGTTGTCCACTCCCTTTGCTGTTCTTCTTGTTGTTGTTATTGTAATTTTATTAGATTTCACTTTTGCCCTGGCCGCTGTTTCACGTTTCCCTTTTGGGCTACATTAAATTTTCGCCAAAGCATTATTATTACACACATTATCCGGCGCCGCTGCCTCGCTCACACTGCCTCTCCCTCTCTCCCTCTCTCTCTCTCCCTCTTAGTGACTCTGTTACCGGCTTAGCCTCGTTATTTGTTTTTGGAGGTTTTTGTGTTTTTATTGCCAAAACATTTGTTCCAATAACGAGAGCAATAAGAGCAACAATAACAACAAAAACAACAACAACAACAACAACAGCGAGAGAAGCATAAAATATGTATTTCGCTTTTATGGAGTTTTAATTTGTTTTGTCGCCAAAAACACTTTACCGAGCCGAGGCAAAACTCTTGGCCTTGGCTAATATCAGATTCAACCATTTTGGCCAAAGCTAAAACACTCGAAAAGTGTAATTACCCAAATGGCGTTATAATTTAGACGGGTACCCGAGTGCCGAGTGCCCATTGTACTGCCAGCGAAAGGGCTGCTGCCAGCCGAAAAGAAAGTTGTTGAGAGAGTGAGAGAGAGAGGGGAGAGGGGAGCGGGGCGTAAAGGAAATTATGGCAAAGCGCTTGAGTAGTTGGCAACACTTTTAATTTGTTTGCCAGACTTTGAAATCGATTTACAACGCTTGTTGGTGAAATTGTTATGTTTATCACTCAATTGAATAGGGAAAGGGGTCTCAAATGATTTGATACAAGGGAAAGGGAAAGGAGAAGAGAGAGAGAGAAAGAGGGAGAGGGAGGGAGAGAGACAGCTGAGCAAGTGATTGCATATGAAAGTTGTTTTGTGTTGGGGTTTAGGCTAGGAGAGATTTCAGGGGGTTAAGAAATGCTCCATGAATGATAGAACAGAGAGTGTGAGGTCTCGACAAAGGATTAAAGAGTAGCAAGGGACAGCTAGTTAGAAGAAGCAGAGAAAGTAATTGCAAATGAAAATGGGTTGAGTTGCGGTTAAGAGTGGCAGAAAGTTGGAGAGTTGAGTTTAGGAATGCTTTTAGTCTGGCAGAGATTAGAGACCAGTCTAGGCAAAGTCTACAATCCATCCACAATGAATGAGGTTAGCTGAGAAAATAGGCGATAATTACTATTTACTCTTTAAACCTGGGAGATTGGGAAAATACCCAGAGTAAGCAAAGCAGATAATGAGAATGGGTTGCGGCAGTAGAAGAAAAGCAGAGAGGAAGTTGCAAAAGGCATGAAGAAATGTAGATAGCTAAGGGAAGGTAGACAAAATAAGCAACAGCAATTTTTCAGTTAAAGCAAAACTATGAAAGGCACTCGAGAGTTAAAGCAAAATTCACAAAATATCGAATCACACGATAATTAGATTTTCCATTGCATTATGAAGCTGCAAAACTGCAGAGCTGATGGAAAATCGCAGAGCTGGCAACGCTCAAATTTCACTGCAATTTGAATGCATTATGCAAGCAATTTGACGTTGCACATTGGCGCACATCACTTCGACATTGGTTGCGATAATCTCGCTAAATATGAAATATAATATTGAAATTTATGCACAGTTACATGCCAAATGAAGGCATGGATGTCTTTCCTATCCTATCCGCTGGCTACCCACTCCGCATTGCAAATAAATTACAAGCGGCAAAAACGTGAGCTAAACTCGCAATTGAAATATGTTTTGCGAAATTCCGGCAAATTTGGTGCACATTAAAATTGGGACAACATGTGCGCGGAGCCTTCTGCCATGGCGCTTGCAATAAATTTTGCTGATTTACGACGTACGCTGCGGTACGCAGAGAGGGGCACGCAGCATGAGGCACGCTTAACTAAGTAAATAAACGTTGCAAGTTCTTTTCGGCGAGTTGGCTAAGCTGCACTTTAATGCAGGGCCCCCCCAAAGTTGCAAGTGGGATTTGAGTTTGGCTTGGTTAGCGGTTTCCTTTTTTCGCAAATGAATGAAGCATTCGGCATTTGTCAACAATTTGAATAATGCATTAGCCCAGCCAGCGCGACCTCAACAGGTGTGCGTGTGCAGCAAAAGCTTTTAGCGCCTAAGGCTATGCAAAGCTGAGTGCGCCCACCACACACACACACACACACACACGCACACACACGCGCGCGGACAAAGTTGCAATTGCAAGTTGCCAGTTGCAGCTTGTCGGTTGCCAGTTGCAAGCTGCAGCACATTGCATTTGGTATGCAAAAAGTGCACTTGTCATTAGCCTCAGTTTACCCCTGCCAAGTGCTGCAATCTCGGTCTCTGACTCTGCCACATGCCACACACACACACACCCGCACACGCTGCCCAACCCACTGTAATCTTTGGCAAAAAGTTTGCGCATTAAGTCGACGCTGATACTCGAAAAACTATTATAGAAAAATATTTCTCCAAGCTCGGCTACTTCTACATTGTATTAGCTGTCAGTGTCAATGGGCAGCAGTGCGCAAGTTTGTGCGTCTGCACGTGCGTGTGCGTGTGTGCGTGCGTGCTGCAATGAACTCGCAATTGACATGCAGCATCCCCCCAGGCTGGCAGGCAGGCAGGCAGGCAGGCAACGCAAGCATGTGTGTGGGCGTGACTGGGCAAAGTTGCCACAGCCCTCCGGTAAATACAACTGCCGCAATGCGTGTGCGGGTGTCTGTGTGTACGTGTGTCTGTGCAACATCTCAGCCAGTGGCAACGCAGTGTGTGTGCTGCCTCAAGGCAGCACACGCAGTGCTGCAGGAATTGGTTTACAGTTACGGCAAGTTGTTGTTGCAGCAGCAGCTTCCTTTTTGGGAGGATTTTAAATTACCGCGCAGCCTGAAAGTATGCAACACTTTTGTGTATGGCATTGCAGCTGGGAAATTGCCAAGCTGCTGCGCATAATAATTCATTAAAAATAATATAAATAATTAAAATTTAATATTAACAATTGTGTTTCAATGCAAATGCATGCATATTTAATGCGTTTTAATTTCTAAACTCATTAACATTGCTAATACATTCTAATTGTATGCATATTTTATTTTTAATTAAATATTTTTAAAATAATTAATACAATTTAGTTTTCTTTTTACTCAGCCTCTACTCAACTGTTCCACTGTGCATTGTCAGGGTATATGTTTTTTTTTTTTTTTTTTTGAGCATAGATTGGAACTCGATAGACGCAAGTGCAAGGCAACGCATTGCATTCCCGCAACGTCACTGGAACGCAGCTCCCAGCTCGGCTTGCAGCCTTCATTGTTGTTGTTGCCGTGCTCCTGCAGCGCGCGCACACACACTACTACAGCTAGGTTGTATTTTCAGCTTAGTTAACACAAAGGCATATTTACTTTTTTTAGCCCAAGTTGCTTGCATAAAATTTGATAAATTCCACAGCCAAAGCCCAAGCTGAAGCTGGAGCTGGAGCTGCCGACTCAAGCTCAGTGACTGACGGCAAATCCAATAAAGAATGTGTGTGGGAGTGGGTGAGCGTGTGCGCGCGCGTGTGTGTGTGCTTAGGTATCAGCATGCCAATGCGGTCAAAAGTTAAAAGGCTGAGTGCTTTAGCTGGCAAAAAATTACGAAACCAGCTTTTTAGGGATTTTTCGTTGGCTAAACTGTTTTAGTTATTGCGTTCGAGCTTGCGTAGACTCTGATGGCTTTGCCACTTTGTGGTTATTTAAAATGTGCAAGCAGCTCCTCCTACCCCCCCCTCCCTTCCTCAACCTACGAACATCACAGAATTTCATTTGAGCTTAAATTGAAAGTTGTTATTGGATATGGAGAGAGAACTCGCTGCAGCTTGGCGAAAACAATTTTCACATTCAAAGCCCAAACTTAAAGTGAGCTTGCCTTGAAATGTATATACCGCCCGCCCCCCGCCCCCTCCCCCTCCTGTCTCTCACCGCATTGAAGTTCAACCAACTGTTGCCCCGGTGATATGTAACTTGTCAGAAGTTTGTTGACGCGCAGATTAAACGCCGTCTGGAGCAACATGTAGATGCCTTGCAAGGGATCATTTATCAACGTTGTTTCTATGTGTGTGTGTGTGCCTGTCTTAACCCTGGCATAGTTCACGTGCTGCGTAGGTGCAAGCGGCCCAGCATGATGTGCAGAAAACATTTATGACTAAGTGTTGAGTTCATTACGAGCACGATGCGTTCATTGTTGCATGATGAGGTGCGCTGCGATCCCTAGAGCTATTCAGATTTACAGGAGGCTTAGTGCGGGATTCCAAGTTGCGAGATTGTTAATGACTATGTGCAACAAATTTAAAAACTATTTAAACGATGTAATAATATGAGCGGCATGAACAATTTCGGCATAAGTTCTGTTATTATTTTATTAAACTTTGTTTCTCCTTTTTACCTTTCTCTCTTTCCCTTTGAATCCAATTAATTAAATAACATATTTCAGTTGGGTTGGCTCAAATTGCTGCTGTATCTCAAAGACAGCTAGCATATGCCCCGGTCCGCCTTCTGCTTCTGCTACACTTGCTCGCATCAAGCAAAATATATATGAAGCTGTCTGCTTGCCATTATGGCCAGTGAGCTGCCAGTGAGCCATTGTTTGGGCCAAGACAAAGGCAATGGCAAAGCCACAGACAGCTGCTGGGCTGAGCTGGTGTGCCTGGTGTGCCTGCTGTGCCTGCTGTGCTAGTTGATTAAGTTCTTCGGGGCTGGCAGGCCGAAGGAGCTGCTGAATTAGTGCGCCTAAGGTGAGGTGAGGTGAGGTTGCTGTTGTCCTTGAGGCGCCACGATGCGGCAACGTTACAAATCACAACAATCATGCGCGTTCAATTGCGCATATTGATTGTTGGGCATAATGGGCGACAATCGCAACGTTGCGGATGCTGCACGGGTGGCAAAGGATGCGGCTAAGCATGTAGTACAGTGGGTGCTATTGGTGTTGATTACGCTTACAGGTCACATAGCAAAGCTCACCCAACCCCTTCCAATCCCCGTGTTCGTCTCGAGTCCGTTATGTCTACTTTTATGCCTGACACGACTGCTTGGCCTTGTCACAGTTGCTGTTGTTGTTGTTGTTGTTCTGGTTGGCGCTGCTGTAGTTGTTACTGTGGCCGCTGTTGCTGTTGCTTGTGCCTCTGTTGTCATTTGTCTGTGTCAGCGCGTGTATTCCCAGGCAGTTGGGATGCGCAAGGACGAGGCCCATCCATCTCACAGTCATGCTAGCCGTCTAACATTGTCGCGCTTCTGTCTGCTGCTGTCTTTAAACGCAGGCAAGGGGTTTCCACCAGCCCCCACACCCCCATTGCGAGTGTGCGTGTGTGTAATTGTGCGCACCATGGGTAGCCTCGTTTGTCATTGTAAATTATACGGTTAAATTGTACGTATGCCTGATTCTGCTCGCTTCCTTTCTCCTTCTTTCCCCTTCCCTTTCCTCTTCCCCTTCCCTTTCCCTTTCTTTGCTGTGTTCGTGTAGTTTTCACTCGACTAGTTTGTCTTTAAGCACCAGGGCGGCAATCATGCTGTGCCCCATGCTTATAGTAGCTAAGAATCCCAGAACCAGAACTGCGGGTCAACTGAATATTCATAACGATATGCAGCGAAATAAAACTGGCTCTGGGCCCAGGCTTAGCCCAGTTCTCTCTCACTCTCTTGCCAGCAATTTCCATATTCTTGCACATGTGCTACAGCCAAAAAAAAAAAAAAAAAAAATGAGAATATTTAAAATATATATATATATTCATTTCTATATGTATTTATATATCTGCCTGGGTCCAGCTGAAGTCGGACGCAAAGCCAAATCTAAATGCAGAAAAAAGCAAATGAAATAAGAAGTAAAAATGGCGCATCAAATAAAATTGCAAAAGCTGAAGCATGTGCAAGATGCACAAAAAACGAGAGAAAATGTAAAGAAAACGCCAAAAATGCAATGCCCTAACAAAATAAAATAATAAGAAATTAATATAAATATAATTAATTACAATATTCATTGTGCCCTTAAAAATAAATATTTTAATAGTAATTATTTTAATAATATTTTAATAATTTAAAAACATTTACATATTATTAAATTTAAAAATATTAATTTTTAAGAAATGCAGTGCAAACGATTTTAGTATTGCGCTGAAAAGTATGCTACAATATTAAATACAAGCCGAAAGGAAGGCGGCGCTTTGTATTTTCGTGCTGCGCTGAAAAGTATGCTACAAAAATATGTTTTCCAAACCAAATCGTTTTGCAAACCAGATATACCTCTTCTGCAGTGTATTAAGAGCATTATGCAACAGACTATGACCTTTAGGTTGCTAGTTTTGCAAGAGTCGAGTATTTGTTTTTATTATTATGCATAAACTGCGCACTAACATTTGCATTTTCGCCCGCCTTTCCCCACATTCCCGCACGCATCTTACTGCGCATGGGAAAGCGTATTTGAACTGACATTTTGGACGGGTTTATTAAATTTTAGCAGCTTGGCTGCAAATAATTAAATAAGCAAAGCAGCACAGCAGCGCAGCACAGAGTACTTTAAGCAGACCTCTTTAATTAACACACTCTCTCGCTTCGAGTTGGTTGTTGTTTTAAGCTGGCGAAATCCTGTTAGAAAATTCCAGTACCTCCTGTCGAGCGGCATTTGACGAATTAATCTCTATCATAGACATGAGCAAAAATTCACTTTTCTCTCATACGTTTTCTGCTCGTGTTTTTGTGGCTTTTCCTGCACTTTTCGTCTGGCTTTTTGTCGCAACTGCGCCGTGGCGGCAACATCATAAAGTCATTTAAGCATATAAATTGCACTTTTATTCCCCCAGCTTCGCTTGTCACACAGCAAACACGTACGAGCGACTTGAGAGACTGTCATATGGCAGATTAATGTAGTGCTTGCACAGCGAACTGCAGCACTCTATGAAAATAGTTAAATAAGTGAAACAGCTGATCTTGAAATTGCGACGGGTTATGTCTCAGTTTGCTGGCTAAAAACACAAGTGAAAAGGATGAGAAGAAGATACGCGCTGCGCCGCTGCGAGTGGCCCAAAAGAACAGGCTAATTAACGCAGCAGGCGCCAGGGCAGGGCTCTAAAATTATGCATTAATAACCCCAGCAAGCAACGGCAACAAGCTCATTTGGCCGCAAAAACACACACACAACCAAAGTGCTTTGCATACTTTTAGGCGTGCAGAGAATGCAACAACAAATTACAATGAAATTGCCAACGTGTCTGCGTGTGCGTGTGCGTGTGCGTGTGCTTGTGTGTGTTTGCCGAGTTGCAAATTTATGTGTTTGCCTGCGTTTCCTGCATTGACATTTACTTGCGGTTATTACCGATGCAGCCTGCGAGCAGCAGCGACTAATTTTGCATAAATGCAGCCGAAACTGGCAACTGCAAACAGAACAGCGAACTGAGAACTGAGAACTGAGAGCGGACTGAGTGAGCTGAGAGTGCCGAGAGTGGAACTGCAAACTGGTCGGACCAATCGTTGCATTTTTCCGCCAATTGTTTTCGGTCACTTGTCTGGGGCCTGGTTTTTCGACACTTTTGTTGCTTGTTGGCTATGGCTGTGGCATTTTGCGGTCGACCACATCCTGCACGACTGCTTCCTCTCTAGCAATTTTTTCGGGTGTCGCTGTTGTTGTTGTTGTTGTTGTATCACCGGCTGGCATTAAGCCATGGCTTTAATGGTTCGCCGCTGCAGCTGTTGCATTAGTTTATGCAGACGATTTCCCACATTGCCAGCCCATGCAACGACAACGACAACGACAAGCGAAGCAAGTGTCGTGGGAGCATGCCTTGGGGCAGACATTGAAACATCCGCAACGAAACAATTGCAAAACATGAGCAGAGCAAACGAGGTCGACAATCGCACATTGCACATTGCACATTGTTTTACACTCGGCAAATATTGAAGCAATTTTAAGGCCGAATTCAATTGACACTTAATTGCTTTACTCTGTATGCCTTTGCTCTCCATTTCTACTATACTTCATTTTGCTGCTGTTGATTGATCCGGGCAGACTCGTTTAAAGATTTCAACCAGACAGTTGGAAGTGCATTTCAATTTTCTCTAAATACAAAAGCATTTCACTTAAGTAATTGCTGTTGTTGTTGTTGTTGTTGTTATTGTTGTTGTTATTGCTTGTCTTTGCTGCCAACTTGTTGATGGCAAACAACAACAACAACGGCATTGATAGCAAAAGTTTTTAATCAGACGCATGTGTGCGAGATAGAGAGAGAGAGAGAGGCAAAAATGTTGTACGCTTAAGTTTCGGCATACATTATGTGATTATGTTTGACAAGGCGAGCGAGTTGTCTGTGCGAAATTC
Source organism: Zaprionus ghesquierei (assembly GCA_018904095.1). NCBI lineage: Eukaryota > Metazoa > Arthropoda > Insecta > Diptera > Drosophilidae > Zaprionus > Zaprionus ghesquierei. Next base: position 6,831,289 of record JAEIGP010000806.1, on the reverse strand, counting down.
GATAATATTCGACACGCCTACAGCGGCAGCAGCAGCAGCAGCAGCTGCGGCAGCAACTGTTGCCGGCGCATAATTTCAATGCTTACATAAACTTTAATTAAAACGACTTTGGCAAGCGCTAAACATCAACGCCACAGGCAGCAAACCACACACACACACACACACACAACCAACACACACACACATAGATAAAAAGAGAGTGGGAGAGTTCCATAGAAACACGCAGGCTGGGGCTGAGTTTTCTGCCACTTGACATGACGCTCCTAATGAAGTGCATGAATACCTTAACAGCATGAAACGCCCCTTTATGCGTCGCTCTATAAATGTATGTGTGTTGGTGTGTGTTGGTGTGTGTGCTCATAATCATTTTGATGGGCACGTAAAATTCAAACTAAAATCACTCGAGCGCCATGCAGAATATAAGTATGTTTTGCTGGCATTTTCTGCACTCGCCCAAAAATAGGCAGGCTTAGCAGGAGGCAGCAGCAGCAGCAACAACAACAACAGCAACAACAACAACTGGTGGAAACGTAGTTGCCCAAACTAATATACAACATTTGCACGTGACTTTGATATTGAAAACGTTCGCCGTGCCGTGCCGTGCCGTGCCCCGGCCAAGCCGAGCCGTGCCGTGCTGGGGCCCAGCAGACTCAACTCGAGCCCTGCTAAGTATGCTACACAAAACAACATTCAACATTCATTGCCACACACACACACACAGACACTCATCTACATACATATAGTGCGCATATCACAGGGTCTGGATTTATGTGGAAACTTTGGCTGGAATTTAATAATAATTTTTGCTTTTTATTTGCAAGTTTGATAACGGAATGTTAGTTCAGGGCGCGCAGCGGAAGGGCGCGTTGAGTGTGTGTGTGTGTGTGCTGTGTGCGCATGTGTGTGTGCGTATGTGTGTTCGGCATGGGTAAACTGTGCAAATCGAGCTATTAATAGAAGAGCATACAGACGACAATCAACCAAATTGAGGCAATAGAGAAATGTAGAAATTCTTGGATATAGCCAAAAATTGTTTAGCTCTCGCTCTCTCTCTCTCTCGTTCGCTCTCTCTCTCTCTCTCTGTAACTGAAACCGTAACATGATACTGCAATTTACTGTTCTATATTGAACTTGCTGTGCTCTTTAAGTTACTTTCGGCCACTTGAGCACAATGTTTGCTCGAGTTTGCTTGCGCTTTTTCAAGGCCAAAGATCGAGTTCACATTCGCAGCTAATGAATAATTTGGTGCACAGCAGAAACGATTGTTAAATAAATTGAATGGCAATCGTTTTAACAAGCACTACAGACACACACGCACACCCACACCCACACACACTCCCACACTCACTGGCGAAACCCTTGTTGACCCCAATTTCTAAAAACTATCGAAAATAAGTCGAAATCCCTTTATACTGTGTAAATGGCTTCGCATTGGGTGTGTGTGTAGGTTTTTTTTTCGCATTTATAGTTTTTTTTTTTTTTTTGGGCGCACGTGCAGCGAATTTCAATCTAAATATTTACAATGGAAGCGTACAAGGGTCGCGGGGGGGGGGGCAGCCTGGCCACAATTGTTTACAAGACTGTTGCTGTTCGACCTTTTTTGTGGGGAGGAACGAAGCAACGAGAAATCAATGAGCTGACCGTGCAAACAGCGGATACTTTGGGGATACCAAGACCTGCAGATACTTAGGCATACTTAGTGAAACATACTTGTCTCCCTCTCTCTCTCTGTCTCTCTCTCGCACGCACCTCGGGTCATTCTCAATTATTAAACAAAGCAAACTGACCACAGGCGCCGTCGCGGCTTAAAGACACAATGTGCCTGCTAAAATGCCTGCGCCCGCAGCTGCTGCATAATATAATACAATAATTAGGTAATTAATCATATAATGCACACACACACACACACATACAGACAGCGGGAGAGCACTTCGGGCGGGTCATTAAGTTGCCACATCTCCCGCGCTGCGCGTCCTGGACAGCAGACACAAATTGCTAATTAAAGACAAACAAAACACTTTAAAACGCACAATGCGTGCGGTTCTGGCACATGCAGAGGAAGTGGAAGGGGGGGAGGGGGGAGGGATGCGTGGGGCAGGCGACAAGGAAAATTATGAAAATTGAAAAGAAAATATTTAATTATAAACAGGCCTAAGTGAAAAGCGGAAAAAAAGTTGACCTGTTGAAAAGCAGCAGCCACAACGCAGACAGAAGTGAGCCGAGAAAGGTAAAGTAAGAGGAAGACAGAAGACAGAAGAAGTGGGAAAGAGAAGAAGAGAGAGGGAGAATCCAGAGCAGCTCGACGTGAGCTAATGTTATTTATTATCCCACTTACCGCGCACTAATTTAACACGACAGAAACAACAACAATATGTGTTGAGCAAAGTTTTTAATAACCGAAAGTGCTTCAAATTTTAAGGCATTCAAAAACAAATATTCTAAAACATAAAAACATTTTTAAAAAATTCGTTTGAATTTTTTTAAATTAAATTAATAAATTTTAATTTAAAGAAATGTTTGCACAAAATTACATAAATATTTTTCGATTATTTAATTTGTCAATCAACTCAGTGAATTATTTAAATTTGGGTGTTAAAAGCTTTTTAATGTGATTCAAAACATATAAAAAAGCATCAGTTTAGTTATATAAAACCTATGACATACCTTCTATATGGCATGTATATACCAAATATATAATCTATATATAATCTTAATCCTTATCAACACAAGAGTCTCTTCACAGACTTCTTTCTCTTCTTTACACACCTACTGCGAAAGTCACTTGCAGAGTATTTCACAGTCAAGTGCTCGCCCCACTCTCGTTTTCTTTAATTGCTTTCAATCAATTCACTTTTTGGGTGAAATGAAACTCGGGAATGCCACAAAGCCATATAATGGCTCGCCCAATTAGATTAGGACTGTTGATTATGCATAAATTTCGGCAATAAAGTGGAAAAGCGGCAGAAAAAAAAAAACCTGAATAAAAAGGAAAAATGAGAATGAAAATGGAAAGTGAAAGATATATAGTATATATATATATTCATGGGACCGTCGACGAAACAATTTAAAACTCATCAATTTACGACGAAAGCTGCGCTCTAAAAACAATTGAGCTGTAAATGTTTGTTTACTCGAGGCGACAAAAGAAGTCGCGGCGTCCTGCCGCACGTTAAGAAAGAAAAGAACTCGGGAAAAATTGTAGACCAGCTTTTTCATGCTTTTCTCTTATTTATACGCGCTGTCGCTTTGGCGACACGCGTAAAAAGTTTCATAATTGAAATAAATAAAATACCCAAAAAAAAAAATGGAGGGGAAAAAGAAAACCACGAGCAATTTAAAAGCTTGCGCCTGGGAATTACGCCGCAGCACAATCCATACATATCAAATCAAAGTATCAATGAAAACTCATTCGAAGTTGCTTCCATAAAGCAGGCACACACACACACACACAATGAGTATCCTTATGTGTGTGTGTGTGTGTGTGTATAATGCGTTGTATGCCCAGCGGACGCGTTGGGAAAATTTAATCAAGCTTTGCTCGGGCAGCACAAATAATTTTCACAAATTCGTTTACGCGTTTCCTTTTGGCCAACGCCATTGCTAGCCACTTCCCCTCCTTAGTCCTTGCTGTCTGCTGCCCACATCCGTCCCAAAAGTAATGGGCATGCAAAACGTTTTTTAATCCCGGCACTCGGAACTGTAAACGGGAAACTGGAAACTGGGCGAACGCATTGGCCAATTTACGCCAAGTAAAGTAGAAAAAGCTGAAGGTCGAAGAAGGCTGTCAGCGCGCCGCAGGATACGAGTTAAGTGACAAATTGGCAGGAAATGCGAGTGTATATACAATAAACATATATATATATATATGCAGATAACTGGGAAAAAGGACAAGCAACTTTGGGCGTAAGAACTGCAGCTGCTGTTCAGCCAAGCCGCTGCTCGGGGTAGAAGCTCGAAGAACTCACTTTAAAAGCTGCCAAAAAAAAATATAGAAAAATTATAAATAATTTATTTAAATTATAAATAAAATATATACACCCTATAGCCACCCTATATGAAAAGAAAGCTGTGAAACTTCGAGCTATACATAGTTAAACTGCCTTCTAACGAGTGCCAAAACTTAGCCACAATCTAACCATTTTTTTCCCTTTTCATTTTGCCATTGACAGAGTCAGGTAAATCAATGAGAGTTGCCAGCCAATTTGCAGTTATTGCCCCCTTGACTCCAACATGAAGTTTATAAAATATTTGCAATATTTTCTGCCCTGGCATTGGCCACGTCTTTGTTCGAGTCGGGTCGATCTTTGGTCCCCCCGGAGCTGCGTGGATTATTATCATAGCCGAGCTGCTTATAGACGGGCTTAGCTGTCGTTCCCTCTTTTGCTCTCGCTCGCTCGCTCTCTCTCTCTCTCTCTCTCTCTCTCTTTTGCGCTCTTTCTATTTTGCTGTTTTCGTATTTTATCATATTTTATTTGCCAAGAGCGCTGCGCCGTTTTCAATAACTGTGAATAAAATGAATAGATGGCCCCGGCCAACCTTGCCCCGGGCGGCACAAAGAATCTGCTACTGCTGCCTTTGTGTGCAGCCGCTTCCCGACTTGGTTTGGTTTATTAAAAAACAGTAAATACACACACATACACACACCCACACATACTTGGTGTATTTATAGTATTTGCCTGTGCTTGGCAGTTTGCTGTGGCGTCTTCGGCTAAGCTGAAAATTTAACAAAGTTTTAACTGGAGGCCAAAGCTGCCGGCCAAATGTCAGCTCCGGAGTGGACAACTTGCAGTTCTGCAGAAGGAGGAGGAGGAGGAGGAAGGTGCGGCAGCTGCCTCTCATTTAAATGTGGGTGCGCTTTTCATTTTGTTTGGCCACGTTTTCGTATCGGTCTTGCGCTTATTTTGCATTTATCTGAAGCTCTCAAGATTTATTTGGCCCGATACGCTTTGCTTGATTTATGTAGGTGTGTGTGTGCGAGTGCGTGTGCGTGTGACTGGGGAATTGCCATGGCAATTGCCGGCGAGAGTACGCGAACGAACGAAAAGGCAGCCCGATAAGCAGGCAGGCTGCCTGGCAGAAAGCTGTCAAACTTTAGCACCGACTTCAAAATACGCCGGCAACGCAAACAGTCAACAAATGGAAAGTTCAGCTGGAAAGCCAAACTGAAGCTCAAGTGAAGCTCGAGGAGTTGCGGCAAGGTGGTGGTGCAGTGCTACGCTGGCGATTTGGGATGATTGGTTTTCACAAGCCGCCGCCATTGAAGCCCCATCAGCCAGTGCTGTATATCGAATGCTGCCCCGTGACCACCGCCTACAGACAACACGCTCAGGCACTGCACAAATCGTTGGCAAATGCATTGCATGCCATGAGGGCCGATCTGGAGTTGCAGCTGCGCATCAACGAGGTGCGCTCGCCGCGTACAGGCTCCTTCGAGGTGTCGCTTGCGGCGAGGCCCACAGAAGACATACACTCGCGGCACATGCTGTGGACGGGCATCTCACGGGTGCCGGCGTCGGCAAAGGTGCCGCATGTGGACGACATCTTTGTCCCTGCCTGTGCGATCCTCAAGCTGCGCCACAGCCAAGCGGGAACAAGTCAAATCAATTTGGTGCGCACGAGCGATGGCGAAATACGTCGAATATTGCAGCGACGTAGCCTGTAGAGTCGCAAAGAGGTTGAGCTTCAGTTTGGTTGACTTGTAAATTGAAAGTTTATGAAGATCTGTTAATAAAAACTAGATAAAATACACCTCAACTAAACATTAAAGGTTCTACGGCACTTAACAAATTTATGTAGCATACTTTCGCGCGCCTGCTTAAATTGAATTAGCTAAAGAACGTAGCATACTTTCGAGCGCATGCATATAATAATTGGACTGCAATTTCGTAACCCATTAACAAACTACTCTCTATTAACAATAAAATTTTGCTCTGTTAACAATTTCCACGCTTGATTGTAACATTTTCATCTCTGCCATAAGTCACGGAAAAGTTTTCTTTGCCCCTCTGTGTCGGCAATAAAAGGAAACCGTCCGAATGCCGTACAAGAAGCAACAATAAAAAAGTAAAGGGGCAAACTTCATTATAAGTCGACGTCTTTATGCCGCACGTGTCTATGTGTGTGTCTCTGTGTGTGTCTCTGTGTGTGTCGGTATCATGATGATGTGTAATTGCCGGCAAGTTCAGTTCTCTCTCTCTCTCTCTTTCTCTCTGTTTCGGCTATGCAAAGGAGGCACAAACTGTGCCGCCGAAAATTCCGGAAGCTGCAGTCCTCAGAGGACACTGCCTACCCCTTGCACTCCACCTACCACTACCACTGCCTGCCCCTGCTGCCTGTTGTTCTCTGAGCCTGCTTGTCAGACTGGCGGCTGCTCATTTTCACTCTTGACATACAAAGTATGGTATGAAAAAGGGAGAAGGGGAGGCAACATGTGAAGCTGTTAAGTCTTTTGCTGGTTGCGATAGTTGCAGCAGCGGCAAGTTGAGTGCAGAATTTCGGCATCATTGCAGCTCAGTTCATACACAATACACACACACACACACGAACACACAAAGAGAGCAAGGCACACGCATGCACGAAGCACAATAAATCCCTTTTTTAAAGTAAGTAGTGAGTGGATGCATTTTGTTGTTGATGTTGGCAGGCGCTCTCTCGTTCGCTGGCATGACTTAAGTTTTCAACACACGCACACACACACACACACACACTGACAGCCGCTGCTCAGACAGACAGGCAGTCATTAAACTAACACATGCGCAAAGTCTTGGCAAGAACTCGAAGACGCAGGACGTGCTGCGCGTCCTTTAAGAATGCGCCAAGCCTGAAAGGCAGCATAAGTAGTAGAAAACGGCAGCATATTAATCTTACAGCAACAACCGGAACAACAACAACAACAGCAACAACAGCAACAACAACGACAGCAACAGCTGCTTAACACAATAGCTGGCAAGAGGGGCTGGCTGTGTGTGTTGGAGCTCTGCATGAATGCATTCGTGCAACGACAAATGAATTATTAATTTACTAACTTATTAACTACGTTCGCCTCTCCCTCTTTCCCTCTCTCTTTATCTGTTTTCTTCTTTCTTTCTTTTCACAAAATGTTAAAAACTTAATCTGGTTATGTGCACAAAATTCACAAATGAATGCATTCATGCAGTGCGTGTGTGTGTGTGTGTGTGTGTGCTGCAATCCTTGCACTCGTTTTTATGCTTCCTTCACTTTACAAAGAACAAAACAGCAAACGGAACATGATATTAAAGCGTTTTTTGCCTCGTTCGTTTCGCCCTTTGTCTTCCTTTGTATTACGCACACAGCCCAAATGAACTTCATTATAGTAAATAAAATGGCTCAGCTGCCAAGCTGCCTTTCAATATTCAAACTGACTGCGCGGCACAGGCTGAGCCTGTTAAGTTATGGCAAAAAAAGTGTAGCATGCTTTTAGGCGACAGCTGAAAAGGAGTTGGGAAACTTAATATCTCAACAGAGGCATGTGCAATTTTTACAAATATTTAAAGCAAATAATAGCACAAAATATATTTCGTTGTAATTGCACATTTCGCTCATTTCTTATTTGAAATCTGTCGGTCGTAGTGAAATTCCGGCAGTTCTCGTCCGGTTCGCTTTCAACTACTTTGCATTTTTAATAAACTCGCGTCATTTACATTTGCTGTCGCTGCAAGTATTTAAGAGCGCCAAAAAAATACAGAAATAGATAACGAGGGGCACGAGGCGCAAGACAAGCAGTAAGAAAAGAGTGTAGCACGAAAAGGCAGCGGCGTCTATGCAAATTTAATGCTGTTGACGCACATTTTGACAAACCCAGCAGCATTCACGACGAATCACGATTCGGAATACGCAAGACTCCTTCACACACACACACAGAGAGAGAGAGCGCCTTGGAGTATGCAATGCGCCAACTGTCAGTCAGTTAAGCAGACGCTGTCGGCCATTTGCCCAAAAGGCGACGTTGCATCATTTGCCAGTTCTTTTTTTTAATAGTTCTTTATTATCTGAGAAACTGAAGAAAAAGCGTGAAAAACTTGGGCGCATTCTGCAATTTTCTACCCATTGATTGCATCAAACAGCAATCTGCAGCTTGACTGCAAAATTAATTGCTCAGCAATTTACCTAGCTAGCAATAATTGTTTGTCTTTTGTTTGTTTTGTCAATAAATATTATGCTTTGTTTTAACTTATGCATTGACTTCTCTTTTGTGCGCTCTACATAAATATTTCTCCCCCGCATTTCAAATCCAATGTGAAGAGGCAATTTAATTTTTGCTTTATTCGAAATGAGAAATATTTTTCAATAGCTGCACAATTGTGAAGTATTTTTTTCCCCCTTTTTTTTTGCATTTTTCCACAAAAGAGCCCGCATATAGTATGTTATATGGGAACCACTAATATAGTACTTCAGTGGCTGCGCTGCGGGGCAGTTAGGTAGGCATATTAAATGTGTTTTCAATTGATTTCGATATGTGTGCAATATATGGTTGACTAATTGATGTCGATACGCGTGCTGCAAATGTCGGCAGTGTATGCATAATTTTACAATGCGGTATTGCAGTTAGGTTTCTATTATTTCTGACAGACTATCCTGTGGCCAGCACAAAATCAACTCGACGCGCACGGTCGGTTTTAATTAATGAAATTAGCATATTCCGCCACGTTTTTCGATTGTAGTGTGTGTAATGTGTGTTTCCATTTGACATTTGCGAGCACTCACACAGCACACACGAATCTATTGTATTAGTTGACTGTTTGCACTATTAGCGAAAGCTTGTTCATGGTTACTAGCTGGGGAAAGTATCTCGATTTCAATTAGCCGCACCGCAGCAGGTGCAAGCAAACACAGAGAGAGAGAGAGAGAGTAAGAGAGAAAGAAAAGGAAAAAAATGCAAATAGGATTTTGACATATTTCCTGCAGAGATGGAGCGAGAGATGGACAGCAGCAGCCGTAGCACTGCAGATCAAGGGAAATTGGCACTGGAGATGAGGTCAGTCAGCCATGCGGTCGACTGACAACTGAGGCTACGCTCTGTCTCATTCTCTCTCTCTCTGAGATTGCCCCGCCAGATTGGCATAGGCTCACTCGGCTCCAAGGATGTGGGACATGCATATGTATGCGTGCACTGCAAAAACATTCGAAATGCCTTCAGAACTCATGTCAATTAAAGCGTCATGAATGCGGGACAGCGCAAAATGGCCGAGCGCTCGAAAGTATGCTACAAATTTTGTGTGAGGTGAAATCGAGGGGACATTTAACTGAGGCCGTGCAGGAATGATTAAACACGAAGCGGGAAAAGTCAGCTTAAGCACTTGTTGTTACTGCAAAACTGCAGATTAAAGACAGACTGTCAACAGAAATGTAGGCGTTTTTGCTTTCGGGAACACTGTGCATCTCTAATTCCGCCACACGACATGTGTACGTACGTGCAGCGCCTGCCCCAGCAGCACTAACAACTCGTTGCAAGTGTCGCTTTTACATGATCTATGACCGAACATAAATTTTTACTGCAACGAAGCCAGCGCCTCGGGTGTGGCGGGTGGGGGGGCGGATAGGCACTTCAGCTTTGATTTTGTTTTTGTGTGGCTGCTCATGTCAACGTCGATTCGAATTCGAATTGGGCAACGAATATTCTGAAATTATTATAACTACATATCGTGGACAGTTTTGGCGGCGATTGTTGCAATTGTAGGCCGTGCTAAAAACTGATTGCCGGAACTGTCTGTAATTGGCTGCACATGCCAGTGGTAGGGAGAGAGAGAAAGGGGGAAGCTGGCGAGTAGTTGCCACACAGGCCGCATGGGCATTGTGGCAGCCGTCGACTGTTGCAGTTTTTAGCATTATTATTGTTATTATTTGTGCTGCAGGCGGGCGGGTTTGTTAATGATTTATGTTCTTGCTGTGCATAGAAATGACATTGTAAGCGCGCGCCAGAGAGGGAGAGAGGGATAGAGGGGGGGCCTCGCAATGGGCGCTGCTAATTTAAATGCACATTTGGGGCACACACAGCGCGCTGCGTGGTCGCTGTGGTGCAGCAGTGTGGCAAGCAAGAGCAGTAGAAGGGGGCGCGGCAGTTGGCAGGCAACGCTGTCAACGACTTCTGTGATTTATGCGCCCTTGCGGTCGACGCGTCTAACAGAAGCTGTTAGCAGGCGCTGTTAACAACAGTTGAAGAGCGCGAAGGCCAAGCAAAGAGAAAATTTCCCACGCAAGAGAGCACAACTGTTAACTGCTAACAGGCAACTGTTAAGCTTGCTAAGAGCGCGGCTCTCTTTCCGCTTAACAGTGCCGCGCTCTTTGCTCAATTCCGTAGCACGTTGCATAGGTCAGTAAACTGTGCAGCACGTGCAACGTGCATAAATCAATTGACGAGCTTGTGCACACGAGTTAAGCTCAAGCGATTAGGCCGCCCGCCGCTTACTATATAATTATTGTCATCTGCGTTTAAATATCAATCAAGTTGACTCCACATGCTCCGCCCGTTCGATTGATTAATGACACGGCCGCACAAAGAAAGTGCCGCCTCATGCACAACACACACACACGCAACTGTAAATTGCCGCTTTGTTTAAGGCGTGCATCAATTATGTCATCAATTGTATCGATAACCCATTTATAATTCTCATAGAAATTGAGCCATGTCATCAAATCCGTTTTACCCTTTCTTTGCCGTGCCCAACTGCGCACATTAGCAAAAATCAAAATCAACTTTTAAATTCAGCAAACTCATGGCAGGAACTGCAGTCCATAGCTTCCTAATGGAGCCAGCATTCAAGCCGAAAATCCAAACACAGCCGGCACAGGGCAGGCCGCACAAACCAAACACAACAGCAAGAGCAACACTTAAAAATCACATGAGTTTTGCGGCCATTGTTGTACTCGGTGTGTAAGTTAATTTTACTGCACAACAAAAGTGCCAAAAATAGCAAATTGTGGCATAGACGACATGGAAATACGCTTGGAATGCCCAAACACTAAAAGTGTTGCCTACTTTTGAGCTGATTTCCAAATTGTAGTAGCAAAGACCACAACCGGCTGAGGTTAATTGAAATATTTCATGCTCGAAAAAGTATGCTACACTTTTTATTGCATCAACAATTCAAGCTGCTTTGAGCTTATCAAGCGTATTATATGCTGTTGCTGTTGTGTGTGTGTGTGTGTGTGTGTTAGCATAACATTTTAATCGCACACAATTAAATATTTAACAATCAGATTAAATGGCACATTTTAGACAGGCATATTAAATAGTCCGCCTATCATAATAACTTATTAATGCGTGCATCGAAGTAATTGGAAATTTACTGCAAATTGCTGCATTCCACATTGGAATGCGAACGCAACTCGACTGGATAGCGCAAATGCCAAAGCGATTGTTGTCGCTGATTGTTGCGATTTCTGTGTGTAGGTGTGTTTGTCATTGCTCTCGCTGTTGCTGTTTGGCGTTGCTGTTGTTGTCGCTGGCCATTGTTATATGCGCGAATCAGCAAATTCGACAACAAGATACGCGAACAGCAACAGCAACAACAGCAACAACAACAACAACAACAACATCAAAAGCAGCCACAAAAACCGCAAGCGGCGGTTTGGCCAATTGGCGATTTGCGTCACACGAAGCGAGACGTGAAAAGCGCAGGCGAAAAATGTTCAAGCGCACCGCGTGGTATGCAACAGTAAGCAAAGAGTTGACAGCGTGGGTGTGGGTGTGTGTGTGTGTGCGCGGGAGTGTGTTCTTAAAGCGACAACATTGTGCGAGGTGCGACGCGTTGACAAGGTTCCCCTTTGGAGCCGTTTCAAAGGCTTCGTTAAGACAGCAACAGCAGCAACAGGAGCTGAAGCAGAAGCAGCAGCGGCAGCGGCAGCAACAGAAAAATGTGCCACAAGAATGCAGTACGCCAGGCAACCAGGCCAGCCTGGCAACGGCAACAACAACAGCAACTATAAAACAGTCCCAAATACGGCAACAAAGACAGTAGCAACAGCAGCGACGAGGAGTGCAAAACAAAAAAAACAACAACAACGATAGAGTCTGTGACGGGCGTAGACAAAGGCTCGCCCAGGAGACAATGACGCCGCCAAACGATGATGAGAATCCGCCACAGGAATGAGAATTCGACCCGGGGAACGCGACGAGTGTCAATATGAAAATGTATGCGTGTCCTTTGTGACGATCCTTCAGCTACTGCTTGTGTGTCGGTGTGTGTGTCTATGTGTGTCTGTGTGTGTTGATATGAATTATTCATAAAATGGCAATGGCACTCGACGAGCGGCACGAATAAAAACCAGAAGCTGTAGAAGCATTCGTGACGCTACCGTGACAGTCAAAAATTTAATTTTTTCTCTTCCTCGCTCTCTCTCTCTCTCTCTCTCTCTCTCTCTCTCTCCCTCTTTCTAGCTCGCTCTTTGACACAGCGCAAGTGCGCAACAACAGGAGGCATAACAATAACAACAAGAGGAGTAAGCACAATTTAAGGTGACTACGGTTAATCCTACACTCACGTGTCTCCCTCTGTGTATGGCAGTATGTGTGTGCTTGTGTGTGAGAGAGTAAAAACTATGCGACATAAAGTGTAGTAGGCACGTGGCAGGTCGTGGCAGGATTGCGCCCTGAACTACGTGCTGCCCGCAGGGGGGAAATCAGAAATAACAAGTTGGAAATAGTTGGAGAAAGTCGCACACAGGTCAAAGTAGCAAAAGCCCCTAAAAGCAAAACAGAATTACGGCTGAAGTTTTTAAAGTAAACAGCGCATGAAAGTTGCAAGTTTTTTTTTTACAGCAACATTTCAGGGGTTTATTTCCGGGAATAGCAATAATATAAGTATACGAATGCCACTTAAATCTCTTCTACTTTATGCGTAGCTCATCAATTCTGTTTACGAAATCGATGCCTTAGCAGTTGCTTAACTCTTTCTCAAACTGCGCTAATTATAAATCTTCGCTTGACATGGGTATACAGCTACACTGGCTTTGGGCTACCCTCCACTCCCTGCCCTTCCTTGCCCTCAATCGACTGTATCAAGTCCAAACACTCGAGCTTATTTGAATAAGCCCAAAGAGTCGCGCACATTTGCAATGCTAACCAATTCGCAGCGAGAAGGCAAAAACTCTTACGAACACACACACACACACACACACATGAAAACTCAAATGCAAATGCGCAACGCACACGCAGCTGAATTCCATTTTTTTGTCGGTTTTTTTGCCCCAGCTTCATCTTCGATTTGCAACCCTTTTTTCACTCCCTCTTTTTGCTGTCGAATGTTGTTGCAAGTTTTGCCGCTGCTGCTGCTGCTGCTGCCTGCTTCGATTAACTTTTTTAGCTTCGATTGTTTGCACAAATATTATGGATTTTCACGTGTTATCGTTGCCATTGCTGCTGTTGTTGTGGATCACATTATGCTGGCTGTGCCGAAGGGGGAAGGGGGGCAAAAAGGGCAAAGGGATAAGGGATAAGCATAATCATGAGTGCGATGATTATGTTGATGCTCTCGCAGTCGAACCCGACTTTGTTGTCCTCGCTGTCCTTGTTGTTGTCCCAGTTGTTGCTGTTGTTGTTGTTGTTGTTGTCGTTCTCGTTGTTCGATAAGCGCTTTGCATTTTTCATCGTTTGTCAACTGTGAAATTTGCGCCGAATAAAGTTTGCCACTTAATTTACGCAACGTTCGGCAAAGTTTTTCAATCGACATACTCGACTTGAAGCTTGAGCAAAGCATTTGCCTAATTAGCCCCCAGTGCAAAAGGAGGGGGCGGGGGAAAAACAACTGTATGAAGTATGCACTCTTGCATGATGAATAGTTGCTCGACACACTCGACAGATTTATCTGTGTAAGTGAAAATTTCCATTACTTAGTGCAGCGCAAGGTCTCGACAGATGCAATCGAGCGGAAGTAGGAAAAAAAAACAAGTGAAGCCAGGGAAACCAGGCAAACCAGGGAAACCTATTTGCAAGCATCACAAACAAGGAGAAAACTTTAATAATTTTTAAATAAAATATGTAAATTTAATTCAGCGTGCCTCAGATATGCCAACAACAATCATACGCCCAGTTGGCTGCATTTGATTTCACTTCCTGTCGACGGCGGCCTTACTGTCGCTGCGTGCCACGTCTCGGTCACGTCTGGCTGCCGCTTCCTACTGCCTTTTGCCACTCGACCCCGGCACACTTCATTTGTGGTAATAGTTTGTTAGATAAAGCAGCAACAACAACGACGAGCGCGCTCGCATAAAACAATTATAGTCCCGTCGCTCTGTGTCATAAAAACCTTTGACAAATTTCGCCGCAGCCTTTATGGCCGCCAGAGCAGGACCTGCACTTAAGGCGGCCTTTTGTCGCGCCAGCAACAACAGCACGAGTGCTGACAGCAAACCGACTTGCTAATGAAAAGTTTATGGCCTTGGGGCATATACAGCGCAATAGAGAGACAGAGAGAGTGAGGGAGAGAAAGCATGCCGCATGGATATCATAGCGCGCAGGGGGCAGCTTCTTGTTTGCCGCTGCTGCTGCTGCTGTCTGTTTAGTGCTAATATTATTTACACCGAGTGGAAGAGGGGGAGGGGGCTACTCCACAGAGTGGGGCTACACATAAGCACTTTATGTGAATGACACCCACAGGCATCAAGGGGAATTATAGCGCATACGCAGCGTGGCCGGCGCACAAAACTATGCAACAACATATTGTGTAACTATGTTTAAAAGCAACAGCAGAGCGTGTCTCTAATGTCTCTCTCTCTCTCTCTCTCTCTCTCTGTGTGTAGGGGTGTGTGTGTGCGTGTGTGTGTGTCTGTGTGGGTTAGCTGCAAGCGTTACAAACGCATTTCAATGACATCAAAATGAGCCCGAAATGGCGGCACATGCGGACAGAGGACAGCGGGCTTAAGCCTGGCCGGAGGCGTGGCCCGTTTATAACACACACACTCACACACACACACACACATAGTTTTTGAGCCCTCTGTCTGCATAGTGAATGCCAGTAAGCGTGTATGTGTGTGTGCGTGTGACTGTGTGGTCGACCTGTTTGCACAATAAACCTTGGCAAAGTCATTAGAAATTTTCAATTATGTAAACAGAAACCACAAACCATACCAAGGAAACCCCAAAGCGGACTCACATTGCGTGCTTAGAGATGCGCACGATTAGTTGGGGTTATATAGGGTTAAATTATGTATGATTATTATGCAAAAATATTTGTGCAGACATTAGCTAGAAATTTCTTATAATTTATAATGGCTTCAAATATTTAATTAAAACAAAATCAAATCTAAAGCAATTTCAATTCGTTCTTTAATTTAATTTATTGCGCAATATGTTTAATATTCAAAATTCTTTTAAAAATATTTTTAATATTATAAACATATTCCTGTCAAGTCTGCCCGCTCTATTGCCACGCAGTGCCATTTTCTATGCTCTCTCAGCTTGTCTCATCTCTGGCACACACACACACACACATGTGTTCATGGCGCCTGTGTCAGGTATTTACGAGCTTTGTATCGATAAACAATAAAATCACACACGGCACACACAGCAGCACACTCACGTAAGCATTCCCTGCATTCACCTGCCTCCTCCACCGAGCAGCTACCCCTTCTATGTGCCACACATTGCTGCAGCATTGCCGCAATGCTTTTATAAATTTTTATTTTAATTTTATTTATTTTGTTGCCTTTGTTGGCACTACGAGAGACGGGGGTCGGGGCTGACTGGCTTTTTATTGATGGCACAAAATGCAAATCGAAATTGAAAAGCAGCTAAGGAGAGGGGCAGGGGAAATGATTACGAGAACGCCTTGTATTATTTATAATGCAATAAATAATTTTATTATGTGCCAAGACCAATAAACGCATTCGAGCCAAACAAATAATCGCAGACGAGAGACGAGAGAGAGAGAGAGCGGGAGAGGCGAGTAGAAACAACAGCAAGACATGCATATAAATCAGGAAGAATATAAAGTTATGTACGCGGTATGGGGGCATGTGTGGCATGTGGCATGTGTGTGGCAAGGTGAATTCTCGCGGATTGCCGCAAAATAAAACACGCTTTTAACCACTTTGCTTTATTTCGCCTCATTTTGTATCGTTTCGCTGTGACAGTGGAAAATGAGTTTAGCAATTTTCCCGCACAACAGAGACATTCCATTCCATTTCATTCCGTTTCATGGCATTTTCATCCCCCTCCCCCTGTGATATCGTGCAACTGCAGCGCGCTGCTGCTGCTGCTGCTGTTGCCTCTAATGCCAGCAAAGCCACAAACATTGTTAGCCTAAGCCGATGACGAAGGCAGCAGCTTCCCTTCACTCCCTCCTCCCCCTCCTCCTGCCTCTCCCCCTTCTCTTGTGCTCTTTGTGAAAGACAAACGATATGCGAATTTAAGCGCAAGCACCTCTTAGGGCATGTTAACAAAGCTGGATGCCGCAAGTGAATCTGCGGCTTTGTTTTATGTTCCCTGATGGATTGACGTAGTGAAGTACGCGATATTTATATCGTCTTCTATTTTTGGTATCTGCAATTCGAATGGTTATTTTTGGTCAACTAATAAAAGTTTGCAGCAAACAAAAAATATATATACCAAATTTCTGTCATAAAATCGTATCATAAACTTGCCACATGCCGCACATAAAATGATATGCAAATCCTTCTCTCCCTCTTTCTCTCTCTACCCACAACCCGGAACTGACTTCTATGCACTCAATGAACTCGGTGTTATTTTTTCATTTTGTCAAGTGAAATTGACACTCACACACAGACACACACACACATAGCCAGTCACATATTGATAAATAATAATTTGCTGGAACTCACTCAAAGCGAAAATTTAATTGCATGTTGGCTGAGGAAAGGAGGAAGGGGCGTGTTCAGGCTTGGGTAAGCATCACTAATATGCAGCTGTGGCAAAACGGTTTGATTAGATGTCTGCAAACAGTTGCCCATGGTTGCGGCATTGCGTATACGCCGCGTTATACACCGCGCTTTTGTGCCCCGACGCGACGCAGGCAATCAGACGCCAGGCTCAACATTTGATTGGCTTCCACATGGCTTCATTAATAAATGGCGCGCTTTTGTCGCACATTGACAAATACGGAAGACCACAGAGCTCATTGCGAGTAGGAGTAGCGGGCGAAGAAGGAGAAGGAGCAGGAGAAAGCGAAGAAGGCGAGGCAGGCGTAGAATCCTTGTCAATTGCGTTGTCAGCAGACAGAATTAACGCTATTCAGCCGCAAAGACGTTGCGAAATTCTTTCACATCTCGCTGCAGTTGCTCTCACTCTCCCTCTCTCCCCTCTCTTTCCTTCTTCTGCCACTCGACTGACACTTTCAATCAGCAGTCGCTCTCCACAGGCAGCACTTGACAATCGTCTCGCGACTTGCCTGCAAGCCATGCCAAGCATGGCTGCCTCAGCCTGCGTCTCTGCTTGCGCCGCCGTCGCCATCGTTCAATAAATGTCATTACATTGTCAAGTGCATATTAGCGCCATAATTGCGCGACGTGCGCAGCATTTGCAGTGCACAGTGGGGTGAGCGAAATAAAAAAAAAAAAAATTGAGTTTGCTGCGCATAAGTGCGACATTTACATATCAATAAAGCCAAACTAACGACAAACAAGCCGAGCAAATATAGTGAGGCAGGCACAGCGGATGAATACCCTGCAGAAATATATAAAGAACAGATTGGCAAGGGTTTTCCCTTAACCCTTAACTTTGCTTTTCATTGCAAAGGTTCTTCCGAAGTCATATAACTTATGCTGCTCTTGCCTCTTTCCTCCCTCCCTACAGGGTATACAAATGGCTTACACAATGGCGTCTCAGCTGCTGCATTAACAATACAAAAAATGTACATACATGCTCATTCAAAACTCTTTCACAAAAAATGCTTCGAACATTAAATTGAGATTGCATTAACACGACTTAATCGAATCGGGGCGAAAAAAAAATGAAAGAATATTTTAAATTACAAATTTTCTCATCCATCGGGAAATCAGATAAAAGTTTAGTTCAGCCAACAGAATTTTTTTTTTTTAGTATAGAAGTTGATTGGCTCGACTCGATTATGATCGATTTTCAAATTGCATTTGCCAGCAAAAATATGTGAATTTTTGCCAACTAATTTAGACACTTTTTTTCTCAAACAAGTTAAATATTTAAATTGAAGCTAGAAAAAAATTGCGCAGACTTCACTTTGAAATTGGCCAGCAAAGATCGCAACTAATTGAGTTCCACTGCGGACTGTCAATATTTGTTTGACTTTGAAAATTACTTAAATGAACGTAAACAAATCTGAAGAATGCCACAGAAAACATGAAAAAAAAAAACACGTAATAAAAAACATTACCAATTAAAATCTGTGGCCAGAGCAAACCAAAGGCAAACACAAAACTTCAAAAGCAGCCATTTTAATGGGCAACAGCAACAACAAAGTGATGCGTAAAACAAATACGAAAACAAATAAAATGTTTAAATGCGCAAAATTGATAGAAAAATGTGCTAAAGAATTGTTGTTGCTGCTGTTGCTGTTGTTGTTGGGTCCGCTTGGGGTTGCTTCTCATTGAGGAGAAGGACGACGGCGACGCGTCGAGACGGCTGCGAATGGCTTGGCATTTTCCGGCTGAACGCTTGCAGTCAAAACAGAATTCATAAACCAAATGCACGATAGCAGTGCCACGCCCAGCAGTCGTTCCGCCCCCCGCCCCTCGTTCCCACCGCTTCCCTTGACCAGGCCACAAGCCAGCAAACTGTTTGTCTGCGGCTTTTGCGCTAGCCGCAGCAGTTGCTGCTGTTGTTGCTGCTGTTGTTGCTGCTGCTGTTTGAGGACAACAACAACAATCGAGATTACAACAAGGACAACAACAACAACAACGTCAACACGCTGGCTGGACAAAGGCGAGCGAGCAGCGTGTTTGCCAGCACATTCGCCTTTTTGCCGCCGTGTAGCGCTAGCGCATTTTTTGCACCCATCGCTGGCAACGCGATAAAATTGTGTGGGCGTGTCCAACGCCCCCTTCTCCCCCTCTTCCCCCCAGAGACACGAATGCAAAGACATTGTTATTAGTCGAATTTTTTCATATTTTTCGCGTTCTGCCATTTTCTGTTAGCCATTCTTTATGACCTATCTCTCTCTCCCTATGTCTGGCCGAATAGGCAAGAAGCAGAAATGGCACAAGGCAAGAAAAGGAGAAAAAAAGTGAAAGAAAAAAACGTATTCAGTAAATTTTCTTGTTGCTTTTGCCTGCGAATTTATGACTATCGAGCAGTCGGCAAACACGGCAAAAACTAAAGTCGAGGATGTACACACAGCAAACAAAAAAAAAGCCAAAAACAAAATCCTTTGCAGCAACAACAACAACAACAGCAACAACAACAACATAACTTGGCAACACTTGGCTGCGGATTTGAGTTTGAATTTTGCATTTTTGGGGCTCGACGAACTCGGGCCACACTTGAACTTTTGCAACTTTCTGTTGCACATTGCTAACCCTTCTCGTTGTGGTTGTTGTTGCTGTTGCTGTTGTTGCAGCACTTCGAGTTGCTCTTGCTGTTGTTGTTGTTGCTGTTGTTGTTGCTGTTGTTGGAGCGTTGCAGATTTATGTTTTATGAGCAGAGCTGGGGGAAATAGAAATTGGGGATCACGCAAATGGGCAACTGTAGCCAAAAGCAAGGCTTACTTTTTCATCATGTGTGTGTGTGTGTGTGTGTGTGTGCGTGTGTGTGCACATGCCCAATGTCAAAAAATACATGCGTGTGTGTATGTGTGTGTGTATGCATTGAAAAATGGCAAAATTATGAGGATTTGCATAGAGTTTTCAAATGAACATTGCCGTAATCCTTG
This sequence comes from Zaprionus ghesquierei, assembly GCA_018904095.1. Taxonomy (NCBI): domain Eukaryota; kingdom Metazoa; phylum Arthropoda; class Insecta; order Diptera; family Drosophilidae; genus Zaprionus; species Zaprionus ghesquierei. The sequence goes on along the minus strand of JAEIGP010000806.1, from coordinate 6,811,472 downwards.
CTTCAAATTATATTGAATTCACCTGCACTCGCTAGAGATGGGCGTGAAAATCACGCTTTCACGCGTGACACAAAGAAGAGAAAATATGAAGAAAATACTAAAGTTTCAATTAATTTTTTCAAATATTTTTTAAGAGTTTTTAAGTAAACGTAAAACTTGAATATAAGTCATTCTAAGATAACCAAATGTTTCTATAACAATTCAAATCGCAGACATTTGCATTTGCAATCCATTATATATATGGGGGTATCCCTTTAACATATTTCCAGAAAATATGCATAAAATCCAGTTCTCCAGTTCTTGCGTATCTTTTATCTGCTATCCTTGGTTATCCCTTTATCCGGGGTCTCTTAAGTAAATGAACTTTCGCTATGGTTAGGCATCAATTCATAAGCAGTCTGAGTGCTTGCGGATCTGATTCAGTTGCTCATTTCCATAGAAATCATTAGAAATACACAATTGAGCACAGAGAGAGGCTCGTTAGGGCAGGGAATGAAACAGAATTCCTCGAATTAAAATGACAAAAGCGTGACGCATTTACATGTACAGGCAAAAGAGAGATCGATTCCCTCAGTGGGCCACTTGTATGGACAGAGTGACAGGGTGACGCGCCAAGAGAGCTATAACAAACCCGAGAGCGAAAAGTGAGAGCGAAAGGGGGCACTCATGTCTGGCGCATTTGCAAATCATTTCAATTGCTCTGACAAGCTAAATTCGCAAATTTAATGCCCACAAAATAATAATCCACTCAGTCGCATTTGCCATTTGTTCTTTTCGCATGACCCGCAAATATTTATTATAAATATTGTTCAATACAGAGAAATAGAGAGAGGGAGAGAGATATACACGAATTTAAATGGTCCCGAAAACTAGCTTTATTCCTAGCGGGTTTAATGTTGCCTACAGGTGAATTTTAATTGAAATTTTTAAATGCTTAAAGCTTAATTCAGTTTTAAAGCACATGTTTAAATTTTGGACTACATATTTATACCATTCGACCATTGAAAATGGTGAAAAATGGTATACTAAGTTTGTGCAAAAGTATGTAACAGGCAGAAGGAGACATTGCAGACCCCATAAAGCTTATATATATTCTGGCTCAGGATCAACAGCCGAGTCGATTGAGCCACGTCTGTCTGTCCGTCTGAACGTCGAGATCTCAGCTATTACAAAAGCTAGAGACACCAAATTTGACATGATCCTGTATACCATACGCAAATCAAGTTTATTTCAAATTTGGAGTGCCACGCCCACCGCCCACGCAAATCGATAATGTACGAATATTGAGGAAAGCATTACAGTTACAGACACCAAATTTGGCATGATGGTTCCTGTAAACTATGCGCAGAATGCGTTTTTTCAAATTTGGAGTGCCACGCCCACCGCCCACGCAAATCGATAATTTTTGAATATTAAGGAAAGTATTACAGTTACAGACACCAAATTTGGCATGATGGTTCCTATAAATTATGCGCAGATGAAAGTTATTTGAAATTTGAGGTGCCACGCCCACCGCCCACGCAAATCAATAATTTTCGATTATCAAGAGAAATATTAAAGTTACAGCTTTCTGCTTTGGTATGAACATAAATAATTGCAATATAAATCTATTTCCCAAATTAAAATCCAATCGAACGATAAACACAGAAGTTATCCATGTTTCCGTTTTCCGTACTGCCACTGCTTGCGCCTGTGCAGGGCGTCGTGACGTCATCGTCACAATGCTTCGTTTCAGCCGTAGCGTGTGCAAAGCTATGCCGTTTTCACATGTAGATGGCGCTATTCAGAGATAAATCTAATCTAAACAATAGGTGGAGGATAAACTTGTGCAGAGTTTTTCTATGGAATTAAATATGTGATAATTTGTTTCAAAACTGGGCGAATGGTATCTTACTGTCGGGCGCGCTCGACTGTAGATTTCTTTACTTGTTTTAACTATTTAAATCGCCCCTTGAATAGTTTAAAATAATTTTCTAAATTTCTGCAAATATTCTTAAATAAATTCCACAAATCCACACAGTCCGTATAGCAGTTGTTTCCGTAGCGTAGGTCAGCATCGTGTACTTGCAACTGCCACAGTTGTTACTACACACACACACACACCCGCCCCACTCTATGTACGCTTGTTATTGTTGCAGTTGTATTTGGTTGTTTTCACATGAGCGGCGCGTGGCAAGCGCGATAAGTTAAATCAGGTGGCGCCTGCAGCAACAACCAAAACATGAACTACAAATTGTTAAACACAAATCGCATGGGCGGCTGACTCGCTCTGGGTGTGGTTCCGAGTGTGGAGGGGAGGGAGGTGGGTTGGTAAGTGCCGCACACTGATAACAGATAACAGTGCCCCCTGCTGCAGTTGACAATGACAGCAGGTACAACGTGCCTCCCCCTCCGCCCCAGCTGCGTGTACATTTGATAATGGATAATGCGACACTCCAAATCGGATGAACGCGAGTGTGAAATGTTTTCAATTGAATCTCGCTGACAATGGACGACGTTACGGAATTGAAACCAGAATTGAGTGTGGAAAGCGAAGGGGAACAGGATGTGGAAGGCAGGAGAGAAATTTTAAATAAATAAATACCTAAACTGTGCCAACAGCCAAGTCGATTAAGGCATGCGTCTTGCGTGTCTGTCTGTATGAACGCAGAGATCTCAGTTAATAATAAAGCTAAAAGCGCCAAGTTTGGCTTGATGATTCCTGCATATCTTGTGCACTACTTAAACAGTTAAACACTTCCATATGTGGCATATCATTTCTGTATTTCACACATTTATAGCTTACAACACGCCCTAATTGCGCTCTTAAACACGTTCCATCATTTTTTAAAAGCTTTTTCAATTCGCTGCGGTTGCGACGCTTTAAACAAACGCTTAATGCATAAAATTGTAATTAAATTAACGTTGTTTTTTTTTTTTTTTTTGTGCACACATAATTAAATTAATCGCTTACAGCGACCGCAGTGCGAATTACTCAGAAATTAATGACAGAAAAAAGATGGTGAGGCTCAATAGCTTTAATGGGCACATCCGATAGACGAGACTTAGCCACTTTGGGGTTATGTGCAAGCAGCGCGAATTTAAGGCAAACAGTGAAGCGGGTGGAGGGAGGGGAAGAGGAAGGGAAAGGCGTCGCCACGTTGAGACTAGAAGCACAAGCACAAGGTGTTGCCGCTGCGAGGCCACAGTCAAAGAGCAATTACCTATTTGTGTCACGTTTATGTGCCTAAGGGGAGACGACGGGCGACAGGCAGATGAGAGGGATCAGAGGAAGGGTGGGTGGTAACTGTCACTTGGTACTTCTCCTTCTGGCTAACGTAGCTATGCACATAAATAGCAAGTACATCAAAGTCAACGTGGCGCAACGTGGAATCCACCTGATTAGGAGGCACTGAAGCAGTTGGTTGGGTTTCAAATGCTACGACTACGACTATTGTCAAAATATCGGGCAACTCAGCACTTGGCACTTTAGTCGAGCACACACACACACACAGCCAGCTCACACACACACACACCGACACGTGGGCGCGCTTATGCACACTCATAGCGTAACCACAGCCCACTACGTGCCAATTGTGCAGGACAGCAAGTGTCCTGTCCACGCCGCAGTTTCTCTCGCATCCTTCACATTTGTCTCTTCTGTTTAGCTACGCCTCGCCTTGCCTGGTTTGCCTGGTTCGCAGTTCTGTTCCAGACATTCGTGATGATGTTTAAATCACGTTAAGATTTTCAAATGCTACGACTTGGCATGTGTGCTTTCACTCTCTCGCTCTCTCCTGCTTGCACACACTCGTCATGTCACACATTGCCTCTGCCTGCCTGCCCGGAACAGCAATACCAACACGAATACGCGGAACATTGCATGCCACACGCGCTACACAAACATGGCTACAGTGTTTTCGGTGGCCCTTTCCCTTAACCCCCCTTCGGGGCTGCAGGCTGCCTGCCTGCCTGCCACATGGCAGTTGCATCTTTTGCAGGCGGCACCTGCCCGGGTTCCCAGTGCGCTGGCATTCTTCAGTTCATTCCGTCGACTAAGTAGTCCAATCGAGTTCACCTTTTCGGAATATCATTTCCAGACTGATTCGATTTGCAACACGTTCTCCCAGAGTTGCGGTGCGAAAAGTTTTCCCTCAACTTGCTTTGTTACACTATGAACTAACTTAGGTAGTTTAAGTTGCGATATTGTATCTTTAAGTTGAAACTTAATACAAGAGAAATTTGATATAACAACTTGTGTGATCTAAGTTGGGAAATAGATGAGTTATGTTTGCAAACCAAGCGCATAATGTACTCAAATTACTTCTACTCAAACAGAAGCACATAAATAATGTTCATCAGGCACGTCTTAATTAATCATAGCCCCTGGGAGTAGTATCCAATAAGTTTAACTCATTCCTTCCTTGCACACAGTTATGAAAAATTTCCGCATTGCAGAGATTGCGCTCCGATCCATTTGTCAGTTATGAAGTGAGTGCTGTAAACTACTCCAAACTTCAATATCGGCACTCAAAGCCCATGTAGGTTGTACGACAACCGGCAGGCAGACACCCCCGGACAGGTGGACAGGCGGTCAGGTGGACGGACAAGCACTCGAGGCGGCCACTAAAAACGGAAAACGTGTGCTGCGAGCTAAAGGGAGAGAGAGAGGGGGAGGAAGAGAGGGAGAGAGCGTGCCATATGCAACCCGTAGCAACGAAATATTTACGACTTTGCGCCTAAATTCCAATTAAAAATGGATAGCTTTAAGTGTTCCCCAAACCCAGCATGGAGACCTTTTTTCCCCAACAGGCTTTGACAGTATGTGGCGTGTGTCTGTGTGCCTGTGTGTGTGTGTGTGTGGGGGGGGGAGGAGGGAGGGAAACAATATTCAAACGATTTGTGTGCATCCGAAAAATGGCAAAAGCCGCCATTGGCGAGGACCAGGCACCTTCCTCAGTGCAGTCGGAATTGTCGTCCCAGCAATTAGACTTCTACAGTGGTTGACCAACAGTTACAGAGGAAACACAGAAAAAAAGGGAGGAAGACAGAGGGATAGAGCCAAGAAATGAGTGGAGAAATGCAATGTGGAAAATCGCACAATCAGAATGAAAATGCTGACCAGGAATAGCAAAGAGAGCAAGCCAAGTTGTAAGGGAGAAAGGGATGCTATGGGAAACGCAACGGAATCGAAATCGGAATAGAAATCGATGCGATGCGATGCGATGCGAAGTTGACCATTAAAGTGCGCAGTAAAAACCGCAGCACAGACACCAGAAAAGTGTGTAAAAATGCAAGTGTTTGTCCAGGGGCATTCTGGAACTAGAACTAGAACTGAAACTGGAACTTGTCTTGATGCATTTCAATCGCCAACACAAAATTTAAATATGCTGATTGGGTGCAGAAATTTGGTTGTTCGTCAACCCAAAGGGACAGGAGGCAGGAGGGAGAGGGCAACGTGATCTAGGCTAATGTGCCTGTCCAGCTTGGTAAGAGTTGGGGGGTGGAGCCGTTGAGGCGTGTCTTTAATTGGCTTTGGCTTTGGCTTTGGCTTTTTAGTTATAGCTTTTTTGGCGCCCCACTGTGCGCCCGCTGCTGCTCCTGCTGCTGCTGCAATTGTGTTTTAGCCATAAATTTTGTTTATTGATGAGTTTCATGCTGCACAGCATGCAAGCGAACAAGAGCGAGAGCGGCTAGCAACCGCACATGTGACATTGCTTAGCTTGAAATAATTTAATTAATTTTATTTTGCACTTTTTAGCCAAAATTTTGTCGTGCTGTTGACACATGAAATGGCTTTTGTAATTGTTTAAAATCCATCGAAAAGCCCCATAGACTGTGGCTAAGCTGGCAAAGAAAGGTAGACAGATAAATAGAGAGAGAGAGAGAGAGAGAGACAGTGAGAATGTAAGAGTGAGAAAGAGCACATTATTATTTTGATTTCGATTGAATGACAAAATCAGTTGAATGCCAACCACAAAATAGACAACGAAAGAGTCAAACCGCTATAAAGCATATTAATATATTTCATTTTATTGCCAAAATATTTTTAAACAACTAAAAAAAGCTACAGTCGAATGCACTCGACAGTAAGATACCATTCACCCAGTATTGGAATAAATTATCACACTTTTATTTCAAACAATAAACTCTGCACAAGTTCATGCCTCACTTGTTGTTTAAATTAGATCTATCTTTAAATAACGCCATCTACATATGAAAACGTCATAGCAATCAGCTTTACACACGTTTCGGCTAAAACGACGCAAGCCTATGGTATACAGGAAACTTCATATGAAATTTGCTATCTCTAGCTTTTGTTATAACTGAGATCCAGACGTTTAAACGGACAGACGGACGGACAGACAGACGGACAAACAGACGGACAGACAGACGGACAGACAGACGTTTAAACGAACAGACGGACAGACGGATAGACAGACGGACAGACAGACGGACAGACAGACGGACAGACAGACGGACAGACAGACGTTTAAACGGACAGACGGAGAGACATACAGACAGACAGACAGACAGACAGACAGACGGACAGACAGACAGACAGACAGACGGACAGACAGACAGACAGACGGACAGACAGACAGACAGACAGACAGACAGACAGACAGACAGACAGACAGACGGACAGACAACGGACAGACAGACGGACAGACAGACGGACAGACAGACGGACAGACATACGGACAGACAGACAGAGAGGCAGACAGACAGACAGACAGACAGACAGACAGACAGACGGACAGACGGACAGACAGGCGGACAGACAGACAGACAGACGGACAGACAGACGGACAAACGGACAGACAGACGGACAGACAGACGGACAGACAGACGGACAGGCAGACGGACAAACTGTCAGACAGACGGACAAACTGTCAGACAGACGGACATGGCTCAATCGACTTGGCTGTTGATTCTGAGCCAGAAAATATACACTACATGGGGTCAGCCACGCCTCCTTCTGCCTTTTACATACATTTGCACAAACTTAGTATACCATTTTTCACCATTTTCAATGGTCGAATGGTATAAAATACCTTTTGTTCAGTAAAGCATAAGAAAACAAGACTTTAATATGTTTTTGTGTCATCAAAAACATTTTCATTAAAACTATTTATGTTTGATAAAAAAGCTCGAGAAATGGACAACAAATGTTGGTCGACTTTGTTAAAAAATATAGAAAATTTAAACCATATCAAAATCAAACAATAATACGAGCAGCGTCTGCTTTTTGTTAAGCTCGTAAATCCAAAATCAAATGAATTGACAAATAACTTTCGCATGGTCGAAACTTTGAGAGGGAGTGAGAAAGAGCAGGGAAGGGGATGGCGATGGGGAAGTGAATTGGGTAGAGGTGCACACAACGCGATACCTCTGATTTCCCTGGACAATCTCTTTAGCTGCAGCGCAACGAGCAATGGCAAGCATGGCCGGGCGAGTATATCTGCTCCACAATCCCATCCGATCCGATGGCCGCTGCAGAGGCGTCACCAAGCTAATCTGCGAGCTGTCAAAAGTCGCTGAAACAATTGGAAATGACAACAAATATGAAGAAACACAGCCAGGCTAGCCATGCTGCATGCTGTGTGCTCCCATTGTACATTGTCCGTGTAAGCTGAGCCAGTGCAAACAAACATGCACTCACACACACAGAGAGCGATACACCTTCATACAAACACACACAGACACCCACACACACACAGGCACACATTGGGCAAGTAAATCTCCAATTGTGAGCGAAAACTTCCTCAGAAAGGGGCAGCGAAAACTGCTGACAGTTGCATAAACAATAAAGGCTTCAAAAAAAAAACAACAAGAAGCAGTAAAAAAGTAATTGATTGACCAGCAGATACCCTGTAAAGAAGTCTAAGTAAAAATTGCAAATTTTTTAGTTCTTTAAGTTTTCTTTATGCAGAAAACAATGCAAAGTGATAAATTGAACAATATGCAGGGTATAGAACAGCTTGTCAAGCCGTTTTCTAAGCACTTGCACTGGCTACAGGGTATAAAAAGTGTGCGCAAACAGCGAAACACGCCAGCGAATGCGGTCAACATCAAAAGGAACACACAACAAAGCTGAGCGAGCAAAAGAGAAGGGAAGAGACAAGGAGAAAGAGCGGATGGTAGAGAGAGGGGGAAGAGCGGTAGAAAGAGGTAGCGAGTGACGAAAGTAAAAAAGAGGAAAATGTAACAAGAAACTGGGACTAGAACTATTACTAACTGCACCCACACACACACACACACATACACACATTCACTCAGAGATGGCTATGCACAGCCATAAGCGACATGTGTGTGAAGTTAGACTGGTGTAGAGTGGAAGTAGGTGGGCGTGGATGTGTGGGTGGTGATGGAGGTCACACACAGTGCCCGGCTAAAACAACAATCTGACATTTTTTTGCGCTTTGACGACAATTTCCCTCGCGGCGCGCAGCGCCAACACCGATGCGAATGCAACTTAACGATACAAGAGGAGGACAAACCAAAAATACCTAAAGAAAAACTGCAAATAGTGAGAGAAAGAGAAAGAGATAGAGAGCTACGGTCGTGCTCTTTCCGCATTTGCCGTTCGCCTTTTGCCGCATGACAAAAGCTCGAAATTGATTGTGTAAATAAGAAAGCGAAAATGTCGTTAGTTTACGTTTTCCGCTGACAAGCTATGGAAACGGAAGAGCGTCACAGCAACAGCAGCAGCAGCAGCGCAGTAGCAGCGCAGTGGCAGAGTGGCGCGGACAAGACAGTCGTTGAAATAGACAAAAGCAAGACGAAATTAAAAATGGAATTTGCTCGTTAGCCAAGTTGCCCGAGTTTATTGCCAGTCACTTTGAAGCGAAGTATTTTTCGGCGAAAAATTGAAAGCTGCACTGCGAATGAGAATGAGAATGAGAATGAGAGAAGGAAAGAGAGAATGGAATGGCCAAATACAATAGACTATAAGTAGAAAGGCCAATTGCACATTCGTGGCATGGCGCGGCGCGGCGTCTCGCTCAATGCGCAAATCCAATAAGCGATGCGACCGATAATCCACAACGAGCTCAAGCTGCCAGCGAAAGTCATCAAATTGCCAAATTCGATAAATTTTCCAGCTAAAAATTGAGTATAAAATGAAATGATTATTGAAATTAAGCTGTCATTTGGCTTCCTGAAATTGAAAAGCCTTAAAAACTACAAATTCTAGTAAACTCTTCAAACTTTCCTGAGCTGAACTAAGTTCATTTTCGAAAATTTCTAGAATCAAATTAATTTCAGCAATGCTCGCATTGTTCGCATTTTGCTGGATGCAAAATTTATTGCTAGACCAGCTGAAATTTGAACTTTGCACCAACCCCAAAAAACACAAGCCAAATATTTGGCCAAACAATTTCCCTAACTTGCGGTGTCGTTGCGCTATCTCAGATGTTGACTTTCCATCCTCGAGGCCAATGCGGATATCCACAGTGTACACACACACAGACACCGACACACACACACACATGTAATGCATCTATATAAGTGCTTAGCTGACAATCTATCAAGAGCGCTTCCGTTGAGCGATAAGCAGCTATGTAGCCAACCGGCTAGGACCCTCGGCGTAGCCGTAGTCTACTTTTTGGCGCCACCAACTCTTGGCAATAGTTCAAAGTTGCCGTCGCCGCCGCCGCTGCCGTTGCCCTTTTGGCCGGTTTTCTAGTCTATTTTTCGGGCTACTTTAGCCACTGTTACCAAATTGAATGAAAGCACATTTTGATTGAAAGGAAATTTACGTCAAACTTGGCCAAGAGACACACACACGCACACCCTGCGGAGTCACCCACACCAACTTAGTTCCGCCTCGATCTACCCGTTTTAACAGGCAATGTAGCATCTCCAGTGCTGTCACCTCCCTGTGGATTTATCAGTCAATGTTGGAAAATTAGTTAAGGGTTTTGCCGTCGAAAGTTTTTTTACGCCAAGAGTTGGTCAACAAGTTGCAAAGTATTTGCCAAATAAGTCAAGTTAAAACGGCACCATTGGGTGGCTGACCCTCAAGACATTGATGGCATTCTTCATTTGGGATAGGAGCACAAAAAATACATTGTAAAGTGAGGAGTAGCATCCTCTGGCCATTTACTCAAGTGAGGTAAGTGAGGGACTAATTACTTAATTAATCTTAAAGTTATCGATTGAAACAGTGTGGGCTCCCTTTTTTCTAGGGGTTTTTTTATAGAGAAATTTTTATTAGTAATAGAGAATTTCATTTTCAATAGTATTATAACATGTTTTTCTAGTTGCATTCAAATTAAGACTAACCAAAGTGACGTCATAGCCACAAATATTTGCTAGAGTTATCATATGTGATATATATATATAATTATATTTGTTGATCTTTATTAACTATTTCTTTGATTTAATTGCCAAAAAAAAAAATCGAGGTTTGTTTCCTTTCAACTTTTGTGCCCGTTTTTGTTCTGAAACCATCTGGTAATATCCAGCTACATATTTAGAAGATATTTTCAGAAACTATTCAAAACATTGTCTACAGTGGGGTGCGTTTGGCTAAGCATCTACAATACGTTGCATATAACTGGTTGGTAAATACTGCATAGACATTATCTAGATATATAATATAGGTAGTATGTATGTTTCTCATACACATATAAATATTTTCTATTAATCTGCAAACTTAACGCCATCTTAGGTACTTCTTGACATATATATAGCACACATACGTAGTTAGGATTTACTATTATTATAATATATATGAATATATTCTTTGATTATACGAGTAATTGATACCATGGAAAGCACGTTAAGTGTTGGAAAGTGTTCAATTTGTTTTGATTTATATATAAGTATTTCTTTCGCAAATTTCCTGCTCAGCTACAGCTTCCTTAAATATATCCCTGCAAGTTACCAAAAAAAAATTGTACGACGCCTCGTCGACGACGTCAACGAGGTCTTTGTAAGTATTTCCAAGGTATGATGACCCTGCGCGCGTGTCCCTGACTCTCTCTGTCCCTGACCCTGACGAGCAGCAACAGTTGTCGACGCTTACGAAAAAAGCTCAGTGAAAGCTGTAAACTTTAATTTTTGGTTTGTGTCTTGGCTGTGGCACCCAAATTGTGCGCCGGCTCATGCAACGGCACCCACTGAGCGGTTGCGTTCTTGGCGCGAAACATTTCCTCGAAAAAGATTCTCTCATCGTGCGGCACATCAGCGGAGTTACCAATAAGAGCCCGACCCAGTATTTCACTGGAACCTGTTGAGGTGAAAAGCTTTAGTAAAGTTCTCCACTCGAGTTTGGCATTCACTCACCCAAAAGGCCATCGTGCACAACAGTAAACTCGAGCAGGCAATTCTTGAGTGTCTCCTTGGCCACATCGAATGCCAAAGCCTCGTTGTACACGGGATTAACTGTATTGCGCTGTACACCTGTCTTACGTTTCTTTAACTTCTTGCCAGCTGGTCCAATAAGCGATACCTTGACATACGGATCCGATGAGTTGCGTGCATCGTCAACAATGCGCAAATTCCTGGCCTTGATCAGCACGACCATGAGACGCTCTGCCGAGGGTAGATAAGCCAACGAGACCATTAAGTCACCCAACTCCACTTTCATGTCCTGCACCGAGGCCGAGGTGAGCGGTGTCCACAGCTTGAGCTGCTCGCTCAGATCCAAATGCGCCAAATGCAACTTGGTGCCGCCAATGCAAACGTGACGCGAATATGCATCGAAATCGTAGAGTAAAATCTCCAGGCTACGCTTATCGATAACGCCAGCAGTGACCTCAAAGACGAACTGCTCATCAAATACTGGAAAGGAATGGGGAGCTAGGAGTATTTACTAAACGAGAGGGGCGACCTTTATGCTCACCTGGGTTCAGTGTCTTCTTGTGTATGCGTGTCTGCCAAAAGTTCTTCTTGTCGGGCAACAAACGTACTTTTGCATAGGGATCGGCGGTGCCACTGAATTGTCGCGGCTGTAGATTCTGTGCCTCTAGCAGACGCACATTGAGCAAACCTCCAACGGGATCATAGCCTAGGCTGATGTGCACATTTCCACGCACCTCATTGACGGTGCTGGCGGGGGATGAGGACTTGGGCTGGGAGTGCTGTCGGAGAAAAGTAGAAACGCTTGAGTATTCCTATGCACATATTTAGATTCGTGTGATATTCCATAGTATTTATTACTTACACTGCGGTACAAGGTCATATCAATCTTGGTGTGATCCAGTTTGGCATTCATGGAGGAGACACGTGGTCGCCCTGGGTGCATGGCAAGCACAACATGCTTATCGGATCGGGCAATGGGTACCGAAGTCGTCGAGCAATACGAAAGCGTATTAGACTTGAGGCTGCCAGTGGGCGATGTGGGAGTGGGTGGAGCCGATTCCTCTGTGGTGTGTGAGACTTGCTGTTGCACTGCAGTTGCCGTTGCCGTTACCGAAGCTGGTACCCAGAAAGCAGGGTCAGCATCCTCCGATTTGAGCGAAGTGGGACTCAAATTGCCCGCATTATTGTTGCCCAACTTGCCACGTGCCACCAACTCGTTGACATTGTCCACATTATAACCCACAGCGCCAGCAACGAGTGCCTCGCGGCTACAGAGAAAATTGCGCTTGGAAAATGCTCGGTAATTGTCCACTTATTCCCCAGCCTTACCTCTGCTGCTCCTCATCCTTCTCGCTGGCCGATTCCAGCAGATTCTGCTCGAACCAGTTAAGACGATAGCGACGCGAGCATGTGGTATACAATAGGTAGCCGACTGCCGAAACAACCAGAAAGGAGAGAGTCGCATAGGCGCCAATCTGCATCAGGGATAGGTCCCCCTCACGTATGATAATATCCATGGTCCTGTGTGTGGAATAAAATGCCAGAGCGTAATTAGTTGCGATGCCTTGTGCATCTTAGCCTGGGCTAATGACACCGCAACTAGCCATAAAACTTTCATTATCGGCACAGCTCACCCTGCACACCTTATGAATAAATCAAAGCCGGCTCAGCCAAACTGACCCAACCTCCGACCCTGCTCGAGCACCTGTCACCTGCCAACGGTAACAGCTGAGTTAGTTGCTTGACTTGGCTTAGGGTTATTAATTGTGCTGCTTAGGACGCCTTTTGTAGGCATGTCCTGACCACAGGCACAGTGTACTCAGTGCTTGGCAGGCACGTGCTGACAGTTTACCCCAGCCAAGGACATGGGAAGCTGGGCCACAAGATTGCCATAAAGGTGGTGGGGGTCGCAGCAGGTTTTGTTCGCAATTAGCTGTGCCAACAAGGCGGCCTGCCTTAGCCCAGGCGGCGCCTCAAAGTATGCTCTGAAATTTAAACACAACTTGGTGCGTAACGACTTCTTAAACAGCAAATTTATCGCCATCTTCTTAATTAATTAGTACTTTGAAGGCACCTTTTGAGTTGGGTTTGCTTGCTTACGCACCCTGCTGAAACTTACAATGCAATTAGGGTGTTTAGGAGTGGCCGCCAGCATTGAAAAATATGCATAGCATACTTTTCAGCGCTCGCTATCCATACAAAACCTTAACTCTTAAGCAATTTAAACTTTTAAAGGGCATCTCTTTGTTCATCATTCCCAACTGAAACCCTACACTTGCACCTTTTTTATTTCGGTTCTTTTGCCTCCATTCAGCAATTTCTGCAATTTGTTTTGAGTTGATTATTTATTTATGGCTTTTTTTCTGAGTCGGGCGCCTACTTTTACGGCAATTGAATGAAGCCCGCTGCCTGTGTGGGCATACGAATAGCAGCAACTGTGTGTGCGTCAGTCTGTCTGTCTCTCCGTTTGCGTGCATGTGTGTGTGTGTGTGTGTGTGTGTGAAAAGTGCGTTTCATTGTTGGGCCTTGTCTAAATGATTTATAAGCCTTTGTGTGTTTCAGTTTCAGTTTCTGTGGGCGAGGTTCGCCCAGTGATTTATGATATCTAACAAATGTTATTTCTATTTAAAATTCCAAAACCTCAGTACCCAATGAGCAACAGTTAAGCGAGGCGGTCTACGGCCAAAAAATTTAAATTTTTACAAGCCCAAACTTTCGCATGCAAATTTCATGCACAACTTTTTCGAGAGTGAAAACATTCAATGTAAACCGAAAGTCTTTCGAGAGCTTTGCAAATCAATCAAGAGTTGAGCCTCGGGGTCAGAGTTTTCACCTGTCTCTCTTTAATTTCTTTCTTTTTTTTTTGGTTCGGGCAACCCTCGCAAATGCAATATAAATCTCGGCTAAAGCAATCATGTCAAATTGAGCAGATCGTAGGCGGCTTTATAAATCGATGTCAAGCTTCGCCTGCTCTGCCCACTCATGCCTCACATATGTGTCAGAGTTTTTTTTGCGCGCGCTCGCTTGTTGCACACACACACACACACACACACATGTGCGGCAAGCTGCGTCGTAGTTTCTCTGGAGCTGAGGGAGGGAGTTAATGTATTTTAGAGCCTTTGACAGTGAGTTCTTTATAATATTGTTATACACACGTATGCGTACAGCACGATTTATGACAGTCGCAATAAATTTCCATGAAGCAAACTGCGCTGCAGCGACGGTGGCGGCTGCTGGTTAGTCATGAGTGTATTCACTTTTCTGCGGTTTCTGGCCAACTGGCTTTATAAACAATTTTCAGGCTTTTATCGTATTTTCACTTTTTTTGTTTGTGCGCGCTCGCACGCTTAACCTCAAAGGCCGATAAGGGCCACTACTTCCGCTAATGGAAAAACGAGAGAGAGGGAAGAGGCAAGCACAGACGAGCCGCTGCGCAGCAAAGTCAAGGCCAGCGAGTCACTGCCAGCTGGTCCGTCGACAGCTGCCTGTCTCCCGTAGTCCCTCTCCACCTCTCCACCTCCCCCTGTCAACCCGTCAGCAACTCTTGCTTTAATATATTTACACAGCGACTAAAATTAATTTTATCTAATCGATGAACCAGCGGCGCTTGTACTTCTGTCTCTCTCCCACGAAGCTAACTTTGCACCCACACCGTACACCCCTGCTCCTCTCCCACGTGCCGCAGATTGTTGTGATTTCATTGGATTCGCCTGGCAATTTCGACATAACTTGCCCTTTGTCATAATTTTTAAGAGAGAAGCACAAAGCGCAAACTGAATTTCCCAGCGGCAAACGACTTCAAATTGCACAATTATGGCAAATTATGTTCATTAGTCTAATGAAGTGTTTGTCTCACACACACACACACTAACACACTAACACGCACAGCCAGTAGCAGTTGATGACCACGCCCACGACGCCAGCCACAGCAGCAGCAGCAGCTGGAAGCAGTGACAGGAATAGGGAGGAGAGCGCACAAAGAAATGGACAGCGTGGCAGAGCGGGGCAGCCACTTGGGCAGGACAGCTGCAAGTCTGCGAGCTATACCCTGCAGGCAAGTAAAGAAGAGAGTTGAATGTGGCACAAAGAAGAAGTGGAGAAAAAAAGCAGAAATACTTTGTAAAAATTTTTAAAAAATATTCAAATAATTACTGCTGCATTCTAGTTACGTAAAATTGAAGCCATTTTCCAAGTTTTTAATGACTTAAAAAATATATGAAAATAGTTTGTGCCGAGCAACCCGTTGCTCACTTTTTTATTATCAAGGTATTTTATTATTCTGCATAATGCAGCGCAGCGCACAAGGGCGACGTGCGCGTGTAGCGTAACTTTTCCAGCTTGTTTGCTCGACACATTGTCATAATTAGATTACCGCATTGAGTCCAAGTTGGCCAGACAAGCAGGAGGACGAGCAGCTGGCGTTGCCACAAGAAGCAGAAGGAGAAGCTGCCACACGGTGGCGAGCAGCAACAAACTGTGACAAAATGTTTTATAAATGCTCTCACATGTTGTAGGTGTAAAAACTGTGGGCTGCCAAGTGACAATTCTCAATCCACAATGTGCAGAGTGTACACTGTGGCTGGCGTTAAGTATACGCCCCATGGGCGGCTAACCAAGTTTTGCAAGCCGCAGAGCGAGCATTAAAAGCAAAAGTTTTACCATCTCAACAACGTTGACAGCGTGATGAATGCGAGTCATGTGAGCCAAGTTAACAGACAGACAGTCAATCAGGCAGTCAGTCAGTCAGTCAAGCAGTCAAGCAGTCAGCTAGTCCCTCAGTTGGGGCAACAATCAGCCATCAGCAATTTGTAATGCCCTCGTAATGGCAGTGTCGTGCGGCAATATCCACATATAAACAACATCATTATCCGGGTCGCATCCTACTACCACACTGATGACTCTGTTGTTCTTGCTGTTCTTGTTGCTCTATCTTCCATCTCATTCCATTTCGCCTTCCTGGCTGTTTATTCTCTGGACAATGTTGCTGTTTTCGTTATTCGAGTTGATTACTGCCGCCATTGGCGTTGGCTTTGTGTCAGCAACAACGAAGCGAAGCTACAGCATCAGCTTGTCCACAACGACACACACACCGATATAATTAGCAGTCGATGAATATTTATGGCCCGCCCGACAGACGACAACAAGTCGAGAGAGTGTCATAAGTTCCATGGGGAGACTTAGCTGGAAATGCCAGCAGAAATTCAATTCATAATGAGCTTGGAGTGAAACTTATCAGCTTGTTTGGCATTTCGAGGAAATATGCACATAATAAGCTCAGAGAACACAAATAATTCAATTTCACTCGGAGTGGAAAGTGAAAAACGTTCAATAATCGCATTTGTATGACAAACCCATCAAGCTCTTAGCAAGTTTCACATACTTTGAAATTAAATTACTTTTGTATGAAACTTTCTCATGCCCTCAAGAACTTGATTTTTAAATATTCCAAGAAAATTGACCTCTGGTCAATGGAAAGAAAAACTTTCTATTCTATTGATTCGCAGAGGTCGCCGGCAGATTAGAAACCGAAACTCAGCAGTTCAAGAAGTTCAAGAAGGCCAAGAGACGCAAAACATGCTATACCGCATGGAGAGTCCTATTAAAATCCAAACAACCATATGTCAATATACCACAGGCCATTAAGCGAAAAAGGAAAAAACAAAAGCGAACGTAAAGAACAAAAGGAAAACAATAAAAACTTGTCGAGCGCAAGATAAACAGTAATATAATAATGTGACCCAAAGTTATACTTCGGAAGCATAAAAATAAACAAAAAATATGATCATTAAAGCGCAATATGCCCGGGACACTTGTTGTTTGCTCACACACACACACATACACGGGCACACACACATACAGGAGTGTACAGCCCCCAATCGTGCTTGCACACAGCTCGCAGGCTGAAGACACAAAGCAGGAGAGAAAATAATAAGTGCGATATTAATACTTGTTGCCAGCCTCACACCCTCTCACACACACACGCACACACACACACTCTCACGCATACTCGTACAGTCTGCGACACTCAAGAGTGAATGTGTGAAAGGCCAAAGCTGTGGCCCGCCCCGCCAATAACTCAGCATGTCAACAAAACACATTGAGAGCTTGCCCCGGTATTTTGCCTCGGTATTTGCCCCGTTTTACTGGCGACACTCCCCAGGCAGAACCCAGAAGAGGGTACTCATAGCATGTGTTTTGCATTAAAAGCGCATTAATCGTGGACACGTGATAAATATTCATGGCCCCGGCAAGTCCATCAGCATTAGACGTGCAATTTTAAAATGCAGCCAGCAAGTTGTTTGCCCAGGCCAGCCCAGGCGCCACAATATGTGTCAGTCTGGCAACGAGACTGTGCGAGTCTGTTGCTTGGCCACTGCTAGCTGCTGCTGCTGCTGCTCCTGCTCCTGCTCGGCTAAGGTCGGGGTCGAGTGGGCGCGTTCAAGGGCGTGTCCGTGTTTGAGTGGCCTACCAAGGTAAACAGAGTTGTGCGCCTCTCTTTGCCCCACTGAGCATTCTCTGGCTGGGTTAAACAACCTGAGGGCAGGAAAAGAATTCCTCACAAATCTCAGCTGCGTCACTACACACACACGCACGCACACACACACACACACGCACACACACACTTAATGCAGAGGAAATTGAAACGGCATCATGAAGCAGGGCTTGAAATTGTCAGTGAGAATGCGAAACTGAATGAAATTCGAGCTTATGCTGTAGTTGCTATGTGTGTGAGGCAGCTCTCAATGAAACACCCACACACACACACTCGCACACCCACTCAGCTACCTGTTAAACAAGCTAACAAGACTTACATCTTGGCACACCTCGCACATGATTAAATTGAAATGTATTTGCAACAAGGGAATTTATGAATTTGTTTGCATGTTAGGCGCGTCAAGGCGACCACGCTGCGTATGCGCGATGCGCGATGCATGAGCATGAATCCGTAATCAACTGATAAATATTCAATTATCTTCAGGATATATCGTGTACATAGGTATAGGTAGCAGCAAAACAGAGCCAAAGGTGCAATCTGTATTGATTAGAGGCAAAGCTGTTCCAATTAATTGGAATGAATTTTTTATGAAGGCAGAGGCACGACGCCGCGATAATCTGCAGCAGAGCCCTTGCTCCAACAAAGAAGATTAATACTCAGTTGCATAAAAGATATATGGGTGTGCTAAATTCATTTTGATACAGGAAGCATGCCATAAATTGTTTAATAATTAATAAAAAAAAAAAACAAGTGCTATAAATTTTGCAAATGCCACAACAAATATTTGCACATGAAATTTTTAATTTACAACTCACATTTTCACTTACCCTTGCGTTTATGTACGCTATGCCACACACGATGTATGCGAAATATGTGAACGATTTATTATCTTTGAATTGCAACACGCAAAATTTCGCAACAATATGTTTACTTATCCACGCGCTCTACGTGTCGTATGCGCAATATGCTCTAGCAGCACACGCAGCACGGCGGCATTCTGGTTTGCGCTCGATGTTTTCAAAAGCGTTCAAAAGCAATTTCCTTATTAACTTTGCGTTCATTAAATTTTAATTCAATTTGCCCACAGCCAGACCTTTTTCTCTCTGGCTAAACGACTTCGACGAAAATCCAAACAAATAATTATGTGTATGGCTTAAAATTTTGTTTATCAACTTGAGCACTGTGATGCGATCCCAGAGCAGCAGCAGCAGAACAACTTGGCCAGCGTGTTGCTGAAACTCGACTGTGTTGTTTTTCGCCAAAAATTACACGCAGTTGCCTTTGCCGCATTCCCTCAGTGAAGCACACACACACACACATACGCAAAGTCACACGCACACTTGCACACTCAGAAAGTTTAGCATCCTAAATGCACGCTACGTTTTAGTCAATTGGCTTTAAAAGTCAAGTAAACTGAAATTGAAAAAGTTTATAGACTAAATAAATTAAAGGAATTTCGAAAATTTCAAAGTTGATTCTATTTATTTGTGAAATTCCATTGTTGCCGGCATTTTAATTTTGAATACGAATATGCAACGTTTGCTTTGAGTTGCGAAAGCTCTGCCGCCAAAGCTTTTGCCGCAAGCAACAGCTGTCTCGTTAGGCGAAAGCTCGCTCAGGGCCATAAGCTTTACTATTCAATGTCAAAGACTTGCTGGCACAGGCAGTGAAAGCTCACGAGGGAAGCTTCCTTAAATACAGTTACTTTTGGCGTTGCCACCTTGTCAGAATAATATGATGGGCAAATCCTAAACTATGAGAAAAATGGCTCAGTTTTACAATTCAAAGCAGTTTTCATTCATTTTCATATTAATTTTTATTTAATTTTTATGATTTATGATTCTGTTAATTAAAAAATCAAAAAATTTGCTTATTACAATTTAGAAGCTTATAGCATTTTAAATATCCATAACTAGCATGTTTATTTTTAGAAAAGGTTTAATTTATTTTTAGTATTTACTCACCTTCTCGCTGTATTTGACCGTGAGCTTGAAATGTGCGTTGTCGCTTAATCTCATTTAGTGACAGCTCATGCTCTCATTTATTTACCGCTTGATAAGCCTTTTTGTCACGTCACTATTGGCTTGTTATTATAGCCTGGACCTTTTTCAAAACTCATTCGAAAAACCGTGTTTTTGGACTCTATATAATTTCATCATTTCTTTATTTAACTTACAAGATTAAAACAAACATTTTAATTGAGCATCGTTCAAAGTCGCCTTTGCTGTGCTTGAACTAATTCCAAAATTGTCGATTTGCAAATTTTTTCGCATAGTTGGCTTCCCTCGCATTATCTCAAGTTCAGAACTGAAACATGATATGATTGTGCGGCTGCCACAATATGCGCGTGCTGACCTCCAAGTCAAAGTCAACTTGCGTAACCCACTTAAGTAAATGAGTTTGGTATATGTATATACTATAGATTACTTCCACGCAATCAATGTATAATACTCTCGATTGCAAGACGCAGTGCATTTTGTGGTTAGCGCCAAGCCGAGTCTCTTGACACTCGCTGATCTTAACACTGACTTACTGACATTGTGGCATCGCATCGTATTACCAGAGTTCCCACACGCTGCAATTAAATGCGTATTTAAAATTTATAAATGCAAATAATATTTTTACTGTCCACGCAATTATGAAATGTCGAAAATATTTATATTATTATTTCAATAATATTTTGTCTTTGTTACAATTACGCAGTATAGGGAGCGATAAGCTCTGCCAGGCAAAACAAAGTATTTTCCTTTTTTACAACTCAGCAAATATTCCCATTGACTATATAACAAAATTGCACGTCAATAATTTCGTAAATACCCATTTCGTTATAGAGTATATACACATTTTTGGTGATAGCACTTGGGAATTTTGACAATCGTTTGTCCGAGTTGAAGAACATTTTATATTGTACGAAATATTTTATTGTCATACATTCAGAGTTATTGTATAATTGCCGTCATTAAACCTGCTTATCATTTGAGACTTGAGATGATCTGCGATGTTTACTCATTGAACAAATTATACGTAAATTATTAACTGCGGACAATTAATCAATTGACTCCCTTGATAAGCCGATGAGCCGAAGGTAATTGCCTTTATAGCTGGGGTCTTTGCAGTTCAACCCAGAGCTGTGTAAAAAATAAATTTGTAAAGTAATTTATAAATTTAAACTTCTTTACATTTGAAGCTCAAGAGGCTGCGATAGTTTTCTTATCAGCACGTGTCACGCGCCCATCACTAAGTGCCGAAAATTTCTTTGCATTTAGTTCCTGGTTTGTTAGAAATACTTTCCCAGCCTCATTAAAATTTGGAACGACATCACTGTCTGAGCGATCGTCTTTATCTCTCTCATTGCCGTTCCCATTCGCTTTCGCTACGTTGCCCAATTATGCTATAGATAACCCAGTACATTCGATCTGACAGAATGACGCTGTCTCGACTAGTTTTACGCACCATTATTTCGAGCTGATAATTACACAAGCTCGAGCAACTTGATAGCCACAGATTCAGCGTCGTCGTCGTCGTCGTCGTCGTCGCTAATGGTCGCAATACGCCACAATTTGTCTGGGCTCTAGTGGATCGTGTGGCGATCGTCGATCGATCGGCCACATCGTGGAAGCCCTATCAGCGCACGAGCTCAAGCAAAGCTGCAACGATTCACGTGTCGTCACTTATAAAGCGATTACCCAGTGTGGCACGAATGACACTCGACTGGCAGTACTCGCAAGCAGCGCAACTAGCATAGTAGTGGAACGGACCAACTATACGAAACTAGCGAAAAGCCGCAAGTAGCATCGATCGGACTCGCTTGAATTGACACGCGGCGTGACGTCATTTGCGACGCGATTAACAAAAGTGAAAGTCGAGACGCTACGCGCAGTGATTGTAATATTTTTTGCTGGAAAACCGGAACAAACTATGGCATCGGCATTGACAAATCTGCTGCAATCGTTGCGACTGGGACCGCTTACGGCGACGGGCAAAGCGACATCGGGTGAGGTGCTTCTCATGCCCGCCGTGGAGAAGACCAAGGCGAAGGTGGTGGAGGTGCAATCGGTGCCGGAAATAACACTGGAAGAGGTAGCCCATCACGATAGCTTTGATGATTGTTGGATTGTCATCTACGATCGCGTGTACGATGTGACTCATTTCCTGCGCGAACATCCTGGCGGCGACGATGTGATTATGGATCATGCTGGACGAGATGCAACAATTGCTTTTCATGGCACTGGACACTCCCGACATGCAATCGAGCAGATGCGTCATTTCCTCATCGGAGTGCTACCCCCCGAGCAATGCATCTTTCGCACCGGACAGAATAAGGTCCTGTCCTCGGGCATACCAGAGTGATTGACATTTGTGATTGACATCTGTGAGCCATGTCAGCTTGCAGTTCCGCCGTCCGTTCTGAAACCGACTACGTACTACTTACTTTTTTTTTTGCCTATATTTATTTTGTTTAGCTTTTACTTTTAATCTCCCTGTGTGTTTGTGTTCCGCGACGAGCTGATTGTTTCGCATTGTCAACTTACATCAGCTTGGACCGCACATGCATAACATACCACCTAAGCGATTTATAGACTTGATTATAGCACCTAGAATCTAGATTACTACTCGGCTTGTGGCTATTTTATACTTAAGTATTCGTGTCAAATGTCGAAATTAAATGTTTGTTTATTGTTTATTATAGTGTGACTATTTGTTAATAACAAAACGTCGCCAAGTGCGAAGAAAGTTTAATGGAAGGGTTGGAGAAAGCAACTTGGAAACAAGTTTCGACTTAAAGGAAATTTTACATATTCCTAGGAAATTTATGAATAAAATGCTTAGATCATTTTAGAAGAAGTTCCTCTGAAGGTAAGTCTAGGAAGTTATGCTATGTGTATCTTTAGATGTGAAAGAACTTATCGAAGCTTATGTTGTGAAAAATAGTTCCTCTACAAAATTGAAAATTTGTTTAAGAACTTATGGATGTAAGATCTTAATGTCATACTAAGGAATGTTTTGGGATTTCAGACTCAAATTGTCTAACAAATATTCCAAATATTTCCAGATCAAGATCTTTAAATAGTTTTACTTCAGTTCTATACCAACTTCAGTCATACATTCCAACTCTCTTGCTACAGAACTTTATGTTTTATTTTTCTCTTTTCATATCGAGTATATATATATTACGACTTAAGGCTATATGCGCACATTATGCAAATGTGGCAAAAAAGTGCGGCTTTGAAAAAAATTAAATATCACTTAACAGATTCCCAACCTCGATGGTGACTAGACTAGACTAGAGACGACACGCTGAATTGACTTAAGAGCTATGCGTATTGCTATTGCTTCACTCGATTGCTTATCAGGCAGATGGAGAGAGAGAGAGAGAGTGAGAGTGAGAGAGAGAGTAACCTGACCAGGTAGCATCTCCTCACCTTGCTTAGCTGCTGCTGCTGCTGGGCGGCTCGTTGTGCGGTCCCTGGAGCAGCGCCTGCAGTTTGGCAGCTGCCGGAAAGGCACCCAAGTCAAGTGGAGCAGCTCCCGTGGTGCTCTGTATATAGGCAAGTAGTCTGTGGGGGTAAAGGAAGATATAAGCTAATGGTGCTTGAGTAGGGTAGGATAGCGAACTTACCTGCGCAGCTCCTCCAGCGCATTCTGCTGCATCAGTATGTAGTTCTTAGCAAGCAACAAGGTGGCGATTTTTGATAGTTTGCGCACTGAGGGCGAGTGTGCATAGGGAATCACACTGTGGGAAGAAAAGAGATAGAGAGATATTAGGGAGCTAGGTTTATATATCTTAAGTCTTACCTTCGCAGCTCATCGAGTGCATCATTCAAATCGTGCATTCTCCTTCGCTCTCGCGCATTGATGTTCAGTCGCACCGTCTTGCCCTGACGATTCTTTTGCTTGCCCCCATTGCTGCCGCTGCCACCGGGTCCTCCGCCGGCCACACCCACCACGCTGGACATGGCCGCCGTGGTGGTGCCACCACTGATGGCAGCAATGGCTGCCGCTGTGGGACTCAGTGGTTTTTCGGGTCCACTTGGACCTGGCTTATTCTCATCCGTGGGCGTCATACTCTGCTGCTGCTGCTGCGACATGCCCAGGCCTTGCGCATAGAAGCCGCCGAGACCTACCGAGCCCAACGGTGTGCGACGTCCGGGCACACTCTGCGGCGGACTGGCAGTGGGTGCGGGATGCCCATGTGCGCCCAGCATGTTCGCCGTGGGTGGTATGGGCACGTGTCCATGACCAGGCAGGCCGGGAAAGCCAAAGGGCAAGTTGGAGGGATCCATTTTCAACGCTCACAAAGATCCTGCAAAGCAGACACAGAACGCAAATGAGACGAAAGAGATGAGGCTAGAGATGTGCCAGTCTAAGGGTTGTCGCTGTCGTTTAAGCGCGCAGAGTTGCCACCCTTACGCAGTGCACAAAAGCGCCAGCTGGCGGCAAGCTGTGTCAAACGCGCAGTTTGCAGAAACTTCGCACAGAGGGCGCTTTGGTGCACGCACAGAGATTAAGGGAGAGAGAGAGCGAGGCTTTTGTTTAACAGCCGTTTAAATATTATTAATAAATGCTGGCGTAATTTGTTGTACACACGAATTGCACTTGCATTCCCTTAATTATTTGCGTATTTTTTTAATATTTTATTTGTTATTGTTTTTGTCGCGGCACGCTTTAAGGATTATTTATTTAAATTAACCACAAATCACAACACAAGTGCCGCAGCCGCGCGGGGCAAAGCGGCACGGAGATCAGGGAGGGATAATATATATTAAAATACACGCACCACAAAAAATTAAAATGCGGCTGCTGTTGCTGCCGTTGTTGTTACTGTTGCTTGGGCCGTTGCTGTTGTTGCCGCTTGTGGCAGGATTCAAATTCGTTGCGCGAGTGTGAGGTGCAAGTATCAGGACGAGGCCGTAACAACAAGCCGAGAGGACGCGTCGTTGCGACCGCGATTTTGTGGTGTATTCCAGCGTATAACGATTTTCCGATTTTAATGCTGTCGATGCTGCGCGCACTGCTGCCTCTGCCTCTGCTGGCGATGCTGCTGCTGCTGCCGACGACGACGTCAGCGACGCAGCCGATTATAATTTTTGCCTCGCCGACGCCGACTCCGCCGCCGTCTGTGTTGCTGCTGGTGTTAATCTCGGCAGTGAAAGAATATTACGAGCACTCACTATACGCACACACACACACACACGCAGACACAGGCACACACACAGACAGACACACGCACACACAGCCACGAATACTCTTTATTGTTTGTGAATGTGTGTCGCGCTGGTCTGGCGTTGACGTTGGTGGTTGACGTTTAGTGGTTGTCCTTATACTCCTGCTGCAGCCTCCACAATCCGCACGCACACACACACATACAAACAATAACTCATACACACACACACAGACAAACACAGGCAGCACTATGAATCACTGGCCGTAGCACTTTTAATGCCCGGGACTACCAAAAATCATTCATTCTTGTTGCCATCGTTTTTATCGCTTGCCTCTCTCCATTTACCTCCCTGCCGCCCTCCCTCTCTCTCTCTCTCGCTCTCGCTCACTCTTTCTTTCTGTGTGTGTGCTGCCCTTGCAACCCCTCGCCGCGCCGCACCGCATCGCTTTGTCTCCGATTTCAATTTCCATTGAAACTGAATCTAATCACATGCTCGCCGCCTGCTGATCCTGGCCCTTGGCTTAGCCGTTGCTCTGGCTGCAGCTCGTGGACAAAGCCATATTCGCATCGCTTCTCGCCCCTCGCCCCTCGCTCCTCGCTGCTTGTGCGCCTGGCATCCTACGGGGGTTGAACGCTCCTCGCGTGCATCATGCTACATTCGAACTCTACTCCATCTGCATGTAGTTTGATATATGTGCGGGTCTCTCACACGACTCGACTCGACTCGCCTCTACTCTCTCTCTCTCTCTCTCTGTATGTGTGTGTGTGTGTGTGTGTGTGAGTAATGCCGTTTGGTTGCCTGGAAATTATGGCATAGCATTGTTCAAAGTTGGAACAATGCCATAAATGGCACATGCCAAAAATTCTTGTGTTTGAATTTTTGCGAACAGTGTTGTGTAACGCTGCCAATGCTGCGTGTAACTGCTTAGTTATATGAGCTGAAGAGATTGAAGAGGAATGAGGATATTCTGGGCTTGGATAACAGAACAAGAGATTTAAGGGCGAATAATTTAGGGATTAGTCAGACATTTCGGTTACAATGAGTTTTTCCAACAAAAAACATAAAAAAAACAAGTAAGAAAGCTACAGTCGAGTGTGCTCGACTGTTATATACCCGCTACCCAGCTACTCGTTCATCGTACGCAATATTCGGCCTAATGCTGCAGGCAGTGCTGCCTGCAGCGCAGCTTTCAGCTATGGAAAACCTTGACTTGAATAACTTCTGGGTTTATTGTCCGATTGTTACCAAATCTTTAGAAATTATCTGGCTAGCTATAGTCATTATATAAACCGAAAATGAACAATATGGCTTTAAAATTGCACCTGTAATCCATTTTTTCGACTTACGGGGGCGGAAGGGGGCGTGGTCAAAATTCAAAATAAACTTGATCAGCGTGCAATAATATCACACACATTGTCACCAAATTTGATATAGCTGAGTTCCAGATTTTCACACGGACAGACAGACGGACAGACGGGCAAGGCTATATCGACTCGGTTGTTGATCCTGAGCCAGAATATATACACTTTATGGGGTCGGAGATGTCTCCTTCTGCCTGTTACATACCTTTTCGGTTTGAACAAAGTTATAATACCCTTCTACTCTATGAGCAGCGGGTATGAATATATATAATTTCAATTTATTTTCTGGGTAATCGATTTTATACCAAATTGTTTAAATTTATATAATAAAAAATAATTAATAAATAGGTTAATGTCATAAATATCACAGATTTATAACAAACATGTAAATTGTCTAAAAGGAAAAAATTACATCACATAGCACACATTAGCGATAAACAAAATGATATTCCAGATTAAAATTTGTTGATTATTTTTCTCTCGAAAGTCTTAATTGAATTTGAACATTAAAAACAAAATATTTTTCATTCTCCTAAGCTTCTTAAGAGTCAGACTCATAAACAAAATGCTATTTTAAGTAAAAAAAATCCAAATAATTTCTTGGAAAAGTTATGGTCCCACAGTAAACTCAGAAACAAAGAAGACTAGCTTATATTCGAGCGCAAGACAAAGACACGGCAAAACAAATTAGATGTTTTTGCTACTTCTAATTCGCTAATGAGGGCATTCCCGTTTTCATGGCAGCTTTTTATGTGCGTATCCTGTTTTGATGAGACTCCCGTTTAACGAGCTCTCGAGCATGCCCATTAACCTTGTGGAGCTGCTACACCTCTGCGACCCGGTTGCACCGGGTGTGTGTGTGTGTGTGTGTACTGTATGCAGACACTGTAATGGCCCGTCAAATGTCGGGGAACAAGCATTTATTGCCAGCTGCCGCAGCGAAGATATGTCAAAGTCCTAAGTACGCAAAGGCAGACGCAATGATTAAGCGCATAATAAATTTGATATTTCTTTTTATTCCTCTGCGAAACTGCAAAGATTTCCCGGTGCCGAGGGAATTATTGTGTCAGATGTTCAGGCCCCGCTCACACCGTATGCCATTATTTTCTAGAGCTGCGAGTGCACCCTGAACCTGGGAACGGGAACGGGAAGGGGAAGGGGAACGCTACGAAGAGGAGATTTAACTCAGCCCTCTGGGCAATGCGCCATTTGTGCATTGTGCGAGATTCTTGGCCCGTCGTAATTGCACCGCTTGCTCTCGCCATCTCGCTCTTCCGGCTAGGCACCCAACTGTCTCGCTCGCACTCTCTCTCTCTCTTAGTCAGTTAACAATTGTTCATGAACTAATTCAGTTTTTATGCTGCATTTACATTGCAATTTACAATTTCCACCCCAGAGTCGAGAATTAAATGTTTTTGGTTTTCATCAATATACCCGACTGGGTGCGGTATATGTAGTATATATGCCCACCCATTTGTATATGCTATATACTGCCATATAGATTGTAATTTTCGGGCAACATTTTTGGGCAACGCTTCGCGCTGCGGCCATGAGGAATTTCATTATAATTTACATAATTTATGCGCGACCGTGATTTGCATAATTAAGATTTGTACAATTTCGCGTTGGCTCTGGCCCCGGTCAGGTCCGGTCCGGTCCGGTCCGGTTCGGTTCGGTCCGGCCATCATTAGCTTTTAGGTTCCAGGCAGTGTCCGTCCGCCCCTGTCCCGGGATATTTCTCTGTAAGCATATAATTACGAATGCAAAAAGCCAGAAACCCCAATTTAAAGTCGACCTCCCCCACGAAATATTCTGACGCTTGACTCCACGCCAAAATGATGAGTGGAGAGGAGAGAGTGTAGAGAGAGAGGGTAGGGGCGGACTCAAAGTGCACTCCAAGGAGCCATGCGAATCAATCATTAGCATTTTATTGTCGAAACCCAATTTGGCGCATTTATAAAGGATCTGTCTGGGGTTTATGGCTTGCTAACCTTATTATCGATGGCTTTCAGCTACGCTAAGCATCATCTTCTCTTTATTTCTGGCCAATATGCCGCTTCGAAGTGTTGCTCATCGAAGTATTTATGGCAACTGGGCGACCCGTCGCCCCCGCTGGCCGTTTCTCACTGTCGTCTAATGATTCCCCAGCGTGCCGTTCTCGCAAGGTACCCACTTCACTTTCCAATGATTAGCCAACATTCTTCTGCCTCTTTCTCTCTCTTCCTGTCTCTCTCTCACGCACACACACAAAATATTTATTTGTTGTGCTTATTGCAACACAACAAAAATGTGTCAATTGTACGCTGGGGAAATTGTTGGGCTCTTGAAAATACGAGTTTGTATTTATATTTATAGCTCATTTCCTGTGCTAAGCCTAGCTCGGTGTGTGTGTGCGAATGTGTGCGAGTGTGTGTGTGTGTGCCTAGCTTGGCCATTAGCAAAAGTTGCCCAAGTAAAACTTTGATCATTCACGTAGAACGCGCACTTCGTGCGTCGGCAGTTTAAGTAGCAGCTTTAATTGGATTAACAGGCGCAGTACTTTTGCCCAGCACTGTACGCAGTACAATAAAACATGGAGCGCTGCTGGCAAAAGATTACGCTGTAGAAAGTACTTAAGCAGCATATTCTTAAATTTATTAACCAAGTGTGGAATTAACATTAACCTTTAGTCAGAACTTCAGTTAAGACTTTGAGTTGATTTTTAAGCCAAATTTATTTGCCAAAAATAATTAAAAATTTTAAGTTATTTTGTACAATCCAAACCTCAAGTACCTTCCCTTAAACGAGAGTTTTAGTGATAAATTTTCTTTGATATTTATAAAAGATTTTTAATAATTGATTCACATTTACCCAAATTGTTTCTCAAATATCAAGCTTTTTATTTAGAAACCTTTTAGCTTCTATTAGGTTTATATTGCCTAGGTTAAGTTTGCTTCAGTTTCCAAGAAAATTGCAATATTTTCTATTCCACCATATCTACTAGTCCAACAACACCTTGGCATCTGCTTTGACAACACATTTCCTTTGGCAACTTGAGTAATCAACGTCAGTCAGGGATCTTCGCTAAATGATGGCATCATCCATCTCGTTGTGCTCGTACATGCTGAGACCTTTTTCATTATTTAATATAATAGTTAGGTAGTTTAAATGGGTTTCCCTCTCTCTCTCTCTCTCTCTCTCTCTTTGGTAGCTGGCACGTCTCGGAGCTTTTATTGATTACATCTAATGCCCGTCATATGCGCCCTTCCATCCGTAACTCTGACAAAGAAGAGCGTGCAATATTTTATCAAATTATGCGATGCATGCAACTTCCTCTTTGCGCGCTCCGACACCCCTGTGGGATGGACGCGAATGCGGACGCAAACGCGTACGCGTACGCGGACACGGCACTCCCAATTCCCAGTCATATTGTACCCAGTTGCCAGTTCCTGGTCCCAGTCTCAGTCCCATGCTCATTCAATCCCGTTCGCAATCGCAATCGCAATCCCACCCAACGCACTTACAATTTATCAGCATCAAATGGAAACCAAACAGTCGCAGGGAGAGTGAATAAGAGAGAGAGAGGGAGAGCGAGAACGGCAGAGAGAGGGAGATGCGAGAGTGCTACGGCAACAACAATAACAATGCCTGCAATACCAATTCGAATTAAAATGCTGCCGTTGCGGATGAGGATGTGCCAGGCAGGCAAGCAAGGCGAAGAGAGAGGGGAGGGGCAGCGTACTGTGAGTGCGAATGCCACCCCGTCATCGTCAGCAGCCTCGTCCTGGTGCTGGTCCTCGTCCTCGTCGTTGTCGTCCTAGTCGTCTTGCAAAGGGGTTGTTTGTCGCCGTCGTGTATTTTTTTTGCGCGTTGTTGCAAATGGATATAGAATGTTACACAAACAACACCGCTACGTGCAGGGAGGAAGAGGAGAAGAGGAAGAGGGAGAGGAAGAGGCAGGGCGAGTTAGAAGGCAACAAAGTCGAAAAAGTAAGCAGAGTAACAGGAAGAATCGCATCGAAAACGAACCACGCACCGGGACCAAACCCGAAACTCGTAGGCAAAAGAAAAAACAATGCCAAAGTTTGGGACAAATTCCAGGCAGGACTCAGTCGCCCTGTTCGTACTGTGACTCGGCTGACTCAGCTATGCGTAATTTTTGGCCAGCACTCGCACTCGACCCACTCTTCCTTATCCTTATCCCTCCCCCTCTCTCTCTCTCTCTCTCTCTCACCCCTTCGCAAATCAGGGGGTCTGGCACTCTGATGATTTTCCTGTTTTGCAGCTCTGTACGTTTTGGGATTACGCACGCATTTTTGATGATGCCACTCTCCCGGCAGAGGAGAGGTACCCATAGGGCACTGGCCATCGGGTGCTGGCCTGCAATTACCAAGTCCAAGTCCAGTCCAATACAGTCCAGTGCTCGCACATTGCCTAGGTAACCATTGAATTTCGCATATTTCCATCTGAAGTCAACTCTTGTTCCTGTTGCTGATTGTGATGAATTATGCACTGATCCCATTGTGAACGAGCATGTGGATGCCGTGCCGCCTGCTGCACATGCTGGCGGTGGTGGTGGCGGTGGTGGTGGTGGTGGTGTTGGTGCTAGAGAGGATGCTGCTGCCAATGATGGTGGTAGCAGAGGCATCGCCCTCGCACACACACCCCCTCGCTGTGCAAATGGTCTCTGGCTTTAATGATGTGTCCTTATTTCTAATGCTTTCAACGCTGCCTCGACCGGACGCAGAGATTAGTTCGGTATCGGCCTTAGGTGCGTACCGCACACACAAGTTCCACAGAAACATTTTTTGATTAATGCTTTGTTATGGAAACTTGATTCCCTCGACACACGCAGCCATACCCCTTGCATCTGCGATATTCCCTGGGTAACAGACATTTGATTATGCGCATTGAATTGCTTTCTTCACAGTCTGTTTATTTTCTTTATGACTTATGCCATGGGGAGGGGTTAAATGGAAAAAGGTCTGTAACTTTGGTAATTCTTGGGAAATGTGCTTGAGTGTTAGCATACAAATAGATTGAGTTATTTGCTTGCCATACTCAAAGTTTCATAACAATCGAAGTACGTAAGGCGAAGAAATTTACGAATTTGTATAAGGTCTAAGCTTAGCATCCACTCTTTGTTTGTTACACCTTAGTCGACCAGGCGACGGAAGGGGCAAACCACATGCGTCTGTTTCATGTCCGGAACGCCTCTAGCGGCCGCGTGCTACGCCTGCAACATCCATTAATAGCTGCGCCAGTCCAAATGACACGAGCTCAGCCTGAAATTCATAACAAATTGTTGCGCCCACGTCAGGATCCGGCTTCAGCTCCCGCTCTGGCTCTGGCTGCATCTGCGTCTGCGGCTGAAGTTGATGTTGATGTTGATTAGACTGGCCGCACGTCGCTGAAATATGCGTCAAACGTAGCCACCCCCGAAAAAGAAAAAGCAGTGACCACTCTCGCTCCCAGTCCCAGTCCCAGTCTCAGCATCAGCATCAGGCAAATTGAATGGAATCACTGGGATGGACTGGGATGGCGAAGGGCGGAGTAGAGAAGGCTGGCCACGTCTGTCAGTCAGACTGTCGCATGATCGAAATTTTTTTGCACCCACGTTAATGACTGATTGTGCGTTCCTCAGCATTTTCTAAATGGAATTTTGATTGTATCCGCTTACGTGCACATTTCCTTTTTCGCCTTTCGGCGAGGGGGGAGGGGGGGGAGGGTGTTAATCATTTCCCTGCCTTGTGCAGGGTATTCAATAGATCCGTGTTGGTCTCGCTGTGGGCTAAGCAATCCCATTCGCTCTGGGCTACTTTTCTCAGTCACGTTCGCTGGCATATCAAATAATCTGCAAATTTATAGTCTGCTTCGGTTTTCCCTTAAAGGGTTTGGGAGTTTAAGCCAGTCTTTCATGTTTGGTTAGTTAAAAAATAAACTGGTATAAAATTTATATAGAGAACAAATGTATATGTATAAATAATAATGATTAATAATAATAAATAAAATTATTTCTGTAACAGCAAATATTTTAAATAGCTTTAACTTGACCAAAACTTAATAGGCATAATTTGTAATAACTAAAAACAATTGGTATAATCTAACCTACATTAAATTGGTATACCTATAAGAAAACTCAGGCATAGGCATAGCTTTTAAGATCTATACAGGCATGAGCTGAACGAAAGTAGGCATAATTTAACCTGAATTATATCAAAACATTATAGGCATAATTATACCTTATTAAGTTGGCATAATAAAACGAGAAAATTCTGATTTGTAGTTTTATATAGCTCCATTTTGTTTCCTCAATAGTTATAATTATACAAGAATTCAATAGGCAGAATCATACCTAATCAAGTAGGCATACAATTTTAACTTTTATTCTCCTCATCTTTTTATACCAATTCACAACTCTCAATTTATTTCTAAGCCCAACTCCACTTAGGATATGTGCCAGTTCGGTTAGCTTGGCCTCGTTTTTAGCGGATTTTATTGTGCAGTCGAGCGCATAAAATGTGCAATAATAAATGCTGACTGCCGGGCAGCAGCAGCATCAGCAGCAAAGGAGGAGGAGGCGGAGGATGAGGAGAAGGCGTCTTTGTCCTGCTCGGACCTCAAACTTTATGTGCATACTGTAACATTTTTGTTATTTTCTTTTTGTTTGCTCAAAGTCCTCGCTTCGAGTTGCTGATGATGCGGTCAGAGAGAGAGAAAGAGAAGGAATTGGGGGGAAGGAGTGCTGACATCGTTAACATCATCAGTGAAGCAGTCAAATGCTAATAGCTGCCATTTCCTGCAGGTCCGGCGCTCAGGAAAATTATGCGCACAAGCGAGCTGCGTTTTCCATTTTTTCTCCATTTTTCTGCTTCTCCCCTCGCACTTTTTTCTGTTATTTTCGTTTTCAACATTTTATTTCGTCGAGTTTGTTTGCAGTGAAATCAGCTGCAATCCAGTGATTATACAGAAAGTAGGAGATGCGAAAGAAGAGCTAGAAATATGTACATGAAAATGTTGCATTTACATTTTCAGAATTTATATATGGAATATGCAGCAAATTAGGACGGGAAATGCGCACATTAAGCAGGCAGGGCGGGGCAGGGCAGACAGTCAAGTTCTGCAACATTTGCAAGGCTAAGTGAATGCTAAACAGGTTATTCACAAAATAAACAAGTGCAGCTTTAAACTTCTACAGCATGTCAGGGAGTGAGATAGCAAAGAGACCTGACATCTGCCAGAGAACTTTACTAATGACAAGTGCAATCATATACGAAGAGAAACCATAGTAGAAATGCTTCATTAAAATGAAATGTTACTCGAAATATAAAGTGAATATAAGCTAATGAAATACTATCCAAATATTGCCTTCATTTCACACAATTTTCAATCAAACTTCTGACATATTTTGAGCACGTCTTCTTGACGAAAATTGCCTGAAATATTTGCAAAACTGAAGCCTTAATTAATCAGTGTGCATAGACAAATATCATGCACACAATTCTTGACTACAATTGACATTGCAATTAAATCAGAAAATTTAATGAAATTCCAAACTCATAAATACCCCAAACACAGAGCACAAAAGCAGAGCAGCAATACAACAACAACAACAATGCGTATTCACCATTGGGCACAAAGGCAAATCGCAAGCAAAGCAATATTTTCAATAAAGAAATTCCACAAATCATTACGGGGCACCACAGAGTACAAAACTCTGGCAAACTTTCTGACAGCACCGCAAATGGAGAAGGACATGACGCCACGGAAACTTGCGACGTGCGACGGGGGTAGGGGAGAGGGGGAGAGGAGGTAAACTGAGAGGGAAATTTGAAGCAAACAAGTTGAGAAATGGCTGAAGCTGTAGAAGAAGCAGAGCTGCCACTGCCACCTTCATTGCTGCTGCTGCTTTGCTCACTGACAGCGTCAAATAAATTGAATCAAACGAGGAAGTACGTCCAACAACAACAGCTAGTAGAGCGAGGAAGAAGGAGGAGGGGAAGGTGATGAAGAAGAAGAAGGAAGTCAGTGTGCAAATTTTCAAGACGAGGCAAACTTTGCATGCTTCGAAATTCAATTCTAATTAACATAAATTTGCACAAATGAATGTCAACCACAAGAGGCGGCAAAAAGAAGGCACTCACACACACAAACACACCTACACCTATACCCCCCCCAGCTATACTCACACCCGCTCACACACACACACAAACACGCGCACACAATAAAACAAGTTGTAATTTAATTTATGTCGCTAGGCAACTTTTTTGTGAGTCATAAGTCAGCATTCTGGCAGAAGACAACAGGTGCGGAGCGGGGGGGGGGGGCGAGTGAGTTTTGATTAAAGTGCGCTTAATCCAACACCAGCTCACATCGGTGTGTGTGTGTGGGTGTGCATGTGTGCTGACTGCTTCCGGTTGCCTTTCGCAGCGCGTTAGCCTTGTCTCTGTCTTTGTCTCTGTCTGTCCTGCTGTCCCTGCTTGCGTCTGTTGTTGCCAACTACTAATGAGCTCCACAGCAAGTACAAATATTATTTGACTTAAATTTATGCACGAGTGTGAGGGCAGGGGGTGGGGAAAATGGGAGCGTACTCCTTGTACCCACTGTGAGTATTTGCATTTAGCGTAGGCGCAACTTGTCAACAAGTTTGAAGAGTGATAGATGAAAGATGGAATAGCTGAGGAATTTATAGGCTCTACAAATTTATAAACATTTGTTGAAATATATTAAAAAAATTTATTATTATATATTATATTACATTACGAAATATTTGTATAATATTTATATTATTTAATATTTATATTGTATTATTATATTTTATTTTTATATTATTTATAGTATTATCTTGTATAAAATAAAATATATTTAAAATAATAATATTAATAAAATAAATTTAAAAACAATTTGATAATTTCATAGACATTTTTTTTAATATTATTTTAAAAATTTTTTTATAACGAATATTTTTTATATAGTATGTATATAAATAAAGTACAACTTTTTAATTATATTTTTTATATTTTAAAATTTTGATTTATTTTTATAAAATTTTGTTCTTTACCAATTTCCATTTCCGTGCACACTCAATTTTCCCCCCACCATTTGCAGGGTATTGCAACATTGTAGTTTGCCGCAACGTTTTCATTTGCGCGCAATTTTCTTTCTCCATTTTTTTTTCTGCTCTGTTTTGGCAGCGCTTTTGTTCTTGGCAAAAGTTGCCGGAAACGGAAATGGCATTTTGTGCGCGCGCGCTCGCTGCGAGGCAAGTTGACTTAACTTTGCACTTCGAGTTGCCGAATAAACTTTGAATGAAGTCGTGCCGGCTGCAGCAAGGGCCAGCAGGGGAAGGGAAGTGAAGAGTAGGGAGGGGGCACGGCTAGGAAACTCGCTGGAAAATGCTGGGGCAGGAGTGCGTCACGAGCGCCGATGCAGCGAAGCAGATGCACAGCCTGCGCTACCTCCCTCTCTCCCTCCCCGTCTCCCTCTCCCTCACTCTCTCTCTGTAGTCCGAGGCGAATGCAGCCCGAAAAGCGAAAAGGCAACAAATTTGCCAGCAGTTGCCGGGACAACGGGACGGCGGGACAGACAGTGAGGCAAAACGGGCGATAAAGTTGCGGGGCCGCATGTCACGAGAAAAGGATGCGCAACGCGACGACGATGGCGACGCCGATATGCAAATTAGATACAAATAATAGTGGAAACAAAAAAAAAGAGGAATAAAAGACAGCAACAACAATGAGTCAGCAGCGAAACGATTGCGCGGCGCAGCGCAGCGCAGCGAACACCGCAGCGAATGTAAAATGCAAAACAAAATAAATTCCACAAAATCCTTGCACGTTTACCCTCTGTATGTGTATCTGTGTAAGGTAGGCAAGCAAAAGGGGTGCCGCGCCAGGGAGGAAGGGAGGAAGGGTGGCGGATCGTGTCCTGCTTCGTGCCAGGCATTTGATATGCACAGCGTCATAAATAATGTTCAGCATTTAATTTCATTTCCATTTTACGATATGATATTCAGCACTCGCCGTCTCGCTCACGCTCAATCTACTCCTCTTTTTCTCTCTCTCTCTCCCTCTCTGCCAGCACAGCTGCCTTCGTCGTCGTCATCGCAGCCGCAGCGTGCACAAATTGACAGAATGGAAAGTGTAATAAAATTTCAAATTGTATTTTTCTTTCGCGCACTTTCTGCGCTTCAGGGCAAGGAAAGGGGGAGGGGGTAGCAAGGGGGGTGGCAAGGGGGTGGCAGGCATTTAATTTTATGATTTCTGATTTCGATTGTGCAGCATTTGTGTGCGCCGTATAAAGTTTCGCCCTGCATCGCCGCCCACTATCGCGCACAAGTTGATTTTTAATGGATTTTATATTGAAAAAGTTGCCGGCAAAACAATTTTTGGTGAAACAAAGAAACATCAATCTGGCAACTGACTAAGGCATGACACGACCAATCCCTACTTCTTCTCCCCTCTACTCTCTCTCCAGGACCTAACAAAGTCGCAGAAGTTAAGCGAGCAAAGTTCAAACTGAAATTAGATTAGAGTCAGCTGGAATTCGCTTTTTGCGCTATGCAAAATAGTTTTAAATATTTTTAGAAAATAGGAAAACTTGAATATATTGTTTAAATATTACAAGCAAATATTTATATTATTTAAAATACTTTTTTAATAATTTTTAATTGTTTATAATAATTTTAAACTTTATTAAATGCATTCACAAGTCATTTTGAGATTAAGCTAAAATTAGACAGCTGGAATTTACTTTTTGTGCTACGGAAAATAGTTTTAAATATTAATAAACAATAGAAAAAGTTAAATGGATTATTTAAATATTGCAAAAAAAAAATTTGTTTTATTAAAAATATTTTTCTAATTATTTAAATTACGAACAATAATTTTATACGTTATTAATTGCATTCACAAGTCATTTTTCATTATACAACTGGAATTTACTTCTGTGCTATGAAAAATAGTTTTAAATATTTATAAGCACTAGGAAAATTTAAATATATTGTTTAAATATTGTTAACAAATATTTGTTTTATCAAAAATCTTTTTCTTATGATTTAAATTACTATCAATTACTTTATACGTTATTAATTGCATTCACAAGTAATTTTTAGATCAAGTTGAAATTATACTACTGGAATTTACTTTTGTGCTAAGCAAAATAGTTTTAAATATTTATAAGCACTAGGAAAATTTAAATATATTGTTTAAATATTGCAAACAAATATTTGTTATATTAAAAATATTTTTTTTTTAATTATTTAAATGACCTGCAATAAAATTCAACTTCATTAAATGCAAACACAAAACTTTTCGAAGTAAACCAAAACAAATCAGCTTATGTGAGATATCATAACGAGCAGCAGAGATTATCACAATGCTATAGACAGCACACACACACACACACACACAGAGACAGAGACAGAACAATAAACAAACGACACTGTCAGATTATTTGTCAGTTATTTGCACAACATTTCGAGGATGTTGTTAGGCAAATTGTGTCGATGGCAAAGTCAATATTTAAATCAGAGACAAAGACTGCCAAATGTCATTGTCTGCACGGAATGATGCACAAACTATGCGTGCGTGAGAGTATATGTGGGTGTAAGATATGTCCCATTGCAATCGGTGGTAGCGATTTATTTAATGAAAGACATTAACGGAGTACAAAGACACCAGCAGCAGCCCCTAATCGATAACAAAGGCTTAGGCCGTCTTCAGTACACACACACGCACGCACAACTGTACTATAGCTAGGGATTTGCATTCGCCCTACCACACACACACCCTACCACCCTCCCACCACTCTCCCCTTTTGTATTTGCTTATTGATTGACGCTGCGTGGGCTGAAAGCAAAACCCAACTCTGACCGCACCTTGTCAAGCCTCCGGCTAAGCTTAGCAGTCGCTCAACAGAAACGTTCATATATCTTCTATCCTGCAGTTGCCATGCCAACAGCTAATCACATGTAGGTGTGTGTGTGTGTGTGCGTGGGTACATGAGGCTATCACTTGTTTAGCCATTGGTGATTTATGTCAGCCCACAGACAATGCTGATGAAATGCGACCAGCTTCTTTGACTTAACTCAAATGTTTTACTCGATGCTGTTGCTGCTGTTGTTTCTTCTTCTTCTTCTGTTTCTCATCCTAGTTCTCTTTCGTTCCGTTCTGGTCTGTGGTTCGCTTTACTTTAGCTCTGTTCTGCTTGTTGCTCTTCTGCTCTGCTCTGTGCTCTGACTTGCTACCTGACTACACTGTCAGGCAGCTCGAATTATTATTACCGAGTGCACTCGGGCGTATGCGCAATGCTTTTTTCCACTTGAGCATGTCGGTTGCAAAAACAATAGCAGGCACTACAGACGGCAGCATGACGACTGTCGAGATGGTTGGAAATATATATAAGTAATAAATTTAAAGATCACAATGAAAGGTTAAATAAATATTCTAGCTGTTTTTTTTTTTTACTGCTAGTTATATCTCAACGTAATCTTTACCTTGCTGTAGGGTATTTCGCCTTCGATTTGCTTCCATTCTCTGCTGCCCTGTTCAGATTTCATTTCTTGACTGGCAGCTGCAAGCAACAATTGCAATTTGTGCTGTGCACAATTGTGGATTATGCATTTGCAAAAGTTTTCTCGACATTCTGCGCACAT
Source organism: Zaprionus ghesquierei (assembly GCA_018904095.1). Classification (NCBI taxonomy): domain Eukaryota; kingdom Metazoa; phylum Arthropoda; class Insecta; order Diptera; family Drosophilidae; genus Zaprionus; species Zaprionus ghesquierei. The sequence goes on along the minus strand of JAEIGP010000806.1, from coordinate 6,772,523 downwards.
ACAATAAGTATTTGCCATATCCTGTACGCGTGTTGGGTTTACCATGGGGTATTATAAAGTTTTCGCAAAGTGATTGATGGATAATTGTAAAAGTTTTACTGCAATTTTTGGTTGAACTATTTGGGAATGAGTTGGAGTGATGGAAAAAACATCTTTTCTTATGATTAAAAGATTTTATTATTGGTTTAATACCCTTTCTTATTGATCTATCTACGATTGGGAAAAGGGGATGAGTTTTGAAAATCTAGCTTTATTTTTATTACATCACTGTTAAATGTCATCTTAGTTTTCTTAAACATTGATGAAAAAGATAAATAGTTATAAGCCTGATCTAAATTTTAAAAAAACTTTAAATATTTCTCTGTGATTTCTAAAAGATTTTTTTTTATAATTTAAAACATCTCATCTATTTTTTTAATTAAAACAAAAATTAAAATCTGTTCAATGTGCTTTTTTTAGTTTAGACTTCTTAAAACTTTCTCTAAATTTATATCTACATTAAGCTCAATTCCTTTTGCCAATATTCAAATATATGCTATAACTTGTACAGGGTATTTGCTAGTCTCTCAACCAGTCACTTGCCTTCTTATTTATTTTGTGTTGTTTTTACTGCAGACAACAAGAGGAATGCTGCTAGCAGCTCATGATGATAATGACGATTTCGATGATGATTGTTGTTGCTGCTCGTTGCTGTTGTTAATGCTGCAATCGTTTTTGTTGCTGCTGCCGTTGCTGTTGCAGCAACAACTTTGCCATTTTCTGCGAATTAAGCCAATTTAATACGCCAGCATCGCATCGAATAGCGCCGACAGCGCCCAAAAAACTGCAACCATGGAAATTAATAACTGAAGCCTTTAAAAGTTTTTTAATAGCCTGCTGCATTTTTACCGCTGCCTCTGGTGCTGCCCCTGCTGCTGCTGTTGCTGATGTTGCTGCTGCTGCGGTGGTTGTTGCTGCCACCCATCGTCCCCGTGGGATCTGCCTGCTGCAGCTGATGATGTTGTCGCTGTGCTTCACTTCATTAGCGCAGGGAAATTGTTTTCCATTAGTGCAGCAAGCCAAAAAAGGGTTTTGGTTCTTGGCTTCGTCTCTTTGTGGGAGAGAGAAAAAGCGGGCAGAGGGTAGGGGCGTGGCTGTCAGCCAAAAGTTGGCACTAAGCCTTTATGCATTTGATGGCTTTGATTGTAGCCATGCGAGCTGCTTTCATGTGGGCCAGGCTCATGTGCAAAAACTTTGCCCGCCCGCCAGCTCGTTAGACAAATTGAAATTTTGTCGTCAATTGGCGCTTTTAGTTTGCATGTGTGTGGGCGTGTGGGTGTATGTGTGAGAGGGGAAGAAAAGAATGTACATGTGTGTGTGTGTGTGTTTGTCGGAAGTTGCTGCCGTTTGGTTTTTGGCCTCTCGCTGCCAATGCAGGCGCCTAGTATTGCAGATGCCAAGCTTGCCGAAATTTAATTTGACGTATGCCCAAAATGGGCTTAAAATCTTATCAAAAATGCCTTTGGCTGATGCCAACAGCAACTGCCGAAACTGTCAATCGGCAAAGAAGTTAGCTCCATTATGGGTTTTTACGGTAGAGCTACTCTTCGATAGAGAATGCACAGTTGCAAAAACTGTGTGGAAAATTTGAATATATTCAGAGTATGCATTGAAAAAGGCTTGAAAGAATTGAGTTTGTGAATACAGGTTGAGAATCATAAAGAAAATTACAAAAAAATAAGGATTATTCAGGCTTCTTGTGCTTTCAGTTCTGTAAATAATCCAGAGACTTTTGCTGGGCGAGTTGGTTATGATTTTCACTCTAAAAACATTGTTAAATAAATTTAATTAATTTGCGATAAATTTAATATGGTTATTTATGGCCCATAAAACTAGTTTGCTAGGATATTAAATTTCCTGAAAGCTGCATTAGTAGCATAAATCTTAACAAAGAAGCCTGAAATCAGCTTAAATTTTTGCAGCAATTAAAATTGAAATTCGAGCAAAAAGTTCAATTGAAATAAATGCTTCAAAAATACAGCTAAAATTGTTTTATAATTTATGTTTCAATTTTCGGTAAATCTGATAGTTGCAGAGACTAAAAATCCTTTGGCAGCGCACCTGCTGCTGCTGCTGCTGCTGCCGCACATAATTCATTCTTGTTGCACATATTAAAAAGTTGCTTTTTTTCTGCAGCTGCTGCTGCTGCTGTTGCTGTTGCATAGATCAAACAACAAGGGAGCAAATATGGAGATACTTGCTGAATAAATATTTTCGCAATAAAGAGAAACTATAAGCTGGCTGTGTGCAGAGGACTCGTACTATTTGCCAATGCAATTGAAGAGCAGCATCAGAGGCAGCAGCCAGTTATCTGCGTATCTAGGCAACCAGTGCAAGCTGAAGATGCTTTTGTATATTGTATACCCATTGAATAGAATCATAAGGTAGTCTGGATTTCTAAGCTAAAAGAAAAAGCTGTCCGAACCATTGATAATTACACAATATTTGCATAAAATTAAGGAGTATGTCAAGGTCTATATAGACTCTTTTCATTTTCTTTTCTAAGCCTTACAACTTGGTTAGCTTACAGCGCATCTGCTAGTCGTGCACTCCCCACTCGAGTACACTAACAGCACCGCATTTATTTGTTTGTGTGCCTGGCTTGTTGTGCTGGCTAGCAAACCGAATATAAATAAATCAATTCCCATTGAAAAGTGTATTTTATTTGCATTTGCTCTAGAGTGCAAATTGTATCTGTGTGTGTGTGTGTGTGTGTGTGTGGAATTTATTCGAATGCGAATGCGATTGTGAGTACCTGAAAGAAGCGCAGGGCAAGGCAAAGCGAAGGGCTGAGCCATTCGCATTTGCCATTCGCAATGAACCGTGAATATTGCCAGAAAGAAAAGGCAGGCACAAAGCGCTGGAAAAGTTTCGTTCTCGGTAGGAAAAGTCAGCGCTGCGTGTCTTCACTCTTCTTCGATATCTGGTGGCAGCGTCTTTAACGCAGCTTACGCTTTAAGTCAGAGTGCCAAGAAGGAAACAACCAGCTAACCTATAAACGCAGCCCCATCTCGCGTCACACCTGACCACATCTTGGCATTCGGGCAAGCCTAAAATCTAATCAGCGCCATCGATTCGTGCCACAACAAAATATGCATGCCACATAAGGCGCTATATGTATATACGCATATATAGATATGCGCATGTATGCATAGCTTCTATGTGCTGCACGCAACTTGCTCGTATGAAAACATTTTTTCATGGCACATGCCAGAAAGGAAAACTTTGCTGCCACAGGAAAAGTTGTGGCAAGGAAAACACAGGGAATAGCACGAGCTGCCACACACTGCAGAAGGGTGCCGAAAAATGGCTCAGAGTGTGTGTGTGCGTGTGTGAGTGTGGCGAAAAGTTCGAGCACCATGACATGCCGGCAGCCAGTAGCCTGTGGCCTGGCCAGGATGACGATGCTGCCGCTGCTGCTGCTGCTGCTGCTGGAGCCACGTTGGCTACAAAGAGTCATCGATCCATTAAAACCAAAAGTCTGCGCCCCAAAAATTTACAAAAAGAGGGGAGGCAACAAGGCGGTTGCAGCTGCCACACGAGGTTAAGCTGGCGGGGCATGAGCACAGGTAGTCAAGGTTGCTATGGCAATATCTGGGAGAGCGCACACACACGCCTATCTCTCTGAGTGTGTTAGTGCGTGCGTGTGCGCCTTGGTGCGACTCTGCGTATACGTGTTCGTTGCTCATACGCCACGTTGTGCGCAGCCAAAAGCCACGGCCAGCACCGGCCCCGACACAAGTGAGAGGCCACACACATATAAAAGGCGGTTGCCATGCACAGCTCGCCGCACAGCTGCCACGTTGCCAGGTGGCACCATCGTGGCAGCCACAAGGCCAACAGCAGCAACAGCAACAGCATCAGCAGCGGCCGTGCTTGCTCTTTCCCTGTAGGCGAAGCCAGCGAGTTGTCTCAAGTGGCTGCCGCATGGATTTAGTTTGTCATGTTTGTGTGGCGCCTGCTTGCACTGCATGCCTGATGAGCACCAGGGGGGGTGAATAGAGAAGCAATGGAGGAGGGTGTGTGCAGCACACGCGAATCAGTAATGCGGTTAGTTGTAATGAGTGCATTCGCAATGCATAAAGGATCTGCAGCACTTAGCCCATAACTGGGTTCCGTGTAATATGCGCGAGGCGGCAGAATCTTCTCCTTGATTCCGTTGACGGATTCTACTTGGAATTTCAAAGTGGAATAACTTGCAAAGTCTTGAGCAAGGTTCCGGGCAAGCATGTACATAGGTAGCAAGGAGTGTAGAGGAAGTCTGCAAGTTTGTCAGAACATTTTTGTAGAAGAATAGAAAAAAATAAAGAATTTTTAAATTGCACAAATACCTAAAAACAATAGCTAAATATTTTAGAATTTTCTAAATATTTTATTCTAAAAATCTTATAATTAAATCTGCTTAAAAAAATAATTTTCTGTAATTTTCTATTTATTTTCTATTTCAAAGGTTAAAGTAAAAACTTTTAATAAGCATTTTCATCAAATAAAATTTTAAACATTTTTTTTTAATTAAAATTAATAAGAAAAATATTTTATAAAAATCTTTTCAAATTTTTAAATTAATTAACATAAATTCTAAAAATCTTTTTCACTTGCGACTCACTTATTTCTCGCAGTGTACGCACTGGCGCTTGCGCCCTGGAGCTCGCTGAAAAAAACATGGCTGCGCTCACAGCCAGAGCACACACCCACACACACTCGCGTGCACTCCCACACACACACACACACACAAGCTGTGAGACAGACAAAGGCCATTTCCCCTTAACAAATGAGCAAGCATTGAGGCACACACACACGCTCACCCAGAGAGACACAGAGAGAGAGAGAGACACAGACACAGAGACACACACACACACACACACACCCACACGCACACCTACACGCTTTGTTGCTGCTGTTTGTTGCTCAGAGTTGTGCAAACGATTTTCAACACATTTACAATTATTGTAAATGTGTGCAAAATTTCAAGCATTATGTGTGTGTGTGGGAGTCAAAGAGAGGCAGAGACCAGGAGAGAGCAAGAGTGTGCTGCGTGTGTGTGTGTGTGTGTGTGTGTGTGTAAAAAGTGAACATTCGATTTTACCGGTTGCTGCTTTTTGCCGGTCTTTTACAACACGCGACCAGGCAGAGCGAAAAAGGAAGAAAGAGAGGGGTGGGGGGAGGAGTTGGAGGGGCAGCTGGGAGGCAACTCCATGGAGTGCTGCTGTTTTGGGCATTTTATACGTTCAGGGAACCAGAGCCAGACCCGCAACCGGAGCTGATGTTGAAGCTTAGAGCGGGGAAAGAGAGAGGAGGGAATGGGGGGAAAGGTCTCCCCTGAGTGCCGCGCTGCCTTGTTGTGTTGTGTAGTGTAGCGTTGTGTTTTGCTCTGCTGTGCTGTGCCGTGTTGAGTGCCGTCGCCATATTTGATGTTTGCCCGTTGGCCTGCCTGTTGTTATTTTCGATTTGTCGTTAGACAACAACAACAACAACAACAACAAGTACAAAGAAACTTGGCCAACTCTGATGTTTGTTGTCTTTGCCACAGTTCACTGCACGTTTTCCCCTGATGAATGCCAAGCGGGCAATGTAGCAACATAGCAACCATGCCGAACCATCTATCTAGCTAGCTATCTATCTATATCTATGCACCTTCTGACCAGGTCTAGGCCAACCCTCATTTTGCAGCACGTTTGTGGCTTACTAGCGGGTGGCATGCGCTACTTGCAGGCGGAGCATGTTGGGTTTCTCAGGCAGTTTGTGCTGCTGCAAAAGTTTAAAGAGAATAAAATATAGCAAGAAAAATATTTGATAATAAAAGAAACGGGAATTCTTTCTAATGAACTTTCTAGGAAGCCAGAAAAAATTTTTAATTTTTATTTATTGTATTTTTATAATGAGAAGTTATATAAAGAAATTTTAAAAAAGTTTTAATATCAAAATAATTGATGTTTTTTCATTTCTTATATATATTTACAATAAAATATTTATATAATGAAAATTAAATTATATTAGGTAAGTAAATAATAAATATTAAATGTTAAATTATTTTTATATTTTTTCCTCCTTTTTTTAATTTTTGAAATTTTTTTTTAAATATTTAAACTCTTTTTTTTTAAATCATATTCTTTCTATACATTTTCCCTGCACATAAAAATCAACTCACATAAGGCAGTCCACTATCTTTCTTCATAGAGTATAGCCAAAAATCGACCTATAGCCATATCGTTTTATTGCTCTCAGTGCAGTTGTTGTTGTTGTTGTTGCTTTAGTGTTATACTAATGGGCAGCCAGACGCCATTGGAAAACGCCAATGCGTCGGTGGCGGCCATTGCGCGAAATGTGTTCGCGTTGGCGTAGCCAGGCAACGGCGCACACACACAGAGCACTCACACACACACACACACACACATGCACAGACAGACAGAGACAGAGAGACAAAGACAAAACGAGAATTTCACGTATAGCAACAACCACAACAGCAGCAACAGCAGCAACAACAACAACAGCAGCAACAGCAGCAACAACAACAACAACAGCAAAAATACTCGCAATGCCACTAAATGAAATGAAATCAACATGGCTGCCCGGATCCGGCACCGACTCCAGCTACATGTACGGCATTGGCTCCGACCTCCCCGAGTGGAATACGGGGCTGAGCTGCAGCGTTGGCAATTTTTGCTAGCTACGCTTTCATTTGCTTTGCGTCTCCTACTAAACCTAATCCCAACTCGTTGCCAATCTCTATGGCAATGCCATTTGCCATTCCCCAAAATTTTTCGTACTCCCCTCGTTCCCGCAGACCCTTCTGGCTGTTTAAACCAGACCAGCAACGCAACCGAACGCGTTTGTAATGTCCTATCGGGCTCATTAGGCCGCAACAAATTTAATTGAGGCACTTTTCAAAGTCCTCGAAACGTGCGAGCAGGCTGCGGAAGAGAGAGAGAGAGAGAGAGATAGAGGAAGAGAGGTAGAGAGAGGCGGGAAACGTTAGAAACGTTTCATAATCGTGCGAATCGCGTTTTTCGGTTGCCATTCGAATTTCACTTTTTTGCTCTGCAACGGCTTTTGTTGTTGCAAATTTAATTCAATTAAATGCAATTTTTACAACAGCTTGTGCATGTGCATGTGCATGTCCATGTGTGTGTGTGTGCGTTTGAAAGGCAATTAATAAAATTGAAATTGTTTAATTTCCGTCAAATGCTTTCAGAAAAACTTTCTGCAAAAGCTTGCCCTGTGCATGAGTTGTTTCTGTTCGCCGTACCCCCTTTTGTTAGTTTGGTCAATTTTAATAAATTTATTTCATGGCTGAAATGCACACACACACACACACACACACACACACACATGCGCACGCACTCGTACGCTCTGGTTGGCCTGCCACAAAAAGTTTTTCCGCACTCAACTGGTGCAGCTGATTGGAAAATGTTTTTGGGGACAAAACAATTATGGCATAAATATTTAAACAAATTGCATTGAAATTGATTTGAAATTAGTTGAAAACCAACGCAGCAGCAAGTCAGACAAAGACAAACCCAGGGAAAGCTTTGAGTTTTCCACTAAAGTTTTTCCCTCACGCTTTCAACTTTATCGCCAGCCAATCTCTTCTTTCTTTCTTTGTTTCCTTCTGCTTGCTCAACTGAAATATTCTTTGTAATAAAAATATATAATAAATTTTCGGCGTGAACTTTTGCCCGAAAATGCCACATGTGGCATGGAGATGCTGACAACACTTTAATTTATAGCAAAACGACGAATTTTCCCTTTTCCGTTTTACACTCACTGGGGAGCGGAGCAAAAGCCGAGGGGGCATTTTCCAGTGCAGAGTATTTGCGCTCGACGAAAAACCACTTTTCATGCACATCACTTGCAGCTGTTACAACAGACTCGAAGAGAAGCTGCCTGCGCCGGGGGACGGGATGAGAGAGAGGAAATTGCAATAGAGGGAAAATCTCTGGCAGACAGTTTTCCAGCAAGCAGCATTTGATAGCGGCAAGCGACGGGGGGAAAGCGGGGCGAATACTTGTTATCATTCGGTGCCCACAACTGTCACCTTCTATAAATCAGCACATTGCCTGTGCCACATAGAGAGGCAGCTGCCCTTACAGTCGCGCTCATAAGTATGTGCACCAGTGCGCACTCGTGCTGTGCCATTTTGTTGTCGCTGTCGCTGTTCCGTTCTGTTCTGTTCTGTTCTGTTGTGTTCTCCCGAACTAATTCCCTTAATGGAAAACTGCACAAACATGTTAAGAGAAAAACTGCAGCAGCAGCAACAGCAGCAACAGAAAACAGCCACAAGAAAAGAAAAGAAACGAAACGAAAGAAGGCGAAGCGCAGAAGAAAGTGGCACGTGACGCTGCTTAAATACCCTGGCGCAGTCAGTTGTAGTAATACTCAAAGCAAACTTGACTGCTGGTTAGCGATGGTAGCGTGAGAGCTGAGTGTGACTATCGTTTAGAGAGAGAGAGAGAGATGGGTATCGCTTTATCATAAGAGAGAAGAGTGTAGGAAACGGTAGAGCAAAAAACATGTTTAAATTGAGATGGTCATATGATCATTTTTGGATATTATGAAACAGATAGTCTAGCTTACTATCGTTAAAAATATCGTATAAAACATAAAGAACACTAATACATACATGTAGACAAATATTTATTAGGCATATTCCTATGGGCAGAGCATCACTTAAGTTTGGTCTCTATCTCTCCCTCTCTCTCTTTCATTACTTCTTATCACTTTTAAAGAATACTCAATTTGTGCCTTTGCATGTGACATGCATAAGGAGGCGTAGCTGATTCTATATTGTGTAGTCCATTAGGGCCCTGTCCGTCTATCTGTCCGTCTGTCTTTGTAAACACACAGATCTTACCTAATATAAAAGCTACCGACACCGAATTTGACTTGAAGATTTCTATATTCTGTCTGCTTTACAAGTTTGGTTCAAATTTAAGATGCCACGCCCCTTGCTTCTGCTAGTCACAATCTTCATATCCGGCATGCGCGACTGTAATTGGTATCAACCAATTGATTCACACCTTAGCTTTTCCTGCTTGTATTACTCTACCCATCCGCACACATTCCATTTAAGCATTCCATTTTCAGTACTCACTGAACGCCCCTCGCAGATGTGTCCATATCTGTTTGGCGCTTACGCATAAAATATTAGTTGCCGCATTGCAATTGTTCTTGTTCCCCCGTGTTGCGGGCGTTGCATTGTCTCAATTGCAGCACGTCTGTCTGTCTAGCTCTCGCACACACCCACTTTTTCATTCTCTTTCTCTTTCTCTGTATGTCAGCCTATATTTTTTGCCATTGTAATGCAACCCCGCGCCGAGACCCTGCGCCCTTCCCCCTCTTCTTCCCCTTGGCAGGCAGCTTGTCTGTTGTTCGTGCTGTCGCATTATTCTTCCGCATTTGCTGCCACTTTTCTTTATCACACAGCAACACTGGCCTGGTTTGGCCTAACCCCGAACCCGCTGCTGGCTTCTGCCCCGTGCCAGTTGAATCCCCCCTGCCGCTCCCCGCCTTCTACTTTTTCCCTGCCCTGCATTCAATTCAATATCTCGTGTTACATTTCATTGCATGCACAGATTTATTATTGCGAAAATGGAAAACTCTGCTGTTGCAGATGGTTTTCCTTTGGTTGTTGCTTGCTTTCCTCTCCCTCTCTCCCTCTCTCCTTGCTCCTGTCGTCCTCTTGCTCCTCATCACATTTGGCCACACACTTTGCACACTTTGTATTAGACGGGGGATTTATGTTCATGTTCGTGCTTAATATTCCCCAAGTCTTTTGCTTAGCTTGCGTTTTCTCCTTCTTCCTACTGCTCGCCCACTTCTTCGATGGATTACACGTTCGCCAATTGCCGCTGAGTACGTTTATCTAAGAACACGTCTCTCGTTTTCGGAAATTGAACATAATCCCCAGCGCAGCATCTTCTTAAAAGCCTCTCAATCAGCGCAAAATAATTGCGGCATCTACGTTAAGAAATTGCAGAAAATTCACAGTAAATGATATGGCATCAGTTAAAAGAGACTATGATATTATATAAATTTCAAATTAAGCAGGCTTTTGGCTGTTGAAACCAAAGAGCATCCATTTCTCATTTGCCTACTTACAATTTCCTTACAATATTTTAGAGTTTTCTATAGCTTGCCTGTAGTTTTGTTTCCTGCTAAGGGTTGTTAAATGAGTTCACTTTAAATACTTTAAATATCTATTCAGAGCACTTTCCTGCAACACTTGCACACCTAATCTCAGGGTAGTTTACTGACCTAACGAAAACGTTTCCCTGCTGAAGATTAGTAGGTCTTAAAGAGGCCTGTTTATTCTTAAGTTCCCTTTCAACTATTTCTGCCTAATTTTCTTCTATAATCTCCATTGTCTTGCTTTGCTAAGCTGCCCAAAACAATTTGCCAGTCTTCAATTTCATTTGCTCATCTGTGAAAAACAAACTTCAATTATTCATCTTCATTGTCAACTATCAAATTCAACTTTGGCTTAATTTGTTCGAGTAGAAAACATGCTATACGACAACTTCGTAACAAAGTGAATTAAATTTCGCAAACTGTTCTGTCATTTTCAAATTGCTGAAGCTAATTAATAAGGCCGACACTCAACTCATATCAAGTTGCCCAAGTGCACAATAAACTGGTTAACGAGTGGGGAAGCCTACCACAATCGCCCCTTCCCTCTTTCCCCTTCGACTGAGTAATGACTGTCATTAAAGCAAGTGCAATTTGGACATTCGCAATAATTATGAACGAGGCAGAGGCTCGATGCTGAAGAAGATGCCCAAAGAGTCTGTCCTGCATCACGAAATGCAATATCCTCTACCATACAAGTTTGTACATGTGTGTGTGTGTGAACAAGATTTATATATTTTCAATTTCCGCTTTTATGAGTGCAATGCGAACACATTTTCATGCATGAACAAATCAAATGACCTCGTCGGGGTGGCCAGCCGCATTCATAAACGGCAATAACTATGCTTACGTATGAACACATGCATATAGAGACACATATGTATGTGCTATATATAAATACATATGTACATATATACAACAGTTATGTACGGCCCGGTTATAGCCACATTTGCAGTTGAAGCATATGGCGTAGTTTGTGGCTCAACCTGAAAGGCAAAATGCGCAAATACTATGTGAGAAAATGCAAAGAAAATGGGAGAAAAGCGCTGGCAATTGCATTGAACTGCTTATGCAAATGCCAATCAAAATGTTGTGCTCCCCTTGCCACATGCCACAAGCCGCCCACACCACACCACTCGGCCCATAAATATGCAAGGGTTGTGGCAACCACAAGCACTTGAGAGAGTTGCCAGTTGCGGGCGAAATTTGCATAAGAAAAAGGGCAAACATTGTGTACGCTCAGCCCGATTCCCAATGCCCGATGCCGCAAGGATTTTGCGTCAGTAATCTGCATTGAACAGTTATTAAGTTTTGCGTTTATTGCCACCAAAATCCGGCAACGATAGTACCCAATACACTCGCTGTGTGCGTGTGTGTGTGTGTTTGTCCCTCACAAAGCGGTGCCTCGAGGCGCGAGCTGTGTGCCTCATGCTGTACATTTTATGCATATGCGAAATGAAACGCATACGCCCCAATACCCAAGAGAGTAGCGCACAAAGGGGTGGGGGCGTGGCAGTTCTGGGCAACTGCCTTCATTTTCATGCAAACAAATTTGCATGGCAAAGCGGCAGCGCCTCGAGGCTAAGCGCGCTTTGAGCAGCGCATGGAAAAGCGCAAGAAAAAAGAACGGAAAGCAAGAAGTGAAGAGAAGCAGCAAAAAAAAAAAAAAAGAAGTGAACAAACAAAGTGAGTGCGTGCGTGTGTGTGTGCGAGAGTGTGTGAGTGTGTGCGTGTTTGCACACTTGTGCATAAGCTCGTCGCACGCAAGTGTTACGCTCAGCCAGCGTGGCTGCTGCTGCTGCTGCTGCTGCTGCTGCTGCCACATGCAAGCGACTAATGCTCTCAACCAGCCACGCCCCCCGCCCACGCCTACTGCCACACTCTTGTCATGCAGTGGCACCATGTGTCGCAGCTAAGTCCCCAGCACTTTGGCAAACATGTGCACATTATTTTTGCATTTCGCATACCCTGTAAACACAGGCAAATGCGGTAGAGCTATGATAAACTCGAAAGCAACCAGGACTTTGGAAAATATCTTACTATCCAACGTTTTTTAAATAAATTCTGCTTGAGATTGTTGAGTCTTAGAGATCAACCTAAAATGAAATAAAGGTTTCTTATCATTTTAAAATTTGTTTGCTAATTTTATTTAGCATTTACCTCTAATACATTTTCTCAATTTTCTATACAAATTTATTATATACAAATTTTGTCAGCTATAGTATCTAATTTCCATGCACTAGAAACCAAGCACTAACTGCACTTTGGCTTAGCTCAAAAATTTATAAACAAAAACCTTAAATAAACCACTAGCCATTAAGGTATCGCATAGTCTAGTAAAGAATTCCAATTATTTCCATTTTCCTGATTCTCCTTTGCAGCTGCCTCTACTTACATATTTAGATGCATTTTGTAATCTCAGAGATTTTGCATGTTTTCTTTTCCGTCTTGTCTCTTTGCTTTTTTTTCGCCCTTCTCTTTTCCGCTGTCAACCTTGTTCAAATATTTTGGTATTAAATTCTGGACGTGCTTTACCTTTCAGCAATTTCTTCTGCTTTACCCAATTCTACTTACTATAAATGTCAAATATTCGCACTATATTGCAATTTTCTACTTAGCAATTTTTTTTTTTCATTGCCTGCGCTTTTCCCTTGCATTTTCCTGGCATATAATTTTCCCTCTCTCTCTCTCTCTTTGTCAACACGGAGTACGGGCACGCCCTGCTCTGGTTGCGCTGCTTCGTATCGCAGCTCGTTGCCTCGTCGCTGAGGTGACGAAAGGCGCTGCGGCCCATTTCCGTTTCCGCTGGCCTTGTGCTCAGCCACCCAACTGCCAACATCTTACAGGCACACTTCCCTCTACCTCCCGCTCCTTCCCTCTCTCTCTATCTTTCGCCTTTTCTATCACAGCTTCCACGCCCTCGGCAGCTGCACTAAGCCGCGGCTAATGCATATTTGTGCAAGGGCTTTGCATGTTGCTGACGTTAAATTAATTTCCGCCAAAGAAATTATAATCTTCCTCTTCTTTTTACAGCTTATTGGCATATTTTAGACAGCATCCCCTTAGTTACTTTAGCTATTTTAATAAGCTTAGCGACTGTCGCAGTAGAGGGACTCGTGAACTTTTAAAGCATTTTAAGCTTGAACAGATTTCTAGTTCGCTCTTTGGCTATATAAAATAAACTGATTTTCTTAAGGATATTGGAGAGAGAGATTTTCTTAATTTTCACAGATTTTACATAGTTTATTTGCGGTTGATTTAGACAGTTATATACAATAGTTTCTAAGGTCTTTGAGTATATTTTGAAATTTCGTCAAAGTATTATTTATTTTTTCTCATGAATATAAATCTCTTGGAGGATATGTGGGTTTTGTTTAATTTTTATTTTATTTAACAATCGTATTAAGAATTCTAAAATTTCTAGATTTATAATGAGAGGATCTTCACAAGAAACTTACCTTTAATATTTTATACTAATGTATAAAAGAAAATATATATATATATACAAAAAAAAAAATAAAAAGAAAAGCACTTTCCGAATTTTGACGCAACAATACTCAATTTTTACCTCGAACCAGCAACCATGAGAACACAAAAAAAAAACAATTTATAATTCAGATATTTCCATCGTTTTTTATGTTTTTACACTTAATTTTGACATCGAGCCAGCAACAATGAGAACAACAAAAAATTTATAATTCAGATATTTCCATCGTTTATGAAGTAATAAATTTTAACTGAATAACATTTTGAATTCTTTACAACACATTCAAATCAATGTAACACTAACTTAAAAAAAAAAAACTTTTCTTATGTTTTTCAAGGTATTTACATTTTCATATTATCAAATGTATATTTCCTTTATATATCGTTTTATATAATTCAACACACTTTCAACTTGCAGTCGTTTGTTTGTTTTCGATCTGTAGACTTTCGCTCGCTAAGTCTTTGGGAATATTTTGAAATTTCGTCAAAATATCATTTATTTTTTCTCATGAATAAAAATATCTTGGATGATATTTGGGTATTTTATTTAACAATCGTATTAAGAATTCCAAAATTTCTAGATTTTTAATGAGAAGATCTTTACAAGAATCTTAACTTCAATATTTCATACCAATATATAAAAAAATATATATATATTTATATATACACAAAAAAAAAAGCAGCACTCTCCGAATTTTGACGCAACAATACTCAATTTTGACCTCGAGCCAGCAACCATGAGAACAAAAAAAAAAATACAATTTATAATTCAGATATTTCCATCGTTTTTTATATTTTTACACTTAATCATGACATCGAGCCAGCAACCATGAGAACAAAAAAAAAAAAAAAATTTTTAATTCAGATATTTCCATCGTTTATGGAGTAAACATTTTTAACTGAATAACATTTTGCATTATTTACAACACATTTAAATCAATGTAACACTTCAAATATTCTTCTTATTATTAAATTTATATTTCCTTTATATATCATAGTATATAATTCAACACACTTTCAACTTGCAGTCGTTTGTTTGTTTTCGATCTGTAGAGTTGCGTTCGCTCTTGGCATTCACCGCGTGCCTTATGGTCGAAATACATAGAGGCCTACAGTGGATACCAGGAGAAAAACGTACCAAACGACTTCACTTAAGCACAATAAACTGAAACTAGCTTAGTGAGAAACAGCTGAGGACCAAGACGCGATGTTGATGATGATGTTGTTTCTGTTCTTGTTTGTCAACAAGAAGTTGGAAATGTCCTTCGCAATTATACGCCTTGGGTAAGGCGCAAATACCGAATTAAGCCAATGACCCTGTGGGCTGTCTGTATCGACTACCGTACCAAACCGAACCGAAGCTCACACGAACCAGTTTTGCGAGCACTTTAGTGTGTTCTCTCAATTGGTATGGGAGTCTATGGCGCATGGACTCCCCGGGAGCTGTGATCCTTGCGAGTGTCGCGAACGAACTGCTTGATTTGCTGAGTGCGCAGTGCTATAAATCCCGCATCTCGGTCAGGGCCTTAAGTACTCGCAGGATCCCACCTATTTAGGGGTTGATACTGCCGTGAGGCAGGATCAGTTGAGCTCGCACGCTCTCTCTCTCTCTCTCTCTCTCTCTCGCGCGCGCGGCACGGCCTCTCGCTCGCCCCGTGAGCGCATCAACAAATCCGGTTTTCTTTTTGCTTATGCTAGCTGTGGGTTATCCTGCCAGGCAGCTGGCTGCGTCACACACGCACACACACATAGGGTCACACACACTCGCACAGGATTCATTGAAACGCGCATTGGCTTAGGACTAAAGCAGGACGAGAGAGCGCCCGCTGCTGCTTGTTATTGTTATCCTTGCCGATTTTACGATTCTGTGTGCGCCCGTGTGTGTGTGTGCGTTAGAGAGTGTGTGTGTGTGTGTCCCTTTGTTGCTGGCGTTTACGGCGCGTTGAAAATGCATTTTTATATCCTGTTTATGCGCGCGCGTTTTTATCAATGGAACTTTGATTTCTGATTGCTCTCCCTCTTTCGTTTTATCTCTCCCTCTCTCTTTGTGACTCTGGCGCTCTCCCTCGCACTGAGCAGCTGAACTGCATGCTAAGTAACAAAGCTGCATGTCATCTTTATAAGGATTACCGATCTTGATGCTTTCGTCAACTGCGACTGTCATCATATTTACGATTTATTGTTCAAGTTCAACTGCAACTGTTTCCCTTTCCTTTTTGATATGCAGATGCATTAAGCCAGGTAGGTAGGTAGGTTACCATATATAGGGTAAAAGGGCGGCAGCTATAGTTTGTAAACAGATTTGGAAAATGTGAAAAAAACGTATTAGGATTGTTGATAAAAATCTATGTAGAAAATAAAATAGAAAAAACCGGATTAAAAAGATTATGGATCTCAGAAAATTACAATATACATTTATAGATGCCTATGATATATAAAAGATAAGTTTAATTTTGAATTAAATGTTAAATCATACGCACAAAAATTCATAGCATAATTAGAAAACTTGGTAGTATTGAAGAATTACAACCTAATTTTCCTAAACAAAAACTGAAAATAAAACTATACAGAAAATCGGAAACAGAAATGATAATACTTTTTTCTATGCCCTAAATCTTCTAGTTTATTTTCTATTCTTTACTACTTTACAGTTTTAGCTAGAATCGTAAACTCAAGTTCATACTCTGATACCATACCTCTGTACCATATATCATTATTTGTACTATATCTCCAAACCATATTATAGTAGCTTACTCTAGTTCATCTCTTTTAGTTCCCTGCCTGAAACCATCGACAAACAATCAAGTTAGGGACAACTGTTAATTTTCGATCAATGCACAAACACATCAGAAAAACTCAGAGAGTAACTGAGAGAGAAAGAGACCGCTCAGCAAAGTCAGCTGTGGCATGCATCTTTTTGGGGAGGCAGCGCAACAAAAGGATGCAGGCACAACGCGCATTGTTGTCAGCAGCAGCAGCGACGACATCGACAGCAGCTGATCGGGGCTCGAGCCAATTGAATAGACAAAAACGGAACCCGGGCCAGGTTCCATGGCCCGTGACACAGATTTGCGCCGGCCACAGGCGGCTGCAGCACAGCACAGCGAATTGGCGCCCAAATGGCAACAATGCAAGCAAAGCAGCACAAACGGCCCAAGCGACCCGTGGCCCAAACAAAGCAGCAACCCGGCCAGAGGCGTTCATAAAAATTGCATGAAATCAGCAGCTGTCAACTGCATGAAGGGGGAGAAGAGAGCAAGGGGCGACGGTTGCCTCATGCCAAACAGCTGAGGTCGAGGCTGAAACAGGAGACGAGCTGCTGCCGCTGCCGTTGCCACAGCCGCTCTCGGTCTATTGATTTTGATGTGCCACATTGTTGCTATTTGAATTTCTACTGTCAAGTCGTCTTTTTTATCGATTGCCTCGCACACACACACTCACACCCACAATGGCTATAAAAATACTACGATGCAGCTCGAGCAATTTTCTGATTCATCTCGAGTTGGCAAATGACGCGTCGCGTCGTAAACACGCACACACACACAAATACATGCACAGCTCATTCAAGCCAAAGTGTGCATAAGAAGTATGCAAATAGCTGAACTGAGCGGAACTACACGGCGAGAAAAGGTTTGCTTTAAACTCAAATTAAACAAAATAATAAAAGTTTCTTAGAAAATTTGTATAACTTTCAGTAAATTTCTAATTATAATTTATGACTTCAATTAAATAATTCTTGAATAAAAGAGTCTCGAAATTAGACTCGAGATTCATTATATAATGTTATTAATTATAAATTATGAAATTATCAAGATTAATTTTGCGAAAACGCATTAAAATTTCCTTATAAATTTGAGAGACTTTTGTTATAAAAATAACTATTTATAAAGTTTTTATTTTTGGTAATTTAAAAAAATCTGAAATTATCTTAAGTAGAAAAACAAACCATTTTAACATCGTACTTTGATAAAAAATTAAATTTGGGTTTTAAAAATTTCAATTTTGACTTCTAACCTAATCTTTTGGAGTAAAACTATTAAATAGTCTAGATTGCTTGAAACCTTGATACTTTTATTATCAACTTTTCTCATATCTCCTCTAAACGCTTTCATGGTTTTAATTAACCCAAGATGTATTTTTAAACAACCCTAATTAGCTACATAATTTCTCTCAGTGCAGCCATATGAGCTGCCCCGTCTGTCTGCTTTAGCTTTGCTTCACTGACGGCTGCTGTGTGCCATAGAAATTTTATGCCTGCTCTCTTGTGGCTTTTATGAAGACTTCAACACACTCAAATGCACACATAACACACACAGCACACTTACAAACCCACACACACACATGCAAATGGTGTCCTGTTCGCAGTCGACTTGCTGAGCTTGTGTATATCCCACAGCGAAGCTGTCTCAATGGCTGGCAATTAGCTGCTTTTGCTGCTGATGTAGTTGTTGTTGTTGTTGCACGTGTTTTAGTTGCTGCTGCTGTTGTTGTGCTTGTTTGTTGTCGTTGTTGTTGCTGTTGTCCCCATCACTGTCGTGTTGCTGTCATATGAGCACTTAAACATGATTTTAGTGTCAATGGTTTCTACGCTTTACCTCAGACAGAAGTAGCGCAGCCTCTCTCTGGCAAGTCGGTGAAAGACAGAGACAGAGCAAGAGAGAGAAAGAAGAAAAAAGAAAGAGAGAGAGAGAGAGAGCAAGAGAGAGAGAGAGCGAAAAAGCGCACACAGTAGCGAGAAGAAAAGCCAACGAAAGGCAATTTATTTGCTTGCAAAGAAGATGAAAGTGTTAGAGGTCGTAGCACCTTTTTATAGATTTTACTTAAGCGACCCCTTTGTGCGCTTCCCCCAGATGTCAGGGCTGCATGTTAAGTTAACCATTAAGGCCAATGACAGCAGTATTTCTAACTTTTTCTTCTCTGTTCGTAAGTTTTTAATGAAAGAGGGAAACTGTTTGAGGTTGAGTAAATCTCGGTATCTTGTGGGGTTTTGTTTTAGGTGATAGAATTGAAAGTTTGTCCTTGATTACGTTGACCTTGAAATAACAGTTTCTTCGAAAGGGGAGACTTATGGAGGTAGAAGAAAAGTTTTTAAAGTTAAAACTAAGCTAAGATCTTAGCGAGAATACGCTAGAAAAAGTTGAAAAAAAAGTTACTTAAGTTGTTCAGTGGTTGAGGAGAGGAAAGTATTAAAAAAAGATCTACACAAATCTGAAACTTCTTACAGAAAACTTATAAATTTGTTTACCTAACAAATGTTTATTATATTTCTTTTCTATGAACTCAACTATAAATATTTTTTTCCATTTCTATGCTCTCTGCAAACTTTCATAAAAGAAGGGACATAAAAACCCGTCTTAGTTCGGAAAATCTGCGCGAAAAACCTTCATTACTTGCAGCGCGAATTCAAAAAGGAAATCTAAAGAAATGAGCAGCGCAAAAAGTGGAAGGGACATAAAAGAAATACGAAGAGGAAGGAAGAAAGAGCAAAGGAAGCTAAAACTCAGCCAACAAATTTCTGACGCCAGCCAAGCGTGAAAGATAAAGAAGACGCGGCTTGCAAGTTAATTCGCAATAAAAAATATAAAAAAGAGAAGAAAAAAACGGGGAGCGTTCGTTTTATGCAAAGCACGTTCCGGCATTTTTTTTTTTTTGCGAGCAGGTCGAAGGGCAAGCAAAAGGTAAGAGAAGCAGGGGGACAGGGTAATGAAGAGGGCGAGAGACATAAAAATGTCATTTCCTTCCGCGCACCTAACAACGACAACGACAACAACAACAACACCAACTCGAACAAGAGCAATGCCAACAACCTGCCATTAATGGCCTCATGTGTACATACATCTGTGCAGACCCAAAAGCTGCTGCTACAAATCATCTCACAGAAGCATCCTTCCTGCTGCTGCTTCAGCTCCTCCTGCACCTCATCAGAGCCTTAGCGAGCTCACACACACACACACACACACGGACACGAAAAGTATTTTTGGGTGCGGTCCTTGACATCGCGTACGACGCATGACACTCGTCACCGTGTGTGTGTGTGTGTTAGTGTGTGTATTAGTGTGTGTGTGTGCCTGCTCCTTGTCTGTGCTTCAGATTCGCAGTGCCTGCGAATACTCGTTTCGAATTCACGATGAGCTCGATTTTACGACAGCACCCGCCATCAACACAGGCACACGGACACGGACACGGACACAGACAGGCACCTCGAAACGGTCCCTGACACGGACATGAACATGGACACGCACACATGCACACAAAGAGAGAGACGCGGACACAGCCTCATGGCGATGCCAATGCCGATGCTGCTGCTGTCCACAGAGACGTTCGAGTGTTGAGGCTAAACGAGCGTCTGTCTATGTGTGTGTGTGCGTGTGTGCGTGTTTGCATATCGTTGTGGTAGTCAGCCCTACGCCCACACACACACACACAAAGAGACTCTGCCAAATTTGGCAACTCACGCAGGCCCCTAAGGCAGCTCTCCAACTTGATTATTGGTCGCAAAAGTTTGTCTTATATTTCCGTTCCATGGGGGATTTCCCTTAGAAAGCTTAATTTAATCAAGTTTTCATGTCATTTCTCGAAAGAAAAGCAATTAAGAGCTTGGCAAACATGTGCAACGGCCTGCGAGGAATTTTCTTTGGCATTGAAAAATGAAAGCGACGTCAATATTAAAGTTTCTTTTCACATGTTTCAATTTTACATATTTAAAGCTTTTCTTTTGCCATAGACAAAAAAAACCTTTGTTTAAATTTTGCACAAAAAATTTCAAGGCATGAAAAACTCTTTTAAAGGTTATTTTTAGCCATTATTTTATTGTATACATATATATTGAAATTAATTTGAATAATGATTAAAAAATGTTTTCCTAATTCACAATTTTTCCTAATGATGGAAAATGAGTGTAAAAATAAATTATGGAAAATATTTGAAGTAGAGCCCAAAGCCAAACTAAAACATAAATTATATACATCTAATAACGGGTCAAAAATCACTTTCTCTAATTTGTCGGAGCCGCAAAAATGGTCAAACTTTAACAAAAATTTAAAAAAAAAATATTTTTATGCATTACATGGCGCAAAAACAATTTCGAAAAAGATTTTAAATATCTAATTTAAATTGAAAAAAAAATAGATGTTGAAATTAGCTTGGTGAGAATTTTGTTTCAATTTAATTATGAACTTAGGTGTTATAAACAGATCTTGATATATAGTAAAGTGCAGCGTATACTCACTCTTTTGCTGTGCCATTCATCAGTTTGTACGATTTCAACATTTCGACTTTTTTCTTCTTGTCTTTTTGCAGAACAAACGGCAACAAGAGGAGGTACAACAACAATAACAACAATAACAATAACAATGACAATAAAAACACCAAAAAATTGATAGACATAGAGACAGACGTAGTAGTAGTAGTAGTAGTGGTAGTAGAGTAGGTTATATTCCATTACAACATCAAGTACATACCCAATTGGCGTTACAACGCGCACTTTCGCACACTCTTCGCTGCGACTATGTTTAAGTTTATTTTGCATTACTTTTTTATGCTCTGATATTTCGCATTTGGTTGTTAACACTTTTTTCAATTGCATTTATTGAACGGCGAATTATTTGTTATAAAGTTTTCACTAGTTTTCACTTTTCATTGATTTCTCTTCAATAGATCGTCCTTGTCCTTGTCGTCTCTGTAGGCTTTAGCTTTAAGCTAAATAAAAAATAATTTTGTGGTCAAGTCGAGTCTGCATGCCAGTGTCCAGTCTTTTGTTGTGCAGTGTGTGCTGCGCTTGGTCTAGTGTCGAGTTCTGATTTTGCTTTCTTTCATTTCGTTTCGTTTCGCTTCATTTTGTCTGCCAGCCATTTGTCATGTACAAGTGTCTCTCTTTCTGTGTCCCGGTCTGTCTGTTTGTCTGTCTGTGTGGGCAACTGACTGTTAGTATGTATGGGCGTGCGGGTGTGTTAGTGTGTTTGTGTGAGCCGTGATGATCGCTTAGCGAGTGTGTTACGTGTGTAAGCGCAGCACCAAGCGCACTAGTTGACGCCTAAACGTCTACTACGAATTGCGTTTGTTGTAGCGAACCCCAATTTCGAAAAATTCCAAATGGCGGCACACGCACACCACGACGACAGCGACGACAGCAGCAGCCGCAGCAGCCAAACACTGAGCAGCGGGCAGCGACTGCGACTGCGACTGAGGCAGCGAGCAGCGACAGTTCTCTCTTTCTCTGCTTGTGATTTATGTACAAAATGGCAAAAGCAACAACAAAATGCCACACTCACACACACACACACACACACACACACACACGCTGTCAGGCAGGCAGCATCTCTCACACACACATACACATGACTCATGTATGTGCTGCGCTGCCTTTAGCTCTGCTCGCAGCGGCGACTTAATCCCAGCACTGTCCTGTTTTTGGGGGTGGCATTGCCCAAGCTCCTCGCCCACCTCTCCCTGCCCTGGCTACATTTTACATAGTTGCCTATATATAGCCAGTAAATACATAGGTATATAAGCTGTGCATGTGTGTGTGTGTGTGTGTGCGAGAATGTATGCGCTCAGGCAGACTGTTGCTGCCGGCTTTCGATTTTGAGTGACTTCAGCAGCATCCTCTCAGTCGGGGCGAAAGCTTTTTGAGTGAGTTCTTTCCACTCTCACAAGCTGAGCCAAGATTAGGTTTTTCAATTGTGAAGGGAAATTATTTAACTCAATTCGTAGGCGAAGTATTAGAGATAAAATACGTATAGTAAGCTGATTCTAAGCAGATCGCAATAGAATTGACATTTTTTTTTTTTTAAATCCTGTCGACGATATTTTATATCTAATTTATATTTGAGCCAAGATTAGGTTTTTCAATTGTGAAGGGAAATTATTTAACTCAATTTGTAGGCAAAGTATTAGAGATAAAATACGTATAGTAAGCTGATTCTAAGCAGATCGCAATAGAATTGACATTTCTTAAAGAGCCTGTTTAAAATCCTGTCGAGTATATTTTATATCTAATTTATATTCCAGCGACAATTAGGTTTGTTTTATTTGTGAAGGGAAATTATTTAACTCAATTCGTAGGCGAAGTATTAGAGATAAAATACGTATAGTAAGCTGATTCTAAGCGAAGTCCCACAGATCGCAATAGAATTGACATTTTTTAAAAAGCCTATTAAAAATCCTGTCGAGTATATTTTATATCTAATTTATATTCGAGCCAAGGTTAGGGTCTTTCAATTGTGAAGGGAAATTATTTAACTCAATTTGTAGGCAAAGTATTTAAGATAAAATACGTATAGTCAGCTGATTCTAAGCAAAGTCCCATAGATCGCAATAGAATTGACATTTTTTAAAAAGCCTTTTTAAAATCGTGTTGAGTATATTTTATATCTAATTTATATTCCAGCGACAATTAGGTTTTTTTATTTGTGAAGGGAAATTATTTAACTCAATTTGTAGGCGAAGTATTAGAGATAAAATATGTATAGTAAGCTGATTCTTAGCGAAGTCCCACAGATCGCAATAGAATTGACATTTTTTAAAAAGCCTGTTTACAATCCTGTCGAGTATATTTTATATCTAATTTATATTCGAGCCAAGGTTAGGTTTTTTAAATTGTGAAGGGAAATTATTTAACTCAATTCGTAGGCGAAGTATTAGAGATAAAATACGTATAGTAAGCTGATTCTTAGCGAAGTCCCATAGATCGCAATAGAATTCACATTTTTTTAAAAGCCTGCTTAAAATCCTGTCGAGTATATTTTATATCTAATTTATACTCGAGCCAAGATAATATTTTTTCAATTGTGAAGGGAAATTATTTAACTCAATTTGTAGGCGAAGTATTAGAGATAAATACGTATAGTAAGCTGATTCTAAGCAAAGTCCCACAGATCACAATAGAATTGACATTTTTTAAAAAGCCTGTTAAAAATCCTGTCGAGTATATTTTATATCTAATTTATATTCGAGCCAAGGTTAGGGTTTTTCAATTGTGAAGGGAAATTATTTAACTCAATTTGTAGGCGAAGTATTTAAGATAAAATACGTATACTAAGCTGATTCTAAGCGAAATCCTACACATCGCAATAGAATTGACATTTTTTAAAAAGCCTGCTTAAAATCCTGTCGAGTATATTTTATATCTAATTTATATTCGAGCCAAGATTAGGTTTTTTCAATTGTGAAGGGAAATTATTTAACTCAATTTGTAGGCGAAGTATTAGAGATAAAATACGTATAGTAAGCTGATTCTAAGCAAATTCCCATAGATCGCAATAGAATTGACATTTTTTAAAAAGCCTGCTTAAAATCCTGTCGAGTATATTTTATATCTAATTTATATTCGAGCCAAGATTAGGTTTTTTCAATTGTGAAGGGAAATTATTTAACTCAATTTGTAGGGGAAGTATTTAAGATAAAATACGTATACTAAGCTGATTCTATAGATGCAGATGGTATATTGATTTTGGCCAGAAGTTTGCAACGCGCCTTAGGTGACATCTCCGACCATATAAAGTATATAAATTCTTAATCAGCAACAATAGGGGAGCCAAACTAGCCATGTCCGTCTGTCTGTCCGTCCGTCCGTTTGTTGCAACGCAAACTAGTCTCTCAGTTTTAGAGCTATTTTGATGAAACTTGGTATACATATTTCTTATTTCTGCACGTTGTAAATAAGTCGGAACTAGCCAGATCACACCGATGTATTGTATGGCTGCCATAGAACCTATCGGTCAAATTTTGTTATTTTTTAAGATAATGCTATGAAACTTTCCCAATAAATGTCTAAGTATGCCACTGAAAGGCTGTCAAACTATGATCGAAATTGGACAGATATATCGTATAGCTGCCATAGAACCTATCGGCGGACTTTAATCATTTTTCAATATATCGCTGTGAAACTTTCCCGATATATGTCTAAGTATGCCTTTTGAAGGCTGACAAAGTTTAATAAAAATTGGACCGATATATCGTATGGCTTCTATAGAACCTATCGACCGATTTAATATGTGGAGTAACTGAAATGGTATAAAACCTTCGGCGTCGAAAGAACCCATCCTTTCTTGTTTTACGTATACTCAATAATCCCTGAATATCGGTCCGAAGGGTGCCAACACATAAACCTAAACTTTTTACAAAAGTTATGATGAATCTAATGTGAAATAGGAAGTCCTGTCTAGAGTTTTACATCCACTTTGCAGTTTAATCCTGACCTAAACACTTATAATATTTTGAATCAATTTGAAAAGTTGAGCGAAGGGTGTCTTACAGTCAAGAACTCTCGTCGAAAGCTTTCGCTGCTTGTTGTCATTTAAATTGCGACCTTACTTCAAAAATCTCTATCTCTCTTTTCCATTCTTGCTTTCTCTTTCTCTTTCATGCTCTCTCCTACTCTCTCTTACACTCGCTCTTACACTCTCTCTCTCTCTTTCTCTCTTATCAGCAGCAGCCCTCAAAGCTCTTGCTGGCGCTTAAAAGCTTCATCAGTGCGAGCTGGCGATGCTGAGTGAAAGTTGTTCTCTGCCTCTGCCAATGCCCAAGGTAAGAGTAAACGCTGCTGCAGAGAGCAACAACAGCAGCAACAACAGCAGCAACAGCCGCTGCAGAAGCCAGCAGAAGCAGCAGCAGCAGCAGCATAATAAAAATCCATTTTTATAGTCCCGGCAACTGCGCTGCTGCTGCCGCAGCCGCTGCTGGGACTCACACAGCAACCACCCTGCCCAAAAAATAAAAAAGATTTACTGAAACGCTGCAAAGGGGTAGCGAGGGGGCTGGCGGGGCGTTACGGGGTGTTGATGCTGCTGCTGCTGCGGCTGTCGCTGCTGCTGTTCCTGGGGTGGCGCTGCCAAAATGTATGAAATTTTACTGCCTGCCAACGTCAACAGAAACTTCAAACTTTGCTGCTGCTGCCGCTGCTCAGCTTCTGTCGCTGTCACTGCCTCTGCCTCTGCCTCTGCTGCTGCTGCTGCTGATTGCCATTGAGTGAGCGCGTGGAATGTTGCCATATGCCGCCATATGTACATACCAAATTCTACTCTTGCTACGCTCTCTCTCTCTCTCCCTCTCCTATGTATCCCACTCTCTTGCTCTTGCTGTCTCTCTATCTATCTGCGCCCTTGCATGTGTGCGTGTGTGTGTGTGTCTGTGTGTGTGTGTGTGTGTCTGTGTGTGTGTGAGTTGTTTGCGTAGCACGCTGGGGTACAGTCTCTGCCAGCAGCGGCAGCGACCGCGACGCCGACAGCAGCAATAATGTCCGTCCCTTCATCCCAAGCGTCCAGACGTGCAGACTTTTGACTGTGTGGGGTGACCACTTTTTCGTGCTTGACGATGCTGCTGCTGCCGCTGCCGCCGCTGCTGCTGCTGCTGCTGCTGATGCTGCAGCATGTTGTTTTTGTTGCTGCCTTTTCTTTGATTGCCGCAAACAGGGTGACGCAGTAGTGGTCAGAATTTAGTTTATAGCTAAGCTAACTATAAGTCCCATTGCTAATAAAATATGTAATCTAATTTTTCAATAAAGTGACACCCTGTATATTGCTTTGATTCTAATAACTTATCCCACTAGGTCTTACAACATGATGTATATCAGCTTTTGCACTTTTTATTGCAACGACACACCCTGTATTTATTTACAATTTACTTGTACCGCAGCAATCACCCTGTATATGTCATATTCATAGCTTAACAACGTCTAATAGACAGCAATTTATATTTAATAAAGCCAAAAAAAACAATAGAAGAAACGTTGAAAAATGTGCGCCAAGTAGACGTACCATCTGACACCCTGTACGCAAATTAAACCTAACGTAAATTGAAATTTCAGCATGTTAATTAAGTGAAAGATTCATTTTTTAAGCAGCAACACCCTGTTTCATGTCACTGACACCCTGTATCTACTCAGCCTAAGAAGCTCTTAAGTCTGACCCACACATAAACACTTGCCTTCAATCATGTACAGTTACTTCAACAGCAACACCCTGTATAGTGGCAAAAATCGCAGCGCAAACACCCTGTATAGCCCAAACAAACAGTAATAGGCAACAATTTTGAGCTTTAATGAAGAGCAAAACTCAAAGGCAAAGCACAACACCCTGTATGCGAGCATATTTAAGTCTAACAAGCACATAAGCACTTTGGCTTCAAGCACATAAACAGCGAAATGGAATTAAGTTTGCATAGACCAAGGCAACGACGGGGCGGGGCAGGGCGGAGCGGGGCGGAGCGGGGCTGGGTAAAGCAAGGCAGCATCAACTCGCACAATTACAATAACAAGCGACGCCAGACGACAAAAATTGAAACTAGTGTAGCAAAACAACAACAAGAATGCACACTCGCACACACACACACCCATACACAAGCATACACCCGCACTGGCAGAGAGATACAAAGCACGTTAAACTTTTTTGCCAATGGCACAGAAAAAAAAAAAAGAAAAGAGAGAGAAAAGCGAGAAGAGCGAGAAAAGAAAAAATGGGTATGTAATTTATAATGTCCTTTGTGCGGCTGCTGCTGCTTGCTTTGTGCTGCTGGTGAAAAGTGAAAATAAGTATGCGCGCGACAGTCACACTGCATGTGTATGTGTGTGCATGTGTGTGTGTGTGTATGTGTGTGTTGTTTGTAAATGCCAAATACTTTGCCGCGCTGCTGCGTCGTTTGTGTCGGGCAAATAGTTAAAACTAAAATAAATTTAGTTGTTGTGACGGCACACACACACAGCGACAACACACACAGCGACAACACACACACGCGCATACACAGACAAAAGAAACGCCGCCATTTTCCGTGCCCCGATAAGTATGCAATGCTTTTGGCTTGGCTTGTCTTGCCTCAGCAGAAAATCTCATTATATTTGTTTTATTTTATTTGCTGCCACATCGTCAGTTTCTGCCGCTTCTTCTGTTCTCTTTCCCCCCCCCCGCCCAACATCTTCGCCTATGTCTTCTGCTGCCTCTTCTACCCACTTTGCTGCTTTACTGCCTTGCTTGCTTATTCTCTTTTTTTTGCTATTTCGGCTCGTTTTTTCTACCGTCTATTTCAATGGCTTGGCCAAAGTACTTTTGTCTCTCTATATATACCATATATATATATATGTATATATGTATATGGGGTGCATACTATGCGAACTGACTTTGCGCTGACCACGCCCACACAGCGTACGCCCATGCCATTGTCAACTACTTACTTACTACTTACTGCGTGCTTAGTTATTGTTTTACTGTGGCCTTTTGTTTCGAAATTATTAACAATGGACGTTGCCAAGTGAAAGGTGCTTTCTGAGACCAAAGCTGGTAATAGCATTTAATGCAGCTGCACACGCACACTAGCACACTCACACACACACACATACTCACCTGCGCGTGCACACACTCGCGCGCTTAGCACGCTGAGCTGCTTTGTTCTTTGTTCGCATTGTCATGTTGCAATGGCTGTTGCAGCCAACTCGCACAAACACACACACACACAGAAACACACTTGACTAACGAGACCAACACTTTGGCATCAGGCAGCATCATTATCATTTGCCTTCATTATCAATGTCCTCATCATCATCAGCAGCAGCAACAGCAGCAGCAGAGGCAACATAAGCAGCTTTATAAATGCTTCATTTTCCGTGTGTTTGTTCATTATTTATTTATTTTAGTAGCGCTTAATTTTCACTCATTGTCATTGTTGTTGTTGCTGTAGCTGTTGCTGTTGCTGTTGTTGCTTTGGCTTTTGTGGCCTTGTCCGCTGTCCGTTAGCTGCCCATCCCTCCATCCCTTTCCGTCTCTGACGTCTGCCACTCCATTTAATTGCAAAATTTTAAGCTAATGATCTAATTTCATATTTATATTATGGCATACTCTATTTATGGCACATTTACGCATTGTCCGTTTAAAGCATTTAGCTATACATTAATTTCGTTGGCTAATTTAGATGATAATAGGCAGGTGTACTATATATACTTTGGCTATATATATCGTGGTTTATGCGGCCAGGCTAATTGGTAAATCGTTTAAGCTTTTTGGCAATGAGATAGAATGGATTAAAACAATATAAATATGAGCAGCTGGTAAACAAGATTATATTTAGATATGATAAAGCTGATTGATTGGTAATCGATAGTCGATACATCTGCTTAAGTTTAACCAAGGTGAACTTTTGTTTATTTCGGAAAGGTCTTTGCATATCAAAAGTTCTCGAGATAAAGAGATTAAGCTCTGCTCTGCAAGGACTTGAACATATCGATAATCGATAGTCGATAAATCTGTTTAGGATTTACTATGGGGAATTTCTGTTTCCTTAAAAAGAGTTGCGTGGAAATTAAGGAATGGAATACATCGGTTCGCATTTTTTGCTTATGGTTTCCCAGGCTCTCTTTGGCTCAAACTTTAAAATGATAAATCTACTCTCAATTTAATTGAAATAGGAAAAGGACTTGCCCATATCGATAATCGATAGTCGATAAATCTGTTTAGGATTTACTATGGGGAATTTCTGTTGCGTGGAAATTAAGGAATGGAATACATCGGTTTGCATTTTTTGCTGAACAAGAATATATATACTTTATGGTTTCCCAGGCTCTCTTTGGCTCAAACTTTAAAATGATAAGTCTACTCTCAATTTAATTGAAATAGGAAAAGGACTCGACCAAATCGATAGTCGATAAATTAGTTCAGGATTTACTATGGGAAATTTCTGTTTCTTTAAAAAAAAGTTGTTTGGAAATTAAGGTAAAACTTAGGAAAACGATACATCGGTTTGCATTTTATGCTGAACAGGAATATATATACTTTATGATTTCCCAGGTTCCGTTGGGCTCAAACTTTAAGATGATAAATCTACTCTCAATTTAATTAATATAGCCTGAAAACTGATTAAGTTGAGAATTTAGCAGAAATCCCAAGTTCTCAACGACATCACATCATGCAATGAACAACAACCTAGAGAAGTTAGAAGATTCAAGTTCCCTTTTAGAATCAAACATCATGTGTCACTTTTATTTCACTTACATAGTAGGCATTCGCAACACACACATAAGTTTAATTCATTTCGATTTTTAGATTTATCCAAAAAAGAACGTTCCAACCCAAATATTCCAGGTGGTTATCCAATCGGATTCCGCGCTCGAAACATAAATTTGTCAACTAAATCGATGATCGGGCAATCATAAATCAACATAAGACAACAACAAATTGCGTACGGTGGGTCTTCCATGGCTACCTCGTACAATTCCAAACTAATCCAAGTCCTTTTAACTCCTAGAGAGAAACGGAAACACTCCAACATGACTTCAGGTCGAGTAAACCTCTCAAATCTGGCACTGGAGAATCGTCTGGTGGGTGGCAAATATCGCCTGCTCAAGTCCATTGGCAGCGGCTCGTTTGGCGAGATCTATCAGGGCATTAATACGCAAGATGGCAAAGATGTAGCGGTCAAAATTGAAGCAATCGATGTAAAGTATCCGTTGCTACGTTACGAATCTAAGGTGTACGAACAGATCGGATCGCATGCGGGATTGCCTACATTGATGCACTATGGCAGCGAGAAGCGTTTCAATGCCATGGTTCTCGATCTCTTGGGACCTTCACTGGAGGATCTATTCAATATATGCAAGCGACATTTCACACTCAAGACCGTGCTCATGCTCAGCGATCAGTTACTGATGCGCATCGAGTGTGTGCATCAACATCATTTCATACATCGCGACGTGAAGCCCGATAACTTTCTCATGGGCACTGGGCGGAACTGCAATAAGTTATATATGATCGATTTTGGACTGGCCAAACGCTATCGTGATCCCGTCAGTCTTGAACATATACCCTACCGTGAGGATCGCAATTTAACTGGCACTGCACGCTATGCCTCGATCAATGCTCAACGCGGCGTGGAGCAATCACGTCGCGATGATCTCGAATCGTTGAGCTATTGCATCATGTACTTCAACATGGGCAAGCTGCCGTGGCAGGGTGTTGTGGCACCGAACAAGCAACAGAAGTATGAGAAAATCTGGGAGATGAAGAACAGCCTGTCTATCGATGAGGCCTGCAAGGCCTGGCCCATTGAGTTTGCCGTATTCATGAAATACGCACGCAACTTACGCTTCCAAGACGATCCGGACTATGTCTATTTGCGCCAACTATTTCGCGTTCTCTTTCGCACACTCAATCATCACTTTGATCATGTTTACGATTGGACATTGTTGCAGCAGCAACAGCAGCAGCGTCGCGAGTTGAAGGATC
This sequence comes from Zaprionus ghesquierei, assembly GCA_018904095.1. Classification (NCBI taxonomy): domain Eukaryota; kingdom Metazoa; phylum Arthropoda; class Insecta; order Diptera; family Drosophilidae; genus Zaprionus; species Zaprionus ghesquierei. The sequence goes on along the minus strand of JAEIGP010000806.1, from coordinate 6,741,669 downwards.
GTGAGCCCAAGGAACGTGAACGCGAACGTGATCGTGATCGCGACAGGGAGCACGATCGTGTACGTGATCGTGAGCGTGAGCGCAATCGTCGCGATCATCAGCACCAGAATCAGGTCGAGGTGAAGCGCTCGCGTCGTAATCGGACTACCGAACTGAGCAGATCGCGCATCGATCGTGAACCGATCGGCGATGGCGTTAAGCCAAAGCAGAAGCAGCAAACCGATGATAAGCATCTGAAATAGAACGAAGAACATTCGAAGACGCCTCGCAAGCGCCTTATGCCTTAATTGTTGTGGAATCCAATCAAAATTTTGCTGAAAGAGAAAAAAACAAAAAAACAAAAACTAACGGAGAAGAGAAATGTTGATTTTATATTTCTGTTAAATCGTTTATATGCATATATGCCTGCATATATAATATATATAGTATATGGGTGTGTACTATGTATATATTGTTACATATATTTTTTGTTTTCAGTTGAGGGAGAAATTAAAAGAAAATAAGTGAATCACTTCCATTAGCGTCTTTCATTGTGCGTTTTATTATCTTGTTCACAACCAGAAGGAGAGCGAGAGAGAGAGGGAGAGAAAGAGGGAACTTTGTAGTGTAATTAAGTGTGTACCGCCTCGGGGTCTCCGGGGACTTTGGACCGCAGCTGTCAAATTGTCATGTCCTGCATGACGTGCTGCCAACGAGGCTATATAAGTTTCTGAGCTGATGCGGGTTTATTTTCTCGCTAGTTATTTATTGAGTGGCAGGTACAACCCACGCGAACCAACCAACACACACACACACACACACGCACGTGCATAGACTAGCACACACACACACACACACTCAGCCATAACAGCTGAAAAAACACTTGCAAGTTATGCGAAAACAAAATAAATTTTACAGCAGCATCCAGCACGCTTTTTTCTACTTCCTCCACACCCCCGCCTCCTTCTTGGCCAAACACGAAACGAAAACAAACAGCAGGCACACAATACACTGGCAAATAGTTTATCCTCGACCGCAGGAACAGAGAAAAAAAATGTGCACAATTTTTTCTTCCTCTTTTTTTTGCCATGGAAAAATAAGTGGAAAAGTTTTCCGGGAAATGCTTTGACGGCCATGCTTAGTTCTGTTAAAGACGGGGTCGCGTCGCACCTGCTGCCAAATTAAATTGCAAAATAAAAGCGAAACAGAGAGAGAGAGAGAGAGAGAGAGAGAGAGAAAGAGGGAGCTAGCACAATAGTTGAAAGCGAGAGAAAAACAGTCAACTATGGCTATGACAGACGGGCAATTTCAATAATTTATGATGCCGCCGGGAAGGACGGCGAAATCATTTTGACATTTCTCTAGCAATTTTTCCAGCTTGGGAAAAACTTTGTCCGCTGCAGCAGTGGAAAACATAATTAAGTGTCGTCTTGAGCGCCGCCAGTCCACGGAGTTCCCGCGACGTAGTCGGAGGAGTTGTTTTCCCCTTTCTCCTGCTGCTCCTCGTCGTGGTCCTCGTCGTGGTCGTCGTCATCTTTGTCGTTGTAGACGTGGCAAACAGTTGATGAACAGCGAGAGAAACGAGTAGAGAAAGTTGTAGGCGGTTGTGCACGACCAATAGTTATGCTGTAGTAGGTATAACTTATTTATAATAGTCTATAAAGCGCAGCAAAGCATAACTTGCATAACTTTTGTGTTTATTGAACGATCTTAAGAAAATTTTTAGGATAAATGTAGAAAACTGTAGGCTATATCTATGCCACATATGCAAGCTCTAACATGCAAGCTGTTCATTACTGACTGACTGACAAACTGGAAATATCTTGTAAAGAAGTAGACCCAACAAATTTTAAAATGCATCAACGTCTCTAAGTCAGCTCATCTTTTATTACTTTTCAGCATTAAAAACTCATTTTATATTATTTGCAACAAATCAATCTACTCATTTCCCACCCACTCTCATGCCATAAAGGGTATAGCGAAAGTTGCAAATGCCAAGAGATACTCGCGAAACGGGCCACAAGAGGCGACCAAACTTGCAACGCATCGTGACAACTGACAAGCGGTAAGTGAGGCCGAAAAGAAATGAAGAAAATCCTGCCACATAATCCTGTGCAGAACATGCTCGAGCAACAGAAGGAGTAGGAGGAGAAGCAATACATGCAAAAATATCGTATCGTATCGAGCTACTCATGTCATACGATACCCTGAGCCATTGCGATGCCAATGCACTGACAGTTGGTCTGTCAGCATATGATAAATTATATGGCACAATGTCTGACAGAGAGAGGACAACGCGACGACTTGCTGAAATGATGTGCTATGGAAATGGAAAAGCCAATGTGTGTGTGTGTGTGTTGTGCCACCATGGCTTCTCTGTGTAAGTGTCTGATGTGCCTGTACACGTAATGTAATTGCACAATTCGTTGTGTGCATGCCAAATAGGTGTTTATTTAATTTGCCAAGTGAATGTGCCACGTAGCCAGGTGCCTTCTGCGAATGCTGCAGGTTGCCCGTTGCCATTTCCATTCGCCCAACGACTGATTTAATGCGACAATTCCAAGTATTTTGTAGCAGAGTCGAGTCTAGTTTGTCTAAGCTTGACAGCACGATTGAGAAGCGGACAGTTGCGACAGAGCGAGAGAGTGCTGCTAAGCTTATTGAATTGCCAAGTGGGTAACGCATGTGGGGAACACAAAATGCTCCAATTAAAGTGAATGCTGGGTAAATATTTGTGGGAAAAATTAAACTTGCAACAATTTAAATTTCAAAATAGTTTCTTAACTTCGGATTTAAAAGGAAGCGGAGAGAGTTGTGTCAAGAAATATTTAAACTAGATTGATAAGTTAATTCCCTATTCTTTCTCAATTACTCAGTCAATATTTATCTATATATTACTCTTCCTTTCTCTCTTCTCTGCCTCAATTTGTTACTTTCTCAACTTCCCCTTTAAAACTTCAATATTTAATTTCCCCTTCTCCCCTTCTTACTTTAATCACAACTTTCAACCTCGAAGAGGCAACTTAAAATAAATTAAACTTAAAAACTCTTTACAAATCCGAAACTGCAGCAACTTCCCGCAGCTTAATGCAACTAAAAGGGACAGCAAAAGAGCAAGAGTGGGTGGGAAGATAGAGACTGACTGACCAACTAGCTTATGCTTAAATGAGACAAAAAGAGCTTGGCAGATAAGCGTGCACTAAGAGTGGAATTAGCACAAAAACCTAAAATTGTGGAATTATCATTTGTGCAGGAGCAAGCAAGGTGCTTAACTTGCTGCCAGGCGACTAAAGAGGGGGCGTGCCAGGGGGCTTGTAATCTATTTGAGCTGTGCCCGACTGCTGCTGTTGCTTGTTGCAGACACCATCAACACGTAGCAGGAATAGTAGCAGCAAAAATAGTTTGTGCAACGTGCAAAACGCAAAATGAGATAATGTAAGCCAAAAACCAAAATTTCAAGTAGACACACAGACAACTCCCCGAGCGGTTCTTAAAACACACACCCCTCAACTACTTTAAAGTTTTCACTCAAATAATTGCTTTTACGGGGCAACTAATAGACAAAATTCTTGTCGGAGCTGGGAGCTGGGAGTCGGCATAATCCATTTGCCACGGCGTAGAATTTTGCCAGCTTTTTTCTTTTTCTGTTTTTGTTGCCAACTCACTTTGTGCCTTGTGCGCTTTGAATTATTTATTGGGAAACAGTAGCAGCAACAGCAACAGCAACAGCGCCACAGCTGGCAGCAGCAGAGCTGGCAACAGCAACGCCAACAGCGACGGCAAAGAAAGTAATTATGTGTAACGTGGCGTATGCGCAATGCTGCTGCAGCAAGAGAATTAATTAGTTTGCCAGCTGCAGCTGCTTTGCCTGCTTTTGTGGTTGACAAGCCGAGCCGATAATGAATCGATTCGTTTTTGACTAAGCTGCGGCCAACAACAACAACAACAACGCAGCAGGTGCGCTTAGCCCACACTAAGCAGATTTCACTGTCTGTTGGTCAGAGATTGAAATGGGGGGCAGGCAGAGGGTCGGGAGAGGGGGGAAGAGAAGAGAGAACTCACTCTTTGAGCCGAAATAACGTTGTCTAAACGTAGAAGCACTCACAGCAGGCCTGTCGAGCAGAGACACAGCTCGCATCGAATGTCATTAAAATAAAGACAAGACAGGCTTGTCAGTTTTGGGGACGGAGGGAGGGCGAGGGGGGGAAGCAGTCACTCAAGATGCCCGTCCAGCCGGGTTGGGGCTGCCTTGGCAGCATCATGTTGAGAGCTCATTAAAACGAATACGAATTTAATGGTACTTAAAGCGGAAATTGCCTGGGAAGTTTCCGCCATGGTAAGCACACAAGCTGCCGCAGCAGCAGCAGCAGCGACGAACGCGGCGACGGCAGCATCAGCAGCGTCAGCAGCAGCGGCAGCGGCAAATGGCGCTGAGTACAAGTTGAGATCGAAGGCCTCGCAGCAACAGCAACAACAACAACAACAACACCAACAGCGGAGGCAACAAAGCTTTTACGAGCTGAAAACTATTAGTGGCAACAACAACAACAGTTTTCACAGCTCAAGCTCACACACACACAATCACACACACAGGCACACACAAAGACGCTGTCACACACTCACATTTGGCTCACCTGTGCTTCGCTCTTTTTTGCCAAATACCTTTGTGTGTGTTTGTTTGTGTGTGTGTGTGTGCCGCGCCAAATGAAGCCATCGCCGTGTAGCATAACGGCACAAAGCCGCGCTGCATGCCGTGCACAACAACAACAGCAACAACAACAACAACAAGGGCAACAAAATAACAATCGCAATAGCAGCTAACAAAAAACAACGTTGCAAAAGTGAAAAAAACAGCAGCAGCAAAGAAGATTGGGTAAGACTGAGATGACTTTTATATGCCCTGTAATAAGAGATGAAAAACAAAAAAGAAAGGCTACCTTCGACACGCCGAAGGTTTTATACCATTGCAGTTACTCCACATATTAAATCGGCCGATAGGTTCTATGGCAGCTTAACGATATATCTGTCCGATTTTAAAACTTGCATAGCATTTAATGGACATACTTAGACATATAACAGGAAAGTTTCATAGCGATATCTTGAAAAATGCTTGAATCGGACGATAGGTTCTATGGCAGCTATACGATATATAGGTTCAATTTCGATCAAATATTGACAGCCTTTAATTGGCATACTTAGAGATATATTGGGAAAGTTTCATAGCGATATCGTAAAAAATAACAAAACTCGACCGATAGCTTCTAGGGCAGCTATACGATATATCGGTTTAATTTTGATTAAATTTTGACAGCCTTTAATTGGCATACTTAGAGATATATTGGGAAAGTTTTATAGCGATATCTTAAAAAATAACAAAATTCGACCGATAGGTTCTATGGCAGCTATACGATATATCGGTTTAATTTTAATCAAGTTTTGACAGCCTTTAATTGGCATACTTAGAGATATAGTGGGAAAGTTTCATAGCGATATTTTAAAAAATAACAAAATTCGACCGATAGGTTCTATAGCAGCTATACGATATATCGGTTCGAACCGGCTCGTTCCGACTTATTTACAGCGTGCAGCAATAAAAAACATCTGTACCAAGTTTTATCAAGATAGCTCTAAAACTGAGAGTTTAGTTTGCGTTGCAACAGACGGACGGACAGACGGACATGGCTTGTTCGACTCCCCAACTGATGCTGATTAAGAATATATATACTTTATAGGGTCGGTGAGATCGCCTAAGGTGCGTTGCAAACTTCTGGCCAAAATGAATATACCTTCTGCAATGGTATAAAAATTATGAGCTGACTTCAATTGATATTAATAAATATTCATAAATTACTAAAGCAATTCTAGATAATAAATTTCTTCATACCTTAAGTTTTAAGTTGGTAACTAATATAATATTCGTAAATTACTTAAGCAGTTCTAGATAATAAATTTCTTTATACCTTAAGTTTTTAGTTGGTAATTAAGCGTAATGAAACTTCTCAACCTCACCTTAAATTACCTGCCCGAATGCCACGCGACATCAAGTACACCACACAGACTGCACTGCAGGGTGCTTAAGCAGCAGGTGAAACCAGAGAATAGAGAACAGAGAACAGAGAAGAGCGAACAGCGAACAGCGTAGAGAAAACTGGGCAAAACAAAAGCAGCGGCAACTGTAGTAACTCCTGCTGACGCGGCGCAAAAAGTGCGACGCCATTTTGAGACGAGGACGCACAAAAGTATGCTATAATTGAATGTTTGTTTGCGCGCCGTGCAGTCAGGTGTTTATGCGGCTGTCCGTGGGTGTGTGTGTGCAAGCATATGCATATTTTTAGACATTGCTGCATGTTTGTGTGTGGGTGTGTGTGGGTGTGTGTGTGGGTGTGTGTGCATGCAAAATGCTGGAAAATTCGCTGCGCATACGATATGCATGTCAGCAGCGCCCATAATGGCAATACGATTGTATGTGTACTTTGAGTTTTCAATTTCAGCTTGCTGCGGGCAGACACAGCACAGTGAATTGAAAGAGAGAGAGAGCAAGAGAGAGCAAAAGAGAGGGAGCAAATGAAACATAAGACAGTCAGCGCGAGCGAGACAGTGCGATTGTACATGCTGCAGGCTACGGATTATGATGCGTATAGAGCCAGGCACATGTTCACGCCGGTTTGGCTTGTTATGCGCGCTACGTGAAACATTGCCACCAAAAAAAATAAAAGCTAGATAGCTTACGCTCAGCATTTGTCGAATATTCAATACCTTTTCTAAGCTAAACTCTTATTTATTTATATATATTTTTTACTTATTTTGGGAAAACGTGAAAAAGAGTTTAGAAAAGTAGCTGGCAAATAAGCTGAAGAAGGGATAAAAAAGAAGCTGAAAAAGGAGTTCGAAATAGAGGAGAATCAAGTTAACTCCCATAAATGTTCTTGAGTGCATAACAAACTCCTCTTCTAAATCAATATACCCGCTGCTAGGGTATACAGCGCAGAAAACCATAGGAAAAACCCGTGCAAAAACGCAACCTCTGAAAAGTCCGAATCAAATGCTTTTTGCTAGCTGTCGAGTCGACAAAACTGCCGTCAGGGCAAACAGAGTGCAGCGGAAAAGAAAACAACACAAGCTAAATCCATATTGAGATGAAAATTGATTGTGAATTTCTGACTCAAATTTCCAAACGGAAATGCTGCTCTAGATGCCACATCCAGATAAAAATGCATATGCGTATGCAGAGAGCATAGTGTGCATATTCTACAAGCATAAACTATATAAAAGTAATAAGTAAAACTTACTGGGTATCTACCAGCCGCGTGCACTCGCTTAGGATTTGAAGAGTCTGAGCAGATTTTGAAAATTTATAATTGTAATGGTCAACACAAGCAGGCAACACAAGCCCAAAAGACGACGTATAGCTACCATAACAACCAAGCACCCATGCACACACATACGCAGCGCACACACGCATACTCGTAGCCAAGTTTGAAGTGCACTTAGTTGCCAAAAAGTTAATAAAAATAAGTGCCTCTTGGCCATTGCCAAGCAGCAAGCAAGCAAAGCAGAGTCAGGGAGGGAGCAGCATATGAAGTGGCTGGAACGAGCTGACCGGACCTCGACCCGTAGCCATGGTCGGACCGACATAAGTAATTTAGATTGCCGGCAAGAAGGTTTGCCACACTCGACCAGTTGCACAGCAGCAGCAGCAGCAGCTGTTGTAACTGGCCCCCCTCCAACACATACTTGAATCGAGCAGGAGAAATACAAGAAATACCGCAAACTTGGAGAAATAATAATAACCATCTGCTGTAGCCAAAGCAAAAGCTCGTGTCAGAGCCATAGCCAGAGCCAGAGCCAGAGCCAGAGCCAGAGCCAGAGTTAAGCCAAGCAGAAATCTACAGTCGGCAATTGACAATAATTGCGCTTGGGCAAAAACAATTTTTGAGGTGCTGAAAAACATTTTTCTCTCTCTCGCTCTCAATGCGAGAATTTTTCACATTGTTAGCTGAGAAAATTCAGAGGAAAATTCAAATTAAAATAAATAACAGCAACAGCACGCACCAAGAAACATGCGAAAAATTGAGAAAGAAAGTAAGAATGAAACGATTTCAAAGAGTTGCTGCACGTGCACGTGCGTGAACTTTGGCCCATTTAAGCGGAAATTTATGTGGCCAACTTAATAAAGCCAAGGCAAGGAAAATGTGCCAACTACCCGAAAAGCGGCGTGCGAAAAGCCGCACCGGCTAAGACCCCGTAATCGCATTTCTAATTAAGTGCGAATTTTCAGCACACGCGCTTTACTCTGTCCCACGTCTTGCCTCTTCTTCTTCGTCCTCGTCCTTTTGCCCACCCACGCAAATTGTGTTGTCGCCTAGTTTATTTCTTCTGAATCGCATTTTTTTTTCCTCCTGCGCAAGCTGAATTTAATTAAATTTCTACACTTCAAAGCGTGGGCAATGTGTAAAATGTCCCCAGAACCCCATACCATGCATCCTCCTGCCATTCCCCCTGACTAGTCAAAACGAAAGAAGCCAAGTTGGCAGAAGGCGACAGAAAAGAAAAAATTGTATTTTCAACAAGTGTGAAGGCGGGAAGTACTTGACGACCAGATGCCCTGCTCGACAGGGTATGGGCAAATTAAAGATACTTGTATAGGGGACAGAGAAGACGATAAGGACGTGGGTTGCTGGCGCCTTAAAATATTACAACAATTTAAAGTTCAAACACTTTATAAATTAAAATTTAATATTTGAGTAGAATTATTGATTAAGTAATTAAAATAAAATTATAATAATAATAAAACGTAATTGAATTATTCAAACAATTAAAGCTTAAGCTTTATACAGCAAATTCGGAATTCTAGAAAAATTATTTATGAAAGAATGATAAAAATGAAATATAAATTGAAATTTTGTAATAATTAACAATTAAATAAAATTCAACTACTTAATAAATTAAAATTTAAGATTTAAGTAGAATTATTGATTAAATAAATAAAATAAAATTATAATAATAAAACGTAATTAAATTATTCAAACAATTAAAGCTTATTCTAGAAAAATTATTTATAAAAGAATTACAAAAATGAAATAGTAAAAAAAATTTAAATAAAAAAAATGTCAACTTAAAAACTTTCTACAAAATATTTTATATATTAATAGTTAATTTATTTTATTAGATAATTTAAAGGTCTGAGAAATGTAGAAAAATTAGAAAGAGCTTTAAATATACTATAGAAGTTTTCATTAAAGCATTCCCTTTGAATTATATAGTATTATTATATAATGCTGCCGCAAAAAGTGCATCCAACTGACTTACAAGCAAAGTGCATGCCGTCTCAAAGAAAACGCAGATACCTCCTTTAGTCTATTATCTACAATTTTGCTTACTTACAACTTACCTTTCTCATCCGTTTTATGAGCGAGAACACATAGCGTGATAGAGAGTAGGAGCGAGGCAAAGTAATGCTTGCTACGGGAAAAAGGAAATCATCATTTTTTTCCTCATTCTTTTTAGCTTTCTTTTTTCTTTGCCTTCGTTATAGTCCCTTGCTTCCCGCACAACTTTGTTTCCTTCAGGTTACAAATTGTTGAAGCTGCTGTTTCTGTTTTCTGTTTTTGCTTTTGCTGTTGCTTTGCTGTGCTTTCTTTTCTCGGTTTGCGCTTTGCTTCCTTTACTAATTAATTTCGATTCATTGAGCACTTTACAAGAAATTACACACCCACTCGACGCCCGCTCGGATGCCAGTCCAGGACGCTCTCAGCGCCTTACAAGCCACTCCCGACTCCCCTTCCACCTCCCTCTCGCTTCTCTCGCTCCCACCGCATTCCGCACTGTGTTTTTTCATCATTTTTCAAGTCTCATTCCGCATACGATGCCGATTGCCATTGCATTACGTTTTATACTATTGCTCGGTGAGTTCATTTCTTTTTGCTCTATCTTTCTTTCTCTTTTCTCCACTCTCTCTCCCCTTCTTTCAAGCTAGTGGCATAGCAAGTTAGCGGAGCCGGGCGCAGCTTCAAAGGCAGCCTCTGAATGCGCCAACAAATGAGCGTTTCAAATTGTTGCCAACAAATTTGCTGCCATTGAAGGAATTGCTTGAACAAGCTTGGATGCGAGTGAGATGCCAACATCACGCAACAGTGTTAGAAAGACAGAGACGGAGATAGAGTGAACAAAAAGAGAATAACGTTATAAAGGAATATCGAAGCGGAATCTACAGCAATAGTAGTCGAGCTGCTTTGTGTGTAGGTGTCGTATACGTGTGCATACTCGTGTAAGCGTGTCAGTTACATTTCGTGCGCTTTCTTCGCCCCGTTTCATTGCGTTGCCCTGCGCCTTATCGATGTGTCAATTAAATGGTCTTAATCTAATGCATGTGTTAGATGTCCGCATTAAGTAGCCTCTGCTCAGATCTGTCCAGCTCGGCTCAGCGCTGCTCGCCTAAGTCCTGCTCGCCGATGCAGCCTGTCAAGCTGCTAGCCCCGAGAGCTGCTGCTGCTGTCCTTGACTAAGCCATGTCAGCGCCAGCTCCAGCTCCAGCTGCTGCAACAGCGTGGGCAGCTTACACAGTTATGCATTAAATAATTGAACAAGTTGTGCAAGTAAGTCGAAAAACTTAATCCTTGAAGCTGCTTTAAAAGCAATCTTCAAATTCTCCCAACTGTGGCGCAAGAAAAGTTTACCTAACTTTATTGAAATCTGAAAACAATTATATAAATTATATAGTTTTCATTTTGCAATCGAAAAACAAGTTACGAAAGCTACAGTCAAACGCTCCCGATAGTCAAATACCCTATGGCAATGCTGAAAAAACACGTTACAAACATGTTAAACAAATTATTTTCAATAGCTTTGTGGTTTATAGTCCAATCGGATTGTTATTTGGAGGATAAATTTATGATGTATTCATCTAAAATGCTGTAACTCTAATTCTTTTCTTAATATTCGCAAGATTTAGCTTTTAGCAGTAGGGTATAATATTTTGTATATTTATATTTACCATTTGCCTTTTCGTTTCTCTTTTTCGCCTCTCTCTCTGTAAGAATATTTGCTACAATTTTCATTTGAAAATTGCCATATTTATTCAAACTCAAGGCTTTGCGTACAATGTTCTACCCCAACATATTTGCACACATTGTTTGGTCACTGTTAAATTAAAAACAAGAGCGTATTGCACATACGATACGATATATACGAAATACCTCCCTCGCAGCAGATGGGCCCCCTTAAAATAGCTCAGATGCCAACGGCACATGTGCAAATTGCTGGGCAAACTTTGCATTAACCGAAAACCCGCAAAAACCTCAACAGCCGCACGAGCACAGGAGCGGATCGCGGGGGGGGAGCGGTAGGTTGCGAAAGCGAGAGAGAAAGGCATGTAATAAAAATGTACAAAATAAAAATTAAATACCGTGTATAAAAATATATATAAAAAAAAGAGAAAACGGAAATAAAAGCACAATGTCAGAGATGGCGTGAGGGGGGGGTCATGGGAGAGAGAGAGAGAGGGAGAAAGCGAGTTGCAAGTGTGGCTGCCCGGGCAATTGCGAAAAGAAGCCGCATCTACCAAAAAATGTATTAAATTTTCAGCGTGCTCATTAAAAAAATATTAAAATAAAATTTCTATGGCAACGTAGACACACACACACTCGCACACACACACACAGACGCACACACACACACACGCAGACAATCAAGCAGACAGACAGAGAGCGAGACACACTCGTGTACTAATAATGCCCACATGTATTGTGAAAAATGAAAATAAAAATGCGAACGCGTCTGCCTGATGGCAAAAACATGAGAGTTATCTGCCCTCTCGCTCGCACGCCCCGGCAGTGTAGAAGGGTGGACCGGCAGCGCATTAAAATTGGCATCACACACACACACACAGAGGCAGGCAGGCAGACAGAAGCGCATTAAAACAACGCCATGTTGCGCCACGCCCAGTGGGCGCAGGGGCCGACGATATGTGAATATCAAGATTTAATTTAAAGTTAACTAAGTAAGATTAAGCTTTAGCATTGCACACACATACACACACACACATACACACACACACCACCACACGTGGCCATTTGCAGGGTGCAAATGTGTGCGAGGCCAGGCCAGGAGGGGCGGAAGACTGGGCGCTTCGTACTCGTATCAAGTAGAGCAGAAACTCTTAATAAAGCAATTGCCGCTGGCAGTCAAAAAGTAAACGTCGACTGCGACGTTGACTGCAACGCCAGCTGCGACGTCGTGCGGCAACCTGATTACACCAGGATGGGGAGACGGCAGGGGGGCGGAAGGAAGGGCGGCAGCCACGTTGGTTGGGGTTGGTCCAGGGCCACGACCTCAAGCATCCATGTGTGTGTCTATAATGTGTTTATATGTATTCCTCTTTGTGTGAGTGTGTGTGTGTGTGGTAGTCTGTGTGGGTGTGTGTGTGCTTGAAGACCTTTTTTCGAGAACCCTGACATAGCGGCAGTTCGTTTGGCCACTTTATAGAGCCCTTCGCCTGGCTCGTTTAGTTTGGTTAGTTGGCCGTGGGGAAGGAGGGTGGGGCTGCTGTGGCTGCACTGTGTGCTCAACTATATGTACATACATTTGAGTGTGTGTGTGTGGGTGTGTGTGGGTGTGTGTGTGTGCGACTGCAATTGAAACTTTGCACGACGCCCAGAAATATCAACTAACCATAATTATATATTGAATAGCGCAAGCAGAAGAAATTCGAAACGCCAAGCGAAGCATAACCAACTATGAACTGAATTTAATTAGCTTTTCAGTATGGATTGCAATGCACAGTGGTGCCAAACGTAAAGATAACTTTGAAATTTCATTAGTCATTATAGAATTTCAAAGTTAATTACAATTTAATCAATTTAATTTAAGCAATTTAATTTAGAAATCTTTACGAAACTTAACAAACAAAATGACGTAAATTATTAACATTTTGTTAAATAATTCAAATACAAAAAAATAAATAAAATTACAGTTAGAATAGTTTTTTCTTCGCTTCAAAATAAGTTTTTATTAAAAAAAAATATATATTTTCATATTTTCTATGTCACATTTCATATTTTATTTTAAAATAACATTTAAGCTCGTAAGACCATGAATTTTTTCCAAGATATTTAATCCAATCACAAATTTAATTAGTGTTAATTAAAAATAATAGAAGACTCTTTAATTTTAGCAAAATATTTTCTTAAAATTTTCATATTTAACTAGTTTGTTCTCAAATTTTAATATTTTATAGTTTTACCAAAACATTTTCCTAACTTTTACGATTAGAAAAAGTTGTTCATTAATATGAATATTTTCAAATTTAATATTTGTTTATCATAACACACATTTCTATTAATTAAACTAAATTTTCCAAACCTTTTTTTCGTAGCAAAAAAATTACTTCTCATCACACTGTGCAAACGCGTTGCGACAAGAAAATCTGTGCAGCAAAAGGCAAATTACCCAGCGACAGCATATTATTTGCAGCAGCAGCAGCAGTCGCAGCCAGGCAACGGCAACGGCAACGGCGACGGCGACAGCAACGGTTGGACACATGAAATACAGCTTCCACAGGCATGGACAGCAACAACAAGAACAACAACAACGACAACAACAACGACAACAACCACTGCGTTGCTAGCTTTAAAGCAGCCGGCAATGATGTTGGCTTGGCATGTGTATGCCGAAATCCTTTTATTATTATCTTTATGCCAGCTATCTCTTTCGCACACGCTGGCGAAACGAAAACGAATTTAATGTAAACATAAAATCAAGTTTTGGCCAAGCTAGTTTTGCATTTTATAATGAGCGTAAAGCGCGTGCAGCAGCCGGAGGAGAGGAAGGGGAGGTGATGAAGATGATGAACAAACCCCGCAAACGCGTGCCTTGTCTCCGCCCTCGATTAGGGTTGATGAGTGCGATGCGAGGCAAGTTGAGGCGAGGGTCAGGGGCTGAAGGCCGCTGCTGGCAATGCCAAAGGGTGCAGCTGGGTGATTACACTGTCTGCCCTGTCCTCCCTTCGTGCAGCATGTGCTGCATTTGATGATGCTTGGCTGGTCTCAAGCCTGACATTGCAGCAAAAGGCCAACTGAAAGAGAATCGTAGCGGGAGTGGTGGGTGCAGGGGTGGCAGCTGACAGGCACAGATACACACAGACACACACACACACACACACACACACACAGACACACACAGATGCTGACAGAGCGACAGCCCGGGGCCTTAATAGTGCGGACTACGGATCAGGAACTGCCCTTTGTGCTTTGTCAAAGGGAAATTTTATATGATTTTTAATGCTTCGCGCTTCATAAAAATGTTGCCGTAGCAACAGCGAAAACAGAATGCAAATAAATTGGCTTCACATGGCTTCACAGTAGCCCGAAGCCTTTAAGCCAATTTCTTTTATGTTTATGGACAGTTTTCCAAGCATTCGCTTTCGCTTGCTGATTAAAGCGCATCAAAATGTCCAACAATTTTTGTTGAAAAGTATCCGCAAAATTTACATGACAAAGTTGCCAGGCCAACAATTTTGTTTTTCCCCTCTCTCTCTCTCTCTCTCTCTCTCTGTCTCTAATTTATGCCAAAATATTTCAAAATTTGCATATTAGAACGATTTCTATAGAGAAAAAATACTGTCAACGGTTTGTGTAGTAATCCCTGGCAAAAAACTAAAACCAAACCCTAACAGAAAAAAAATAGGTTCAAACAAGTTCGACATGTATCTCCATTTTGCACAAATAAAATTGCACTCAATTTCCCATACATCGAGATTTATCTCTTGCGTCAGGCTTGCACCCAACTGTGTCAAACTGTCCAAAACAAACGAAATAGAACTCATCACATGGTTCACCAGAGAGCATTATCGATTTCTTCTCGTGCTGACTTATTAATCTGCAGTTGCGTGTCCAAACGAATAGTCCGATTGCGATTTGCGCCAGTACGGGTGGCGGGAAGCGGGTGGCAGGGTTGAGAGTATTAGGTAGGGTTGCAACTGTTTGTTTTGGCAAAAAAAAAAAAAAAAAATACGGACTGTGCTCGATCCATTAAGAGATTATGCAACAGCAAAGCAAATGTTTGAATAAAGATTATTTTAAAGCGAAAAGTTTCCAATTTGTGTGTGTATGTCTTTTCGTTGATTTATAAAATGTACGATATACAGAAAAATTATATAACCTAGTGTATTGGACATATCAAAGGAGAAGAAAGAGTTGATTAGACAGTTAGCCTAGCTTAGCTTTATAAAGAAGTTAGGCCGGTCTCTAGCTTAAAATCAAAAATAAATATTTAATTTTTAAATTGTCTTTATTTTAAATTAAAAACTTAGAATTGTTAAGGTCGTCAAAACATTAACATTCATTCTGCGTTAAAATCGTTTCATTTTAACCAAAGTTATGGTTGGCGAAAAATTAGATTCAGATTTATTGCATACCAAAATTTTAGTTTATTTAACAAGATTTTCCAACAAATATTTAATATTATTTAAATCAGAATTAACACTTATTTCTTGCCAACAATAACCACAGTAACCGATTAAAAAAAAATTAAAAGACTTCAAGTTGTAAAAATAAATAATTTATTTGTAAAATTATTAAAATCTAAATAAATGAACAATTTTGAAATTATCTTTATACATTTTTTAAGATAAAGGATTGCTTAGGGTTTTAAAACATTACCAAAATTCGATCGTGTTTTTATTATTAAGTTAAAAGATAGAGATAAAATGTTACATTAGAATTCTATGAAATATGTTACATTGTCTACCTTCAATTTTGCCAGGGTATTTCAAACGATACCCATTGTTTTGATGCACATTCACGCACATCATGTGAATATTTAATTAAAGCGCATGGCAATAATTTTCATATTTAATGAAGCAACACCTCATGCTCAGCAAGTACTCGCGCATACAGTGGGTGCAAAAAAAAATGCGAACCACAGCGCATTAACAGTTGCCTGGCAACCGACAGACTCGGTTGTTGTCTCGTTATGCATGGCAAGAGTAAAACCAATTAAAAATAAAACTGTTTGAATTCAAGCGAAATGAATGAACCAAAAAAAAAAAAAACCAAAAATTAAATATAAATATAAATAAAAAAAAAGCCAAGTACAGCAACAAAATGGGATGGTAGAAAAAGGGTAATAATACGCGCATTAAAAACATTTACACCCGGGAGCAATAAACGCTTACGCAATTAAATTGTGCACGCAAAATGGCCGGGCCGGAACCGAAATGGAAATGGAAATAAAACATATAAAAATGGCGAAATAAAACAGGAAAAATATGGCCTAAAGCGCAAGGCTCAAAATTGCAGCTTAATTAATGCGAAATCAAGTGCAGACCAGAACGGGGGAACGGCGCAAATAAGCCCGATTTATAAATATAAACAGGCAGATTTTTTATGAGCTCCGCATTATAACGGTATTTAACAGTCTAACGCCAAGTTTCACGCACTTGATACGCCATTAAAATGTTGATTTAGTGGTCTGCAAAATTTTCCTCGAATTTTGCAAGAGTTTGTCAATTTTCCGCCGCATTTTATTGCTTGATTTCTCATGCGTATTATTTCAATTTCATTTTCAATGGAATTATTTGATATACTAGATGTACATATACTTATATACGTATATATGTAGCTGTAAGTCAGCTTTGCGGCAGAAACCCTTCGGAAACGCGCATTCAAATTGGGAAATTGGCTTCGCGCACACGTCAGATCTATGTCAAAGTATTTTTGTGGTTTGTGTTCTCTGCGCCACCTGTCGAAACATTTTTTCGTTTCCACAATTTTCAGAATTTTCCCCTGCCACAGATAGGGCAAATATTTAATGATGGACCGACGCGCGTTGCACAGATGTCAATTAGGTAAATGCCAGGACTATTTAGTGCCTGCCAATCCGCTTTTATTAGCGAGCAGGAGGGAGTGGGCGCGAGAGAGAGAGAGAGAGAGGGAGCCAAAGTTGCCGCAGGGCGGGAGCGTGTCGTCTTATTAGGGAATATTTATATATATTTTTTTTATTTGCGCTAAGTATGCAGCATGCCTGCCTTACACAGCGTACAGGGTCCTTTTGCCTGGCGGCGCGGTCGTCTTGCAGTTGCCTCATTTTCATATTGCTTTCTGCCGGCTCATCATAATATTGCGTGGGGTGCGCGAGGCCGAAGTGAGGCCGGCAAGTGAGGGGTGCGCTTTCTCCCCGGGCCATTCTTCAGTGTCAAAGCCAGCACACACACACACGCACGCACACCCGCACACACACACTCGCTTAATGCGTGTCGCTCACATTTTATGAGCTGTCGCAAAGTGCGAGATGGCAAATGGCGAACAGAAAAAGCAAAAAGGAAGTGCGCGAGCTCAGCCAGCTGTGACCAGCATCGCAAATAAATGAAAAAACTTCAAGCCGAAATCCAAGCCAAGGGAGCAGAAAAAAAGCAGCAACAACAACAACGACAACAACGCAGGACAGCTACAACAACTGCTGCTGCTGCTGCTGCACGAGCAGCATGTGAACATAGGTAGAAAGTTATTGGTCATGTTTGCGTCCCTTCTTTCGCCCTTCTCCTCTCTCTCTCTCTCTCTCTCCCTTTTCTGCATTTAATTAAATGTCAAACGTCGAAGCGTTCGTTTTGGCGTTTGATTTGATTTTTCGGATTTGCCATGGATTCACCCGCTGGCCAAACAATGGCGCAATTTTGCAATGCACATGCGACATTTGATTTAACCGAATATTTATTTTTTTTTCGGATAATATTATTAAAAATTCTATTGCACTAATTGCTTGCACGAAATGAATTCAGCACACGTAACATTCATTGACATGCAACAAGCAATTAGAGCTGACAATGGCAGATTTTTGAAAGGTAATTTCGAATTTTGCTTGAAATTGAAGGAAAACACTTTTTCAATCTTTAACTAGATAATTTTAACTTCATTTAGAGGATTTAAGTTCTGTTGTTAGGCTTTCACTTAGGATTAAATAAGCTTAGGTAGAAGCTATTAAAGCGTAAAGCTGCCCTAATGCATCTACTACATGTTTCTAAGCGCTGCCACTGACCAAATTATCGACTAAGCTCGCAATAGGCACGTTCTGTTTACTCATTTGGCAATAACACGCATACGCCGTGTGCGCCGCACATGTTGTTTTTCAACTCGCATGTTATTTTGCACTGGTCGTGCAGATTTAATTATCAACTAATTGATTTACACATGTACATCCCATGCTTTGGATGCAAAACAACAACAACAGCAACAACAACAAGTTGATGCTATCATTCAGCATTAGTTTAGTCATTGTGCGTGAATTCATGAATGCGAACTCATTTTGCAAAATTGTTATTCACAATTTTTGCCACTCACGTAATTTCACGCTTCACGGCGCTAACTGAGAGCCTTGAAATCATTTCTATGTTGTTTTTCACACTCATGAGACGCGTTAATAACCGATAAATTGGATAGGCAAAGTGCAGAACGGTTAACATGTACATGTAGATACAAATGATATATGCTAACCATAGACATATCCTTCTTCATTCTTTCTCTGGCAGCTTTCCTTAGAAATAAATCTTAGTCAGCTTCTGTTTCCGTTTCTATGTTGGTAAAATTTCAACATAAATCTTATTTTATGTCAGAATGAAATTTAACTTGTGGTTAAGGTAGATGTTAAGGACTTGCACGTTGAATGTGTTGCGGTTTGTTTGAAGTAGAAAACCGAAATCGAAGCGCAAGCGGATTTTCTCCCATAGAGGGTATCTCTATGTTTAGAATTCTCTATGCAAATCGCAGCTAACAATTTAAGTTTTAGTGCTGTGCTAAATGAATGCGACAGTTGATTATAAATTGCATGAAAAAGCAATTTTCTTCTTAATTTGCAACTGATGTATTGCATTTAACGAGGTAGTATTTGCCCATCCAAAGGGAATGCTGACACATTTGCAGCGCACACGCACTCACACACACACACACTCACACACACACACCGCACACACACATACCACAAATGTTTGAAATTATTATGCTAATATGTCATTACATTTAATTAACCACATTTACCAACACACAGAGAAGGCAGCAGAGCCGTGCAAAGGGATGCGAAGAGGGAGAGAGAAAGAGAGACAGAGTAGGGGAAAATACCAAACTACTGGGCTCCTTGTCGCAGAACATCAAAGACATACCGAACACGTCTCAGCCCATTGCCCATTACTGCGTAGTAATTGCAGCTACACCTTACCCTAACCCAATCCCTACCACCCTGTGATATTATCAATAATGTACAGTGAGCTTGAGGCTTTACGCCCGATTACCGTCAGTCTCACAAGTCGGGCTTTAATTAGTGCTAAGTGCAGAACGGTCTGAAGCACAGCCAATCAACCCTGGCAAATTCAATTTAGCCTAAACTCCTTGATTTCAATACAAATACAGCATGATTTTCTTGGATTTCCTTCGTTTGACCTCGAGCAAGAGCCAAAAAAAAATAGAGAAACACAAACAAGCTAAGGAATTGCGATGCCGAAACTTAAATACACTTAAAATGATAGATATGAAAAGATTTATTATGAAAAGCTTTCCAATTTAGTCTTTAATTTGAAAAAACATTAAATCGTCTCAAATCATCAGCTGGAACAAGAATATATAGTATGCTCAACTTCTATTCTTTTTAAAATCTGTTAAAATTCGCAACAAACTCAATTTAAGTTCTCAAAGTACATTAAAACATGTTCAAGTTCGTGATAGATTCTTATGCTGAACAAGAATATATATAATATTCTATAATCTGTGTCACATGGAACCACAAATGCCATTTACCTTACCGCAGCGCATAAAAAACTTGTTCATAATTGCGTGTCGTAAAGTTTTCAACTTCTATTTGAGTTTGCTGACGAGTTTCCCAAAAAGTGTGTGAGAGAGAGAGAGAGCGAGTAAGGGCAGACAACAACTTGTTGTGCGACTTGGTCTGCGGTGGACTGAACAATTTTCCAAACTAATGCCGACCCCTAACGCCTGCCCACCTGCCCCTTCCCTATATGCATACATACTATATACGAATTTTCACCCCCCAGCCCACGTCGAGAAAAAGAGAAGAAAAGCAAGACGAGGCAAAAACTGAAATCCCCAAAAATCCCTTGATTTATTTCTAATGCTCACACACACGCACACGCACACCTTGTTAGGTACATATATACTGCATATATGTATAGGTGAGTAAATAGAGCAAGTGAAAAGTTGAGGATGGAACAAGCAGAAGAAAAGCGACAACAACGCGACGCTACAACAACTTCAACACATTCCGCAGGAACTAAATTGTGCCAGCGGCGGTTTCTTTGCTACCTTCCTGCTCCAGCACAGTTCTTCCTGCTCTAACCTCTCCCTCTTCCTCCTCCCGCTCTGCTTGCTTAGAGTACATCCTGCTGCCGTCGGCTCTTAAGGAATTGTGCAAAAAGCACGAACATGCAAAGTGAAGCTAAACGAAAGTGCCTCAATTTAAGTTGTAAGCTGATTTGCCAGAGCACACAAGTAATATGCCTGTCTCGCTCGCACGCACGCACACACACAAACTGCACACACACACACATACATACATATGTGCTGTCACATTTGTATCTGCACTTCATATGCGTGAGTTGCTTTGCCGGCAGCTTATTGAAGTAGAAAAACTTTTGGCTGTAACTGTAAGAGCAAATGCTCAAAATTAAGGCAAAACTTTTTGCTATTCTTCGCTAGCTTTTCGTCCAGTATGCATAGGGTAGATCAGCTGTGAAAGGTCTGTTTAAAAGAAAGTATTAAAAAATCTCTAGATAATTTGCATACTTCATTTAGCTGATAATAAGTTGATGCTTTCCAGCTCTACTTGAGTTGCCTCATTGTGCAATCTTTTTCCAGCTTTAGTATTTGAGTGTTATCTCTTCTAGGGTATCTTGATTTTATTATATACTTGAAAATTTTCTTCTTCTTCTTCTTCTTGTACCGGACGCGTCTTGTCTTTTCTTTGGCTTTTTTTGGTCTGATTTTGACACAAATCCCTTTGGTGCTAAAGCAATTTATGCGGTTGAGGCTATCGGGCGCAGAGCAAAACACACACCCACACACACACACACCCACACACACACACACACAAACACACACATACACAAATGTGCACACACACTCAACTTGCACTCACTCTCTGGCCAAAAACCCAGTGAAGATGTGCGCCTCTGCCTTGGCCCACACATGCACTCGACTGGCTTTTTCGGTTATGCTCGGATGGTCGGTATGGCATGGTATGGCATGGTCGTTTTGGGTTGGGTACTCGAGTCGGTTGCCTGGATGCCTGAATGGTTGGTTAGAGATTGGTTGCTTCGCTGGGCTGCATAAGTGCAATTTTATGTTTGCCCAAGAGTTGATAAATGGCGCCCAATCCCACCCAGCAGACGAAAAAGTATGCATTCCATATGCGTTAACAAATCTCAAAGCCAAATCCCTGCCTAGGCACGCTCTACCTCTTACTGCTCACCCCGCATCTTACTATGCACAACAACAATAACACAAAAAATATGCCACATAAAAAATGTAAATTTCTGCACATAAATCCACAAATTGTCATACATACCACGAACATACGTATGTATGTATACATCTCGTACATCTACCTACCCAAGCATATTTTGCTGTGCCTGCATCATATCACGAATAGCAATGGCCATCGCCGGAAAATATAATGCGCCACGCCTAACAAGGCCGGCGCCCACCTTTAGCCACATGCCACATGAGGCGCAGATAAAACGACCAAAAGTAATGTCAAAACATTCCGTGTCATAAATTTAACAACATAAGCGCACAGCCAAAAAGCAAAACACAAAGCCAACGCCCCAATCCGCAGAAAATGGAAAAAATCAAATTGGGGAACAAAAAACGTTGCACTTATCGCATAGTGAATACTCTAAAAATCTAAAAAAGTGTTGTATAAGCAAATAATAATTAAATATTATATATAATATTGAATCTTTAATATTAATTTATTCTTCTTTTTTCAAAGAAATCGCAACAGCGATTTATCAATTCTTAAATAAAAGAGAATGCAATTGTTATATATGTATAACATATAACAGTTTTATGGCCGTTATATCTCATCTTTTTAGTGCCTTATCTAATTATATCTAGAATCTATAAATTTCATATTGAAGATACAAAATATTTTTAAATATATTTCACTATATTTATTTAAAACTAGAATTCTTTGATTTCATAGAGAATTCCAAAAAAAAATTCTAAAAAAAACACATCAATGAAATACTTTACCATACTCTCAATCACAAATTTCGTAAAATCAGCCTCTGCCAGTTTCAAATCCGATGACGCTATTCGTATACCCCAAGCGCGCATTAACAATAAATATTGATTTACAATTTTTTTCTTGTGCTTAGAACATTAATTTATTTGGGTCTAACCCAGCATATCGACAGTAAGGAAATGGCAAAGAGGGCCCGGGAATAGCAACAGAGAGAGAGAGAGAGAGAGAGAGAGCGATAAATTAATTTAAGTACCCGAAAATATTTTTGATAACATAAAATCAGGCAATCCGTTCCAGAGATCTGCCTCTGAGGCAGCAAAGGCAAAGGCGCCCATTAAACCCAACGAAACGAGTTGAATTTGGCAGTTTAATGTCTTCATTTTTCGGACACAGCAGCAGGGGGAGAAGGAATAGAGTGGGGGGCGGCAATGCGGTTCGGCCTATCCAAAGAAATTTTCCAACTTTGCACATTTTATTTGTCTTACGCTTGAAAATTTAATTAAAAAAGTCGAAAGCAAACGAAGTTTTTTTAAAGAAAATGTTGCCAGGCATTAACGTTGCCTGGCGTCGAGGGAATGCGTAGGCGGTGGAACAGAGCGGGTCGATACGAGTGGGAGTGGGTGGGGCATGGTTGGGGAACTGCGACTGAGGCAACTTGCCAAAGTTGGCGCATCGTTATCAGCGCCATCATCAGCAGCAGCAACAGCAGATACAACCACAACAACAACAACAACAACAACATAGCGATTCCTCTTCGATTCCTTCGTTAGCAATACTTTTTAGAATAAATTGCGAGAGTTGTGCAGGGGTGTGACGAGAAGGGGAAGGGAAGGGAAGGGGGAGGGGGAATTGTTCATCGCAGAGACGTTTTTGGGATGCGGATGCCACGCTACGGTTCGTTTGATTCGTTGTTGTTATTGCTGTTGTTGCCGTTATTCTCGACGTTGTCGGGGCCTGGAAAATTAATTGCATGCAAATATTGGCAGAGCGTCGCAAGTAAATATAATTTCGTTGTTTGCTCATAAATACGCATTATTATTTGCGATAATAAAAAGAGAATAAAAAAAGAAAGAGGGAGAGAGAGAGAGGAAACTGAAAATAGAAAACTACCCGGCACAATGCATAAATAGATAGCTGCGCATCTTAAGTTTAAGCAGCCCCGATACACTTTAAAAGAAGAATTTAAAGCTGCTTTAGAAAATACAGTTCTCTTTGCATACACCCCACAAAAACATTTGAATATGTACAGGGTAGCAATTGAAAACTACCCGTCGTAAGCAAAAGCAAATCAAAATGGCGTCGCACGAGAAATAGCCAAAACTTCTGTGGGGCTTCAGAAGGGGGGAGCACTCTCGCTCTTGAGCAGATTTCAACATTATCTAATCGCTTTAAACAGTTTGTGAAAATGTTGTTGCTTAATTAGCAACATTATCGTTGATGGGGTCACGCACACAGCTGACTGGGCAGGCGTTGCCGTTGGAGGGTGCGTGGTTGCGTGGTTGCGTGGGTGTGTGGGTGCTTGGGGCGTGTTGGCAGGGGATGCTTGTCAGGGATTTCACATTTTTTGAGCTGATAAATAGCGTCCTTCCGTTTGAAGGTGGTAATTAATGGGCCAGAAGAGTGCATCCATTTTCAAGTCATGGAGTGTTATAATTAATAGGCGCGTTAAACAGAAAGCACAAAGCATTACAGAATCTCAGGTAACAAACACCTCCCCTCCTCCTGCCTTTCACACACAAACAGCTTGTAATTTGTTCGATAATTGGCCTAATTAAAGTTCTACGCCAATTCCCTGCCTCGTCTCTGCTCAACATAACCCAACTTTGCATATTGAATTGCCGCCCTCCTGTGCACTGTCTCGATTTACAAACGGTAAATTTAATAGCTGAAGTGTTGCGCATAATCGTCAAACACTTGAAAACGAAAAACACTTTTTGCTCTCGCTGCAAAAACTTTGCTCATAAATTATTATACAAAATTAGTCGCACGCAACCCTCGTCGGAGAAGCAGAAGTCGGTAACAATTTAAAAATAAAATATATATAGAAAAAACAACAACAATGCGGGAGGATGGGCAAAGGAGATGGAAAACAGGAAAACTCGCAGCTTAAAATGAAATATGGCAACAAGCAGGCTAAAAGTTAAATAATCACAGTCATGTCAGATAATAAATGATTAACGTCGTCGTGCCACACCCCCCTCAAGGCAAATCCAAGCCATTTGGGGTCATTTATCTGGGACTTGTACACGCTGAAAAGCAAAAAGGATGAATAAGAGCACAAGATAAACTTTAATGCGGATGCTCAGTTGTTTCTTCAATTGAAATTGATGAGGCAAGCAAGCAAGAAAATAAAAAAAAAAAAAACAAAACAAAAACCAACCACAAGAAAACCCAATTAACCCTTGAGTAAAGACAGCAAGTCAAGTGGTTGGAGAACTGTATATATATATTTTCTGAATAAAAGCGACCGCAGCATACAGCAATTTTATAGTGTGCAATCTTTCTGTTTCCATTCGATTTGCTGCTTTCTCTAAACTTTTGACTAACTTTCTCTTTTTCTATATACTGTATTTCTATTTCCCGAAGCTCATTAACTAATTTCAGCTACCGATTTTAATTTTCTACAGTCTATGCACCAACTAGAATTTCGAACTAAGCAGATATTCAAGGCACTTTAGAAACTCTGGCAACCACAAAATGCTGAACTATATTTTGTTTTCTCTAACTTAACTAATAGGAAACTTTTGCTCCCTCTTTCCCCATTTTTCTCCCTTGTGGCCTAAAGAACTTTTCAACTAATTTACCACTATAGACATTAATCGTCTACAAGAATTAATTGATGCACATAAGCGCAAACTAAAGTGTCTACATACTGACATCGCGAGGACATGTACGACGAAATTTAGAAACTCAACTGGCACAAAAGTGCGGTACCGCGATTAATCCAATGGGATATCTGTGTCTTTGGATTGCAAGTAAGCAACATGGCGACCACAAAGTTGGTACTGTGTCCGGTTGTGGAGAGGACACCACGTCGCTCGGCTGTCTTGTACATGGGACACACGTAGGTGTGTCGTTCCAGACGATCCTCACGTTTCAATGGCACCAACCATATCAGAGGCATTGTATCGTAGAGTACACGTGGCTTCGACTCGGCCAGGTACATATTCTTGCGATCCCAGCAGGCTCCCTCCAGAAAGATACCATACACGTAGACACCATCTGCCGGCGCGGTTAGGCCCTGCATCTCCGACTCTTCCACCGACATTACCTCATAGTCGAAGGCCAACAAATCAATGGAAATAACATATTTTCGTGCAAAATTCTGTTGGGCTCCCGTCAAGAAGGCCTGAGTAAAGAAGAAACCCGACAACCAAAAGGTCGGTGGGGCACCATGGTCGAACCAACGCTGTAGGTTAAGGAAGAAAAAAAAAGAGGGTCAACACGAAAGTTCGTAAGTAGGGCCGCTCCACCCAGACATTGATTAGACACCATAGGGTTGCCATGACACTCGAATGTTGTTCTACCTACCTGTAGAAAGTCCAGACGACGCAGAAAGTCCGCTACATAACTACCAAGCGGTTTGAGGCTCGGATACGACTTGCTGGCCCACATTTGTGGAATTTTGGATATCATAACAGATTTGTACACCGCCTCCACGGCGGCAGACATTACCACGAGACCTGGAAAAAGAACAATATATTAGTTTATTTCGTATATTAAAGAACTAAAAGAATACATTCGGAACTCTCATCAAGTAGGCGCGCAAGCAATTAGGCACCAAGGAAAAAATTCAATTAAAAACCGGACAACAAACGTCAAACACCTAATCGATTTGCAAAATTTTAGAAAAAGAGAATTTCATTTAATTAATTAATAAATTTAGTAGAGAAAAGCATAGAAAAGAGAATAAAAATGCCTACACCAAGATATATTAAGATACCCAACACGGAAATATCGCAACTCGATGCGAATATAATGAATGTGCTGATGGGAGCACGTGATCTGCATCATAGCAGCTCCCAATCCAAGTTAAATGCACCCGTGGTAAAGCCTGTGCCCAGTCTTGAGTTTAAGGAGGTCAAAAAGGTTAAGAAGGCGTCGTCCAGGGATCAATTATCGCCGCCAGTTATGTCCGAGCCGCCGTCTCAACATGCCAAGCGTGTGACATTTAGTAAACATCGACGCCACTTGCCGACAAACCAACAGACCACAGTCAAGGATTCGGAAATGCAAACAGGTTTAACCTCGTGTCTGATTACAAATCCCTCAATGGATCCCAGAGCTGTGGGAGGTAAGTTTGTATACAGATGTGTTGGGTTCTTTACAATCTCTTTCTCTCTAACAGGTGCCAACAATCCCGCCGAACGCAAGGTGGGTTGGCTGGCGCGCACGGACAGCGAATGCCAGTTCAAGGCTCCGGGTCTAATGTTCCTCCAGGAGAAAGATACCAATGTGGTCACATTTGAAGTGAAGATGCGAGATTCCGTGCAGAGTGTACGTGACTACACGACTAAGTGCGATTACTTTCCCAAATATCAGGACAAACGTAAGATCAAAGATCAGGCCACACAGACGCTCTATAGGTAGGTGACTCTTCCACCGTACTCAGGTACAGCTCTAAGTTCTTTCGCTTCCCAGGGAATCCTCGGCACAGACTGTTGCCTATTTGCCTGACATTTTGGACAAGGAGCAGGATGAAAACCTAGAGCTTTTCAATTTGGCCAGCCTGTTGCCAGGCGATAAAGCGCCGGGTCTCTATGAGGTGGAGATCCTAGAGCGTGCTCGAAAACGTTGGGAATTTAACAAAGCGCTTAAGACAAACTTCAAGCGGCAGCTAGACGAAGCTCGAGAGAAGGCAATCAAAAGCAAATTTCGTCCCATTCTGGAGGCATTCGAATGGGAGCATTGGATTGAACGCGAAGAATACATACAAGAATGTCAAATGATGCGTTTGGAGATCGTAATACGCATGTTCGATAAGCGAGAGATGGAGATGCACAACGCCTCGAAGAAGCGCATCGAGACGGCCTGCTGTGTGATAGAGAAACGTCGTCAACATGGTCTGAACAAGAATGAGATTGAATATCAGCGGGCAATGCGACGTCTGCAGATTGCGAATTCGGGACTGTCACGACGCTGGAAGAAACAGAGCCCCATGCAGGCATTGGGTAATCCCTGCTCAGAGTTCTGGGGTCCACTCATACGGCATGGCGTTGATCCGGCACGACGCAGCTTTGTGGGTGATGGTCGCAAGGCATTCGATATGCGCATCGATGAGCTGGAGAAGCGTGTAAACATGGAAAAGTTGGTGTGTCCGTTTAGAAAACTCAAGGAATGGTCCAAGCCCAAAGAATATGTTAAGGAATACGAACAGAACTTCTGCTCCGATAAGCATTTGCAGAAACTGTACGAATCACTTAAAACACTGCGATCGCAAGCGACCAAGCAGAAGACTGCACCCAAGTGCCTTAAGCGACGACCGAAGCCACCGTCTGAGGCAGATTCGCAGATCTCGTTCAATTACGAGGGTGTGGACGCTAGAGATTTCTTCAAAGATCGCGTGCGTCGCACAGACGCAACAGATTTGACATACAAAGAGGATCTGTCGCCCGAACAGTTGTACGCCATAGAGCGCTATTTGGAGGATGAGGAGCAACGCAAGGCAATACCGAATATAGCCAAACAGATGCAGATCGAGCGACGTACCGAGGATATGGAGCAATTGTTGCACATGTATGAGGGCACCACAATCGGTTGGATTATGCAATTCCTATCGGAGGAAATGGAACGCCTTAAAGAGCAGCGGAAGCTTCACTTCTTCTCGATTTTGGCCCAAAAGGAGCGCTGGCGACGTGAAGCCGCAGAGGCAGGTCTGCGTCAAAAGGAGAACGATATGCGTCTTCTATACGAGGATATGTTCCAGCAAACAAATGCTGTACATAGCGAGGTCACTGACGAATATATCACTACGATATTGACCACCGATATGGGACACATTGCGGCATGCGATGCAACCGAATCTGTTGTGGTTTTGGCCAAACAAATCGATGCCGATATTCGAAGATGGCTTGAATCTTTCAAACTTATTCAGACCCCATTGACGTATGAACCATTGCGAGAAATGCTACGATCGATGGTCTCACCGGATCTCGATGCACAGCTTGTTAAATATGAAAAGAATCTAATTGTACAATACATTATCGATGATATCCTGTTCCCTGGCATATGGGAAGAATTGGAATCCTATGATATAGCCAGCACACTAACGAGTGATCTAATCGATCGTCTGATCGACAATGATCTATATCTCTTTTCGACCGACAGCGAACCCGATGAGCCCAAGCGCAAGGGTTGGTACGAAGCAGAGGCCATAATACGTAAGCTTATCCGGCAGGCTGTACCGGGCCGACGCTGGAAGACAGAAACGGAACGAATTATACACGAGAATTGCGAAAGTCTTTTCGATGATATATTCGATCAGATTATGAATAAGCAATTGGACTATCTAGAACCAATCGATTTGACAGCGTCATTTTCGCGAACATGTTTGAATACAAACATAAATATACATGAAAATCGTGAAATGGAAATTGAGAGTCGCAAATTAGACTACGATGATGACATTCCTGACACGGAAACAACCAATGTAAAAACCCAAGTTCTGTCCCTGCAAAAGAAAATGAAAGAAGATAAAATCACAAAGTCGCTGACACCTAAGGCTCGTTACGAGGAAGAATCGTTTATGGATTTGGACGATGACGATGAGTTAATTAAACGGACCGTGCTTAACGAGGATAGACGAACCAAGGTGATAGACGAAAGAGCTTCGGATATATTTAGCATAAAAAGCACTTTAGATATACTAGAGGAACCCGATTTCAAACAACTCAAACATGGTAAAAGCCAGAGTCCGAAGGATCAAAGCATCCTATCGCTAAAGGGCTTTGTGTTTGAAAGTCAGGAAACGCAAACCAAGGTCGAGGATCAGGCGATTAGTTCACTACATGACCTCCTGGGTGTTGAAGCCACTGTGGAGAGTCTTCCTTTCACTGAGTACGAGGCGGACGATGAGGGTAGTAGCTGGCACCAAGGTATCGAGTCTGATTCATATTGGATTCCAAGTTTCGAAGGTGAAGCTTTAACCTATGAAAGCGAATTGCAAGGGGAGGAGGAGGAGCAGTCGGAAAAGAAAGTACAAAAATCGAAAGTAAGACAGCTAGAGCCAGATGTTAAAGAGCAGAAAAAAGATGATACAAAAGAAACTACTGAACCATTGGAGAAGAGCGATACACAAGACAACCGATTGGACAAAAGGGGCACAAGCTTACTTTTAATGGACGAGGAAGGTGAAGACGACCTAAAGCTACTGGATAACAAAAGCTCTAGTAATGTCTTCAAAGCCAGGCTCGGCTCAAAGATTCGCACTCACAGCACAAGCAATTACGATCTGACAGTTGCCACCGCTGACGAGGACGTTCCATCCCCAGAACAAGATTCCAAAATTAGCCGCAACACCATGTCACAACGCGATTAGAAAGATACGTTTTAGTAAATATAATATATATTATATAACTACATATAGTTCAAATTAAAAGTTGAGTTAAAGATGTGCAGCACTTACCCTTGATACCCTTCCTCAATGTAATCAGACTAGTGCGTATCGTGTTTAGTAACACATTGAAGCGCACCATTTCCTGTACCAGCACCGTGTTCATGCTCTCATTATAACGGGTTGGATACTTTAGGAGAGCGGCATCGCGATCGAACAGTTTCGGCAATTTATCCAATATATCAGTGGCCACATTGGTAACTACCTCCTCGGGCGTTAAGGCCTTAGAACCCTCACTGTCATCGCTGGAAGCGCTTGTGTCCTTTAGTGGTATTTGGTAGAGTTCAAGGAATGGGGGACAGGTTGGAGAGTTAGGTAAGTTTAGGTTTTCGGGAAAGCGTTTCGATAGCACATCTACATAAACCCTCTGTGTTTTCTCCAGTGTCTGAAGCGCAAGCATGTTCAAAGGAAGCAAGAAAGTGTAATAAAAAGGCGCAAAGATGGGAAAAGCGAAACTTCCTTGAGAAAGTACTTACGCGTCTCTCATAAAGATCCTTGTTTATGCATGTACAGGGTTAAAGAAGGTTGGTTAATAGAACTAACTACCTACTGAATAATCAGACTTCACTTACCAAACGTTCCTTTTTTGTGTAGCAATAGATAAAAATGTAAGCAGAATATTTAAAAGCAGCCAAAGAATTACAAGCTTAAGTTTTTTGTGATGTTAACCCGCCCTCTGGAATCGTCCTACATTTTCCCAACCCACTTACCTGCGTGAGCAACGTATGTGAGAGCAACATATCCGTTTCCTGTTGATCCTTCATAATATCTGCATTGGCATGAAAACCAAAGATCGATGGCGGCGAGATTTGCGGTAGATCTCGGGTAAAGTTCAGATACAAATCGGCTTCCTTAAAAACGGGTATATAGTAATTGCCAGTGTCATCCAAATAGTATGGTTTCTCTAGATCAATAACAGCGGGATTATAGTAACGATCCAGGATGGTCTTCAGTGTACGACGATCCCAATCGTCTGTGACACGACCGCCGTAATTGCACTCTCCTGTCAGATAACGCAGGGCATCATAGTTGACTGTCTCGTACTGATTGAGGAACATGCGCAACTGCATCAGCGAGATACGTAAGTCGGTCTCATTGAACTCGTAGGGTATATTCCAACCGATAGGTCCGAAATAACGACGTTCCTGGATGACAGCATGGAAGAAGCATAGCGAGTAGATCAACTGCTTGAAGACGCGCGGTTGTGTGCACGATTCGTACCACTCCTGATCGCTAATCGGATCACCGAGCATGGAGCGATATATATTGGAGCGCAAACCCTTGGGCGGCTCATTAGTCATTTTGATGCCATTTTGCAGCACCACAACGGGAAAATGTTCCGCAGGGTATGAGGTTAGCCACAAACGGAAATCCGGATGAGTTGTATCGGGCAAGAGATTTTCGCAAACCTTCTCCAGCGATGGCATAAAACTAGCGGCCAAGTGACAATTCTGTAGAACAACCCAATTGCCCAACTTGACGCCCTCGTCGATCATTTTGATGGCAATGGGTCCCTGACCTTGGCCCAACGACAGCGAGAACAAGCGATTAGTACCGAATCCTTGATCCTCAGCAAATTTCAATAGGGTGGCCGTTGGATCCGAGCCGGGAGTCAGAATGAAAATCATGGGAACACAGCAATGTGAATCAGCAAACGATGCGGCCAAATCAAATTGTGGGGGATCCACAAATCTTGCACCCATTTCACCAGCTACAAAATTTAGCACAGCCGGCACAAGCTTATCCGGACGGAAGCAACGCAAGACCAACAGCAATTGGAATATTGACAAACGGTTCTTCCATTCTTTGGGTATACTTTCATTGTCTTGCGGCGATTTTGAATCAAAAAGAGCTTTCCAATTATTCGGATTTGCAGTGACATCTTCGCGAAGTCCTTTAAACTTGGGGAAATTCGATACACGGCACAATTCATCCCAGTTCTGTACACCCAACCAGGTTGTTGGATTCTTGTGCGGATTCTCCAGTCCAATGCCACCAGTTAGCAGGAACATCCATTCGGCATTATCAATCAAATTTTCATGCTTCATCATATTGATGTTCAATATGAGGGAGAACAAGAGCTTATCCTGTCGTGGAGCAGAAATTTCATTAGTTTGCAATAAGGCGGTCGACCCCCTCTCCGTCTCTCTGCGGGCCAACCTCAATTCCCGTTCTAGTGCGCGCTTCACTCGCGCATTAAATGGGTTATGTGTGAGTGTGACGGGGTTATATACGCAAAAAGGTTGCTGCACAGAAATCAAAGTAAAACCAAAACCAAAAACCAAGCGCCAATGCTCGAGATACCATTTCACCTTTTTATACCCTCCGACAATGAGAATGCTCCAAAAAGGGCATACTTAGTTTGTGGAAATGTATTTAGAAGGCATACGAAGATAGCATAGTTAGCTTAGCTTGCTAGTCTGTTTATATACACAGAGGAAAGGTTTTTAAACTTAAACGTAGGGTATCATACTGTTGTGCATTGTCAACCGTAGCCTTCGTTACTTATTTTTTATTGCTCTTCATCAGAAGAAAATTAAAAGCCAAGGATCAAAGGCGAAGCTTAGGCAGGAAAGGGAAACGGGTAGGGCACATGGCATAATTGACTGAAAACATCATAAAGCCAGCGCAAGGACCCGTTTTTTCACTCTCTCTCTCTCTCTCTCTCTCTCTCTTGCTTTATCTTTTACTTAATTTTTTTCTCTCTTTGATTCCGTGCAACAAGGTTATAATATTATTCGTGCAGTGAAAGTGCGCACAGTGGACGGCAAAATGTTTGCTGAATGACAGATGAACTCATAGAGAGCTCACACACATGTCAGTGATAAACCATGCTCTATGCAATTGGTAGGAGAGAGGGGTTGCTTTGCGAGAAGGAAAATTAAAAAAAAAGGGAACCCTCTGCGACTTCAAAAGGCTTTAAAACGAAAGCAATCGCAAATCTGCAATCAGTACGCATTAGCAGCGTTACTCATTAGCGCAAATGACATAGAAGAACGTTGAATTAAAGAGGGATTTAAGTCTTACAGTATCTTAACACTCCTTATGAAATGTAAGCTATTAACATTAGTAAGGTAAACAGCCGCTAGTTTAACATACTCAAATGAAACCCACATTAGTAAAGCTAAACATAACTTATGCCTAAACATAATAAGAATTATAATCAAGCCCTTCTTAGCTAGAGACTCCATTTAGCTATCCGATTTACGAGGTCCACAGTGCATCAAAGCGGCAAAAGCACCTGGGACTCAACTCAACTGGCCACAGTGCCACTGTCAATTGAAGTGGACGCCAAGGCACGAGGCACACGGCACCAAGGCACAAGGCAGCAAGTACTTAAAGCTTTGGCTTACGAATTATTATAACCCAGTGAAGCACAAAGTAACGCAGCCACAAAGAGAATAAAACACGTCAAGTGGGGCGCTTCAAATAAAACGCAATGGGATTAAATCGCAATTACGACACAAACACTGGACTAGCTGATACTTTGGGGGGTCTCAAGCGGCAAGTGACCCACGGACAAACAGATCTGACTTGCCCCAAGCGGAGTGAACTAAACGTTTCAATGATTTGACGATAATTGGCATTAAGTTGAGTATGCTGAAGTTGAATTTCGATGTTGAAGTACTTACACGCTCGAACAGACTGCGACAGATGTTGACGTACAGGCTATAGGTGAAATGATTGCGCAGGTCCAGCAGACGTGCGGTAATATCATCGACCTTTTCGGTATTATCGATTGAGGCCATGTACAGATTGACAAACCAAACCAAGCTGTATTGGTACATGGGATCAATGTTGGCCAGCTCCACTGTAAATGGTTACGAAATTAAAATACAATCCAATGACATGTTTAATCAGCCTTCTCTCACCTATGGTAAAGAAGAGAATTGTAGAATGCTCCGCAATGGGCACATAGCTGAGACGTGCCAAATCGATCTGCTTTTCGGTGGCCTCTGTAATGATCTGTTTCTCGCTAATATCATTAGCTAAAGCTTTCGCTGAGCTCAAGATCTGCACAGCCGTTTCATCCTCTAGAATATTCTCGGCTGATGAGAGGACCTCCAGAATTTGATCTTCTGTCTCTTTTAACATGCGCTTATTCTCAGCACCCTGTACAATTAGATTATTCTTCTCAGCTTCCAAATCGGGCCGCTCACGTGCCACAGTTATGCCCAGCAATTGATCCTGTAGACCCTGTGTGGTGATCATGAAATTCAGCAGGGTGACCTTAACAGCAACTTCGGGTAGATAGTGAGGATTTCGAAGCTTGGTTGTCATGTAGAATCTGAAAGCAAGCAAAGTATTATAATACTTATAGATAAAATATATCATTATACTCTACTTGAAGCTGTGATTGTATTCAATAACTGAGTCGCCCAGCTTGATACACAATGTGCCGCCCTGTTTAAAGAGAGTTTTTTGCAACACTGACTCTAAAACGGGATCCAATTCCTCTCCAATGTTTTCGAGCAGCACAGGCAAGCCAAATTGTATGGCATTCTCCAAGACGCGTGTGTAATCCGACTGATTCAATCGAATGACACACAGTTTGTTACTTTTCTCATAGTTTTTAATCCATTTGTTGGCCTGACCCTGTGGATCTATCATCAAAGGCCAACGTCGTGCATTTCTATGTGAAAGAAAAAGATTATAAAATGTATTTAGAACAGTTTGGAAAAAATCTGGCAAAAGCTAAAAGCAATAACAAAAGAAAGAAAGATTATAAAAAAATACAGCAAAAATGCGGCTTTTTAAAGTTTTACACATGTGTGATAACAATAGAAACAAGGCAAACGCACTCGGCAGGCGTATAAAAAACGAACAGACTAACAAGAGCAACAACAACACGACAACAACAACAAATGAGTACCCGAAAAGCGTCGCGACGATGGCAACAGCAGCAACACATGACAAATTCACACCGAATACAAATTGCTCGTGCGAATGAATGAACATTTTTGTAAATTGAAAACTTGATGAATGAAAAATATTTGATGGAAAAACAAAAGAGCCAATTCCGCAGACCCGCAAGAGCCCAGCATCCCTCCCTCTCAACCTCCCTCACTTTTCCCGTTTCCCTGGCGATGAAAAATGTCAGCGAATAAATGCGCATACAACACGCATACAACGTAGATACAGATACATATATAGTAGGTACTGCGGTAGTAGAATGTAGAGGGTCCTGGTCAGAGAGCACAATAGTTGAATGCAGATACGGAAACGATTGCAATTGTAAGCGAGTTGGAATGGTTGAGCAAAGTTGGGCAAAAAAAGATGACTGTAACGGATTCAAAACACAAGGGAGTAAGCGTTGAGATAGCGAAAAATAAACAAAAAATGAGAAAGAAAGGCTATCGACGGCTCGCCGAAGATTTTATACCCTTGCAGTTACGGACAGACAGACGAACAGACGAACTGACAGACAGACGGACAGATAAACGGACAAGCGAATAGTCAGACGGACAGACAGGCGGACAGACAGGCGGACCGACGGACTGACAGACGGACAAACAAACGGACAAGCAAAAAGTCAGACGGACAGACAGGCGGACAGTCATACAGACGGACAGATAATCGGACATACAGACGGGCAGATCAACAAACAGACGCACATGATTAGTTCATCTTTCTATTGAAGAATATATAAACTTTATAAAGTCGGAAATCTATCCTAAGCTGCGATGCAAACTTCTGGCAAGGGTATAAAAATGGAAAATAAAAAAAATCAATAAAAGGAAAACTCAATGTAAATGCAGTAAGAGAACACAACTCCCACAGAAAGGAATCTGTTAAAATCACAAAAAAAATTTGGTAAGGGGGTTTTCTTTTTCAAATTAAAATACAAATACAGCAGTTACAGCAGTTGCGGCACAGACACAGACAGGAAACGTTAAAGCAGCAAAAACAGCCTACAACATAGAATGGGCCTTAAAGCTGCCGCTGCAGATAATACTATTCCCCTAAGGCGATTCTCGTTTGTTTTTGCCCTGCTTCAAATTAACATTATTTAATGAAACATTTATGCAAAGCGACAGCACCCAAAAGTGAACCGTACCGAAACCGAACTAGACCGGCACCGGGACCGGGACCGGGGCCTGGACCGGAATCTGCACCTGCTACCCCACATTAGCAATTTAGCAATCCTCCCTCGACCTGTTCCGAAACCTGAAGCGGAGGGTCACCATGTGCGTTACGTGGCAACGCGGAGAGTCCATCCGAAAATTGGCCATATGAATGTTAAGAGGCGAAGAAAGCCGAAACCGAAAAACAAAGAAAAAACAATTCGAAAAGGGTCTGCCGAAAGCACAACTGGTAAATACCCTGCTAGATATTTGCAATGGAAACCCTTTTTTGTGGTTTGAAAAAAGCTAAATAAATAATAAGTCAGCGTATGTGCGGCTGCATAAGGCATAATATAATAAAGTGAAGATTCCAGCTGCAGATATCTTGCTACAAAAACCCCTTTTTGTGCCTACTTCTCATCCAACTAGCCAAGACTGGCAAGCTTGGAATTCATTCGTCTTCATGTCTGACTGTGCACACAGTAAACTTCTGTCTGCAAGCAAATCCCCTAACATCATTCATTCCCCATGTCTATTCGAAGCGACTATACTATATGTAAAAATTAAACGTAATGTGCCCGGAGCGCACATTAATCAATTGCTTATCCTTTGTGTGCAGGCTGCTGCTGCTATTGCTCACACCTCAGGTATTTCGGGCATGCTCCAAATTACTTTGAACACTTTCGAGGACGAAACAGGAGCGGAGCACAAGCTGAAGCCGAGGCAGGGAACTGTAGCCAGGAATTTCCTTTATTAAATCGACATGCGACAAGGTTAGAGTGTGTTTTGTGTCTGTCTCTCTCTCTTTCTCTTTCCCTGTGTGTGTGTGTGGCATGTGGCCTCGCGACGTTCCGCCCTTGGCGTCTCACGATGGAAACTCACCAGATGCGTAATACTCTCACACACACACACACACAATATGAAAATGCTCAGCTTCCCCCAACCCCGCCCAGAGTTCCGCGTACCTCAAGGGGTGGGGTAGGGAAATTTCTACCTTGAGCTAAAGCAACCACCGGCGCTGCGGTCTTCTGACCACATGCGGGTGGACCTCAAACTCAACCTCCTCCTCCTTTGCCTTATCGCGAGCCTAACCTCCAACTCCAACTCGATGATACCCCTACCCCTACCCCTACCCCCTCTCCTGTGCAGCATCCGGTGCTGTTCTCATACTACGTCGCACGCTAAGCATCGTATCTTTAATTTTCTTAATATGCGTGAATTCTAACATTTTATGTTTTGTAATTAGAAAAACGCAAAGAGCGCGCAGAGAGTGACAAAGCGAGAGCGGAGAGAAAGAGGAACGTGAGTTTTATGCGCCATAATTACCGTGTCGGGTTGCTTAATTGATGTGGGGTTGGGGGCGCCTATGCACGATTATATATTGCGTTAAGCGACTGAGGCACAGCTGTTACTCTTACCCTAGGCGAATAACAAGATTTGCATCAATTTGTAGGGTTATTCTAGGTGAGGTTTTACAAAGAAAGCCAACTTTCAAAGGAAACTCAATTCAGAAACCCTGGCTTAAAAACGCCTTCAATCCATTTCTACCAATCATCACCTGCCCAGTTTTCCAACACACTCTACTCACTTCATCATAATAGCGCTCTCCACGGAGAATGCATCCGTTGGCAATCCGCAAATGTTCCAGAAACGAATCTCCACCGGTTCACCTAGCACAACGGCCAGCTGAAAGTCCGGAGTACAGACGACGCCGTAGTCAAGGCACTTGGTAACCCATTCGCGTATTTGGGTAACACGATAATCAATGGTAAAAGGTCCCAAATAGGAGACCACACCCGATGAGATGAGCACATCGCCGGTGACACTCTTAAAGCTGCCCTGCAGCATCTTAGCCGTTTCCGACCAACGTACACGTTCGCCTCCTAAGCCCGAGATCAGGTCCTGGGCACGCTGCAACTTCTTTGTACAGGCCTCATGCTCGGACAGCAAAATACTATGAAAAGAGAAAAAGAATACAGAGTGAAAAGCGGAAAGAGAGAAGAAAAAAAATAGGTCGCTCACCCATATTGCCGCAACTGCTCGTCGAGAATCTTTTGAATGGCAGCCAAATTCGCCTCGACACGCGCCAATTGTGCCAACTTTTCATTGAGCAACTTCATGGCCGCATTGTACGTTGCCTCGGCCTCTGCCAGGGCAATCTTCTTGGGCCCCACAACTTTGGCCACCACATCGTATTTGGACAGAGCAATGACCCAACGTGACAATCCTTCGCAGGCAGTGGAAGCCATCTTGATCTTCTCCGGATCAAAAGCTTCGTTACTTAGAATACGTTGATGCAGTTTCTTCATGACATCTGGCGATATGTTATCCTTATCGAAGTTCAGCAAACTGTCCAAGAATTTCATGTCACTAAGCACACGCTTCGAAGGACCCCAATAGTCCTCCACGGTGCCTACACCATTGGGATTGGGCACCTTATCCGGTTTCAATTCCTTCAAAATGCACACAGCTTCCATCACAATGCGCACACCAATTGGAGGACTCTTCATGGTCTTAACCACAGCAATATCGGCAGTGGTCAGTGTATTAAGAGCTGCCATGGCAGACTCAAGAATAGGCAACGCCTCACCCAATTGGGCATCGCAATCATCTTTGATCTCCTGAGCGATAGCAGCTTGTTCCTTTGCTGCCTGCTCATCCAGTTTGACTAGTTCCCGTTGCTCGGCAGCCACCTTGCTGTCTGCCGTCACTTTGGCCACCTGCACGGC
This sequence comes from Zaprionus ghesquierei, assembly GCA_018904095.1. NCBI lineage: Eukaryota > Metazoa > Arthropoda > Insecta > Diptera > Drosophilidae > Zaprionus > Zaprionus ghesquierei. The sequence goes on along the minus strand of JAEIGP010000806.1, from coordinate 6,703,042 downwards.
AACAATCTCGGAAGCTTCTTTCAACTTCGGCTCCAGTGCCTGCAATTGCTCCTGCATAATGGCAACCTGTTGTGCCGCAATGTCCAGTTGCGATATACCCGTCAAATATCGATTACGATTCATAGTGATGTTACTTGAAAAATGGAATATATTAATGCAAGGAATCTAGCATAACCTTCCTTCTACTTACTTTCTCTTGCGACTCAACAGCGACTTGAATGTCTGTATCAACTCCAGATACGAAGTGGGCGTTACATAGTTATATCGATGCAATTTCACAAAGAATTTTGCAGATAAATTCTGCGTGGAAGTGTGGAACTCCATGCACATATCGATTGCGGTTTTACGCTCCAGAGCGGTTAGTTCTTCGTTGGCCAGAAAACGCGTAGATACCGCCAGCAGAGCATCCTCGGGCCATGGCTGAAACCAATCGATTGTACAACAATTGACAATCGATGGGAACTTTCGGATGCGATTACGTAAGGCATCGCCAATGGGCGACATAGCCAGGACAATATGCAGTTGCTCCTTACAGGTCTGTGAAGAAAGCATTAAAAGATATTCAGATTAGTAAAACAGTATCCTTAATTCAATTGGTTATCTCAATCATCTCCCACCGTCACAAAGAAGTTAAATAGGGCAACGGGACTGCCATCGGTCTGTATGGCCTTGTCACGCTGCTTATCAATCTGTGCCATCTTCTCAACCACCTCGATTTTCTCCTCATTGGTAAACAGATTGGGTACCTCGCCGGAGTTTAGCAGATTACTGATGTCTTCCAGAAAAGACTCGTCTTTGATCTAAAAGTCTTAATTACATTAGAAACGGGTATGCGAGAAAAGGAACAACAAAATCAAAGAACTAAGAAGGAGCCCTATACCCTAGCTAGGGGTACTCCGAGGACAGTGCAGAAAAAAGAAAACTATGCTATCTATTTGTCTATATGTTCTATACCTGTGAGTCCGTAAAGAGAAATACGCCATGCATTTCGGATGAACCGATCTTGCGTAACATAACTTTCAGATCCTCATGATATTCATAAGGACCATAGGTTCGTGTTATCTCCACTTGGAACAGCTCATAGTCGCATATATGCGAAGCCAAACGAGTTAAGCTCTGGCGCCCGGAGCCGCCGACACCGATGAGCAGAGCATGACTACGTGGCTGCTTTATGATGCGACATATGCGCGACAAATGTTCGATGGCAAAACGGAAGAGCACCAGATTCATTGGTTTCTTCGACATGTTATTATATTCCACAAGATAGGCCTCCACCACAACGCGCAACTCCTCCAGATCCTGCACTTCAACATAGTTTTTGGTATCCGCCTTGGGATTGGTAAAATCACAATACATTAGCTGTCGAAAATCGGACTCTTCTAATTTCTTATCCTTGCGTAGGAAGCGTGCAAACAAACGATTCGGATCGATATCGAAACAATCCTGAACAGTTCGACATAGCTTGCCAAATAACCAAGTACGATCGGCATCTTCGACCAAACGATCGCCATAGACACGTAGCACCTCATGCACCCAGAGACGTCGCATTGAATTCATGTCCTCCGTAGCCTCGGGCACAGACAATAGTACACCCTGTATGACACGTGAAAAATCACGCAAATTGAAGAGATAATGCGACTTCGTAGGCGTGGGCAACAAGTTCAATTTGGCATCGTTGTATACAGTCAAAGTGGCACTAACAATCTCATCGATGCAAGGATCAAAGTCCTTCGAGAAGCCGCTGGTATTGTTTAAAGATGTTTAGAGAAGGTTTAGCAAGCATGACAGTATTAATGGGGGGTTAAAGATGGTTGCGTGGGGGAAATATAAAGAAGTAATTAGTTAAATAGTGAATCATAAGTTGACATCTCTAAGGATGATGATTCATACAAACTTCTTTCTACTTCTACTTACCGTGTATCCAAATGCCAAAGCACAATCTTGCCAAATATCGTAGTCATAATATCATCGTTAAAATCATCGATAGCGATGACATTGAAGAATCGCTGAAAACGCGGAGTTACCGTATTACCCGTTGAGGGTGGTCCCATGGCGACGATCATCTGCAAGTCGATCAATTTCATGGGAATAATTTGCTTACGATCATACCACATCATGTGATCCAGCATCATGCGCAACAGCTCAATGGGCGGCTGTGCGCCATAGTTCTCCTTGAGGGGCATCGATACATCGTCCACAAATATAACAAATCGAGTATTTAGAGGGGGACCAAAGACGCCCTTGCGTCTCTTATCTAGTTTGGACATAATGATATCCTGTGTCTGATTCGCTGACGTCTGTGCCGAGAAGGTAATCAGCAGGGGTTTAAACATTGTCAAGTCCATGCGATTCAACATATAGTCTATGATATAGACACTCTTTCCAGTACCCGTGGGTCCCACCAGCATAATGGGTTTCTCATGCCGCACCAGCAAATCGAGCACGGCGCCAATACGCACACTTTCATTGGTCTGTATAATAATCTGATTGACGGGGATATCACGTGGTAGCGGTGGTGCTGAGTTTACATCATCCTGCCATGGTTTCCACTTGCCCTTACCCTCCTTAATGTAGCGATAATCAAAGACCGATCCGTGCTTGGGTATGGGGAAAATAAACGGTTTCGGTAGCACATCCACATAAAGATCCTCGGTTACGCCATACATTTCGTACAGACTCTCAGGGAAGGTCTTTTCCATCAGTGCACGAAACACAATATTGAATTTTTCACGACTTTCCGCTGTCAACGAACCTCCCAATGACCAAATTGCTGAGAATAGGAAAATACCCTCGACCTGGGCGCGAAAATCCAAATCGGATATGTTTGCCACATATTTCTCATCACGAAAATCATCAAGATAACACTCGAAAAAGTTCATCAAGCTGACCATAAGATTTGTATCCGATGTGGGTGCGATTTCACGCAAACCCTTACGTACAATATAGAGAAGCAGCGGACAGAATCGTTGGATCAACATGGAGATAAGATTCTTGCTGATAATGTGAAACGCAGGGGGTAGCGTGTTCTTCCACGACGTAACCAACGGCTCCCAGCCCAATGAGCTGGGCTCCAAGTAGATCATGCCACAACGCGATACCGTAGCTGGTGAGGCGACCTCCAAGTCCATGGGTTCAAATACCAAATTGGTTGTATTCGATAGCTGAATAATTTCGCCGGACATCAGACAAAGCTTCTTATTGTCATCCAACACGGTGTTCATGTTCTCAATCCAAATGGCATCTACAGGTCCATCGAAGATCAACCATTTACGATCAGGTGAATCCGAGACAGCAAAGATACGATAGTTTACGGCCAGAATACCATCGCTCCACTCATGGGAGACTGCATCAAATTGTCCATACAGCTGACCCATAGTAATCGCCTTGGGATTGATCACCGTATAGATGGCCTTATTCTCTGAGCCATCCTTTTTCTCCATGCACTCCAACGTATCAGCCAATATGTGATAAGTTGTTGTCTTGCCACCAAAGGGATAACCCACCAACATAAGACCGTGTCTCACCACAATCATCTCGTAGAGCTGCGCGGGTGGGAACATCGTTAAAGTGGGACAAACCAGTTAGAGATAAAGCATTTCCTTACCTGCTGCACCTTCTCAAGCACGAATGGTGTACACTGTTTGTTCTGCTTTTCGCAGGCCAACTCTGTGCAGGCATTGAACACGACATAGTCGGCTTCCGGGAGCACCACACCGGGAAACAGATCCGAAGTGATGCCCTGGAACAGCGGAATATCTTGGTTCAAGAACTTGGGTAAATTGACATCCTTAATGGAGCGCAACACAAGAATGTCCTCATTCTCGTCGCGATAACGCAGTTTCAATGCACCTGCCGCCTTCAGCACGGACTTGACAGCTCGCATGCCGTAATCGTAATGGCACTGGGTACTCAACTGCTCCGAACACAAACGATAGGTGGCCACAATCTTCACAGACAGCGGCTTGGCTCGCAGGAAGCCATAGGAGTACAGCTCAATTTCGGAAATCAAAGCGTAATCCGGCACCATCATAGCTACCGAACGGAAGAGAGCCTGACAGAGAGAACCAAGACATCAATCGCATTCCCAAGTTAATCACATCCAGTTTTCACTCACCTTTAGATTATCAGGCAACTCAGAGCGACCTGCATAGCCTGGATTCATGGTAATAAAGACCGCACAAGTGGGATCTAGTGTGAGCGTGGTGCCCTCAAAGACCAGCGTGGGGGAGCCCGAGTTGATGCCACGTTGTATGGTCAAAATCTGTTGGGCAACCACAGACAACACCTCAAGATCGATACGATTGAACTCATCGAAGCATGACCAGGCACCACAAGATGCCAGACCCTTGAAGAACTTGCCCAGCGCCAGATAATCCAAACCATCGGAGCAATTGAAGACGACACACTGCTTGGCCACAGCCTTTGCCAAATCCTTAGTGGTCTCTGTCTTGCCTGTACCGGCAGGACCCTCTGGTGCACCACCCAAATGCAAATTCAAGGCAGCAAACAGGGTGCGATAACAACGATCCGTCAGCGGTGTGACCACCAGACGAGGCGTGTTACCCAAATACTCATAGCCATAGGGCAAGGAGCAATTGATCATGCGCGTATCGAGATTATTTTCCTCCCAATAGTAACGCAGCTGGCACAACCATTGGAAGTCCTGCAAATCCTCCACTTTCTTCTCCACAATTTCGGCCAGCACATCACGTGCATGCACATCCAGCACGACCAAGGCGCCAAGAGTGATACGATTCTGTAAATTGAGATCACCACGCACAAGATCGACAATTCGATTGATTTGACCGATACACTTTTGTAAATATTTTGCCAGATTCTCGACAGGATCTTCGCTAACAAAACATTCGGTAATCTCCAGAGTCCAGTAGGTCAACGATATTGACTGTACACTCTGCCCTGGCCAGGTTAATACCCAAACATTACGATTCATTTTCACATAACTATAGAATGCCTCAGAGATTTTCTGATGCAAACTCTTCTTCATATCGATTTCCAGTTCAAGCAACCATTTCTCTACTTGGCCACGTGCCTTGGCTGTTGAGATGACATCCGCCAATATGACAACCTCCTTTTCGGACGAACGCATTGCGGTGACCTCCAGTTCCTCTGTGAATGTCAGGGAACCAATGCCCTCGAAACACTTCTTAAGATGTGGTTGTACACGTGTCGGATCCTTTGTCTCCGACAATATCTCAAGCAATTCATCATTGGACAAGAAGAAGAAGCGCGGGAAGTACAAACGTTTCTTCTCCAAATACGCATTCAAACCCTTCTGTATAACCTCGAGCAATAGATATGATTTCTTAAGCTTCTCGTTCATCTTATCGATCTGCACCACAGTCATAACACGCGGATCGCTTGCCACCTGTTTCATCAGTTCCTTCCAAATCTGTATGCAAACACAAGGGGTGACATTAAGTAGGGTTAAAAGAGAGAGAGAAAGTTGGGTTCACCTTATCCACAGCACTGAAGCGACGACCCTCCTCAGGCATTTGTTGCTGTATGTCGGGACTGCTGAAAATCGGCTCCAAATACATCCATGTGGACTGCACGCGCAGCCATTCGTCCAGAATCTCCTGCAGCAGCATAAGCTTTGCCTCCCACTTACTGAAAGGGCGAGAAAGAGACGGAGTGAGTGGAAGAGTATTCAATGTATTCTATCGCTATACTCACAGTATTTCCGCCTCGAAGGGCTTAATGTAGGGTGAGCTCTTCATTGTCTGCGTCTTAATGATTTGATCATCCAATAGAATTTGAATATCATCCACAGCCGACAGTTTGTATGTGCCAGAGTCTCTACAGAAATAAAGAAAAAGAAGCTGGTCATTTGACTTTCTATTAGTTTCAGCCCCTGCTGATTCCCGTACCTGTATGGTGAGATATTAAACTCAATACCCTCCCATTCAGAGGCCATTTTGATCATGGCCTTCTCCAAATTATTCTCCTTGGTTGCGCTCTCAGAGATTGCCTCGAATTTGGGCACATATTCATCCAGCTGATATTCGATAATCTTTGCCAGCGTCAACTCAGGCGACACCTTAATGGGGAAGCCAATAATTTCGGAAACTTGCTCCCAATGGCGTGCCTTCATGCCCGGATTACCCAGTGTGTTAATGATGGGTGCATGACCGCGGAACAGCTCCATTTGTTCCTTAACATCGAGTATAAGCTGCATTGTTTGCGGATGATCACCCATTTGTTTCTCCAGCTTCTGAATGACGCGATAAAAGTTGGAAACGTCTCCATCAATTTCATCGGGATCAAATGATCCAACTTGTGAGTACATCCATAGCTCCCATTTGTCGATAAAATCTTGTCCGGCGTCGAAGAGATTCTTGTATGGCTTAAGCTGATCGTGCGTCTTCTTGCGCACCGGATACTGGGACAGATCCCAGCCATAAGCGGTTTCCTCTTCGTTAATCTGATCGATAGTCTCCATGGCGGTCACTAGACGCGAATCCAAGAGGCCTGCACGTTTCTTATATTTGGACAACTGTTTAATATCGCCCCACGTATCGTAAGTCTGCACCTGATCGAAGTAGCCTTGCAGCTCGCGACGAAACATTTCGATACGCTTCTTAAGCAGCTCCTGATACTCGATCACCTTTTCGGCAATGATTACACGATGCTGATCAAATATAGAGGCCAACCTAAGATACCATTGGAAGCTATTGCTATTGTTCTTGATCTCTAACGGTGAATATGCTGTGTGATCCATAAGCCAGAGTATTTCATTCATATTGACCTTCAGACGTGCCTCCATCTCTGGCACCAAATTCTCCTCGGCATGCACCACATACGCCTTGAGTTCCATCAACTGTGCCGTATCCTTGGGCACAGTAAGAGCCTTTTTAGCTATCATATCATACTCCTTACCCAGTCGGGAAATTCTTGCCTGCTGATCGAGCACCATTCGAGCCAAAAGATCATTTTGCAACTGCCTGGCCAATTGTTCCATATGATCAATGAATTTTCCACGATGAAACTCAAAGAGACCCATACGAATGACACCCCAAACCTCTTTGGCAATGCGATCCTCCTTCTCTCGATACTCGTAGACCATGTCAATATATTGCTCAAATGTGGCATCACCCTCCATGAAACGATTAACACGTTCCGAATCGATGCCATTGATGAGATCAATAAAATTATCGAAATCCTGCAGACGCAACTCGGGACCAATGCGCTGCTCCTCAAGCAATTGGCAAATTCTGTTTTTCGTATCAGCCACAATGCTATCCGGCACCGTGGGTGTTAAGTAGTATTTCTTCGAGATCTTAAGATCTGTATAGAGTCTGTTTTCTATACGCGGTAATGACTGAACACTTATCACAATTGAATCGATGACACGCAGCAATTCACCTTGAAATTTCGAGAAGCTTGGATTGAATGCGATGGTATCCTCATCAGCTAAGAAGATGGAGATCTCAAAGCCAGGATTGGAGTGCTGTAAATGAAGTGGCAAAGTTAAAACAAATTCTGGAGGGAGCATCGAATCGCATTACTCCATAATCGCAAACATAATCGGCAAAAGCCTTCAAACTGCGTATGCAAATGTCCTCAAGTTGTTGGGTCATCAAGGCGGCGACACAATTGAAGAAACGCTTCACCAGCGTCATGCGTCTTATGTCGGGCAATTGGTTACGTTTACTGGCGCGCAACAGTGTGGTATGTATCTCTCCATACCACTGCTCCTCCAGCATTGTTTTGGCCTCATCTATGTGACCACAGCACTGGTACTGCAAGAGACCAAGTGGGGGAGAGAAACAATTAGAGTAATCTTCAAAGTATATAAAGTTTACACATACAACAAAATTGAACAATGCATAGGGCGCCTCCTCCTTGCTTAGCTCTTCGATATTGACCATTGTCCTAAAGCTATACTTCATGCTCCAGACCTCCAGAATGCTGGCAACGCTACGGTGAATACTGAAGAGTGTTGTCATCAAACGATTGCGGTTCTCATCGTAACTGGAAGATATAGTGAAGTAGATTAGGTTAGGTGTGTAGGAGAATGGGCAAAGAAATGCTTTTGGCATGCAAATTATCTCGATGCGAAAACTTTTCACTTGAGCTATTTTAATGCGGCCCATTAAGCAGCATTGTGCATGGATCCAGAACCGCCTACTCTACCCAAACTTGGCCTACTTTTAATGATGCTAAATGCTTTAAGCTATAAATTAGAGAGTGCCCTACTCCTTACTCGATACTACCTCCCGCCGCGTAATAGGCCTTACAATTTGCCAGACTACCCACTTAGAGGGGATGGTTGAGGAAATTCACAACAAAAGTTTTAGCATCTACCACATTGCCACGCCCAGCACTACGCCCTCGCCTTGCTACTCTGTGTCAGAAGCAAGTTCAATTCATTTTTAAGCACATCCTTTTACAACATGTGTGTGTGTGTGTGTGTGTGTGTGTGTGTGTGTGTGTGTGCTGAAGCACGCCCACCTCCACTCGCAGTGTTGCTCATCAAATGTCAAACCAATACACAGGAGGATTTAACTTTCAGCTCTTCGTCGGTGAGTTCTTCTTGTTACGCCCGCTACTCCACATCATACTTATGCTTTTCCCGCCCTCTTCACTAATACAGCTGCTCCTGCTGCTTTTCCATTTCCGCCGTAGCAGCCATTGTAGTTGGCAAAGTGCGGTTAAAAACTTTTCGGCACGACGCAAAGCGATTTCTCGCGTTCCCCCCACAGCCAGGCTGGCTTAATAATGTCGACGTTACAGTGCTACCCCTTCCCCCACGCCACGCCCCGACTTCTTCAGATATACGTATTGTCAAGTTATTTTATAAGATTTCGCGCACTGACGACTCATTTCAATTGGTTTGCTTTATAAGAAATACAATGGCAGCCACACACATGAAGTTTCGCGTAAGGGTGTGTGTGTGTGTAAGGGGGTGTAATTGCATGTCAATTGCATGCCCCACGGCCCTGTCGGGCTGGCTGGCTGGCTGGCTGGCTGGCTGGCTGGCAACTTTCTAACGACTTTCTCTCCCTTGAGGCTTTGCCAATTTAACACTTCTTTGCAATAAGTTAAATTCTGAATTTATATGAGATGTTTCCCCCTTACCGATAACGAAAATGATTCATCAACAATTTGATCTCTTTTCGTTCTGCTGTGGAATATGTAGCTGGAACACCCTCCTGGGTGAGACGATCGAGCACCGAGTGACGCAACACGAAGTCGACGACAGCCTTCTTCATGGCGAACACATAATCCGAACGCACCTCGGCAATGTTTTCAACCAAAGCTGATTCCCATTTCTTTAATAAAGGCGGCACTAAATTGATTATTCTACAGATGAAAAGAAATCCCGTTAATGCAGTTATATATCTCATCTTTTCTATTCAACTACTTACATCTTCAGAGTCTTCTTGCTGATGGTGGAGACATGTATGGTGTCTATGCCATGTTTGATATAGTAATAATAGCGTAGAACTTCACGCTCGTTTTGATCCGGAAAATTGATATCGGCTTCCGTATTCTTGGCATTATCGCCTTCATCCATAGTGAGAATGAGTTCGACAAGCTTGCGACGAAAGTGTTCTCGCTCCTGCCGCATGATCATATAATTTGCGGCAACCTTTGCCTTGGAGCCGTCGGGACGCGTATCGGTGGTCGTGCGACGACTTCGAATTTTGGTACAGGTTAAACTCTCGGGCAAATCGGATAACATTTGACCATCGAAGAGGCGACTCGCACATTCTGGCATATTAAGTTCATACCACAAGCGACGTGATTTATAATCTGCATTCGCTTTCGATTGCAAGATACTTTGTAGAACATCCGGTTTGGGGCGTGTGTACAGCATTTTGTTCTTCGCGCATATGCGACGAGAACCGCACACAGATGTAAAGCTGGGTATTTGTCTATTCGGATTGTTTTTATCCATTTTGCTGGGCACTTCGTTTTCCTTGTGTCTCGTTGTTGGTTTCAAATTTCGCGCGCACACTCATCGACCGCCGGTAAGATGGCCGCACTTTTTTTCAAAATATATCGAAAATATAATATTTTCAGTGGTGTTTTCGATTCATCGAAAGCCACACACATATAGATGTCACATCGATAGATTTTTAAAAGGTCGGTCGATACGTCTGCATTGAATGTACTAAAAAATACCAAAAATACATATTACTCCCGTGGGCTATCGGATATGAAGGGTACGTTGGGTGTTAAATCACGACAGTTGTGTGCGCAAAACAGCTGTTTATGGAACTGCTACCAGGCGCAGCACTCTCAAATCAGCTGATCTAGCGTTTCTCGGTGTAAAACTAAATCCAGATTACCCGCTGTTCCCGCTAAGGAACTTTGAAACAAGCTAGTTTCGACGGTAAAAAAGCTGAACGGGCAACATTGGAACACATTGCACAAGCACGGTTTTTATTGTAAAGAATTATCACTTACGTTTTTTGTTATTGTTAAATTACGCGCCGTAACGCGTAACTCTTTATAAATTAAAAAACCAAAACCGGCGTCTGAACATATCGGCGAGTTGAGAACGAATGCAAATTACACGCAATAGATATATTGATATTGATTAAACAATCCCTCAAAACACGCTTCAATAAATAAATAATCCCGTTGCCCTTAACAGCAGGCTGGCAGTAGGCGCAACAAGTAAAACCCCAAACAGTTTACATTTAAATCAAAAAACCAACAGATTGTGGTTGAGAAATTTTAACAAATTCGACAAAAAATGTTGCTACAAAAAATGTTTGCCCGCACACTCCACACCACGCGGCAGTTGTACAACAGCGGCGCCGGTCTCGAGAAGAGCGCTCTGTCGGCGCTACGCAAGAAAACCGGCTACACATTCGCTAACTGCAAGAAGGCCCTCGAGTTGCATAACAACGATGTCAACGAGGTGAGAGACAGAGAGAGAGAGAGAGAAAGAGATAACGTAGTAAACAAACATCCTTATTGATTCTTTTTCGCTTTGGCAGGCAGAGAAATGGCTGCACCAACAGGCGCAATCGTTGGGTTGGTCAAAGGCCACCAAGCTGGCGGATCGAGTCACCACACAAGGCCTTGTTGGTGTACTGGTGAATGGCAACCGTGGCGCTATGGTCGAGCTAAACTGTGAGACAGATTTTGTGGCACGCAACGACACCTTCAAGCGGTTTGTGGATCACGTGTCGCGTATTGTCCTCCATTACACCGATCAAACCGAGTTCGATGGGGATCTGTGGAAGGTAAGCAATACGCTTTCCTCTTGACTAGGTAAATTCTTTATACTTTTACCCTCTTCAGCTTGGATTCGATGCGGAAGCCTTGAAGAATTTGCAGACACCACAAGGTGGCTCACTGGCAGATCATTTGGCGCTCCTCATTGGCGCCGTAGGCGAAAATGCCAGCATCAGGCGTGCGCTCTGCTTTAAGGTTAACAATGATTTGCGACTCGCTGGATATGCCCATCCGGCACCCACAAATGTCAGCACCACACAGAATATCACACAAGTCGGCAAATACGGTGCCATAGTCGCATTCCGTTCAACACAGGAATTCGATGATCAGGAATTCCAGAAGGGACTTTGCCAGCAAATTGTCGGCATGAAACCGCTAAAGATTGGCGAATACGATAAGGATGTGCCGGCAGAGAATAAGGATGATGAGACTTGTCTCATACACCAGGAATATCTGCTCGATGCGGATAGAACTGTGGGCGAACTGCTCAAGGAGCAGGGTGTCAGTGTTGTAGACTATCATCGCTTCGAGTGCGGTGAACCAACCAAACGGGATCTGAGGGAGCTCATACAAAACCAACAGGCGAATAGCAATTGAGAAAGGCGACCCTAAGCAGCAACGAAACCAGCAGCGGTCTGACTTAAGCTAACCAAAATTTGTTGTATCTATATAATCTGGCAAAAAAAAAAACACGAGTAATGAATGAAAGACGAGTAATACTCCAGGTGGCTTTTCAATTGCATGCCCCACGCTCACGTTTTTGGGGGTAGAACAAGCCAGTCAGTCTGCACAAGCGGGAAGCACGCTTGAGCGCCTTTCCGCTGTCGGTGCCGAAAAGGTTCTGTAGAGACGGGTGAGAGGGTTTTTTGTTCCACTGCCGGTAATTACCCGCACGTCAGATATGCGGAAACGTAGCTTGTCAGCGTAACAGAACCTGCAGCATAATGTGCAATGTGGAGAGTGACCCTTCGGCTTCGACTGATGGAGGGAGGGTTCATCATTGCGAGTATAGGAAGTGCTGTCCAGTTGGGTCAACATACCGAAAACGATATGCAAATTTACTTGTTGGGCACTTATTTTAAAACAGGGGGGAATAGCTTAGCTAAAATTAGCATAGCTTAAAGACCTAAGCGCTTAGGTTCAAAATAGTATATGGAACATTAGCTTTAAGTTGTTGCTTGTTAATCCCTTCTAGGCAAAGTCTCTCTTAAAATAAAGAACATTTCAGAACCTACTGACTTCCATATAATTTCAAAGAAAAGTCAACCTGCACACAGTAGGCTAAGGCTTAAGCTTTACTATCATCGACGTGGTTAGCAAATCATTGGGAGAAAGCCAGTGAAATGGACTATTTCGATCTTGATTCATTTCGTTCCAGATATAGCGATATAACGGTAACTGCGGTGCCCCTTAAACGACCTAAATTGGACACCGATCAATTGCCACAAGAGTGCGAAGATGCAGTGGAGCTTACAGTCGAAGCAGCAGAGGTGCCACCGCATGTGCAAATCATGCCCATGGGTCCATCCGCCGCCGCCTCTTCCTCCGTGTCAGCGGGCTATACGCAACAGCCACAGCAGCAGAACATACTGCAGCAACAGCAACAGGAGGCAGTGGCCTATGCCAATGAGTACAAGCAGGTGCTGGCCAAATTAGAGTACACAAAGTATGTGCAGGCGCAGCTGCAGCTCATGTCCATGTCCAGTGGACAACTCTGCACGACTAACTTTGGTAGGCGAATAACTTTAGTTTTCACTTTCTTAGGTTCATTCTATGCTTTTCTCTTTCTCTTTCTGCTTCTCTTCCCAGAGCCCAACGACACGCTCAACATCGAGGAGACCTATAGCAATCTGCTAGGCGTCATTGCCGAAATGCACACCAAGCTGGGGCCCACTGCGATTGGTTTGCGTGCGCCCAAGGAGCGTCTGCTGCGTGACATTGCGCATGCGCGTGTTCTAGTGCGCGAGTGCATGCTGTTGCTGGTGCGCGACCACGAACAGGAGCAACAGCAGCAGTACATGCCCGACGAGTGACGTCATTGATTTGGTCAGCTTTAGTGTGCCATAATAATAAAAAAAAAAGACAAAAGAAATGTGTCTAAAGTTGTTCCAAGAACCTACACAAACACGCAAGTGTGCACCTTCACACTCACACCAATGGCTATGCATGTGTACACACTGGTGGTTAACACTCCATTGCTAACAACAACAACAACAAAAGGTACGCCCAAAAGGGTCACAAAACTTACCGACGCAGTCGCTGTCGCTGTCGACGTCGCTGCTGCCGAAGCCACGCTTGCCTTGACATGCGACCGAGCCGCGCTTCAATTGAAGCCATCAGCCTGGGGGACGTTCAGTCGTAAGCCGACTTTTCACGGGTTAAGCCAAACTGTGCGCAGCAACGATTCACGCTCACGCACTGCCAATTGTTTTTTTTTTTTACATAGTACATATTTTTGTTTAACAGCCGCCTGCCTGCCTTGGTGCTTCCGTTTACAATTCGGGTTAATTTGTTTGGAAAGTGCGCAAGCAGAGCTTTTATTTCCGCTGCACAATTTTTGCAAGAAATAATAAATTACGCAAAAAGTAGCAGCAGAAACAACAACAACGAACACTAATTACGGCACACGATTTGATCTGCAGGCTGCTTAACAGCTCTCAATTGCGCGCGCCTCACTCGCTCTTTCTCTCTTTATTTCTCTAACGGTAAACTTGCGAAAACTGCGAAGCGAATTGGGTGCAACAACAACGCCGACACCCGACAGCGGCGGCATTTGCGTTCAAGTTGGTGACAAAGACAACAAAAGGAGTGCGAAAAATTAAAATTGTTCAATTTGTTTTGCCTGTAATTGAAGAGTGGCTTAGCCTGTAGTGCGCAAACGCAATAACAACTGACAACAAACAGCAGCAGCAACAACAACAACAACAACAATAATAACAAGCTGCGCAGCCATAAAAGAAGTCAGCTGCATTTGTCGCCTGCACTTTTCGCTCCGTTTTTTGCATGACAACAGCAGCAATAGCAGCAGCAATAACAAAGACGCAGACAGCGAATTAGTTCACACAAAATGCCGCCGTTTAATTTCATTAAGCAGGTGAGTGTGAAAATAAACATTAAAATGATTATTTATTGCAAGTGCAAACAATGCCATTAAATCAAACTGTCTGCACAAACAAATGTGCCGACATATGTACGTACATATGTAGTTAGTATGTGTATTAGGTGTTTACGTGCTGCGATTTTTGGTAAATTAGAGCAACACTGTTGGCATGTGAACAAAACGTTGCACTGCAGTTCATTCCTCTTTGTAATTTGAGAATGTTAAGACAAAATGAAAACTAGAAAAAAAAATATGCTGGAAATGTGTAATTAATTTCGTGCGTTTACTTTCAAAACGTGAGCGCAGGAAAATAATGGTTTATTGTAGACCACGACCTACACGCACACATGATTTTGTGCATGTGTGTGTAACGTGCTACAGTGGCGGTTAGCAAATTAGAACAGTTCGTTAAAAGTTCAGCAAGCAAATTCGAATATTCAAAAGTAATCATTTTGTTTAAGGATTCCTAATAATTAAGTTAAAGTTAGTTAATAACTCCTCTTTAAACTTTTGTTTCACTGTTATGATATTCCGTTGTAGTTAATTAATAATTGAATAATTGCAAAAACGAATTTAATTTATAGAGCAAACCCTTGATTTTATCTGCCTGTTAGGAGAATTCTCCCATTTAGATAATATATCAATACACGATAATTTCTCAATGAAATTCAATTGATTGTAAACACACAGTTGACTCATGAGTGACTCCAGAAGAAGCCTTGCAATCGCTATTATGTCTCCATCAGTCTCCATAGATAGTCAGTTGTTAGCAAATTAAAAAACCCCCATGATCAACTACCGACTGCTCCACATATCGGTGAGTCGTATTTATCAAGCAGAAACAACAAACGTGTCTAATTAGCCAGACAATATGAGAAATGGAAATGAAATCAAAGCGCCTCGAAAGCTGAACACCAATTTGAATACCCCCCCCCGACACGGGCTTGAGTGGAAGCCCCAAACACGAAAATAGACTTATCTGAAACGAGAAAGAGACACAGCTGGGGAAATGGAAACGCGGAGACGCGCTTCTTGTAATTATGCGTGTCTGCTGCTGTTCAGATGCTTAGACATAGATGATGCTTAGAGATAGCTTCCGGTGATTAAACGTCAAAATAAGAACGAAGCAAGAAAACGAAAAACAAAAGCAAAACCAAAACCAAAATCGAAATAATGAAAAGAACAAGCATTAAGGTGGGAACAATTTCTACGGGCTACCCATAAGACATTGTTGTGTTGTGCCGGCGACTGGAGCTTTCTAATTCTACAAATTTCGTGGACCCCAGATGGTCGGCGATTGTACATCTGTTCCCGCTCGCGCTTGGCCGATGCAAATGGTCAGCTACTACAACGGGTTGTGTTTTAGAGGCTAGTCTTTGGGGGAGGGGAGGGGATGTGATCATATTTCGGGCCCTGGTCTAATGAATTTCCAAGCCCATTAAAGCAACATTTTGTTTAATTTGGAGGGTTTTTCTTTTCGAGGCCGTGTGATAATTAAGATGAATGACCCCATGGCGCGAAGAGACTGACTGGCTAACTGACTGCCCGAGTCTTTTGTTGGAAAGTTATTGCACCATAACTTAGTAAGTTCACTCCCGATGCTCGAAGACGCAGACGGAGTCGGACTCGGACGCCGACTTTGCAAGTGGCTGGCATGGGTTGGGTTGGGGGATGGTTTATCTTGCTCGACGCGCCTGAACTGTGCGCCCATATATTTGCATTTTTTTTTTACGTACCTGGCCCAGGTTAATTGCATGTTAAATAACTGTTAAATAACGGTGCACTGTACTTGGTACATATCTTTCTTTTGCAGCTGCCGACGCGTCGGCTGTGTTGTTATGGTTTAACTCGAGCCCAATTGTTGTTCAACTTCAACTTCAACTTCTTGTGCAATTGTACATAGGTTCGTCGTGTCTGCTTTCCTTTGCGCCGAGCCACCCACTGTAAAATAATGCTGAAATTATTTTGAACTTTGTCTTGTCTACGGCACCCACATTCAAAAGTTTTGTTTTGTGGATTTTCTTTTCGTTTTTGTTGGCGTGGGAAGACAGACAACAACGGCGGCGACAACCTCCGCGTGTCTGTCTGCGGGTTTTGTCAGCTGTCGCTGCTGACTTTCGATACGCTTTGCAATTACGTAGAAATCCTAACGGTAGCAGATCACTGAAATGCAACATAAATCAATACGAAACCAATCCAGCAAATCGATCGCAGCAATTTCCTTTGTTGTTTCACTTTGGGGATCACCTTTCGAAAAATAATGTTTCCCATAATCGTGGCTAATTAACAATTGGAAATACTTAAGTGCAGCTGCAGCGAAATAAAATATATATATTTTATATAGATATCACTACCGTTATCATTGTTTATTGCCCAGGCACCTTGCTCAGCTGCAGGTTGGGCATACGATCTTCGATTTCCAACGAATTTCCCATGCTCTTCTTAGAGAAATTCTTTATATATCTTAAGTCATACAAACTTTCCTTTTCTCCATGATAAGTTCCGCAGTAATTCTTCTGCGATAGCTGCGTAATATGCGTTTATCACGTTTATCTATGAATTATTGCAATTGATGTATTACCAAGCTGATAACATATTCCGCATCACCTCAACTTGGTGAAGAGCAGAACACATTTCCATTTCTGATAGGAACAGCAGCTCATCATTGCGTTGTCTGATCAGGTCTGGCCCGATCGGGTCTAGTCAGGCAATTAACGTTGACTCGGAATCGGAGTCAGAATCGCAGTTGGACTCACAGTTAGAGTTGGAGTTCGAGTCTGTATGTGTGTGTGGAGTGTGGATTGCGGCATGTTTGCCATAGTTTGGCCATCTTAAGATGCGCCTTGCAGCTTTGTGTGTGTGTGTTGCTTGTGTTGTTTCTTGGCTAATGAAAAGCCAACGGAGAGCAGCGCAAAACAGATCGACACAATCACCGCTAGCGGGCCAAAGCAGATGGAATACTAAATACTAAAAAAAAAAAAAGAAGAAAAATATCCAAGCGGTACATTGTTGCTCATGCCCCGATTTACCCAACACTGCCCCTCTCTCTACAACTCTACAAAGTCTCAGGTCGTTGTTGCATTTGCCAGCAATGCGAGTAAACTGCATTTAATGCTCCCTGGCATTGTTTAAACTTTACGTAAATGTCGTTAATGGCTGTTTGTCTTGAGGTGAAGCCGAAAAAACAAAAAAAAACAAAACAAAAACTGTTTAAGTTGCAAAAGAAACCAAAGCAAACAATAAAATAGTTGCATTTTTCCTCCTTGCCGCCGCATGCACAAAAAAGAAAAAGTCAATTGTTTGGCCATTTGTTTTGTTGTGTTGTGACGTGTGTAATTACCATAAATTGTAAATTACATTTTTCATCTTTTCAACTTTTTTTTTTTTTGTATGCTAAAAGTCGCACATTTCCAATGGCAAATGCTTTGCATTTACAATTTTTACCATTTTTACCATTTGCTTTCATTTTTTCGTTCACGCCTCAACCTCAACGGTTGATTGAACTTGTCAGAGTCGCAGTTGGAGCAGTTGAAGTCGGAGCTGGAGCTGGAGTCGGAGTCGGAGTCGGAGATCTCTTTGGAAATGTTGCACAGGGAAAACACAGTGTAGTGCTGTGTGCTGTAAGCTGAGCCGTAGTTGAAGTTGGAAAGGCGAAGCTTTTGTTGCACTCCAGGCCAGGGGGGAGACAACCTTCGAGCGACGGTAACAACCCCGAGTTACAGATACAGATACAGATACAGATACTTTACTACCTAAAGATACATGCTTGAGGCCAGTGTATAGGCCCATTAGCGTCTGCCCATGCACAAAGCCGATTACCAACATTTTGGCTTAATTGCGTACGAAACAAAACATAAAATTGTTTAACAAATCATAAAGAAAAGTTCGCCAACATTTTAAGTTGAAGAAAGAGAAAGAGGGAAAGGAGATAGAGGAGACTGTCAGTGAAGGTACTTCGATTGTTTCCCGTTGGCCATCGTTAATGATTATGACAAATCGAAGGCTTCTTCATAAACGTAAACTCCGGGGCAAGTCAAGCAAGACAGTTGACAAACCCCATGGAAACCCGATAGATGACAGTTACTCCATACATTGTACTAGCTCCGGTGAATGCGTCTTTGTTTACCCCTCTCGCCTTAGGCAGTGGCAGGCATGCATGATTGCATATGGAAAATGTCAATGTAGCAAGTGGCTAATTTCAAAGATAAACAATGGGATACCCTTGAATGTATTAAAAAAAAAAGTACGAATACTGTAGGGAATAAGCTATGTATTCAGGTTTATTCTTTGTTGATGCATTGAACTTTTCTATTCTAAAATTTCTTGAAGCTTTTCTCTCAAAATTTCTAACTTTATTTAAAATGATCTAATTTTCATTTGGAAAATCATTCATTGTATCGACTGTAGATTAGCATAATTATATCATTGCAGATGGTATATTAATGTTTGCCAGAAGTTTGCAACGCACCTTAAAGCAGATATTCTTAATCAGCATCAATTAGGGAGTCGAACTAGTCATGTCCGTCTGTCTGTCTGTCCGTCCGTCTGTAGCAACGCAAACCAGTCTCTCAGTTTTAGAGCTATCTTGATGAAACTTGATGTACATGCTTCTTATTGCTGCACGCTGTAAATAAGTCGGAACGAGCCAGATCGGACTGATATATCGTATAGCTGTCATAGAACCTATCGGTCGAATTTGGTTATTTTTCAAAATATCGCTATGAAACTTCCCAATTTATGTCTAAGTATGCCATTTAAAGGCTGTCAACATTTGATGGAAATAAGACCGATATATCGTATAGTTGCCATAGAACCTATCGGCTGATTTAATATGTGAAGTAGCTGCAATGGTATAAAACCTTCGGTGTGTCGAAGGTAGCCTTTCCTTCTTGTTTTTTTTTTTATTTTTTTAACAAAATTTAAATTTTAAGGTATGTTTTTTTTATAAATTTTCTGATTAATGCTTTAAATTTATGAAGCATGTCAAAATTGATAAAGAAATCAAAAATGAAGAAGTTGAAACTTATTTTCAAGGATTTGATTGTGATCCTATATAAAACTCTTCATATTTCCAACTCTACCAAAAACAAGAAAGAAATAATTAATAGGGTAAGCCAACAAAAAGTTTCCTATTATTTTTAAAATAAATTAACTTTAAAATGCGCTAAAAATTGGTTAAAGTTTTTACACAAAATGTTACCAACTGCACAGAATAGGCCAAGTACTCGCCGAGGTGGTAAAGTAATTAAAACAAATAGTACTTAGAGGCAAATGCCAGAATAACAACTATCCCTTTTTGCTGTCGGTCTATGCTTTTGTTTGAGCGGGGGCAAGTGTGGCATATGTATGTGCAACACACACGATTTGATGTTGCACCGTGCTGGAGCTGTTGCTGTTGCTGTTGCTGGTGCCTCTCACTCGCAAGAAACCGCAAAGAAAACGCTGCGCTTTCTGCGCATTTTCTCACTTTTCTCATGCAGCACAACTGATAATTTCATTCATCTTGCACTCGGAGACGAGTCTCGGAGTCGTAGTCGTAGTCGTAGTCGGAGTCAAAGTCGCCTATGTCTTCGTAATTGAAGTCGGTCTCTGAGTCACAATCGCAGCGCCGCTTCCCAGTTGGCCAAACTCGTCGCCGTCGTCGTCGTCGTCGTTGGCGTCGCGCTTGTCGCTTGGCCATAAACTTGGAGACTCAGTGTTCGCGTCGACCAGTCTGCATTTGGCTTTCTGGCTAACAACGACGCACTCCGCTGAGCGGTTCGAGCCCGCGAACAGTTGTTACCATAGTCAACCTAAAGTCCTACGCGCTAGCTTCTCTTTCTCTCTCTCTCTATATCTCTGTCTCAAGTCGGTCTAATTTTTTTTTCAAGACGCGCGCGTTTAAGAAAAGTGCTCGGGATTTGATTTGCAGCAATCTATGTGGCATTTGCCTGGTTAATCAGTTTTACTAAACATTTCGAATTTGTACGATATTTGTCCCTGTCAACCCCATCAGAGTCTTATACAAAATTCTACAGTAAAAAATTTACAAAAAAAAAAAAAAAATAAATAAATATAAAATATTTCATAAAATTAAACCAAAAAAAGGCTAAATTATTTGAGCGATTTGAATTGTGCGCGTCGGGGATTTGAAGATTCCAAAAGAGATTCCAATTTCTTTCGAGCCGCAAAAGGATTTCACTTTGAGTGCTCTGCTCATATCGTGTCGTCTTGTCTCGTGCCGGCAATTGGAAACTAGTTCAAGGCTGCACTACCTGTTGCTCTCCCATGCATCAAGAGGCAGCATCCACCAGCAGCAGCAGCCGCCACAGCAGCAGCAACAGCAACAACAGCAGCAACAACAACATCAATAGCAACATGGAGCTAACATTGTCGGCGAAAGATACGGTATTTACAGGCTTTTCATTATGTATGCTTAAGTCCCATCGATGTCTCTGTCCCCGTGCAAAGCCGACAAGTTGTTTTGCCTGTGTTTGTTTCTTCTTCTTTTTTTTTCTCTCTTTCTTTTCTGTGGCTATACACGAGCTGACAATTATTATTCGTATTTATTGAAATTAATATTGTTATTCGCAGCCATGGATTAGGATCGTATTCATAATTTCGAACTGTTTGGACAGTATTTAGCACCTTATAATATATGATACTTGCCCCTCTGTGCGTGATAGAGGTAAAGAAATGTTCCAAAAGTCTGGAATATATAAAATCTAAATTTAAATCCATATATTATGTATGTGTTAAAATGAAGTTTACGTATTTCAGGATCTTAAGTCGGTACAAACAATTCCCCGTTTAAAATTCTAAAATCAAAATATTTAGTTGTAAAGTTCCTTAAGTTTTTTCTCTATTTCTTTTCTGTGGCTATACACGAGCTGGCAATTATTATGCGTATTTATTGAAATTAAAGAAAAAGTTCCAAATGTCTAGAATATATAACTTCTAAATTTAAATCCATATTATATATGTGTTAAAATGGAGTTTACGTATTTCAGGATCTTAAGTCGGTACAAAAAATTCCCCGTTTAAAATTCTAAAATCAAAATATTTGTAAAGTTCCTCAAGTTTTTCCTCTCTCTTTCTTTTTCTCTCTTTCTTTTCTGTGGCTATACACGAGCTGACAATTATTATTCGTATAGAGGTGGTAGAGGTAAAGAAAAAGTTCTAATGGTCTAGAACATATAACTTCTAAAATTAAATCCATATTATGTATCTGTTAAAATGAAGTTTACGTATTTCAGGATCTTAAGTCAGTACAAACATTTCCCCGTCTAAAATTCTGAAATCAAATTTATTTGTAAAGTTCCTTAAGTTTTTTCTCTCTTTCCTTTCTGTGGCTATACACGAGCTGACAATGATTATTCGTATAGAGGTGGTAGAGGTAAAGAAAAAGTTCTAAAGGTCTAGAATATATAACTTCTAAATTTAAATCCATATTATGTATGTGTTAAAATGGAGTTTACGTATTTCAGGATCTTAAGTCGGTACAAACAATTCCCCGTTTAAAATTCTAAAATCAAAATATTTATTTGTAAAGTTCTTTAAGTTTTTTCTCTCTTTCTTTTCTGTGGCTATACACGAGCTGACAATTATTATTCGTATTTATTGAAATTAATATTGTTATTTGCGGCCATAGACTAGGATCGTATTCATAATATCAAATTGTTTGGACAGTATTTAGCACCTTATAATATATGATACTTGCTCCTATGTGCGTGTTAGAGGTAAAGAAAAAGTTCTAAAGGTCTAGAACATATAACTTCTAAAATTAAATCCATATTATGTATCTGTTAAAATGAAGTTTACGTATTTCAGGATCTTAAGTCAGTACAAACATTTCCCCGTCTAAAATTCTGAAATCAAATTTATCTGTAAAGTTCCTCAAGTTTCTTCCTCTCTCTTTCTTTTTTCTCTCTCTTTCTTTTATGTGCCTATTCACGAGTTAACAATTATTATTCGTATAGAGGTGGTAGAGGTAAAGAAAAAGTTCTAAAAGTCTAGAACATATAACTTCTAAATTTAAATCCATATTATGTATGTGTTAAAATGAAGTTTACGTATTTCAGGATCTTAAGTCAGTACAAAGATTTCCCCGTCTAAAATTCTGAAATCAAAATATTTATTTGTAAAGTTCCTCAAGTTTTTTTTTCTCTCTTTATTTTTCTCTCTCTTTCTTTTTCTCTCTTTCTTTTCTGTGGCTATACACGAGCTGACAATTATTCGTATAGAGGTAAAGAAAAAGTTCTTAAGGTCTAGAATATATAACTTCTAAATTTAAATCCATATTATGTATGTGATGTATTTCATGACCTTAAGTCAGTACGAACATTTCCCCGCTTAAAATTCTAAAATCAAAATATTTAGTTGTAAAGTTCCTTAAGTTTTTTCTCTCTTTCTTTTTTTCTCTTTTTTTCTGTGGCTATACACGAGCTGACAATTATTATGAAATTAAAGAAAAAGTTCCAAATGTCTAGAATATATAACTTTTAAATTTATATCCATACTATGTACATGTTAAAAAGAAGTTGATGTATTTCATGATCAGTACAAACATTTCCCTGTTTAAGATTCGGAAATCAAAATATTTATTTGTAAAGTTCCTTAAGTTTTTTCTCTCTTTCTTTTTCTCTCATTCTTTTCTGTGGCTATTTACGAGCTGACAATGATTATTCGTATAGAGGTGGTAGAGGTAAAGAAAATGTTCTAAAAGTGTAGAAAATATAACTTCTAAATTAAAGTCCATATTATGTATGTGTTAAAGTGAAGTTTACGTATTTCAGGATCTTAAATCAGGACAAACATTTGCCTGTCTAAAATTCTCAAATGAAAATATTTATTTGTAAAGTTCCTTAAGTTTTTTCTCTCTTTCTTTTTCTCTCTTTCCTTTCTGTGGCTATGCACGAGCTGACAATTATTATGAAATTAAAGAAAAAGTTCCAAATGTCTAGAATATATAACTTTTAAATTTATATCCATACTATGTACATGTTAAAAAGAAGTTGATGTATTTCATGATCAGTACAAACATTTCCCTGTTTAAGATTCGGAAATCAAAATATTTATTTGTAAAGTTCCTTAAGTTTTTTCTCTCATTCTTTTTCTCTCTTTCCTTTCTGTGGCTATACTCGAGCTGACAATTATTATTCGAATAGAGGTGGTAGAGGTAAAAACAAGGTTCTAAAGGTCTAGAAAATGTAACTATATAAAATGAAGTTTATGTATTTCACGATCTTAACTCAGTACAAACATTTCCCTCTTAAATATTCTAAAATCAAATTATTTATTTGTAAGGTTCCTCAAGTTTTTAAAACATGCTTTACTCGCAATCTAAGTACAACAAATTTAACTTTATCTTTCAGAAAATTCTACAATTTTTCTAAGGATACCTTTATGTTTCTAATTCATTGAATTTGAGCTGAAATTTTTTAAACCTTTTAAATTTTTGTCAGAATTTATTTCCCTTTCGCCTGCAGGCTAGGCATAATTCTCCCAGTTCCTTGCTAATTGTTTCATAATTACATTTTATATGTTTCAGGCTAAGTTTTTGTTCATTTTACCCGTCTTTATTTGCGTTTTTAATCTGGTAAATGTTTTCTTGTTTTAGCTAATTGCAATTACAAGCGTGTCGCGTGCGTGTCATGTGATGTTGTCGTGTCGTGTCGTTGGCTCGTTATAAAATACTTTATTATATCATTTCTATTTCGGTTAGATCTAACAAAGAACACAACTTGGTGAAATGAAATTTCTAGAGAAATGTGTTTAAGCATTAATTTGCTGGTCTTATCAACTACAGTTGTTAATTAGTCTCCCCTTTGTCATTTAGTTAGTAATTTACTCTCATTTTCTACAAATGATGCAGAGATTTCTTTAGAACCTTTCTTGTCACTAATTAAACGCTAGAAAACACACGCCGTGAAAGTTAAACAAAGACTAAGACACCGACTAACTCTGTGCCAGTTTCTAGGCTATTTCTACCGGCATGAGAAATGTAGTTTGGCTGTCAACGGTTTTTCGCTCGATCAATCATCAATCTTGACTGTCGATCGCGCGCCTCATCCGCACTCCCAACTCCACACAATGTGGTCCAATTCAATCATCTCTTTGCCATTTGCAGACAATAATTAAAATGTTTTCGCGCAATTTGATGACGGTTTTTGCTTTTGTTATAAAAAACAATACACAAAAAGAAAATAAAAACACAACTTCAATTATAACGATTTCTATATGAAATGTCGCTCGAAGTTGAAGCTGAAGCTCCAACATGTTGATGATAATGTTGGCATGATGGCATCACCCATGCCAGGCGAAGCATGAACTCGTTTTTGGTCACTGCACACGACAACGACAACGCATAGCAAAAATGCCCCGCCACGTGTGGCAGGTGCAGGGTATATGAAAATGGAAAATGAAGTTATTGAAAGAGAGCGAGAGAGACAAAGCCAATGTTGATTATTAATTAAAGCAGAGCGCAGCTAATGAAGATGAATGTTATGCAGATAAAGCTTGACTCTGGGCTAATGCATCTGCATAATTTCAATCGATGCGCCCGCCCCACCCATCATCTCTAACGTCCACCTGAGACCACTTTCTTCCACTGATTCCACACACACACACGCTCCATCAATAAATAAGAAAATTAATGTTTAATGAAATAAAATGAAAAAAAAAAAGAAGAGGAAAACTGGCTACGGCTCTGTCGTGGCTGGAGACTGTCATTGCTGCTGTGTGGATGGTACAGTTTTCACTATCACTTGGCGGCCCCAACTGGGCAGAAGCAAATTCGGAGCGAATGAACGGGCGGCGCGAACTCGAGCGGCCAACTTGTGGCACAACTTGGCCAGCAGGTTTTCTTTTTGTTTACACTTTGTCTAAGGTGACGTTGTGGCATCCTTCACACAGGAGTAAAAGCCTTGAGGCTATTACTGTGATACCATTTGATAACTGTTGTTGCTGTTGTTGATTGAAAGACAATTGCTGACCATTTGAAAGGCGTCTTTGGTGTCTGCGAACAACGTGTTTGGACCAAGTAAAAAGGGGGTTAACATCGGCCATTAGACACCGTAATGAAGTTGTTGAAAAATCTGGCTTTGAAAGTTGCAAGAATCTGCAGCAAGTGTTACACTGCGAGAGAGGCGTAGGACAAACGAAGACATTTTTACAACGAATCTTCGCTAACAACTTTTCGCAGTGTATCTTATAAGTTCGCTCTCATTTCCCTAATTTTCTTAGAATCAGAAATTTCGCTATCATTTCCCCAAATTTTGTCAGTGCATTAATCTCTATGATTTTTCTGCTTCTTGCAGGAGGTGCGTCCCAACACAATACCCGATCTTAAAGTGGATGCCACATTTCGCAAGGTGCCCAAAAACGCTATAACCTTTGCACTATGGAAGATCGATGAGGATCACCTGGAGGCAGTGTCTCGAAACCAATATGGCACCTTCTACGACAATTGTGCGTACATTATTTATGCCTGTAATCTGTTCGGACACTATACGAATCACGAGACCATTGTAAGTAGTTGAAATCAATCTCAGAGCACTCTCTACTAAGTCCCACCTTTCCCTTTAGACACGGGAACAGAAACCGAATGTGCCGCTGGAACGTTTCATCCACTACTGGCTGGGCAGCAATGTCAGCGAACAGAATCGCTCGAATGTGGTGCACAAGATACAGGAGCTGGACACGTATTTGGGCAACGTCGCCACCATATATCGTGAGACGCAGTTCCATGAGGGCGCACGCTTTCTATCCTATTTCAAAAAGGGCTACAAGTGAGTACATTCTTTTGCGTATTTTGAGTACATTTTGACGGAATTTTCCTTTCATTTTGCAGCATATTATCCGGAACTTTGCTCAAGGCGCCCAGCCAGGTGCGTCTCTTTCAGTTGTATGGCCGCAAATGGTTGCGTTCCGTTGAGCTGGCCACAATCGACTGGTCGCACTTCAATTCGGACTACTTAATGGTACTGATAATGGAAGCAATGACATTCATCTGGATTGGACGCTCGAGTGCATCGATTGAACGTCGTAGTGCTCTCGAATGGGTGCGTAAGCAGTGCAAGAATTCTGGCGAATCGATTTGCTTTGTGGACGATGGCTATGAGCAATCGATGAGTGCTGAACAGAAGACGCTATGGAATTCCGTGTTGCCACTGCAACAGCGTATGGTGTATCAGTCCAATAAGCTGGGCGCCGACTATGATGTGAAGAGCAATAGCGATGGCCATGGCAGCAGCAAATTTCGCATCTACAAATGTAATCAACGTGGACGTTTGCATTTGGATCAACTTGATGTGGGCATGCCTAGCAGGGAGGATCTTAGCGATGCACATGGTGTCTATTTGCTAGACAGTTATGGCCAAAGTATTTGGCTCTGGGTCGGCGCACAGGCCACACAGGCGGATGCCCTAACTGCTGTGGGCAATGGTCGTGCATTTGTCAAGAAAAAGAAATATCCAAATAGCACGCTGGTTGTGCGTGTGCTCGAGGGTCGTGAGCCGTTCGAGTTTAAGCGTCTCTTTGGCAATTGGCTTACTGTTTGGCAGGACAATACACGTGGTCATAAGCCTGTCTCCACCAAATTTGGTAAACTTGATGCGGTGGCATTGTGTGAACGACCCAAAATGGCCGCTGACACACAGCTTGTGGACGATGGACGTGGCGAACGCATTTTGTATCGCATTTTGGGCGATCAGCTGGAGCAGCTGCCCGCCGACAAGGCCACCGTGTTCACCACCAACGCTTCATATGTGGTGAACTATACTGTTCAGGTGAGTGAATGGGGTATTAGGTGATCTTCAGTTTGCACAATCTGCATCAGATGAAAGCCAAGCGCAATCGCCTTAGTTCATTGTGCAATAGTAATAAACATTTTATGGGCTTATGCCAAGGTAAATTCAGTTATTGAATTTTCTTTCTTTTCATTTGCGGCTTACCTTTCAAATGTTGGCTAAACAATTGTTGTAAATCGTATTGCACATGATTATTTATTATTGTGTTTTTCTTTACAGTGCGCTACCGTTGTGCCCGCCGACCTGGCCAGTGTGGGCGTAAAGAGCATCATTTATCAGTGGAACGGCTCGGAGGCATCGGCCGAGACAATTGCCCGAGCCGATAGCTTTGCCATGGCAACGTTCGAGAAGTTCAAGAGAGATGCAATGCTTGTGCAGCTGTTCGAGTTCGATGAGACGCCCCACTTTCTGCAGCTCTTCGAGGGCAAGCTGATTATCATGCAGGGCCAGCGCAGCGAACAGTTGCGTGCAAACAACGATCTTAACTGGGACTTCAAGACACACATTATGCTGGAGACTTTTCTGCTAAAGATCTATGGCGATGCCAGCTACAACTCCAAGGCTGTGGAGGAACAACCATTGTCGTCGATCAGCTCGAAGGATTGCTATGTCATCAAAACGAATCATGTGTGGGTCTGGTGTGGACAGAGCAGCACTGGAGATGCGCGTGAAATGGCCAAAGCAGTTGGCGCATTGCTGGGCGAAAATTCCCTCGTGCTGGAGGGCAAGGAGAGCAAGGAGTTCTGGCAATCGGTAGCCATGTACTTCAATCAGACACTGTTGATCAATGGCCAATCATGTGGTAGCAGCACTACGAGCAGCAGCAGCGGTGCCGGCAGCATGTGCAATGGCAGCACCAATGGCAATGGCAACATTTCACCCACGCTCTCAAATAACTGTTATTTAAACACCACGCCGCCCATGAAGCCTCGCCCGCCAGTGCAGCTCTTCCTGGTCTGGTGGCAGCAGACACAATTGCGCTATGAGGAAATCCTTGGCTTTGAGCAGCAAGATCTCAGTGCAGACTGCACATACGTACTCGATACGGGCACATTGGCATATGTCTGGCTGGGCGACAGAGCGGTCAAGCAGGAGCGTGAGAAGTACACAAACATAGCGCAGAGCTTTGTACAGAATGCACCCTTCGGACGGCGCTCGGCTACGGCTCTGGCTGTGGTGCGACAGCACTCGGAGCCCAATGTTTTCAAGGGCTTCTTTGAATCCTGGACAGATGACTATGGACAGGTAATAGATTAAAAGAGACTCACGTGTGTTAACTTACTGAACTTTGCCCTCATTTTCGCAGAATTTTCTTACATACGAACAGATGCGACAAGAACTAGGCTGCGATATAGCCAATGGTGGCCAAAAGGAGGCAGGTGCACGGCACCGCAACAATGATCAGAAGGATTTCGATAGGCACAAGAAGTATCCGTTGCCCGTGCTGGTGCAGGAAATGGATGTACTACCGCCCGAAATAAATCCTCTGAGACGTGAGGTGAGAGTTCACTGGCTTATAACATTCTAGACTAGTACCATATAATCAAAATCTGTTTTTCAGGTTCATCTAACGCACGATGATTTTGTGTCGGTCTTCAAAATGTCCTTTTACGAATTCGATGAACTGCCCAAGTGGAAAAAGCAGGAACTTAAGAAGCTGAACAAGCTATTTTAGATTAGCTTTTACATTTTAGTACCCACAATTCCCTATTCCTTGTATATAGCACTTTTAGCCAGGCACTTTACTTATCTGGATTTGTAATAAAGCCACTCTTTTTTTTTATACAATAATCCCTTCAGCATCGACTATGTTTAAGCACAGTTATTATTGAAGTATATTTGAGATATTTAATGCAAAAAAATATATAAATATATGCATGTATATATATTATATAAAATCCATATCAAGGCGTTGTTTCCACCTCCGAGGAGTCGGGCTCGTCGTCGCTGCCGGAACCTGTGTACAAATTATTCATCATTCATTTAACCATTAATTTTTGTACTTACTGGGAAATATCAGCCCCATTATAAAGTCAAATATGCCACCCAATAGATCCCAAAACATATTTGTCCGCCGTGCTTAACGTTTTGTAACCAAATGTCCCATCAATTTTAATGTGAACTCCAGTCTGGCCCACTAACCGCCTGTTTAATGAGCCGCAACAAGAAGCAAGTAACGATCTATCCGATCGCTTAACGTTTTACAGAGTTCTCATCTGTTATTGACAGATGCGTGTGTGATTTAAAGCGATTAGAGAGGTTTTTAAAATGTTCAAAAAAAATTTATTAACCATTCGATCTTTAGATTGATCTTCAGCTTCACATTTAGAATAATGCAAAGTTATTTAGGTGTAATATGTGATTTCACATAACGTAGTGTTTTTCGAAAAGTGCAGATCTTATAATGATACCACCACAACCACACCAATTCATTATTATGAAACACTGCAAAAACGTCTAAATGACTTGTGTAGGTCATTAAGGGTCTTCTTTATAGATCAAGAATCGTTATACGAATTAGAATCATAGTCAGAATCGTAGTCCGAATCGTCCGCTGAGGAAATTCCATCAAGTATATTTTATAATAATTTCAAGATATATTCC
The DNA here is from genome assembly GCA_018904095.1 of Zaprionus ghesquierei. NCBI lineage: Eukaryota > Metazoa > Arthropoda > Insecta > Diptera > Drosophilidae > Zaprionus > Zaprionus ghesquierei. Next base: position 6,673,336 of record JAEIGP010000806.1, on the reverse strand, counting down.
ACAACTTACAGCCAAAGCAAGTATCGCTAATACACTCGAGTATAGCGCCAATGATTTCACAATCCTCCATGGTTTATCGTGGGGCAACAAAGAGTCACTACTAAAGTTAATACGCGCACGGACTTTATATACAACTTTTTCTTTTATAAATTTTTTATTTTAACCTTGAAAAAAAATTACCAACCCTAATGGATAAAATTAATTTAATTTTATGCCATTAGTTTTTGAAAAACAAAATACACATGTTTTTGAAACTATTAACAGAAATGGGTCTAGACAACTAATATACATCATAACCGTACATGGGTGCTTCCATGAAGGCCTTTTGCTGGTCCAACGAATTGCGGCGAACTCTGCGCCCAATGGGCTCCAGATCCGCGTAGCACTTGGGGAAGACACGTTCCACGGCTTTCACCGCTTCTTCACGTGTTATATTGCGCACGGCCAGCACAGAGGCCAAAGCTTTGGATTTAACACAATTCTGAAAGATGGGAAAGCAATTTTATTACAATTCTAGTAAAGTCTTTTTTTGGGGACTTACCTGATGCGCCTCCTTGATGGTGAACGGTCCCGCATCGCCCTGCATCATGGCGCTGAGGAACGAGCAATGCGCCAAGTTAGCGGCACGTATCTCTGTGCACGCCAAATGATCCACATTACGGAAGTCCAGATCGTTGTTGCAATAGTCGAACATGTGTATCATCTCGTGCGTTAGCACGCCGTGCACCATACTTTTGTTTTTTGCCATATTTTGACAGACAACAATCTGATTGAGCACGGGATCGTAGCCACCGGTGACGCTGGAATCACACACCTCACAGGAGATGTGACGTCGCAGATCGATGGGACAACCGGAACTGCGTAGGGCACCCATCATCAGCTTGACAAGCGGACCGTTCTTGACACACCAATAGACATTCTGTTCGCACTTGAAGCGATCAATATTCTCCTGACCTTCGAGACCAACCAATATACGTGACAATTTTGGCTTAAAGGCTTCCCCCCGACGCTCTGGATAAAGATCATAACCCCATTCCTTTGGCTCCTTGCTTGGCGTTTCACTGGTTTCTGCTTTGGTTTGGGTTGTGTTTCCATCCTTTATGGGTTGGGCATCGGGCAGGATGACATCAGGAGGTGGTGTAGTTTCTGTTGTGGTTACTGCTGCTGCCGCTTTGGCCCAAACTTCAGTCAGGAATCCCATATTTTGTTACTCTATTTATTTCTCGCTTTTGTTAAATAACAAACCGGCAGCTGATGCAGAAGGTGCTGCCAACTTAATTGCAAATTATTTACTTTATGTGGGCCTTGCACGACACATTTGCTCACATTAATTTGATATTTGTAAACATATCGAAGTCCCTGTTGAGGGACAGTTATGATTAAAATCAATTCTGACACTAATAATTACTAACCAGAACGTATATTTTGTTTAATCAATTCTTTATTAGTTGCAACTGTCACTTGTGCCGTGTAGGCCCAGCAGCATATTGTTAGTATTTTTGGTGTGAAGGTATTTTGGTAATTTTGCATTCTCCGCATGCGCCACACTTATTGTTGGACCGGCATTTACGAGTGTAAAATTTCCACGTAATTGATTGGCGTTTTATATGTATTAGAGACATTTTTTTTTTACACAATGCAGCTAACGTACACACAGTTAGTTTTATGTGCATTATTAACATATGCCTTAGACGTGGTACGCTCCGGCGAAGTTCCGCGTCCCAATGGCGTTTCCCTCGCAAAGGCTGCACTCTATCAGCCGCGAGCCGATGGCAAATGGACCTGCCTGGACGGAAGCAAAACGATACCATTTACCCAGGTGAACGATGATTATTGTGATTGCGCCGACGGCAGCGATGAGCCCGGCACCTCTGCGTGTCCGCAAGCACAGTTCCACTGCATTAATAAGGGTCATCAGTCGGTGGATATACCCAGCTCGCTGGTCGGTGATGGTGTCTGTGATTGCTGTGATGGCAGCGATGAATCTCCTGAGGTTGGTTGTATTAACAGTTGCGATGAGCTGGGTGCCGCAGCTGCCATCAAGCGACGCACCGATGCGGAGCTTTACAAGCGCGGTGCAGAGCGACGACAGGAAATGATTACGCGGGGCAAGCAAATGAAAGCGGACCGTGCGGCACGTCGCTCGGAGCTGAATGCACGTATTAAGGAGCAGGAAGCACTTAAAGCCGAAAAGGAGCAGCTGAAAATTAATGCAGAGGCATTAGAATCGGAGGCATTGGAGGTGTATAAGGAGCAACAGCGTGAATTGGACGCGGAAACAGCTCAGGCCGAGGAGGAACCCCAGCAAATGCGTCAGGAGGCCACACTCAGCTTTGTTCGCTACGATGCCAATAAGGATGGCTTTGTTGAGGTTACCGAACTGATGGTGGACATGAACTTGGACAGTGATCGCAATGGTGTCGTCACTGTTGAGGAGGCCAAGTACTTTTTGGATGAACGCGATCGCGTTGATTTGGATGCTTTTGTCACGCTAGCCTGGCCACGCATCAAGCCCCAAAAAATGGTAGCCGATGGTTTGTTCCAGCCACCACCACAGCCACCAGTCGAGCCTGCAGAGAAGCCCGAGCCATCTACAGAAGGCATCGAACCCCATCAGGCTGAGCCTGCTGAAGGTAAGCTTTCCAAGCTGGCTTTAGTTCCAGGTCTTAATTAGTCTATTTTTGCAGAGCACGCAGAATTGGAAACAGGCACCGGCGAAGAAGAGGAAGACGGTGAAGATGAAGAGGACCAATATGAAGATGAAGAGGCCGATGTAGGTGTTGGAGAGGCAACACCAGAGTCAGAGACGACCACTGCCGCACCAAATTACGATCCCGAGACGCAGCGTCTAATCGAACAGGCCAACGAAGCGCGCAATGCTCTAGACGAGGTAGAACGTCATATAAGAGAAATAGAGCACGAAGTGAAGGAGATTGACGAGCAAGAACACAAGGATTATGGACCGAACGAGGAATATGCCGTTATGGATGGCGAATGTTATACCTACGAGGATCGCGAATATGTCTACACACTGTGCCCCTTCGATCGCGTGTCGCAGAAGGGACGCAACGGTGGACCCGAAACCACCCTGGGCCGTTGGGAACAATGGACCGGCGAGGGCGAGAACAACAAGTATAGCCGACAAAAGTATTCAAATGGTGCCGCCTGCTGGAATGGACCACAACGTTCGGCTGTCATCAATATCAAGTGTGCCCTCGAGCCACGCATCACAGGCGTTAGCGAGCCCAATCGCTGTGAATATTACTACGAGTTTGAGACGCCCGCTGCCTGCGATAGCGAAGCATTCGTTGCAGCCGAGCAGAGTCACCACGATGAGCTTTGAAAGGCAGCAAGGAGCGAATGAACCGAAGAGGGACCGGCGAAAGGAAGCGATTGCAATGTGTAGTAGTATTTAATGCAGAAAAGGAAAAGTTATTGAATTGTATTGTAAAGTGATTTGCTGATCATTCCCTAATCAAATGGCGCTCATTTCGAATCGGTCGTAGACAAATATTCAGCGTGTATGCATTTAAGCCAAGTAAAAAGTTTCATTTTTAAATATACATTATACATATATAACTACATTCGTATTCATACAACATCGGGAGGGGGAGAGGGAGGTTGACCTGACCGCACGCATTCCCTACGGCTCCGTCACGGCCAACTTAATGTCCTCCAAATAGCCATCCACCTGATGCTCCAGTGCCAAGATGTGACCCGTATTGCAGTCCTCGGCGCCCACAAATGTTAGTATCAATGGCAACTTGTTCATTTGCACCACCTGCCAGGCGAGAAAATTATCATTTGTTTTCACCTTAGACTGCGATTCGAATTGCACTCACCTGATAATTAGAGTACATCGATATAATTGTCTTGTTGCGCCCCAGGCCCAGTTTGCTTGCCTGATCACAGGCCGTCGTAAATGTGGGAATAAACGATGGCATCAGCGCAAAATCCACATTCTTCTCCTGGCTCTGCTTGACGCGAAGGAGTGGCACTCCATCACGGTCCGTTATCTGTATGACGTAGAGTCCGCTGACCCTAAAAGCGTATGACACATTAAAACTTTACTTTAAATCGTGCAAAATATGCATACTTATGCAGCAGACTGTTGAAATATTTCTTTAAATCGTCGGACATTGCAGTCGCCGCAATAAAAAGAAAATTATAGCAGTAATTTCCAAATATTTCTTGCTCACAGCGAAAACAAAACAAACTAACAAAAATAACCTAAATTTGACCAAAATTTAAGTTGTGCTGGCTGCGATGACCCTAACATTAAATAAGTTCAGTTAGAAATGCAAAAACCCGTTAAAGTATTTGTAAAATATTTAAAACAAATAATAAAGAAACAAATTGCACAATTAACATCTATTATTATCTAGCTCATCGGAGCAGCAAAACAAACAAACGAAAATGTGCTAAATTTGTCCACAAATAAAAAATACCAACTTGTCGTTCACATCAATTGCCATGTACGTGTTTGTTTTACCTACGGAATCTTTGATTAACAACAATGTCATTAATTTAAAAGTAATTCTATGGTGATTTATTGAATAATATAGGGTATCGAATATGAAGTCTTCGACTGCGCTGGATGTTAGCAAGGACAAATCCGCGCCTGATGCTGCCACAGATGATGACGACTACACATCGGCCATGTCGCACCTGACAATTGGCGTACAAATTCAGGAGCTGTCGAAACGGTTGCAAAACACCACAGAGGAGCTGCACCAACAGGTGCGGGACAAGCACGGTGCACTATTGCAGCAGGCTACGCACGCAGGTCGCTTCGATGCGGCGCTTAATTCGCTGGCTGAGGATGTGCAACGCGTACGTGCCACGGGTCACCGTCTCAAGTCACAGGTAGACACTCAATATCGTCTGGTGGAAAACCAAACTCAGGTACTTGGCCATCTGCATGAAGTTTCGCATCTGTTGCGCTCGGCGGGCACGTTGCTTACGTTGACGGCCAAGTTAAAGAATACCAAAGATGTGCTGCGTCAGGCGGAGCTTCATTTCGAACTAGGTCAGCTGATTGAGGATAAGGAGCTGAAGGACATTGAGTTCATACAGGAAGAGCGCGCATATGTCATAAGTTCCAGACAGAAAATACGTAATCTGACACAGATGCAGTTGGTCACTGGGCTCCAAGAGCGTAACCAAACGCAGGTGGTCAATGCGCTAAAGGTGAGTCACTGGCAACTACCTTAGGAGTACTCCCTTATCACTTTATCATTTCGCAGATTTTTATGAACTTCAACACGCTGGAGAAATCACTAGACAATTTACTGACAACGTTCATATCCGACATGGAACAATCGCTCAAGGAATGCTTTGCCGGCACCGATATATCTGTTCTTAACAAAGCCGATGCACTGCGCTCGCCTACACATGCTGCCACAGCAGGATCAGCTAAGTCCAACAGCGCTCGAGGACCCGGAAAGGCGCCTCAACTGACAACGACACAGAATTTCCGTGCCAAATTCTGGAAATCATTGCATTGGCTGCTCTACGATGAGCTCTACGAAAGCTGCACGCAAATCAAACTATTGAAAACTGCGCTGGAGCAGATCAATCAATTTGGCTACACATCCGACTCGTCGGATCAATGCATTCCACAGCGTTTCTGGCAGCGTGTGCAGCAGTTACTACGCAAATCCTTTGACGAATGCACACAGCACGTTAATCAAACGCTGCAAGAGGGTCTGTCCAAGCTGCTTACCTCGGCACGTGGCCTAGAGCAGCGTCTGAACAATGAATTCCAGTTTGACAACGAACTGTTTGTACCTCTCGAAGTCGGTTATGTCAGCAAATGTGCTGCCAATATGAAGGCATGTTTGGCCGGCGTTGATTTACCAGGCAACGAAACAGTGGACAATTTCATCCGGGTTGCAGCAACTGAAATGAGTGCAGCACTTATTGACAGCCGTCTGAGCGTGGCCGTTGCGAATGTATTCATTGCCTGCGGCAAGGAACTGTGCACCAAACTGGAGGCACAAATCAAACTGGGCGCCGACTCGAAACAGGTTGTCGATTTGCCCAATCTGCAGCAGCAACAGAACACGCAACTGGCAAATGTTTTGTATTACTACAAGGATTCGGTGCGTCGCATGTTGAGCGATCTCCGGGTACAGTTTGAGAAGACTCCGGGTGGCGCAAGTGCGAGCATAGCGCGCTCCTTGGAGCAGGCGGATCTGCTGATTGGTACCATATTGCAGCAGATTATGGAATCGATTATAACTACCATAAGCATCATCATACTGAGCATGCATCGCGAACCTGGCCTTAATATGGATCGAGTATCAACGACTGGACCATCCATGTATATGAAGGAGTTGCAGGTGCGTACTCCATGAGATAACCAAACTTTGTGGTCATAATTACAGCGCTTCTTTTCAGGAGTTCGTGAGTCGGGTGTGGTCACATCACATTGAGCTCTTCGACGACAAGGAGATGACCAGCAAATGTGGCCATGAGCTTGCCAAGCGATGCATTGAGCTGTTTATACATAATCTTTGCATCCTGCGTCCCTTAAGTGGAGCGGGAAGACAAAGACTCAAACAAGATTGTCAGCACATGGAGCAGGCACTGAAGTCACTCTGTCCCAACTTTGCTGAGCTGGGTAAACCATCTCGCTTGTTGCGCGCCCTGTCTCTGCTTATCGTGCAGAGCCCTCAGGAGCTGGTTAAACAGACAGTTGGTTCAGATTCCCTGGTGCCGAGTTATATAGTATTGTTACTTCTTTTTGGCCATGCTGGCGCCGACCTGCAGTCTCCGCATACGACTGCAAATTGGTCAAATGAACGTCTCATAGAATGGCTGGACGGGCACACAGCAGAGCGGGAGAAATTGGAGTTAATTTCAGGTGCTCTGCAAAGATACCGTGACAACTGCAGACGAAAGAATATTCAACAATATGATGAAGTTTATCCAATGATGGTTGACTACTTTGAACAGGCTTTGAAAGCAATCACATAATTAACTAAATACCCAACAAATTGCAGTGCATAATTTTGCAATAAAAAAAAATTAATTAAATAATTTAAAAATAAATTTATTTATGCTTTTAAAAAATTTGGTATTTTTTGTGTTTAGTATTTAAAATAAATCGTTACATTATTTATCGTTCTTTATGAGTCGTTACTCGATAACGATAACAAGACTCGGTGTTTCGATAACGCATGTGTATTGATGACAGCACTTCGGCACGCTCATTAGATGTATCACCACTGACTAGACACACCATTTTGTTTGAGGAAAAAATCGTGAAAACGTTTTTCTAGCTGTGTGCAAGTGTTTTTCAAAGTATTTTAAGCAATTATTAATTAACTTGGCAACAAAAATGGATAACATTGAACGACTTTATAAATGTTATGAAGTATTATCTGAAGCGGGTGACAAGGTTTCTGAGGTAAGCGCCAGAATAAATTGCATCAAAATGAACGGGACTCCATGTCATACACACATACACGTACATATTTGCATAGAAAAAAAAACACGCGCCGGCGCTAGTTGAAAAAAAGAAAAATACATAATATTCGCGAATTTTATGATTGCAGCATGTGTCGGAATATAAAGAGATACTTCAGGCCGTAAAAGGCACATCGAAAGAGAAGCGTTTGGCATCTCAATTCATTGGAAATTTTTTTAAGCACTTCCCGGAACTCTCCGACACGGCAATTGATGCACAGCTCGACTTATGCGAAGATGACGATACACAGGTTAGTGCGCCGCTCACAAAGTATTCTAATGAATGTATAATAAATACAAAAAATTTTCATTAGATACGCCGACAAGCAATCAAAGATTTACCCAAGCTGTGCCAAGGTAATGCAGAGGCAACTATTCGCGTGGGCGACACGCTTGCACAGCTGTTAATATTAGACGATGCCACAGAGCTGCAGCAAGTGAACAACTCTTTGATCAGCATCATCAAGTTGGATACGAAGAATGCGATAACTGGTTTATTCCAGCAAATTACCACGGGCGATGAGACAACTCGAGAGCGTTGCTTTAAATTTATTGCCACCAAATTATTGACAATGGGCCCAAGTGTTATAACCAAGGAAATTGAGGAATATGTTGTGGAGGAAATTAAGAAGGCATTGCAGGATGTGACTGCAGATGAATTTCATTTATGCATGACTATTTTGGGGGCAACTAAGCTGGGTAGCACAATAACTGGACATGCAGAACTTGTTAAACTGGCCACGGAACAGGCTGAACTAAATACCGCAGATACCGACTCCATAGCGGTTGACGATGAGATTGTGGAGCGTTTTATACAATGTGCAACAGCAGCGGCACCTTACTTTTCGGTAATACCTATTAATCATATTTATTATTGGTATGAATCTAATCTTTTCTAATTATAGAAAACGATAAAATCCACGCAATTTGTTGCTTACGTTTGCGACAAATTGTTGCCAATCGACACATGGAATTTGATTGCCACTGCAATCTCACAGGATCAAATACAGTTGCGATTGCTAAAGGTATTCGCCGAGATGACAACAAATACTGATAAATTGGAAAATGCAAATGAACGCATCAATGCAGTTTACAACGTGCTGCTGGTAAGTGTTGTATTAAACACAGAGAAATTTATTAAATTATACTAAACTTGCTTCTCAATATCATCTTACAGGAGTATATGCCCTTGCCAAAGCTAAGTGATGAAGATGTGGCTGATGCGCCGCCCTCATTCCAGTTTTCGCACGCTGAATGTTTACTCTACTCACTACATACATTGGGAAAGAAACATCCAGGCAATTTGACATTTGTTGAAGATGCCGAAAAACTTAAAGATTTTCGCGCTAGATTACAGTATCTAGCCCGTGGCACACAGGGGTTAGTAAACGCTATAATCTGGAGTGTGTAACCCCATATTTATTAACAAAAATAATCAATTTACAGTTACATTAAGAAGCTGGAGGAATCACTGAAAGGCAAGTCCGCCGAAGAACTGAAGACAGAGGAAAACCAGTTAAAGCAAACAGCTCTGAAGACAACATCAAATATCAATATATTGATACGCGATCTATTTCATTCACCGCCCATATTCAAGCATGATATTGTGCTCTCCTGGATTGTGCCCAAAAATGTAAGCAATCCCATTGCTCGAAGTATAAATCTTATTCTTACATTTACTTTATAACATTCTCTAGAACAAGCTTGGCAAACGCCATGCACCCATCACCTTTGGAGGCAAGGAATCCGCTAACGGTAATCAGGAATCGGAACAGCAGCACGATAAGAAATCGCGCCCATCCAATGAACAGAAATTCTACTCACCACCATCGGGTAAATACTCCGGCAAAGTTAATCCAAACTATGGCAACAACAACAACAATCGTCAACGGCAGCGTGGAGGAGGCGGCGGTGGAGGATTTAGGAATCGGCGCTTCAACAGATATTAAGGAGATCCCAATGAGCAACAATTTTTGCATGTTTGCTGTCCTAGTCGTTAAACAAAACATAAAACACCGCAAAAAAAGAAAAAATGATAAATTATTAGAGATAACGAATATTCTCTATCAACGTTTCGCGTATAAAAAAATAAACCATAAAAAGAAACTGATCCCGAAATCCCCAACCAAGACTTGGTTACACGAACTTCTTACACGAACTTTTCGAGTTGCAGCAGACACCCTACAATGCCTAGCTGCTCCATTGAGTATAATCGGGTGAGTATCGAGTGAACTTTCCATGTAACTGTCTACCTTTGATACATTTCAGAGCGTTCAACAGAGCAACATTTAAACGTCGCAGGTTTAATAACAATTCTCCTATCTTGTTATTTTTCAAAACATACACAAAACAAAAGAAACTAACATCCACAAACAATTGCTTCGTATGTGAAACATGTTTGCAAATTTTCTTATGATATCTTCAAACAACGTCTTACTTCATTCATATACATACACACATGTCATTATATCATCTCTCTAAATGTGGGCGTTGTTTAAATATATCAAGCTTTTTTTTTTACCTAATAATATAAAATATATAAAATAGTTTGTAAACATTAACAAGTTAACTATTTGCAATATCTCCCCCTATAAAGCATAATAATCAATTGAGATAAAGAACAATTTAAATAGTAAAGAACAATAATGAAGTTGCCCTCAATTTAGATCAGATATCTGCAATTCCGTGTTAACTCTTTCAATGCACAAGATTTACAAACATGTACGAGAAGTTTGTTAAATCATTTTATTTAACAAGAATAATTAAATCTCTTTTTCTGTTTACATTTATTCTCAACAATTGTACAACGTAGCAACAGCAAACAGCAACATCTTGAAAAAAAAACAAAACAAAAACATAACTAATATGCGAATATTGAATTTGAATAAACGGAAAACATGAAAATGGTTTCGCTTGAAACCCCAAAAATTGTTTGGTTATTTTTACTTATCTATATAAACTGAAAAGAAGGTTGAATTTATAGAAAAAAAACCATCGGATTTATATGAAATATATATTTTCATGTGAATTATATATGTATTTTCCATATTGCGACTTTTCATCGAACCTATATAAAGGGTTTAGTTCCTAACAGGCTGTGGGTATATCATTTATAGCCTTTCCATATCATTTCTTCCAGCAATTCAATGCCCGAAAGAGAAGCCCTGTTGTAGTGTTTCCATTTATTAATAAAAATATATATATATATATGTATGTATTGTGTATTATAAGCCTTTTTGTAACATTAAAACAATCGAATTCAGCTTAAGACATAGATGTGTGTGTGTTTGTGTGTATAGTCATGTTAGGGCTAAGGTAGACGACAACGCACACACATCTAGATGCTGGGAGGAGGCTGGTTGCCTGGCTGCTGTCCGCCTGGCCCACCACTGCTGGAATTGTTGGCACCACCCTGCTGTTGCTGTTGTTGCTGCTGCTGCTGGGCACCCACCAGCTGTGTGGCAAAGGTCTGGAACAGTTGCAGCATATCATTAGGCATTGGAGGCACATGTGGTGCCTGACCACCGGTACCGGCACCTGCGGCACCTGGTCCACCGCCGACACCCATATTTGAAATAAGCTGTCCAATGGTGTTCATGACCATGGGATTGTGTGTCATCGATTGCAGCTGTTCCAGATCGATTTCGGCGTTGCTAAATAGATTGCGCACAGTCGGGTTGGTGAGCATGGCGTTGAGGCCATCGGTTAGGTGAGACAATTGTGGCGTCTGATTGCGAGCGTTGCGCACAACCTCCAGATTGTTCCTATAGTCCGCATTGTCCGGTTCCAGCTCAATGGCCTTGGCATAGGCCTGCTCCGCTTCGTTGAATTTGCTCAGATTCGAATAGGCCACGCCCAGACGGCAGTAAGCCTTGCTATAGTTGGCATTATAGAGTAGTGCCGACTTGCAATCGGTGACGGCGCGATCATTGTCTCCCAGACGAATGTGAGCCGCGGCCCGATTGCAATAGAAAATCGGATTTTTGGGATCAAAAGTGATGGCGCGATTATATTGCAATAACGCCTCGTTATATTTGCATTCCTTCATCAGGCGATTTCCTTCGTTCTTAATGGAATCGGCCAGCGCCAGAGACTCGGGATTGCGTTCAATGTACAACGATTGGAAGAGCTCGAACATATCAATGTTTTTTGTGTTAACAACATTGCTGGCGGTGGCACTGCTGCTGCTTGTGGCGGCACCATCACCTGCGGATGTTGAGCCAGCAGCTGCTGTTGTTGTACTCTGTGCTGTTGCCGCTATCTGTTCCGGCTCCTCTTCAGCGACATCAAATGCGGCTTGCAGGCATTGTATGGCCACTTCAATGCTTTCACTTTGATCGGGCGACATAACATCCACCTGCTTCTTCAAATAGTCTATGAAGGAGCGCACAAAGCTCTGTTGCACTGCGTCCGGCATTTTGTGTTCTTGATTTATGTTTCGTTTTCAAAGTTAAAAATTGTCAGGAAGTTCACTTATGTGGCTCATTGGATTCTCTTCAATGAAAATTTATGAGCAGGCCGACCGATAAATCCATAAAAATCATCTCTATGAGCTGAATTTCTAGGGTTGCTACCAAGGTTGCCAGACAGCCGGCATGCGGTAAATGACAGGCAGTTTCTCGACTGTGTTGTTATCGTTATCGAGCGCTAGAAAAAAACCCGTTTTTTTTGTGTTTGCTTCCTATGTTGTTGTTGCTTGCAAAAGTTTGGAAGCAAGCTCGCTTAAGCTTTTTGAGCAGCATGCAACAAAAGACTTTTCAGTTAAACGCTCTCTGGCCCTGCTGACGTTTGTTGGCCTTCTGTGTTTTGGTTGTGCGCGTCGCATCTTGCTTCGAACTTGTTGTGAATCTTTTTTGTTTTGTTGTTGTCTCGTGGCGGAATGATTGCTCTGCGTATATGTGTATAATAACAAAGCGAGTGATTATTTAAATTACTTTTGAACATATGTTGAGACATTGCCAAAATTAGCAGTCACTAATCGTGTGTGTGTGTGTGTGTGTGAGTGTGCGTGCGTTTGTGGGATAAGTGAATGTGTGTTAGCTTCCCTTCGTGACGTCAGTACGCTTACAATCCTTTCCCTTTTTGGTCAACCTAATTGGCTCTTTGGCCAGTTGCCTTGGCCTCTCTCTCTCTGTGGCGCCAGCATGGTGCGTTGGAGTGCACGTTCGCGTCGGGCGCGACAGGACCAAGTCGAGTTGCTTGCCAATGGCAATAAAAACGGCGATGATGACACCTCCGATAACGGTAAGCGTTAAAACATAACGGTACATTAAGCAGCCGGCACACATGTCACTCACAAGTGAATTGCCAGAGTTTAATGCTGTAATTAAATCATTGACACGCTTCGTATGCTCCCCTCGCCCCACTGTAGTTAACTGCTAAAACACCCCACTTCCCCCTTACAGCTGCCTTTCGCAATTCGGCTGACCTGTCGGACACCGATGAAATCTTTCTAAAGGGTCTGCTGCTCAGCAACCCATCAACGCCGCACAAGGAGCTACTGGTACGTAACACATCGTTATTCACTGCTGGGGAGCGTGACCCATATCCCAAGAAACGTATGGAAACCGTATACCATCTGCCAGTACCGGGTGCGTTCAATGAGAAAAGCGTGTACACATACATGCGTATATGTATTTTCCATTATCGAAAATAAGCACACGCATACAAGCGAAATCATTGTTTACCCTATCGATGGAAATGCATGCTGATTATGTGTAGCCATACGCACCCTTACACCAATCCACACCCAAGTATTGTGTGTGCTTACGCGTTTCTTTATTACATCATTTTCTTGGCTACACTTCATGCTCGATTGCTTTAGATAGGGTCAGGGCTGAGCTTTCACTTGCGTTCAAGATGATGTGGATGATGCTAGGCTATACAGCATGGGAACATCAGCAAGTACGCTGTCTTTTGTACTTGGTTCTCGCTTATTAAGTGCAAAACACTTTATGGCTTTTTTTTGTTATTGTGCCCGTTATGGGCCAAGAGTCTTTCATGATAATTGCCATGGAACCACTATAACGGCTATTCTTTTTTGCTTACTTGCACATTAAACTTGACCTCTTTGCTTGCGGGAAAACTGTTTTGCTTGGCTAATATAAGCAGATGAAATTATGTAAATCATTAGATAATAAGCAAGTCATTTGCATATGTTAGTCATAACATGAAAATTGAAAAGAAAATCTATTGATTTTCTTGCCACTCATCTGCACAGCGAAAAAAAAAACACGCTAATAAAAATCAACATAAAACTGCACGACCAACTTAATCACAATATACAGGTATTTGTTTGGGCTTCTGTTGTTGTTATTTGCGGCAAACCTGAATCAAAGCACGCAAAACAAAACAAAATAAAAACAAGTGAGGAAAGCTACAGTCGAGCGCACCCGACTGTAAGGTACCGTTCGCCCAGTTTCGAAAGAAATTATCTCACTTTTAAATCCTCTGCAAAAGTTCATATGCCACCTACATATGAAAACGTCATAGCAATCAGCTTTACACACGCTACGGCTGATTCGAAGCAACGCGACGGTGACGTCACGATATGCTGCAAAGGCGCAAGCAGCGGAACTACGGAAAACGTTTAATTGCTAAACTTTTGTGTTTATAATCCGATCGATTTGGAATATATACACGTATGCATATAGTATAAATCTATATGTGTGTTAAAGCAAAACGTTGAAACTTTAGTACTTTTATCACAACGCTAATTTAAAACATTATTTAACTATTTTTAGAGGCGGTGGGCATGGCACCTCAAATTTAAAGCAAACTCCAGGAGCTTGTTATGTTTATACACCTTCATACCAAATTTGGTGTCTCCAGCTTTTATTATAGCTGAGATTTGTTCACACAGACGCGTGACGGACAGACAGACGGACATGGCTCAATCGACTCGCCTGGTGATCCTGAGCAAGAATATATACACTGTGTGGGGTCTGCCACGCCCCCTTCTGCCTGTTACATATGTACATTTGCACAAACTTAGTATACCACTTTGCCAATTTTCAATGGTCGAATGGTATAACAACCAAAAGCGACGTCGCGTGTCGCAGTTAATTAGAATCAACATTTTTGCCTAGGCAATACGAGAGTGTTATTACACTGACCCGCTGCTGTTGAGAAAGGCTGAGTGAAAGTAATTAAAGCCACAAGTCACGAGACTTTTCCGATAATAAAAAAGAGAAGAAGAAAAACAGAAAAATGTACCCCATAAAGCCGCAACAAATTCGGAATTCCACACGCCCAGTTTTGGAGGAAAAAACATGCGACGACAACAATAACGCCCTATAGTAAAAAGCCAAGTGTAAAGTGAAGCTTTGCTTTTCAAATAACCGGTTTGAACATGATTTTCCAAGTAAACGTGCACATTCATTCGTGCATGTGTTAATTATAAAAAACTTTATGTTACCTGGCCAGAAGCAAAGTCAACAAATGCACAAGAGGCACCACAAAGTGGTTGGCCTACTAATGCAGGCGCAGCAGCAGCCGCAGCTGCTGCCCAAAGCGAAAGCTCTTCGAAGAGCGGCTTTGGTTTTCCGCTGAGTCGCTGTTAAGCGGCGACTGTTCATTAACAGTGGCTTAACAGTCACGTACAGTTGTAACATAGCGGCCAATAAAACATAACAAATGTGCAGCAAGCAAGCAAGCAGGCAACACACACACACACGCAGACACACCCACACACACATAAGCTGCTAAGAGCGCCGACTAACCTGCAAGCTCGCTCACGTACTAGCCCTAGAGAGCGCGAGCGCTTCCTCTCTCACGCGCGCTCTCTCACTCTCCTTGCGCTTCGCTCACACCCAACGCTGTATGTTAAACTGGGTTTCATGTGAGTCAGTTACTTGCGAGCTGTGCTAAGGTGAGGTTCTGTTTTTGTTTTGTGCGCTTTGTGGCGGCTTCGTGTGCCAAGTGTGCGTGTGTGCGTCTGTGTGTGTGTGTGCTTGCTCATTTGAGCATGGCTTAAACGGGGCAACGGCTCGGTGTAAATATTCAACAGTTGATTTTATATGCTCAGCCGCTTTTTTGAACTCTCTTTCTCTGTGTCACTCTCTCTCACACTCGTGTGGATCGTGCAATGCTCGTTTGAGTTTACCTTAAAGACGACGCCATTCGATTTGATGTTAACGCTTTGAGTATTTAATTATTATTTACTCTAAACGATGCGTATGTGTGCCACACAATAAATGGAGCAAGTGTTTTGTGTCGTGTTGCCAGCGTGCATTGCCTGTGCTACCTTGGTTACTCAGTCAATAACAAAAAACGTATTTTAGCCTGGCTAACTCGGCCTGGCTTCTCGCCAGCTTGATGACGTAGTCGCCAGCCAGGTTATCGTATTGTGTAACGTCTTAACTGTGTTTTGGCATTTCCAAAATCGAGTGTGTTGCATGCTCTCACACACACACACACGCAAACACACCCATACTCTCGCTCTAACAGCAAGAAGCTCGCTTCACGGCTTGCTCACACACACACACACACACACGCCCATACTCATACCTTTGCTCTCTTCTTGGCTTTAACGCTGCGCGCTCACTCGCGCGTTTTGGGAGTGGCTCCAAAAAAACAACAAAAAGTGAAAAATTAATTGAAAAACGAAAAGTGCTTTCTTCTCAAATTAAATTAATTTCAATACACTTAACACCAAATTCCCGTTATAAAAGCAAAAGCCAAGCATTATTAAGATATTGCGATTTTTAGGTTAAATTTCTTAAAGAAACGTCAACTCGCGCTCTTAACCCTGGCACGTAGTAGTAAGACATAAGCGGGCTTCATTGTTAGTAAGTTTTTTTAATTTGTTTTTTTTTTTTTGTGTGTGCAATTACAATTTGCCTAATTAGTGTTAACCTGTTGTTGCTTCGCACAATTTGAAATATGTGCGTGTTTTTACGATGACAACAAACGGACAGCGTATTAGCCAAGCTGTATAAGGTGAAAGCCCTTAACAACAGCAAAAGCTCAGTGTCAATAACAGTTGTCAGGGCTGTGCGTGTGCGTGTGTGTGTGTGTGGAAATTCTATGTGGGGCTTCTTTTCACACGGAAGAGTTGAAATACGATATTCGTACGACAGCAAGCTGAATGTGTAAATAAATAAACAATAATCTTTGCTCGGCGACAGCGCCAAGCGGGGGCTTCCGTCTGCAAAAGATAAGCCCCCCCCAATTAGACCTAAGCTTATTTACACCCAAGGAACAAAACGAAATCGGAAATCAACAGCAAGAGATCACGTAGAAAAGAACAAAGCGAGATCGGAAATACAAATCGAAAGCAGAAGATCTCATAGAATTTTCACTTCAATTGTTTTAGCCTTGCCCAAAGCTAGTGCAATTTTCTGCATTGTATTTGTCATCAGAATCAAGAGAATGTCAGAGCGAGAGAGAGAGAGCGAGCGAGAGCGAGAGGGACAGCGAAATAGAAGGAAAACTTTTACCAGCGTATAAATATTGCATGAGTGGGCGGAAATTGAGGCAGCTGAGGCACGATAATAAGTGCCAAGAGAATGGCGCATGCTGACAACGAACGATGAAAGTAAATAAATTCAGCAAGAAGACAGACAGCGTGAAGAATGCGCCGGAAGACAAGAATTAAGTGCAATTGAAGCGAGTAAGAAAGAAAGAAAGACAGCATAGAATTCACTTTTCGAAGGGTTACGAATTAGTTAGTTACTGGAGAAGAGGGAGGGCGAATCGACCCAAATTTCTATTGTAGCACACACACGACCCAATTTGTGACCCAACTACTGGAGCGAGTTATGTAGAATAGCGCAAAGTTCACGCTGGGGTTAAATGGCAGATGAGACGGCGAGGAAGCTGCCAAAAAAACTGCGCAAGTGACCAATTAAACTGACACAAGCGTCAATTAAACAGACTCAGAGATGTCTTGACCTAGGGCAGTTAGAAGATGATGATGAGAGAACGATGAGACGGCACGTTGTGTGTCCAACGCCCCAGTGGAGCTTAAAGCTAGCGATATAATTTAATTAAGCGTACATGTCTGTGATGGTTTTTAATTTTCCACTCTCAGCTGAATCCAACGGAACCACAGCCCGTTCCCGCCTTTCTGCCTGCACATCTCAACAACAAGCCGATCTGTGACGATATCATACGCAAATTCTCGCCCTCAAGACGTCTGGAATCGCGGGAGCTTGCCAAACTCTTGGCCCAACCTCACTTTCGTGTACGTGAGTTGCAAGCTTCCTCTCTCTCTCTCTGCAACTATGTTTCCTTTGTGTTTTCCCTAGGCTCTGCTGCGTGCTCACGATGAGATAGGACATCTGTACGAGCAACGTTTGAAAGCTGTCGGTGGATCTATAACAAAGCTCGAGGCAACAAGTCAACGCCAGCTAGGCGGTTATCTCTTTACCGAAGACATATTGAAAAGCAAAATGCCCGTGGAAACAATCAAAATGGTCGGTCTGCGTCGGGATCCCAAGCAACCGTTGGGTCTGACCGTCGAAGTTGATGAGTATAAGCAGCTGGTGGTGGCACGCATTCTCGCTGGCGGCGTAATCGATAAACAAGGCATGCTCCATGTGGGCGATGTTATACTCGAGGTGAATGGAACGCCTGTGCGCACCGCAGATGATCTGCAAGTGGAGGTATCGCGGGCCAAGGAGAATCTTACGCTAAAGATCGGACCCAATGTCGATGAAGAGATCAAAAGTGGTAGATATACGGTCAGTGGGGGTCAGGTAAAACAGAATGGCATCTCAAATCTAGAGTCGGGCAAGAAACTAACGGTAAGTTGTGTGTTTTTGTCTGTTGTGCTTTCAACAACATTAGAAAACAAAAAAAAAAAGAGAAAAGAATTTGCTACTTTTTTGCATGGAATTTTTGGACCTGTAGAAATAAGAAAAAATTATATTTTTGTCTAGTTGTTCTTTAGTTTATGTTAGTTAAGCATACTATAATCACTGATTAAGTCTTTGATTTAATTTACCAACTTTAGTCCCAGACACTAACAAAATTCTAAAAAAAACCTGCAACAAAGTAAGTAAATCTTAAGCTAGCTTTAAAATGCGGGCGACTTTGCTGCTCTATATATATGCTGATCTTCTAACAAGTCTCTTCTATTTACGTAGTGTTACATGCGTGCACTGTTCTCATACAATCCATCGGAGGATACGCTGTTACCCTGCAGGGATATAGGATTACCCTTCAAATCGGGCGACATTCTGCAGGTAAAGCTTCAGCTGAATCAATATGAAGCAGAGCTTGACACACTCTTTCGTTTAGATCATCAATGTCAAGGACCCCAACTGGTGGCAGGCGAAGAACATTACCGCCGAGTCCGATAAGATTGGTCTGGTGCCATCGCAGGAGCTCGAGGAGCGACGCAAAGCATTTGTGGCGCCCGAGGCGGACTATGTGCACAAGATTGGCATCTGTGGCACGAGGGTAAGTTGTAAAAAGACCTCAAGAGTAGCTGATATTCACCACAACTCGTGCAGATATCCAAGAGGAAGCGGAAAACCATGTACCGTTCGGTGGCCAACTGCGAGTTCGACAAGGCGGAGCTGCTGCTGTACGAAGAAGTGACGCGCATGCCACCGTTCCGCAGGAAAACTCTGGTATTGATTGGCGTATCCGGTGTGGGTCGACGCACGCTCAAGAATCGGCTGATCAACAGCGATGTGGACAAGTTCGGTGCAGTTATTCCACGTGAGTAGATAAGCCTCAAACTGAATCGAATTCCATTAACCATGTCCATGTCCTCCAATTGAACAGACACCACTCGCCCCAAGCGCGCCTTGGAGGAGAATGGCGTCAGCTACTGGTTCATGGATCGCGAGGAAATGGATGAGGCAATCAAGCAGAACGAGTTTCTCGAATATGGCGAACACAATGGCAACCTCTATGGCACTCATTTACAGTCCATTAAGGATGTCATTAACAGCGGCCGCATGTGCATTCTAGATTGTGCACCGAATGCACTGAAGATACTGCACAATAGCCAGGAACTGATGCCATTTGTCATATTCATTGCTGCGCCCGGCATGGAACAGCTCAAAACGATCTATGCCGATCGTCGCGCCACCGGCTCCAATAGAAATCTATCTGTATGTTATCGATTCTTCTTGTATGGCTGTAGTGCTAGAACCCGCTAATGTATTTAACCCATTTGTTGATCCTATTGCAGTTCGATCGTCAAAGTTCCATACGCTTTAGCTCAAGGCGCGCACGCACGCTCGAGTCGTTAGCATCGCTCTATGAGGTAATTATCAGCAAACGACTTTTCGAGCTAACAGTCGATGCAAATTGTCACATATCATCATGGTCGCGTGCACTCACTAGGCCACCTTTGTAGCCCTGCTCGATCTCTGCTTGAACACACAAACCTTGCTTAACACATCTGCCAATTATTATTATTATCCACAGGATGACGATCTCATTGCCACAGTGGAGGAGAGTAGCTTTGTGCAACGAAAATATGAGAAATACTTTGATATGGTCATTGTCAACGAGGACTTTGATGAAACGTTCCGTCAGGTCGTCGAGACCTTGGATCAGATGAGTCACGAGGAGCAATGGGTGCCCGTTAATTGGATTTATTAAACACAACGCTACGCTACGATTTGCAAACGAAAAAACTCTACTCTTCTACTATCTAAAGTATCTATTGTATTCATCACAAACGAAATATCTAAAAACAAAAACATACTATATGCAATATTGTATAATTTTTAATTGCCCTCCGCTTTTTTTTAATTTGGTTTCCTTAAGAATAAGTGTAATGTTATATTGTATGAAACGAATTCGTCCATTCGCAAGCTGTTTAATTTGTATGTCCCTATTTTTTTTATAATTTTATAGATTTTTATTGCATTTCTTGATGCTCTTTAGCTATCATTTTACAACTTTTTGTACGCATATCATTTACCAACATATATATATATATATATATTATATACGTATATCATTTAATGAATCTCTCGAGTACAACCAACAATTCTTACATTTACAAATCAAGCTCTGCCAATATATTTCATTAGGTCTTAATATTCGAATACTTTTTGTTTCTGCAAAAATGTATTTAGTTTTGTGCGATAAATAGCAAAATGTTAATGACAAATAAATGCGCATTTGGCTCAAATAAATTTTTAGGTTCTTTATTTTATATGCATCATCGTGGTGGTGGCATGGGAATACAATTTATTCATCTAGAGGTAAATGCCCAAGGATTTCTCCACGACGGCATGGGGCTGACGCAAGTTCTCATTGAATTCGGGTAGGTTCAAGAAATCCTCGAAGGACAGCTCATCACAGCGACCAGTCAGCACATCGTCCATTATGTTGCTAAAATACACGTGTACATGAACATTTTAATTTGATTCATTGGAGATGTATATGTATCCACTTACCTGGACTGCAAGAACGGCAGACGACCAACTTGACGGGCGGCAAAGCGATCCATGCCCAGTCGCAGAGGTGCACACAGGCCCTCGCGATTTCTCAACATTTGCATGTTGATATTGTATTTGTGTTCATTATAGCTCAATTCCGAATCGCGCAGGCGGTGAATGTGGGCCAACTGGCTTAAACAGTTGGGCTCTGTGGGCAAGACGGCTTTGCCGGATGCGCTCAGAACGGGCACGTCTGTTGGGCGAACTTTAAGCGATTGCTGGTCCTATACAAAGACACAGATACAGTTAAATACCTTTTCCAACAATGAATATTGCATTTCTTACCATTTTTTGGGGAAATATTTATAAAATGCCAGGAGCTTCGGTATAAAACAATTTACAATGACAAAACAGAATTCGGTTTGACTTGAAGTTGGCTGCGTGTGATTTTTTAGGCAATTATCGAAAACGCGTTTTAACAAGGTAGCAACTCCCGAAGCGCCCGAAGACGATAAGTTTGTTATCGATATGAAATTCAAATTAGTTACTGTAGCAGCCAGCTATTGTCGTGCACCGTTACTTTTTAAATTTTTTAAAATGTTTATTTTTGAAAATTGTAAGGTTTTATTGTTACTTTCAGGTGCTCTTCGATTTTAAATAATAGAAATTTTAAATTTTAAATAAACTGAAAACTTAACCACCAAAACTTGGCACACTATGATAAATTGGTATATTATTTTGTCTAGCACATATTTCGAGATCTCGTGCTCGTCACAGTCAACTGGGCGCACTCTAATCAAATCAATAAACAAATCAATCGCGTATAGCGACACAAAGTTGTTGTTTATTCGTTTTTGTTTTGTGAAATCGCCCACACCTTTTAGCGGCTTTTATGATCCTCTGCTCCACAGAGCAGCAAATTCGGTTTCAGTTTTAGTTAGTTTTGTTATTCTTTTTTTTTTTTTTTTTTTTGTGATCTCTGTGACAACTCACTGCTAGCAACAGCGCCGGACGGAGTTTAATTAGTGCATGGTTACTAATAAAACTTGTTGCTTAATTTCCATAAACACAAAACTCGCACACAAACACACTCGCACACGCACCCACTAAATTGTGTTAATCAAACTCCCGCATAAAAGCCACAAACTGTCTGCGCTCCTCTCGGATCTGAACTTGAATCAAGCAAACAGAAACCGGATAAAGCAGTCCAGGTCACAATGGGCGTCAGCCGCGTGAAGAAACAAATATCGTATATGCACCTACATATGTACATACATACATATGTATGATATGTATGACTTTGCTTTGTTTGTACCTAGGCATAAATTAATTATCTCGATCATGCCTACAGATAAGGTCTCTGGCCAACGATCTTTTGCTGTTGCTCCGCTGAAAAGGGTTGTGAAAATATTTTGCATTTGAAATTAATATCACGCCCGAAAAACTGATTAGACTCGAGTGTCATGTGACTGCGGTGTGGGTGTTGCTTTTCAATTAGGAATCAAAATGTTATATACCCAAACGTTATTCAATATTGATAGATGTATACTCTATACATGGTTTGAAATTTTATACAAAATATTTGCAGTTCATATAACTTATATGTAGATCGACTTAGCACAGCGAATTTATATATTTGTGTAGCTGAGCTAAGCGGAATTATCGTTGGGTCGCTCAAGTACCCCCGGCGCATGAAAACCCGATCTGACGTGGGGCTCTCAAACGGATTGATTTATTGGGCAGGAGATTAGGAAAATCGGAAATGTCCAGACCGGGCAAAATATACAACCTGTCCAGATTTCAAAGTTTAGCCGAACCGAATCCAATTGTAGATTGGCCAAAAACGTTTCTTACTCACATCGTGGGTATTTCTTATTGTTGTTGTTATTGTTGTTGCGGCTGCTGCTGTTGCTGCCGATTCCTGTGGAACCCAAAATATTTTGACTTTTATGTAAGCAAATGCAAAAAACCCGAAACAACTAAGCAAACAAGCCATACACCGATAAAGGAAGTGTGCGCTACATTTTCACACCTACACGCTAAAAAAATATAAATTAAAGACGAAGAAGAAGAAGAAGAAAAAAACGGTACACAGGCAAACGCAGATGCACGCATGCGGGAAAGAGATAGCAACAACGAGATTGCATTGCGGCGCGGCGCAGCGCGGCGTGTTTGCATTTGTCCATGGCGATTTTCGAGATATTCCAGTTAAATTGGATAACTCTTCTGGTGTGCGCTCTCGACCTTTGCTCGACCGGCTGGAACGAATACGCATACGAATAAGAGACGAATACCCGAAAAATGTTTGACTTTCGCCGACTTTTTGGGGTGAGCTACTGCATTACACACAGTGGTTGTTGTTCCACAATTTACTGAGAATTCACAACTGGATGGAATGCATTGCGCCATTTTGTGAGAAAATTGACATCCTCAAAAATGGATAAAAAGCGAGCAAGAAGGATGCATTGCCAAGTGATTTACGATCGTTCTTCTTGTGAATAGAACAAGAAATGCAGTCCCCCCCCCAGTGTCCCCCCCTTCCTTTATGCCAGTTCCAACTCTCGTCTCAGCTGACTGCCATAAACTGTAGGAATGATCTTTTTAAGATCGCTCACGAACGGAAAAAGTTTTACGATATGGCGGCTGCTGTTGCCGTTGCTGTCTTAATTGGCACCCAGAGGATTGCCATGGAATCAGTCTGACCAGGCCAGATCGACCCCTAGAAATGCCGATACTGTCGGGCAGCGTCCAATCATCGTAACTTCTGCCTTACAGCTGCCCGCGCCATTGTCGCCCAGTATGCCATAAAAGTTTATGGCAGACCAAAAACGAACGTATGTATGCACGCTCGAAATTCGAACTTTTTCGAGTTACGTCGAACTCAAGTGAGGGGTCTGATCTTTTTCTTGGATCGGATCGGATCGGATCGCACTTTCCTGTCAGGCTGTTTTCGGTATGTCTCTATTAGTGAGACGACAATGCTGGCCCAGCATCCCACTGCAAAAAGATTATAAATTTTATACTATATCGACATATGTATGCATGTGTTTGTGTGTGTGTGTGTGTATGAATGTGACTTTATGCATTTATTGCTGTGAAAAAAATGTTAATTCTTTCGTTATACTTTTATGTATTTGACTTTTACATTCTTTGTTTGTCTCTCTTCGCCCTTCATAGTTGACTCTTTCGATTGTTGTCTGTTGCCTTGGCATTCGTTCCGAATACTATGTATTAATTGGAGGCAACCATAAATCGGAAAGTGAATATCGTAAATCAATCGAAGCGAGAAAGGAAAAAGAGATTTCGTGACGTTCGCTACGTAAGATTGACGATCAAAAGATGAGTGGCACGAAACTTGCGCCGTAAACGAACTTGCTAGTAAATGCACAATAATAGTATAAGTATTGATGTGTGGATGTATTCACAATCATGTTAACTAATTTATTAACAAAATTCAGTGTTCAATTTCTAGTACTTCTTTTTGATTGCATCCACAAATTTAAATGGTGCAACTCATGCATTTCAATTACATGCATCACTCACGCACGCTGTACAAACAAGCCGAGATGGCAATTTGAATTAGTGCAACAGAGCAAGCACTAGTGCCGCGAGAGACTCTTTCTCAATGGCGTCAATGAGCGAAGAAGGCGTTGACAAAGCGAAATGAAATCCAATTGACAGCTCTGTTCTCCTCTCCCACTTCTGCTTTGTAGGTGGAGCGTATCAGCTGCTGTCGCCGTTGTTATCGATATGCGGATATTTACGTGCAATTAATTAAGCACCAAAAAATGCAAATAATGAGAGTATTTTTTTGTTTTTTTTTTTGGGTATTTTTTTGTTGTATTTTATTTTTAATTCAAATAGCACATGTATGATTTTACATAAATTAATCGTAGCCATTTAATTTAACTAAGGACATAAAAAGACATGCGTGTGTGCATAATATTATATGTTTATTTCTTTTGATATGTGTAATAGGCAACCGTAATGTAATAGTATTATTTATGTTATTTGTTGCAAATATTGTTGCTTTATTGTGTGTAAATTCAAATTACTCTAGAAACTAACTAACTAATTGTTATTACAGCATTAAAGTAATAAACGTTCAATTGTTTTTCTTGTGAATACATATTTACAGGTGTGTATAGGTGTATGTCTCTCTGTGTATCAGTGTGTGTGTGTGTGTGTGTTCTGGATATGTGTAAGTGTTGGGATTCAAATTGCACCAAAGTTGATAGTTTGATTTCAGCTACATATACATATTATATTTTTAAGTCGAGGACGGCTATAAAAAAAAATCGTTTATGTATCGTAAATTGAATTCTCTTTTGATTGGTTCGATTTTTACTTAGGCGCTAATTTATATTTGTATGAAGATAGGGTATCTCTATCTGTCTCTGTCGATTCCTACTAATCAAATCGCTTGGTGTGCTTACAGTTTAAACATTAAAACATTATCCTAGAAAAAAAAACATACATAATACAAGGGGGACAAAGTTACAATTACATATTAAATATAGTATTAAAAAAAAAAAAAAAACATTATCATTTTGTATCTGTGTTTTCTTTTTTTTTCTACTGGTGCTGTGGGGTGGGGCCGGGCAGGGCACGACAAGGATTGGGGGCCTAGGGGGGGAGGGGAGGGTTTAGCCTGGACAACGTAGGAACGCCACGAATATACAATCACAAAAATTAACAACGTGCAATATTCAAAGGCGCCGCTGCCTCAGGCTACAGTGCAAAAAAAAAAAAAAAACAAAACAGTCTGACTGTTGTTGTTGTTGGTTTGTTCATTTGTTTGTTGTTGCCTCTGCCTAAGCCATATCCACCGCCAGATCACTAGGACATGTTGCAAAGCCTGCGCCATTCTCCAGCTGCTGCTGTGGATGGTGGCCCAACATGTAGCTGCCGCCACTTAAGCCTGCTCCTCCTCCTACTGTGCTGCCACCGCCGCCGCCGCCGCTGCTGCTGCTGTTGTTGTTGTGATTGCCATAGCTGCTTATAGCTTCGCCGCCATAGTCATGTCACATCGAGAGCGTGCCCACGCCCACTGCAGCGGCAGACATTTGCGCGCTATGCTGCAGCTGATGCGAATGCGCCGCTGCCGCCGCTAGCGAATGACTGTGGGCAGCCAAATGCGGATGCAATCGCATGGCGGGTATATTCATGGCGGCCATGGGATTCATCGAGTGCAGCGGGTGCTGCAAGTGCAGTCCCGGTTCCAGCTTGGTCTTGGCATCCAACAGCTGGCTATAGTCGGTATGCTGTACGCCGCCCATCACATTCGGGTCGCTGCCCTTCTTGTTCTGTTTACGCTCCTTTGCACGTCGGTTCTGGAACCAGATCTTCACCTGACGCTCTGACAGCGACAACGATTGCGCCAGCTCACTCTTCCGGCGTATGGTTATGTAGCGCGACGTGCAATACTCTTTCTCCAATTCCAGACGCTGGAAGTCGGTGTAGACCACGCGATACTTGTCCTTGGTGCGAGTTTTGCCTGCAAGAAGAGAGAAGCGAAAAAGATTTCGGTTAGTTTCGAATAAATAGAAAGAGTTCTAGTGTTCCATATATCATGCTTATACTTTAAATATATAGCATAACTTAAATTACAGGGTATTTCAAGGGAGGATCATGCTTAAGAGTAGAAAAGATGGAAAAATCATGTAACTTATAAGTAACTCCCAAGATGCACATGCCAGCGTAACTTAAGATCCACGAATATCGTATGCTTAATATCGTATTAATATCGTTTTAATTATTTCATACTATTATTTCAGTTTATTTAATCGGGGGCAACCCATGTGGTCGTCGGCGGTCGTGTGCAGCCTTGTCGGAATGACTGAGTGACTGACTGGCGTCTGGTTGGACAAACATCTACATCATCTCAGGCGCCCATCATCTCCGTCAGAGCAACCCGTCAGAGCAGCCGACAATATTTGAATTAAGATAGGGCCATAAAGAAGGAAATTGTGCGACGTTGTCGCGATCCATCTGATATCGCATCTGATGCGGTAAACATCAAAATGCAGCTTTAATTTTTTTTTTTATTTTTGGGGGGGGCGCTGCCAGAGACACCTTCACCATCAGCCTGAGTGGCCGACCTGGCCAAATGGCGCCCCCGGCGCTTTGCTGCGCAATTTGTCAATCAAAATTCAAATAGATGACAAACCATTTTGAGAGACGACGACGAGGCATGAAAAAGGCCACGGGATCATGTCATGCCAGCACGGTGGGACTACGTGATAAACGCACACACACACACACGCACAGAGACACCCAACACACTTCAGAGAATCTCTTGCCCTCTCGCTCTGGCCCGACTATCACAAGAAAAACGTAATGCAAACATTTTACTTCTATTTTTTTCTTTTTCTCTCTTTTTTTTTTTTTTTTTTTTTTTGGTTAGGATTTGCTCTAATTCTTTTTTCTATGTAGAACTCTGTACGTACGCGCGTTTTGTAAACCACAATTAAAATCGAGCAAACAACAAGGCAAACATACAAATATTTTCACAGATGATAAGTTCAAGCAGAGCCAGAGCAGAGGCCAGCGAAGCGCAAGAAGTGTAGGTGTTAAAGACCTTAAGAATGCGCTACACCTACCATGATATATGATAGTTGAGTTAGAAAAAAAAAATATAGTCGAGTCTTTTGTGCGATTATCTGAATCCATTGGAATCAAAGTTTTTCAATTGATTCACAGATGAAATTAGCTCATATATCATACGATTGTCGTTCGGGAACGATGTCTTCAGACCCCAAAACCGAACCCCTTGAAACCCCGTTTTTTTTTTTTTCCTTCTTATTTTGTTGGCCCTTATCTCTGTCGTTCTCTCGCACTCGTATTTATTTTTTACACTTTTGTTTAGACGTGAATTTATAGCTGCGTCTTCGTCTTCATCGTCGTCTTTGGTTGTCGTCGTCATCGTCGCGTGTTTGCTTAGTCAAATGTGGCAATCGTGGCATGAAAAAAGCTAGATCTAAAGCCTTATATTCCACGCTCTCATCTAAGTCTACACGATTCCTAATCTACATGGGTCTCCTTCTCATAATAAATCTCGAATTTTCAGTCTTGTTGCAATTTTAGTGGGGATTTGGAAAGAGTTCTATGTGTAGACTCGTCACTTTTGGCCCGCGCGTGTACTTGGCTCACACACCGGGCGGCCTGATAATGAAGGGGCTGGACAATGGGGCGTTGTTGAAGCCATAATACTAACTACAACTAATGCTGATAACTCACTCGCACACTGTTTGGACAGACTTTAGATGGCTGAGTTTAGATTCAAAGGGGAAGTGCACAAATATTTGTGGCCATTAAAAAGCTGAAAAATAGCAGCCGACGACAAAGACGACGACGATCGTGATCAACTTGGATTTCCTTGTGTAAATTGAGGAAACGTACTCATACAGAAATATTCTCTATTTCTATACCATTTGATCTACAAGTATTTCACAATTGCACGTAAGCAACTAGACGGAAGGGAGTCTGTTTTAAGTCTTTTCTTTTTAGGAATCGTTACAGCTAAATAGACCGTTAGTCTTAGTTTCTTGCTGTATCTTTTAGAGTACTATAACTTTTACTACTTTAAAAAGAGGTATGGCTAAAGCAAACATATCTTTTTAAATTGTTTCCTAAATATTAAATTCAATAATACGATTTTTCAGCTGATCTTTCCTCTTCCCCCTGGAACAGCTTTCCTTGCTCTTCCACATAATCTCTGCACAACTCTTTATCTGTTGGCACTTTCGGTTCCAATTTCTCACACCTGAACAACACTCTATGTAAACAGAAACAGAAACCGTCCGTTCCGTTCCGTCCCGAAACTGGAACACCTTGTTGTTGTCCCCATTTTTGTTGTTGTTGTTGGTGTTGTTGTCGCTGCTGCTGCTATTCGCGCTCCGTTGGACTGGTGCCAGGTTCTATCTGACCTTCACGGCCATAACCATAATCCAATAAATTGTGTATACCATATATAAAACTATAAAGTTACTAACCCGAGTACTGAGTGTTTTATTATCTGCACACAAAATAAATACGCACACTTTTTGCTCCCCCGTACACGGGTATGTGGACCAAGTTAAGTTGTCTAACTGAGTTCTAGACAAACAGACAACAGACTCAGTCTCTGTCTCGATCTCTCTGTCTTGGTCTTCGTCGCAGGTCGCAACAGATCTGGGATGGGATGTACTTCACAGCCAGCACTTACGATAAGATACGCAATTCATAAGTCAAATAGTCGAAAACCCCGAAAAATATATATAGTATAAAACCAGAGAAAATCTCTAGTCATTTTGGCAAACACAAAAAAAAAAAAAATTGTATAACTAAAGCTTAAGTTTTAATTCTAAAAACCAAAAAAAAAAAAAAAAACCTTATATTTTATAAACTTGTTATTCCATTAAAGTATACGTACATACATCACGTATGTGCTGCGCTTACGGCACGCAGTCTTAAAAGTATAAATATATTTTATACGTAATTAAATAAAATGCTCGTCGTGTTGTCTATCTTCTTTTTTTTTTTGTGGAAAAAAGGTGTGACATTTTTTTATGGCTTTGTCACTGGCGCACTTGGAGCACGGAGCAGAGGGCGGTGGGGTGGGCGGACAGTGGAGTAACGGTAATTTATATAAATACATGCAGGGAGGGGTTCTCTTTGGGCAGCCACAGGCAATGATTTGTAATTGAAAGTTGAACTGCATTCGAAATGGATCCTACATATATCCCCCGCCATAATGATGGATTACATATCGTAGCTGCTGTTGTTGTTGTTGCTGGAGTTGTACGATCGTTGTGCTATCAATTGCATACGCCTAGGCCCGGCGGCATAGTTCAAATAGTTTCGAATGCACGCACTCCCTAATCCCAGTTGAGGTCTATATCAACATCGAACAGGAACTCCGAGACTCTGTGTCGAATCAGAGTTGGGAAAGTAACGGAGTAGTAACGGAGTTGTCGTATTGCCTCTTGCTGTAGTTGCTGAAGTTGCAGGGCTTTGCAGAGGCTTGTACGATAAGCTTTAATAGTTGTTTGTCGCCCATCGAGTGCAGTACACATGTCTACCTAGAGCAGACGATGGAGTTGTGAATAATAATCGCACGTTCATTCAGCGATACAATACACTGCAAAAAAGAAAACTATACTGCACTATCTGAAGAGCTATATAAATCTGTATTAGTTGCTCATTCCATATGTCACTTGCACAAAAGTCTATTAAAAACCTGTAAAATACTTGTACTTGATTGATTTACAGTTATACACTTTGGACCCGCAAAAAATGTGTACTACTAACATACATATATCACAATTGCAAACAATCTCTGCATTTCATTCATGACTTATTCGCAATAAATGACTTTGGAGTCATTTGGAGGCATTCATAAACCTATCCGTTGTGTATTTATCTCGCTCGAGTATATATAGTAAATAAGTGCGGCACTTGCTCCTGTTGCCCCTGACCTTATCAATAATATATCTCTCAGTGTAATAATTCACAATTGGATCGTGCACAGCAATCGAATGGTTTATGGGTATCTGTATCTGTATCTGTATCTGACTAAATGTATCTCTATCTGTAGCTGTGTATCGTGCCGACAAAGGGAATGGCGTGTAAATAGCGAATGCCAATACTTGCCGGGCTTTAAGATTTTATAGCCCATGCGATTATGTAATATATATAGACATAGTACGTGTGCATAGCTATGTGTGTATATAAATAAAATTGATTGTTTTCCTTGCGTATTTACCTGAGACACAATTGGAGCAGAAGTTAAGCCATAAATGACGGCAAAGAGAGAGAGACAATCGACAATTTGGACTATAAATTATAAGTATGAATAAATATGGTGAAGCGGCGACACGCTGATTGTTCAGACAGCTGTTTGGAAAAACTCAAGAATAACTTAGGCCGGACATGCGAATGCGGATGCCTATGATGATTGCGGCAATTATGTGCCCAGTTCCCAGCGGGCTAATCACAAAGCCCAAGGACACTTACAGAGTACAGAGTATATGTAGTTACAGTTATAACTGTTGACACCAATCGGTGGTTGCCCACAGCCTGACAGCGTGTTAATGTGGGCCTGCTGGCTGCCCCGCGGTGCGTTAATTTGTCACTTGCATACCGAGTGAACCGAGTCGAATCCCGTGTAACATCTTTATCTTCTGTTTGCGGCCAGCATGTACAACATGATGACAAAATAAACCAGAACAGACCACAAGCGCGTCAAATCTTCGGGGAAACATTTGTTACCTGCTACTAGAAGGGACACACTGTTCGCCCGCTCTCTCTCTCGTTCACACTCACGCGCTATTTAAACTACGAAATTAAAGCTTTTGTCTGGTGCAGCCGCAGCCTCAGCCTCTTTGCTGTACGCGCGCTCTCTCTCTGCGCTCTCTCACACTCTCCTGCACCGCTCAGCAGCAATTTCGTTTATGACACCCGTGGGACATAGCACAACACTGGCACAGCCTCCCCGCCACTTGACTCTCTCTCTCGCATCATTGCTCTCTCACTTGACTTTTCAACACTCAACAATTTGTTCTGCTGCTTCTGAGCTTAACTTAAAGTTGAGCGAAATTTTTGCGCTTTTGCTTTTGTTTTTGTTTTGCTAAAACGGACAAAGGCAAGTTTGCTGAGTGGGGGAGGGAGGGAGTTAGCATCATAAATGTGTAGAGAAGAGACAGCAGCAGCAACAACAAAAGCTGTGTGTGAGCTACTGGGCCAAACTCACCACCCAAGCGACAATATAACAATAACATTTATTTGGCATTTTGCTGCTGTTTTAGATGCTGTTATATCGTAAATATTAGCTCAAATTACATCATAAAATCATTTGATTCGATTTGACGTTTATTTTATTTTTCCTCCTTTTCGCCTTTCATTTTTCTTCTTGCCACTTGCATCCTATCTAGCTGGAACGGCTTTATTTACTACCTTTGCGTAGAGTTCCTTTTGCAAAAGGATGTAAATCAATGTGGATTGTATGTTTATGCTTATCTATGGGGAACTCTATAGATGTCGCATAGCTTGAAATACGATAATTAAGGGTTTAGTTGTCTAGGAAATGCGCTGGCAACAATTTGTATTATGCTGAAAGGCTTTTTCTGAGCCCGATAAGTTTCTTTATTTTTTTCTATCAAAATTTATATTGCATATAATTTAAGTAAAAACGTTACTTTCTTACTTCATTTTACCGACGGTTAAGTTAAAAACTTATTAGCTTCGAATTTAATGGATCTGTTTCCCCTCATTCGGCTAGAAAATTAGATCAGCTGTATAATTTCCATAAAAGTTCCACTAATGCTATGGGGCTTCAATAAATAACTCTTTCGCTCAGACGTACACACACTCACGCCACAGAGAAATTCAAAATGGCGTACATCAAAGTGGAAACATGCGACGTGGAAACGCTTTATGAGTGTGGGCTCCCATGCATATGCAAAGGCAACGGCAACGGCAACACGCCTCCAAACAGACACCCCTTCCCGTCTCTCTCACTCTTTCTTTCGTATGGCGGAGCCAAGCCGCGCCCTGGCACGCAGCATTATAAATGCCAAAAAGAAGAAAAAATAAAGAAAAAATATTATCAGATCGCGTGCAACGCGGGCACAAACGAAATGCCGCACATTCGTACGTGCCACA
Organism: Zaprionus ghesquierei; assembly: GCA_018904095.1. NCBI lineage: Eukaryota > Metazoa > Arthropoda > Insecta > Diptera > Drosophilidae > Zaprionus > Zaprionus ghesquierei. The sequence continues at coordinate 6,640,868 of JAEIGP010000806.1, read as the reverse complement.
GCCAAATGTGGCACGCAAGCCTGCAGTAGAAAGTAGGAAGAGGCGGGGCGGTGCTGGCAAAGGGGATGTGAAATGTGGCCATGGCTATAATGTAGATGGATGTGGCTAACACGCCATTGGCAGCGCGGCACCGGTTTCGAGCCACGTTTACGACATGACGATGTGGCAAGCGGGGTGTGGCGCACTGCGGCGGCACATAGAAAATGGCCGTCGAATTTGACTGCCAGCAACTGCGTCCAATTTCAATTCCAACTCCAAGCAAGCTAAGACGTAGCAGTCGCAGCCATTAAAGCCATAAATTCTGTGGCGGGCAAAAATTATTTTCAAATTTACGTTAATTATTTCGAATGCGAAGCTGACGCGGGGCATGCAATAAACATTTACAATCATATATAAGATATATATGTATATGCGATGCGATGCGATGCGATACGATATATACGACTCGAGCTTATTTATGAGCGGCACATGCAAGCCAAAGTAAGAAGTAAAAGAAAAGCAGCAACAACAACAACAACAACGACAACAACACGAACAAAGGAAATAAAAATTAGAGAGAAATGCAGGAAAATTCGAATATGCTAAGTAGAAGAAGAAGAAGTATGATATTTTATTTTGGAATCGTACCACCTGCTTCCAGTATATCGCTAAAGTCATCTAAATTGGGTGTGCTGCAAAGCTCTGTGAAAGGTTCGTTAAGAAGTTAAGTTAAAGTTAGGATGTATATCGAAATTAAAACATATTGAAAATTTTACAAAAACTGTTAAAATTTTCCCAAAACTTTTTTTTTAATATCAAAAAAATTCCTAAAAAAATTGTAAATTGTAACAATTACTCGGTCTTATCAATCTATTAACTCATCGATCATTTTGTGATGATTTAGCTTGCTGTACATCAAACTATTTACCCAACACCAGCGAGCACTAAGTATAATAAGCCGGCGGCCAACACATTATTGATAATTGGCGCTTCATAAAAATATTAAATAAAATAGAATGCAATAAATTGTTGCTCTTTCTCTGCTGCGTTGTAACTGTGTGTGTGTGTGTGTTTGTATTCCTTGGCTCGGTGTGAACTATAAATTTCTTCTCCGCTCTTATCTGAGTAGGTTAAACTCGGCGGGTCAACGTGCAACAATATTTGAATAATCTTTGAGGCCAATATACTTGTATGTGCAAACAATTGCAGCCGAGATGCAGCTGCAGAAGAAGCTATCCGTTTGCACCAGATATATGTGCGTATGTATGTACAAGTAGTAGCACAGAAGGTGCCTGCCGTTTAATGGGAAATTAAACGAGCCTCAAATCACAAACAAAACAAATCTCAGCGCTAATAATCATCATCATAATTAAAGTGGCATAAAAATCAGAATATTGCTACCATATACAATATTATTCATTGTTATGGTTAGGGCGCATATACCGTAATATGGCAATACTATATAGTATATACGACGCGTGTATTCAGTACGATTTTGTGAAACATTTAATTTAGTTTTTTATAATTATTGCTACTTTATTGTATTGTTAAGCGATTAACGGGCATTGCGCCCACAATACGACTATAATATATGGTAGTAAATGAGGTCTATGGGGGCCCCACAGCTGGACTGTGCAAATCTTGGCCATAAACAGGCCAGAGAGCGGAACACAGTGGCAAACAACAAAAATAACAAAAAACCAAGCGATGCAAGAAACGTGTCCACAATAAGCTTGACACGTTTCCCGTCTGTCTATTTTTCTGTCCATCAATCAACCAGTCAGTCAGTCAGTCAGTCAATCAATGGAATTATGCCACAGAGCAAGATAGAGCTGAAATTTTGTTTATATGCGCTGCAAGCACGCAAAATATTCACCCGTACAGCGGGTCGTATAAGCAATTTTGATTGACAATCGGATTTCGATGTCGTTGGAAAGACTTAACTGGGCGAGACTGGGCACCAGGCAATTTTTCGAGCATTTTGGTTTATGGTGAAAGGAAACGATTCTCATTCAGTTTTAATTTTAGAATTGTTTTTCGTTTGTGCTACGTTTTTTTTTTTTCGCGCGATTAGCTGATAAACACATAAATAATGGGAAAACCCCATGATAATCATGCTATAGATTTCTTCCGTCTGGATGGAAAGTTAGATGTTGAAATCGAAACATCTACAGTACGAACCGTAAATTATTCAATTCTCTGCTCTTCTCTTTCCTTAAATACAACAAATCCGAGGCGCCTCAACGTACAACCCAACCCAAAAAAAAAAAAAAAAGAAATGTGATATACATGGGAGAACTCACATTGAACACCTTATAGCAGCTCTTGTACATGTGTATATATGAGAAGGGCTTTCCACCTACTTAGCAGCAAAACGAATTTCAGTTATTACCAATATCAATGCCAATACAAATACCAGGGCACACACAAACGTTCTATTTGTACAACTAAGTCGAAAGCAAATGAATCGTGTCACAGGCCCCAAATAGAGTGGTGTGTGTGTGTGTGTGTGAATCAAGGTGTACTGCCAGCGGGTGTGTGAGTATGTTTGTGAGAGACTGTGCTAATCCTGGCATGTCAATCAGACGCAATGTCGCTATGCCCGGATAGATGATGAACTGGGCTAATCAACAGCGGACTTCATTTTGACACATGCCCCTCTCTGCCCGAAAGGAGAGAGAGAGAGAGAGAGCGAGGCCCGGGAACGGGAATGGGAACGGGACGTACACCTATCGTCGACACAACGAACGGCACACGGAACGGCGCACAAAAACCAAATATTGATAGCACTGATAACGATCGACAGCGACATCGGAGCGAACGAGTCGAGCTCTGACTGCAGCACCTAGTGGCCATTTTTATTGGCTTATCATGCAGCAAACAAGAACGCACGATGGACGGACGCGCGGACGAGACGTACATAGGCTATATCTAGAGGTGATGGGGCTACATACAGGCAGAACAGTGTTGCCAACGTTTGTGCAACCAAAAAAAAAAAAAAAGCTAGAGACAAAGACAAAGTAAACGATTTTAAAATGAATTCCAATTTTCTATTGTTGATATAAAGAGTATAGCTAAGTTGTCTCATTGAAAAGAGGCAAGAGGAATTTTAGATAATATCTGAGAAGAAGAACATGGTATAAGTCGAAACTACAGCTAAATCTAGCGGAACTTGACAACACTGATAGAAATGTACATGAGGAGTATCATAATTTTTGTCAAACTTGCAGTTGTTTTTGGGGGCAGACAGACATTGGGGCAACAGAAATCTATGCTACAAAGCCTATAGATAGTTTTCTCTGTCTCTCCCTAGTGTATATCTAGGTGTGTATATAAATTTTGTGGCTATTGACACATTAAATCTCAATGTGTCATGTGGCATTAAGTTTTATGCCCTCGCCTGACGAAACATAATGACGTTTTGAACCCATCGAATCGATCCGCTGATCCCGTGGCTAGGGGTACTATCTACTTAATTGCTTCCTCTGTTCCTGCTCCGTTTCTAACCCACACAAAATCCGGGCCTAATGTGCAGTTATCAATAGCGAATTCAAGTTTATTCCTAAGCGTAATAATTCTTTTTCCAATTTTTTTTTTTTTTTTTTTTTTTTTCGTTAATAATGATTGCAAAGATTTGGCCATAAATGTCGCTATTTAGTTTTTATTGGAAGTAATACTAATTTTTATTGGTTTATTGGCTATATTGTTTTAATCAATACGCAGGGCGGTGTTCTTATCAGCCATAGCCAGGGCATGGGCTAAAGATAACGCACACGTTTCGTTACTCGTATCAAACCAAAAAAAAAAAAAAAAAATTATATAGAAAATTATTGGAGCAACATACACAGAATAGCTGGTTCGACGGGCGGACGTTTATTTCACAAAGCTGGCCCATTCTGCAGACGTCTATCGGACCCCTCGCCACGCCTCCCACCCGCAGCAACTGATGGCCCCCACTGCCCGTTTCGCCTTGCTCGCTAATCTAATCGCGAAAACCCGCCACAGCCATTGAAACAAAAGTACAAGCAACAAAGGCAACAACAATAACAAATTGTTAAAGAACTTTATTGCCACACCCAATACGTAAATGTGTGTGTGTGTGCGTGCGTGTGTGTGTGCAGGTGTGCGTCTATGTTGTGGATCCCATTGACACGTAGACGTACAGTCCACAAAACGTAATCAATGAAAGCAAAGCACCGACTTTAAGTACTCTATATTCGTCAAGCTCCTCCATACACGCTTCTTAGTTGGCGCCTAACCGCAGCAAGTCGGTCAAATTGTTTATTATTATTTATACGAATAATAAATAAAGTGCATAATCTTAATTTGTCGTCTTGACCCGTTGAAGGATTAAAATAAACAACGTCGGCCGCGTACGCGGCAGGGCAATAAACGTTAATTGCATACCAACAGATTTTATGGGCTTAATGGATATCGTCGTCGATATCGAACGTCGTCAAGTTGAAACGTTCGCTCGGGTCATAAATTGTGCGCGGTTGCTTGCGTTGCGCACGTGTTTTAGTGTGAGTGCGAGTGTGAGTGTATTTGCTTGTCGGCGCATTAAACTTTGTGTATTTACGCATGTTTGCCTGCGTATGTATGCGTGCATTGACATTTACATCTTGCTGCATGTTCACTCTGCGTTGTTGTTGCTGCTGCTGCTGCTGCTCGAGCGAGAGTGAAGAGAGAAGTTTTGTAGCAAAACAAAAGTGTGACAAGAGAGCAAAACACAAGATGGCAGCAATACACAAAGCCTTGAGCTTTTGACAATTGCATTAAGAGATCGAGATCGAGAGAGTGAGAGGGAGCGGGAGCGTGAGAGCAGCTGGCTGCCAGGGCTGAAGTAAATGTGAGTTCACAATGAACTCAAACAATCGGCATCGTTGCACTTCGAGCTCTATTGGAAACACTTCTCGTGCCGCTAATTGCTGTGAGAGCAGTCACGCCTGCCTTTTCGTATTTTATTTGCATTTTTCATTAGAAACTGGAGAATTGATCGACCCCATTGAATACTTCGTTTTATAGTAAAATTGATTTACGATACAAAATTAGTCAACATAGTCGACAAGTTACGGGCTGAGCCTTTGCCTGGCACATACATAAATCAAGGCGGCATGCCAGTTCAAGCTCCAGCTCTGCTGCTCTGCAGCTCTTTAGCTCCAGGGCCGTAAAATGAAGACAAACATTTGATTTTTATGAGCTAATGGCCCTTGGAGCGCTGGACGCAAGCAAATTGCTTATTGTTGTTAGCTATAAAATTATGGTTTTTTTGGAAGCGCGAACAGCACGAGTTGATCAGAGACAAAGATCTGGGACTGTGTTCGGGGGATAAACCCAGAGAGGTGACTAAATGCGAGTGAATTTCATCCCAAAACAAAGTGATCCGAGAGAGAGAGCTTGACGCATAAATGATGCTAGGATAAATTTCAAGGTAAATTAGACTTACCCGGCTGTGGTTGCGCTGGATACGAGGGCTTCTTCATCCAATCGTAGTACTGAGCCTTGGCCGGCGATGTGCGATGGTTGTTGTTGTTCGTCACAGAGTTGTTGTTATTGTTGTTGTTGTGCGTAGAAGGGCTGTTGTTGTTGTTATTATTATTATTAGCACCGCCTGCTGCGCTTAGATGATGGGTCAAGTGATGCGGCGACGAGGCGGACGTAGGTGCACCCGGGCTCGAGATCTCACTGCCCGAAACGGTAATCGGGGGCGATGGTAAACCCTCGGCAATATGCTGTTGCTGCTGCTGCTGTTGTTGCTGCTGCTGCACTTGATCTGATCCAATGCTGCCATTCGTCTCGTTTAGCTGGGTACCACCGGCGGTGGGACCACCAACAACTGGCGCCGAGCTACTGCTGCCCGAGCTGGCTGAGCTGCTAGAGCCGCCGCTCGGCAGGCCGCTGTTGATATGATGTGCATGATGCTGATGCATTAACTGATGCGCCGATGTGGGTACAACATTCTGGGCGAAATTGTCGCCTGCAGCCGAGCTGGAGGCCGGTGAATGCCAATCGCCAGCACTGGCTGCTGCAGCGGAATGGAACATGTGATGCGGATTGTAGTACATCTGATGGGCGGCAGCGGCATGATGAGCGGCATGCGGCGAATCCACGTCTCCGAGAAACTGATGATTCGGTGTCGTGTGATAATTGGGTGTCCAATTCCATGGCTGTCCCGCGGCGGCGGCGGAGGCGTATGCCAAATTGGCGGCACTGTGTTTTTGCGCATACGGCAGGGAGTTGTAATAGTGGGAGACCATTTTGATGGTGATTGAATGTAGAGAAGGGTCAGAGATTAGCAGCTCTTGCTGTGCTTTGAGGTTATGGCGTGTGTGATTAAATCAACGTTTTAACGTATTCCTCAATTGTTTATGCCAATCGACACTTTTTTCCGTATTTGTATTTGTCTTTTCGGTCACTTTTCAAATTCTCGCTCTATGAACACATTTTGCAAGCGTTTCCTTAGTTTTGCTTTCAATCTTTGCGCACTCCTCTTTGTGTGCTTTTCGTGATCGAGCTCACTAGAGTTATTATTGATGAGAGTTGCAATTTATCGATGAATCATCGATCGGCAAAATCAACTGTTTTTGTTTTTTATTGTAGTATTTCGGTTAGGAGTTTGATCAAATTTTGAAACTTTAAAAAATACAAAACACACGCGTTTCTTTCGCAGATTCAACTGTTGATGCGATACGTTTGTGTTCAACTGCCGTTGCGTTTGGCTGTGTTGCGACGTTACCCGCAGTCGAAAACGTACTGAAAGCAACGAATGTCGCAACTGATAAAAAAACGAAAAAGAGAATCGGTCGTAGTCGCCGCGGTAACACACAATCTGCTGCCTGCGGCAGACCAACCGCTGCAGCAAGCCGTTGAGCTACACATGGTTGTCTCACTCGCACACACGCGACCAGCCATAGGCGGACTGGTTTTAACCCTCGTCGTGCGCTCATTTCCGTTGCGAGTTTGAAATTCAAGATGGCTTATGTTTTGGTTCCTGCTCACTCTCGCGCACGCTGCATATCTCTCTCGCTCGCTCGCCCCGTCACATCATGTCTGGCAGGTAGCTCCGCCCCATTTGGGCCTAAACCTGTCACAGGTATCGCTTGAAGGTGGTAGGCGTTAGAGCTCCGTCTACGAGTGAGAGACAGACCCCTTTTTCTTTACGACCGCTTCGATTTGTACTATAAACTCCTCTATTGCCGCTGGCTGTTGTCCCTAATTAAGTAATTCCATGCCAGAGTGTGCATTGTGCAATTAGTGGCTGTAAAATCATGTTTGTAATGCCATAACTACGGATTTCATTTATTACACTCCATGTGCTCCATGTACTCCATGCATCCATTGAGCCTTTGGCATTTTCCTAGCGCCCAATCAACGTTTTAATGTTGAGATTTTTATGTGTTTTATGGGACTATCGAAGCAAATACATATATGTATAGTTGGTCGTTTTCCTTACGCAAAACCTAACACTAATTACATCATAAGTGTTATGGCACTTTATCAGAGCCTCCAAAAATTGTTCATAAATCAAAGAGCAATTGGATATGAAATGCGTAGAAAATAGAAAACCATTTTTAAATTATTTACACGTGATATGATATGACGGAAATATCGTAAAGTTCACGAAGATAATAGTTTGAAATAGAACAAAATGGGGAATATATACATCGCAAACTATTTTTATATGCAAAACGTAACGGATAAATTCTGGCTATACCTGCACGAACACACAACGATTGAGTAATCCGTTTAAGTCGATTTTCCTCGAATTATTGCGTGGATTAGTATAAAAAGCGCATTCATTGATTATTCAGAGATCCCAAAAACATTCCGTTATGTCATAAACGTCAGCATGTCGCGCCTGCTGTATGCACGCACGGCGAGTGCGAATAATTTGAAATGCATTCAGGTGACACAATGGAAAATTTCACACAGACAACCAGGAAAAATCGAGGCAACGCCAGTTGTCGTGCTCCTCGAGCCGTTGGCCTCGCCTGTACAGGCAGCACTTAAATTTCACTTATTAACGGGTCAGGCTTAGGACCCGAGGCGAGAGGCTAAAGATAAAGCCATAGTCGAACTGGTTGTTATGCTCTTTAAACAAAAAACCCCTTAATGCCCAAACACAAAACATTGTAAAGCAATTGAAGAAAGGCAGCACAAAAGTTTTATGATCGCGCGAACGCGACCTAGAGCAGCGCGTATCGCGGATCGCAGGTCTCACAAAAATCGCGAAAAGGACAGTCGAAAGGACACCAAACATGGCTGCAGGAACATGCCAGAGAGCAGGCGAAGCCGAAGGCGATGGCGAGGGTCGATGGTCATAAAGATCGCACTACAATTAGACGGCCACAGCCCATTTTAGCATTTTACCATTTGGTATTCTTCCATTTTTTTCGCAAAGCGTCAACAATTCAAGAGAATTTTCCCTGGAAATGTGCAAGGGTAGGCCAGGTTTTTTTTTTTTCTCGCTTTGTTCATCTGCTACACAGGCTCCTTGCTGGTCAAGTCATGTAATCGGGCATAATGTTTACCTGGAAGTCATTAGAGGCGCAATATGCTCGTGCCTGGAAAATATTTTGAAAGCTGAAAAAACAACGGCGACAAGATTCCTGAAAGAAACCCGTTAAGATGCCAGGCCAATAAAATGGCCTAATCAAAATCAGTCCCTTCTAATGCATCCAACCAACTATGAGGCGAGTCAGTGTGTGTCTGTGTGTGTGTGCCCGTTGTAAATTAGAATATGAGCGTGCAATTAACAACGACGTATAAAAAACTCAAAAAATTTTAAAATGCAATTATGTTAATAAATCCATAAAGAAAGCAAAGCGCCACAAGCCGCCATAAAGCAGCCTCAAAACTCAGACGAGAGAGCACAATGTGATACGGATGGACACCGACAAAATACAAACTATGTGTGTGACACACACACACACACACGCTTATAGCTATATAATTTTCCGTCGCCAGCCGCCGATGTTTGATTGGATTGTCGCGCGGCTTCGCTTCGTCGGTTAATTTAACGTTGAAGAGTTTTATAGCCATGACTCCAACGAATCGTTCCCCAACCGATCCGACCTTCCCCGCCAGGCCAGCTCTGCGCAAGTGCACTTTGTGTGCTGTGTGTTGTGCACACACCTTTATGGGTGCCGCCGATAAAATATCTTTGTTAATAAAACAAATTAAAAAAAATTTCGCCTGACGGCAGAGAATTGTAAAAAAAAAAAAACCCAAAAATGTATTTTTGAATTTCGAAAACTTTGTCGCCTTGTTGATAACTCTGTGCAGTCGGTGTAGATGATTCATTCTCCTTGGAAAAACTTCGCTTACGTGCAATTTCCTAACGCTGCTCCGTTATGATTGTCGTTATCGCCGTCTGTTTGCTTTGATTATCTAATTAAGTACGTGATACTAAAACGCATCCCATGCCGCCTTTTTATAGCGCACACTAACCCCATAAATCTTAATCTACAGCAAATCCTCAAAAAATAAAAATTCAAGCTAAATAACATTAAAAAACAAACAATTATTGATTTTGATTTTTGAAGATTAGTTTTAATTGCTCAGTTTTGTATAGGAGTCTTAATCGTAAATAAAATATATAGTTTTAAATACAAACGATCAGTGTCCAAAATTGATAGATAAATTAACAATCTGTTATCCATAGAAGCAGTAAGAGAACATATTAAAAAAAAAAAAATATTGTTAAATTAAAATGCGACTTAAAATCAAATTAAATACGAAAGGAATTCTCTGTATAAAGATAGTTCGTTTGGTGCTCCGAAAACGAAGTGATACTACATGCAACAACAATAATAAAAGGAATCGAAAAGCAGTACAAAAGTATTTGAACTAAATTTAAAAGTGTATATAAATTTATATACATTTGTATATTTTTTCGTAGCATAGTGCACTGATATCAGTTTCAAAGGTTTATCAAAAATATACGTTTTCTTTTGTTTTCGTTTTTGCATTTTGCTCACGCGGATTATAGCTATAGAATCGATATGCATATAAATAGTATATCAGAACTGTTATCTAGTACAATACGGCTGTTCGAAATGATAGTTGACGGCGCCTTCAATAGCTTCACTTAGCTCATCAAACAAGGCTACAGATACCATTGCTTAGGTCTAAGCACTTAGCTGTCTATATATCTATTTATATATGTACATTGGAGCCAAACTGTTTGTTGTCTGTTGTAACACCCTCACTACGCCGAGCCCAGCACCTCGTTAAGAATCATTTCTCGCGTCATTAGCTGACCGTTGTTGACCCGTGTTCGCGATCGACTGCGACTCAATTGGGCGCGTCGTTCAGCACCCGCTGGTCGCTGACGACGTGGCTGACGATTGCGTTGACCGAAAGCGGAGCCCGTTTGTAATGCCTCCAGCAAGCTGTCCATGACGCCCTCTTGCGCTTGGGCTGCATCCATGTCCACTACAGCCTTCTTACGCTGCTGTCGCTCCATTTGTTCTCGCTGCGATTGTTCGCGTGCCTCCTGCATGCGCTGCTTCTTCTCTAATTCTTCACGTACGCGTACATTATCCTTGTGCGCGGCCAAGAAGGCATCCTTAAAGGTCTTTATATCCGCAAAGAACTCTTCCATCGTATACTTGTTGGGATCAAAGGCAAAGTATTCACCCAGATCGTTGAACAGCTTTTCCATTTGCACCTGCATTTTACCTGCAAGCAAGTTGAATCATTAGTTTGATGAGAAACTAGAGTATGTACATATATATACCAAACACATACCCAGTACATCAACCTGCTGGCGGCAGTCGACGGCAAACTTTCCCATTACTTCACTAAATTTGTCATCGTCACATTGCGGTACCTTATTATTTTGCAAATCCGTTTCCAGATTCTTGACTGCCGAATTCATTTGCCGCATGGCCTTCTGTATGGCATCCATATTGACTCGTGACGCTTTATCGACATGCGACAAATCATCGTAGAAGCTAAGAGCGTCAGGGAACTTCTTCTCCACCAAATCTGCTAAGTAATGGAGCAGCGTCTGCTTATTGTCCGCATCCTTGGTATTTGTTAATTTTGTTAGATACGATATCTCAAAACCAAAGGCAGCCTCGTTTTTCGATCCCGAATTCATGTAGTTTCCAACCAGTAGAATCAGCTCAAGTATCTTCGAGAACTTCTTGCTGTTGCGTATCTCCTGGCACGCGGCTGTGCCGGCAACAATATCCGGTTTTATGTCCTGCACCATGTCCACATAGGTCAGCTTAAAGTTGAGATTATGCAGACGCGGCAACAAACGTTTGATTTCACCTGAAAGTGGAACAAAAGTTAGTAAGGAGTCTCCGCATGGTATCTCACTTGAAGTGACTTACCTATTGTAGCTGCAAACTGTTCGATGGGCGGCAGCGGTTCCCCCTTTGCCTTGAACTCCTGCAGACGCTTAAGCTGCTCTGGCGGCGGTAAGTATTGGATTAGGTTCTGTAGTATATTGGACGACAGGATAGCGGTATCACAGCGAAGAAGACATATTTTAATTTGCTCATAGGACAGATGCTTGAGTGAGCCTCCAAGTAGAATGGCCAGATTCTGTGCCGACTTGCCGTCGAGAACACGCAAATCGATATTTTTCTTGGTAAGCGTTGTTGGCTTATCTACTGCATCCTTTTGCTCTCGCTTAACGGGCTTTGAGGAGAACTTAACGGCCAGCTCTGCGAGGAAATCTTCTGAAGCCAGCTTGTCCTCCTGGCACTTAACCCAGAACGCGTTCTCGGACATTTTCGCAGGCACAATGGGCTTCCAGTTGGCTCGCTTCATAGGATTCTTGGCATCCCATTTCTTTTTGGGTTTAAGGCCATGTGGCAGCACCGGAGCCATAGGCATCATCATCATGGGCGGCGGTGGCGGACCACCAGGTCGTATCATGCCCGGCATAGGTGGAGGCGGGGGACCACCCATGCCCGGCATCGGAGGCGGTGGTGGTGGTCGTGGTCCTCCGCCCATTCCGGGCATAGGCGGTGGGGGTGGCGGCCGTGGGCCTGCCATACCAGGCATGGGTGGTGGTGGCGGTGGCATGGCACCTCCGGCACCTGGCGGTGGTGGCGGCATAGGTATATTGACTTTAGGTAACTTATTAGGGGATGGCGCAGCCACACCACTCGCCTCCATTAGCTTAACCTTCTCCTCGAGATGCGCTGCCTTGGCCTCGGCCTCCTGTTTGGCACTCTCCAGTGCCTCGATCTTCTTCTCATACTCCTCCGAACGCTGCGTCTCTTTGGCCTTTGCTTTCTCCACAATATCGTCGAGCAGCAGCGAGGTGTCAATATTAAAATTTCGATTCTCAAAATTTGGATCACAATACCCTTTGTGGAATACAATCTGTGCTATGCACTCCTCGATGAGCTGATAGTATGCTGGCCGATAGTAGAAATCATCGCGTATATACAGCAAATGCTGTAAGATTGATAGGAAGTACGGCTCCGCGGTTGTGTCTGTCACCTGATTCTTTAGCACATCGAAACAATCCTGTATGTCGTCCATATTGAAGGTGACATTATCAAAACGCTGAACAAACTCCTCGAAGTCTTCGTCACGTATCTCCTGGAAGATTTTGAAATGGTAGTGCAGTGCTTCGTTGTTGCTAGTATTCACGATCTCCTTGAACTCATCCATACGCTCAAAGAGTCCCATCCGCATGATTTCACAACGCAGATGCAGTCGGAAATTTAGATCTCCCTGCGTGTTTGTCAGAGTATTGATAAAGATTAGACTGTGGCACGCCAATTCACGCTTTGGATCATGCTTATCCGATATGAAGAGGGCATCCACAATGGGCCTAAAGCGTTCGCTAGCCTTATACGAAGTAGACGCAATTGTTGTGATTGCTCGTAGAACCTTCTCGTAACCATTACGCTCGTACACAATGCAAAAGGAGGCCAGCAATTTGAGAGCCTCGCACATTGCCTGTGGCTTGCGTGGATCCAGGGATTGAGCCAAGAGCAGTACCACAGTATGCTGATCCGGCGAGAGTACCACATTCAGGCCCCATGTATTATTCATGATGGCCTTGAGGCAGCGTATAGCCTCAAACTCAATACGATCATAGGTGCGATCCTTTTTAGCTTTGGTCAACAGTGCCTCGATCTGTCCAATGCCCGCCTCACCGAACTCCCTAATCCAGGATATCGTGTTACTGGTGAGTGCCACACGCAATGATTCCACGCACTGATAAACCTTGTGCTCGCTGTGCTCTCCATTCTGCAGATACTCAATGTAGTCGATGGGCTTCTCGAAGCGCGAATTCGGGTTGCGCTCCAGCGAGTTCTTGCCTGCAACGGAAATGGAGAAGGGGGAAAAATGATTGTTTAGTTTCAAATTTTTAGATAAGTAGTTCGACGAATTCAAAAGTCAGACTGTGTGCATCGTTTTACAGAATATGGTAGATAAAGTATAATCTTCATATTGTTATACTCTGCAAGAAAAAGCACCCAGAAGATTATTCAATAGTTGCAAGTCTTAGGCACGCCTCACTGTACACGCGATATTTTCTTAACTGTAAAGCAAACACCCCAACATATTGTAGATGTTTCGCTCCAGTTACGCTTCGCTTTGCTCTGCTCTACTCCGTCAAGGGTCCATTATCTACAGCTGCGTGCTTTTATCAGCCAGAGGAAACGATGCTTAATGCTTGCTTTCAGGCTACATACGCATAACCTTGACTTTTATCAGAAACCATCAACGGAATGCGCATTCAAAGACACAATTCGTATACAAAAAGCAAGTATAAATATGAGAAAATATATATGCTTATATTCCACTTAATTTTTCAAATATATGCACATATATAAACATATAAGCATTCAAATTACGTCAAGTGTTTTCAATGCAGACGCCTTGACTCTTCGATTCATGAAAACATTCAAATAGGGGTATACCAAGTTTATGAAAATGTTTGTAACACACCGAAGTATACGTAAAAGCAAAAGGGTATACATTCTTTATCGCGATCAGCCCAGTCCGTATGTTCAAACACGTCTCCGAAATAATAATAATTAAAGAAGTTTATAATGTTTGCATTTGCATTTGCAACGGTTTTTTAAAGTTGAGTGAAGGGTATTCCACTGTCGGGTAGCATTTGTTTTGTTTTGCTTTTTGTTACTATAAAGTTTATATGCAACTCAAGTACATAGTCAACACTGCAACAATAATAATAAGCTGTCAACAGTCTAGGCTGCTTGAAATGAGAGTAAGATCAAAGGAAAGAGAGAGAGAGAGAGAACAGAGAGTATACTATATTACATATAGAAACATCTTCATAGATCATCGATACGAGAATCTTCTCTCGCGTATTGTGATTTTTCGCACACGTAATGCAAATACATGCAAGACGTACATATATCCATCTTTTCGTACAGTATAGTAGAATATGAGAAAATCAGCTTAAAATAAATTTAACGCCAACGGAGCAATAAATGAAGGCGATGATAAATCCATGTGACTGTTATAAACGGAAAAGATGAAGGAGGTACCGTAAGAGCTGGAGGGGCTAGGCATAATATTCATACAGGTTGCAAAAGCAATTTTTTCTTATTATAACAATATCGTCTTGGGCTGACTTGAAACGGGACCGCACAGAATTGTTTATTTACACTTTGCAAACGTAGAAATCACAGCTACCCGTATACCCTGTATTTTGTGTTATTTATAGGGTAGACTACGTTTTCAACAGACTTTGGTTTCTTATATAACTTATCTTGATTTCTCTTAACTTCATTTGAAAAGAGAATCACTAAGCGTATCATGCTTATCAGCTTGAAGTCTTTTTAATTGCTGTAGACACGTCTATCTATTGTTATCTATGTTTATATCTTGGTCTTAATCTTTGCGTCTTATGCCTAGCCGATTTAATGCACATTTTAACAACATTGTAGAGCCTTCAAGCATTTTATACTTAGTATTTAAATTACTTAGTTACATCATTCGAAAAGTATTTCAATAAGTAGGCCTATGTATTATGCATTATTACATTACAATACAATCTATTGTACTCAGATAGACAACTATTAAATGACTATTATGTCAGTTAATTCATTACTGTATTAGAGATAAGCATTGTGTTTTTGTTTTTAAAACACTCGAGGGTATTTCATTTTCATGCAATCTATCAATTTTCAACCAAACAAAGGCAACACCAGGTCATTGAAATACTTAAAACAAGCGAACGTGCCTTGCTTGGGTTAATTAATAAAACGACTTTTGTGCTGGGTGACGCTGCCTGCTGGTTACCTGGCAGGTGGCAAGTGAAGCAACGGTTTCACTTACAGTTACGCTGGCGATTTAAGTAATCTACATGTACAATTACTTTTGGCAAGTTGATTGAAATGTGTGTAACAAGGTTCGTCGTAGCGAAGTGTCAAAATTGATCAGCACACAGCAGGATATTTTGAATAGACCCAAAGCGGGGCTATAGCCCGTTAGTCGCAGACAAAGCCAATTTGCTGTTACTTGTTGCAAGCGTCGTATTTTGCGATAAGGCAATCTATATCCTATGTATGTATACAAACTAAAAAGATAACGTTATAGCGCATTCCAGCTAAAAATGCGCCATGACGCATAGCTGGAAAACAAGGCGGCCAAGAAACGCAGTACCAGGTGATAATTGATAGAGAAACCGTAGAATGACAAATGCTACTTGCAATCGTATTTGCAGTATCGTATTTTAATCTTATCTGACAATTGATTTTCCCCCACTTTCTGCACTCACCTTTCTTCATGTGCATGAATATCATCTGTTGTCGCTCCTCTCGAGATTTGCTGAGCAATGGTTCCCGCTTGTCCTTGGGTATGTTCATATCCTCGAGTATGTCCAGAAATTTGGCATTCACCTGCGCTTCGCTAAGCTCCTGTATATGCCGCTCCAGATCATCGACCCCAAAGCCGCCTTCGGTGTCTGTGTAGGCAGGTCGCCCAGCAGCTCCATGGGGCAGGCTGTTAGTGTTGTATGTGCTGTTCCCCTTGGATTTCGAGGGGCGTCCAAACCAACTCTCCAGTATGCCGCCACCCACCGATTTGGACTTCTCGTGTCGGGACATTCTGTTTTAATGGAAGATAACTGCAAAAATTAGTAAACCTTAGCCGGTTGATTAAACTATATACAACCGAAATTGTTTGAGGCGCATTGCTTTTAACATCCTCTTTCAATGTGTGTGTGTGTGTGTGTGTGTGTGTGTGTTTTTTCGGACATGCGCAGCTTTTGGTCAGCTGTTTCACAGCTGCTCATTGTTTACATCAGCCGAGCAAAAGAGCAATGCAATGCAAACCTATATGAACTGCACATCTTCAGCTGCAACGAGGTACTAACGAGTCTGCCTCGCTTCCCCCAAATACCAACTGGTTCATTATCAGTAATGCTGCTTCAACTTATTTGTTTACTTAAATGCTCTAACAAAGGATCGGGTGAGGGCGAGACGGAGACAGAGACAGAGACACAGAGCTCCAATTAGAGATGAGTGAGGTGCGATTCTACATATAAATAGTGCAGTGCCAAGTGAACAGTGGAAGCGAAGAGATTTTATAGTAGATTACTTACAACTATTAAAGACCACAAGAGCTATTTTTGAAAGCGTTTTTAATATTGTACATATATAATAATCTTTATGTCTTTGAAAACTGCATCTAGAAACAATAATCTCGTTTATCGTCCTTTTCAGCATGCGTAGCAATGTCTTGCTTTCTACAATCACCAATCGCATCAAGTGCCATCTCTAGCACCCAATTAACATGTAAATAATAATGCGAGGGAAGTTATGATGCGGCAGAGGCGAAGGCGGGCGCACGTGGTGCGTGAAAACGGTTCATTCAAATCGCTAACAGAAAAATATTTAATCAAAAAGCATTAGCTAAACAATGTAGATAAGTACTTTATAAATAATAGACCCGTAGTGTTTAAATTTGGTAAGCACATAATTACCAAAATAGGAAGTAACAGTTTCGGTATCGCAGAGAGAGAGAGAGAATGAGAGAGGCATGGAGAGCGAGAGAGGAGTGCAAGAGAGGAAGAGCAAGCAAACTATAAAACTTGCGCGGGGTCATCGCCAATTTGGTGTGTACGTGTGTTTGTGTGTGTGTGAGTGTATGTGTGTGTGAATCATTTGGCGGCATTCAAATGCAATGCTGTCGGTTAATTTTGAATTCTAGTGCGCGATACTCCAGCGACGGGGATGCTTAGAAACGTTCGGGCTAATGATTCATTTGGCCAGACAGGTTTTGGCCCGATGATGTTGTCATCGCAGCGGTAGCGTTAGCGGCGCAACTGTGAATGATCCGAGGCAAATGTGCTGGGATTGCAAAATAGCTTACAGTAGGCTGCTGCTTCTGCTGCTGTTGCTGCTCATCCAAAGGGCAAATAATTTCTTTTCACGCTTTCAACAAGATTTCTTTAGCTCAAGAATTTACCGCTGCTGTTGCAAGTTGTTGTTGTTGTTGTTGTTGCTGCTGCTTCTTTTGCAATCGCTTCACTGACTGAATAGGCCAATGAATGCACCATCAACTACAAGACCAACAACAATAACAGCCTGCTGTGTCTGTGCTGTGCTGTGCTGTGCTGTGTACTGCCTGCCTTCCGTCTTTTTGTTTACATGGGGAGGCAAATGCACTTTGCAGCCGCCTCGCAATCGTGTGAGAATATCTAATGAACACATCGCGAGCAAGCAGCAACAACAATGCCAATTGTAAACAATCAACATGTGGCGCGGCGCGAGCTTTCAAATTTTGTTTTTGAAAATTATAACGGATCTCCTTCCCCAATGCCAGAAACGTGGTCTGGTTTTGCTTCTGCTGAAATTCCAAGAAGAGCAGAAGAAGAGAGATTAAAAACAACAAACCAAACCAAGACAAGCAAGACTCAAAACAAGAATGGGAGTAGAAGTAGCAGACGAATAAGAATTCATAAATGCGCTCACCTTCGTTCATTTCTATATGTGTCGCTTTGCTCACTTTTGATTTTCGGTGGTTTACGTCATAAGACAGAAAAATAATGGCTTGGTTGGCAAAGGCGCGCACAAACAGACACACACAGGCATACACTCTCACACATATACACACACACACACACACAATCAAAAACAGCAGTCAAACACCCCCCGTTCCGTTGTCACTGTCAATAGTCTGATGTTGTTGTTGTCGGGTGCGCTGGCCGATTTTTTGTTTGTTTTACTCCTATACGCCGCGACGCTGGCCTAAAGAGAGCTGCGCAGCGCACTTTAAAACGCACACACACACGCACCCCTAAACACGTACACACTCACGCACAACTGACACTGCGTGGTAATTACTAGTCGATTTAAAAACTATATACATATGGATATACACGCAAAATTATGAACAATACGAATCATAAAATGGTAACGTGGAAAGTGTCACTTAAAACTTTTTACTTTTTGGTTTTGCGTTGATTTCTCGTCTGCTGCTGTTGCTGTTGTTTCGGATGTTTGTGGTGGCACCACTTGTTGCTGCTGGTGCATTAAATTACACATGAAACACAAAAAAAAAAAAACTAAAGGCTTTTCTACGTGTATTCGCTTATCAAAACACTTTGCTCGCAAGTTAACACGTAGTTGTTGTGCTTAAGTTAGCCGTTTGGCACAATTACAAAAAAATAATAAATGCAAGCGTTGCGCAGAGCGTTCAGTTCGATTGCTTAGACGTTAGAGCTGCAAAAATATCGATGGTACTAGTAACTTATCGAACATGTTCGCTCGCACTATCGATAGAAAATGTTCATTATCGGCAACGATCCGACAATTTTAATTCACAATTTAAAAAAAAAAATTGACTTTTTAAAATTTTGCATTGCATTAAATAAGTTTAAACTATTAACATAAATTAATAATTTACGATAAGAACTGTGCAACGCCTGCTAGCCAAAACGGAATAAAACTATGTGAACACAAACTGTTTTTTTTTTCTCGTAAACATCGATAACTTTGTGGTTGATATCTTGGATAACTCGGTAGCCCCACTTCAAATAGTTTAAGTCAGTTAGACAAATGAGAGTGCCCAGATCTTTACTATTCATCGGAATTGCTTGACTATGGCCCTACTATTGGTCAGCTGTTTTCAAATTAGCTAAAGTTTATTGTGTTATCTTTGCTGGGAAGTAGACCGATATATGTGTAAATTTGGTCTTGTTGAGAGTTGGTATTTATTTCAAGCTGTAGTAGACGGACAATAACTGACAAAAAAATAATACTGATTTTATTTTTCGACACATTTAATATTACCCAAAAGTAGGCAATGCAATTTGTAAATAATTGGAAATTAAATGACGCGGTAGATGGATCACTTCTAAACTGGGTCTATCGATTTTGAAGCTGTGCGGAACAGCTGTTGTTGAACTACTGCTAGAAATCTACACATCAGTCTTCCAGCGTTTATCGGTACAAACATAGTTAGATTTACTGCCGGCTGTTGTTTTAAAGTTTGTCCCGCCAATTTTGGCCAGGAAAAAATGGCCCAGCAAGCAACACGCAATATGTACTTCGCTTCCGAGTTTTCAAACAACAACATATAAAAACAAAAATAATTAGAAAAACTGCTTATATTATTTTTCGGGAACAAGATAGCAAGTTTCATTTTTCTTGAAAATTTTCCACAGTTGAAACTGATCATTGATATCAACCCTATGCACGCTAATAGCCTTAGTAATGATGCAGTAAACAATCGGCACCACACGGTTTAAAAAATCACTGCAATGTATACGCTTGATTCCAAGAATACTAGCCACAATGCCGGTGATAAAGACATCCTCCGACTGCAAATAAACCATCTTCAATGCCGTTACGTATAGATCGTGAATGGTATCACCGCTTAGGACATAGGCAGGACCTGTGCAAAACAAGCTATTCCATTTATAATGGTGTTCTGGATTGGACGCTTCACAACCGGACTTGATCAGTCGACCATAAATAACGCGACTCTTTGTGCGCACGCTCAAAAATTGCATAAGCCTGCGTACATTAATAAACACATTGTCATCTGCCTTTAGAATATACTTGGCACGATTGCAATTCACATCGACCCACTCAAGCAGTGATATCGTCTTTAGCGTTAGATTATAATAGGAGTCTATATAATATCCCCGTATAAGATCACCGTATTTATTGTTCTCTTCAGAGAGAGCCTGATTCAATGTCTCATTATTGCCGTCACCTATTACGAATGCCATGGCAACATCCTGACGTTCCAATTGTCCCCAAGTCTGACGGATGGCCCAACGCTCCTCTATATGATCCCGCTTCGAAGCGACCATGATGAGGAGTTCTATTTGTTTGCCATTCATTGGACAAATGCGTTTTACATCGATCTCGGAGTTTAAATGACCCTTTTTGTATAGTTCCACAATTTTACGATTTTTGAATTTGTGTAGTTCTGCGCGCCAAAACTGTAG
Organism: Zaprionus ghesquierei; assembly: GCA_018904095.1. Classification (NCBI taxonomy): domain Eukaryota; kingdom Metazoa; phylum Arthropoda; class Insecta; order Diptera; family Drosophilidae; genus Zaprionus; species Zaprionus ghesquierei. The sequence goes on along the minus strand of JAEIGP010000806.1, from coordinate 6,620,473 downwards.
CTCCTTTTCCACTTGATCTGTTCTCGTTGTATTTCTCTCCAGCAAATTAATATGTGCTAAATATAAATTGTGAAAATTAAACATTTTAACACAACATTCCTTGTTCTCTTTACAACTTACCAGAAATTGTATCAATGTCAATCACATTATCAATAACTGTAATATTTTCGCTTCCATCATTACCGAGACAGAATTCACCTGTATTATTCAGTTCTATCATTGGTATCAGTTTCTCTTTCTTACGGACATATAGGACTTTAGTATCCTGTTGAGTTGGTGCACTATTTAGATTTGATAGTGGATCAGCGATATGCAGTTGCGGCTTAAAGTTCGTTTTTGAGGGATACGACAAGTAAATGTACACCACCATCATCGCAATGATCGTGGCCAGAAGAAAGCGCATCAAGCGCGTAGAGTTTAAGCTGATTAATGTAACCATATTACTTAGTCGTTCCCCGTGTATCGTGTGTGTATGACAAAAAATTTGTTTACTATTTTTGAATTTTCTTCCATTTTAGATGTTTAGAGACGCCTGCTGTGCACACCACTGACAAATAGAATGTTGTCTACATTATGACAGCTCTGCATGCCCAGCTAGTTAAAAACCAAGCCAATCTAGTATTATCGATGTCGGATTTAAAGAATATTTTATAATCTATTTATTAAATATTTTATAACTATGTCATTCATTAATAAAAGTTTTTGACGAACGGGATTAAAACAAAAAAAAATTACAAATGAACAGATTGTTTTATTTCATTCATAATACATGTCTGTTTCCACAGCTCAAACTGCTCTACAATTTTGATCATGTGTACACATATGTGCTTACGAACTGCAAAAGTATCTAACTTCACCCGGAGGTTTAAAAACTCATTGGCATTAGTAGGTAAAATTCCTAGACTCTTGGCCACAATGCCTGTGATAAAAACATCCTCCAATTTTAAATAAACCGTATTTAATGCCGTCACATATAGATCGTGGACAATATCACCGCTCAGGACATAGGCAGGACCTGTGCAAAAGGCGGGATAGTATACAGCCGGGTATTCTTGACGCGATACATAATATTTGGACTTATGATTCCGTACAGCTTGCCATCGTCTGCTCAGTCGACCATAAATGACGCGCGTTTTTGAACTCCCGCTTAAGAATTGCATAAGCCTGGGTACATTGATAAACACATCATCATCGGCCTTTAAAATATACTTGGCTCGATTGCAATTCACATCGACCCACTCAAGTAGTGATATTGTCTTTAGAGTTAGATTATAGTAGGAGTCTATAAAATGTCCCCGTATAAGATCACCGTATATATTGTTCTCTTCAGAGATTGACTGATTCAATGTCTTGCCATAGCCATCACCCAGTACAAAGGCCACGGAAATATCACGGCGACTGCCGAAATGTCCCCATGTCTGTCGTATGGCCAAACGTTCCCTCACATGTGTCCGCTTCGATGTGATTAGGATCAGGAGCTTTATTTGTTCGCCTTTCATTGGACAAATGCGTTCTGCATCGATCTCGTAGTTTAAATGACCACTTTCGTATATTTCCTTTGTTTTGCGACTTTTAAACTCAAGTCCTTTTGGGCGCATAGACTGCAGGTGCGGCAAATCCTTAGTCACGCCCCTTCCCTCTGAATTTGTTATTAATCAAATTAAACATTTAAACAAAATATCCCTGCCCATTCCCCAAAATTTACCATAAATAGTATCAGCGCCATCTACATCATCGGGGAATCCAGCAATAAGTTCCCTTTTAACTGTGATATTTTCATTTCCATCATCACCAAGACAGAACTCACCTGAATTATTCAGATCTATCATGGGTACCAATTTATTGTTACTGCTGGTATTCGAGACTCTAGAATGCCGACGAATCATTGGTTGAGCTGGTGCCCTTTTAAGATATGATAGAGGATCCACCATATGCAATTGAGGCGCAACGTTTGATGTTAAGGGATACGACGAGTAGATAAAGACAACGCTCATCACGATGATCGTGGCCAGCAGAAAGCGCAATAGACGCGCAGAGTTTGAACTGCTGCACATAGCCATTTGGTTTAGGAAAGTGCTATATGTAGTACTATATACATTTATGTCGCAAAACCATTTAACTATTTTCTTATTTAATGTAAATACCTATTTCTGCTTTTCCAGAAGTTTACAGACGCCTGCTGTCACACCGCTTCGAGCTATAATCAGACGACGATTTTTTCGATGAAATTGTGATTAAAAAAAAAATATATAAAACATTTTTAGCAAAGGTAGACCCGATGCTGCAAAGAAAAACGATATAATTAAACACAATTTGGATTCTTATGAGAGCTGCCTTTTATATATTTCGAAAAACACAATATTTGATGACCACAGTTAAGTCGATAGCTTTTTCTTTGAGACTGTTTCGTTTCTGTTTTCTGTTTTCTGGTAAAATATTTATCATGTTACCTAGCATTATTCAACTAAACATGCATGTGTGTTGGTTTTTTTTGTTTATAAACATATTTCTTACCACAGTTATAGCTAATTATTAGTTAAATAATGGCATTTATAATGCTAAAATTAGACTATCAAACATAATTGAAAACTTCTGGGTGTACGCAGAGTACACTAAAGTAAAGTTATATTGAATATACATATATGTATATATTGTATATATGTGAAGTATTTAGCTTGAGAATAGACACACAAAAAAACTCCTATTACTTAGTAGCTAAGATATATTTCTAATTGCTGCTAGTTGCAGCGTTTTTTTTTTTTTTTTTGCTAATTCCATTGCTCTACCAGTTAACATAGATTAGATTCATAACTTAAACCTAAAATACTATTTACACTTAGTGGTCTGGTCCAGCAGCTTCTTCCACAGATCGAACTGTTCGTTGGACTTAATCATGTGCACGCTAATAGCGTTGCGTATGTTGCAAGGATTGAAGGAGATTCGCCGATTGACGAACTCATTGACATGCAAGCGCTCGATACCCAGACTTTGAGCCACAATGCCTGTGGTGAAAACATCTTCCAGTTTTAGATACACAGTCTTTAGAGATCGCACATAAAGATCGTGTATACAGCTGCCGGTCATAACGTATGCGGGTCCCGTAGTGAATGAGGGAAATACAGCTGCCGGAAATTGGTCTGTTGATACGTAGTACTTTGATTTCTTATTACGTATTGGTTTCCATTTCTTGGCCAATCTACCGACAATAAGCCTTTTGCCCTTGTGCTTCTCCAGCTGTTTCACGAAAGTCAACAGCTTGGGCACATTGATGAACATATCATCGTCTGTCTTTAATATATACTTGGCACGACTGCAATGGCGATCTACCCACTCCAGCGATGATATCGTCTTAAGCGTTAGATTGTTGTACGAGTCAATGAAATTGCCTCGTATAAGATCTCCGTACAAGAAGTTCTCTTCACTGAGCGCCTTATTGACGGTCTCATTAGTGCCACGACCCAATACGAAGGCCATGCCAATGTCATGACGTGCTCCGTAATGTCCCCACGTCTGACGTATGGACATACGTGCGTCGGCATGCGTCTGTGCCGATGTGATCAATATCAGCATTCTTACATCGGTGCCATTCGCTGGACAAATGCGTTCCACATCGATCTCATTGTTCAAATGTCCACTCTCATAAATTTGCTCCGTCTTGATACCTTTAGAGGGATCCACTTGATTACTAGCCGCTGGCTTGCTTTTACTTTGCTTTGATTTTGTGGTACGCACGACTGGAGCTGGTGGCTTTGGTGCCTGTGGTTGAGCCTTCTCCTTGGTTTCGACGGCGGCTTCAGTCTTTACTTGCATTACTGCAGCTGCATTATTGCTTTCAAGCAAGTCCTCAATCAAACCGGGCTGATTTGTCTTATCTGAAAACAGAATATGCAATTTCAGTTAATTTTCTATCCAGAATACTTCCGCGGAAATTTGATATAATATATATATATGAGAGCGCCATGTGCGGCTGCCTGCAAATTGCCGTTGCGTAATAAGTGCAACCCAATAGCAAGCGTCAAGTGTAGAGCAAACAATACGAATGTCTGTCTCTTTGTCTGTCATACTAGTCGTCGTCTACCGTTAGGAAAAACGATACCTTCTAGCTGGCTAGCTGGCAAATTAGTAAACAAACAAAGAGACCCGACGTCAGGCGTTAAGTTATCTATTGTTCTGCCACATGCCACTCCCATACGAACGGAAGAGAGTACCAACCCGTGCGTTGTTCGCTGGGCAATGAGCCCATCATATTGCTGCTGTTGGATGTCATGTTTTTGAGTATCTTATCAGCATTTTCGATGAACTTTTGCAAATTGGAAGTTGGTATCATTAGAATCTCGGCATCCGATGGCGATTGCTGTTGCTGCTGCTGCTGCTGAAGTGGAGCAGCACCTACTGCGTTTGCGTCTCCTCCTCCTCCGGTAACAACTGATTGCTTGCCAGTCAATGATTCACTGTTGTTGCTATTATTAATATTGTTATTGTTGTTGTTGTTATTATTATTATTGTTGTTGTTGTTGATATTGCCTGCAAGGAGAACGTAATTAGCATCCACACTCAATTAGCTTAATTAACGGCTGCTACTCACCTGTAATCGCATCAATGCTTTGCACATATTGTTGCTCCTCGAGCAGTTCGTCAGCAACATTTGGCGCCTGCTCGCTGCCGGCCATGGGACTGGCACCAGCAGCACCGCCATCGAGCAGTGCATCCTCATCGATGGTGGGCAGACGATGCTGCTGTGGCTGTTTTCTATGCTGCTCCTGCCGGCTGGCCTTGTTGTTACTGTTCCCTGATGTCTCTTCGCCCGTATATGAACTTAGTTCAGCTGTGTTGTTGTTGTTGTTGTTGGGTGCCAATGCAACCGCTATCTGCTCCGCCTGTCTGCGACCCACCGCAGATGCAGATGCTATGATTTGCTGTGGCGTTGGCAGAGCCACCTGTGCGTGTAGATGTGTCGGCGTTAACGTCGTCGTGGTCGAATATGATGCATAGATGAATATGGAGAGTATTACGACAATTAGTACAAGCAGAAATCGCAACATGCGCGTATTGTGAAAATTGCCAACAGCCACCATTGTGATGCCTTCTAAATCCTTTGTTTCTTTATAACGTAAGCAACAATCGGATCTTGGTGAATATTAATTTTTTTCGCAGATGCTTCTGTATTCAGACAGCGTAGTTGTATCAGCTGCCCGCAGTGACGAATGTTTACCGACTGCAATGAAAGATAAAGAAATATTTTACATGAGCGCAATTGCATTACCTAAGTTAGTTAAAATGGAGCCTTCCTAAGACGACTATCGTAAGTCATTAGCTGAGATATCAGTTCAAGTCATATCAATTATGCTACTGAAACATTAGTCTCTTATCTCTTAAAAGTTACTTAAACAATCATTTTTCTTGAAATTACCATTTTCTCTTATCGTCTATGCAGCCTTAATTAATTTGAATTGGTTTCTACCTACATATTTTTGGAAATTTGAACTAGGTTGTTAAATGGTATATGGTATAGGTTTTGGACTCGAACCTTTCTCTAAATGAAAGAAAGCTAAGATTTTCTAGCATTTTATAACAAATGGAGAGTTTTAAACGCAACTGTAAATAAACTCCATCTATAATAATTGGAAAGATAACAATATATGGTGAGAGCTATTCAGTTATTTGTCTTAATCATATAAGTACATGGAAACATGTTTGGTATAAGAAGTGTAGGCAGAACAACGATTGAAATAGCTTTAAAAATATACAAAGCACGTATGTGCCCGACACATGGAGAGCAAATAATTTGGACATAAGAGCCACACTCACACACACACATAGACATACAGATAGACAGAGCGTCGCAAACACGCAGCGACTTGAAGACGAAGTTCGTCGAAGTTCTGGGCATGCTAATGAACTGGACAAACGTCAAGTGAATGAGAATACATTAAACAGCAGATCCAGCATGCAGCTTTCGGTATCCAGCATCCAGTTTGAACTGCTGCTGCTGCTGCTGCTATTGCTATGGCTGCTGCTGTTGCTGCTTTGCTTTGTATGCAGCATCGTCTCGCGTCACATTCTTGACCCGATTCGCTGATAGAAGAAGAACTTGAAGAAACCGCCTTCACAAACACTTGGCCACACTGACGATGATGGTATTGTAGCCCACTTGACTTGCCCTGACCCACATACTCTAGAAGCCGCTCCTTCAGTTTTATCTTCAATCGTCTTGTAATCAAAAGGAAATTTTATTACTAACGTTTTATTCTTATCAAGTGATTATTGTTTTTGGCGCTGCGACTTGAAATCGACAGGTTTATCACTCAAGTAGATCACACACTCGCTCTATGACATTATAGCCGATTAAATGACAAGTTAAGTTTCTCGAACATAGAAAATTACTTTTATTTTTTGGAAGACGTTTAGATATTGCAAAACCTTGAGAAGCTTAAGATAAGATTCTGCAACTCAGTGCTATACTATAGAGAGTTTATTCAAATGAAGAGACCAGAAGTAGATAAGGCCGTCGTTTTATTATTGGGGAAATTCCAATCACGATTTTAAAACGTCTGGAGACCTAATAGGTTTATGTTATATGTGTTGCTTATTCATATGTCCATATCTACGTCTCAGCGATAAACGTTATGCCAGAAGTCAATGTATATCTTATCTATAGCTAATTACAAAATGCTCGTAGTCTAATTGAACAGCATGTAGAGGAATCAATGGAATCGATATTTCTGAAAAGAGCATGTACACAGATGATATATGGGAATAATAAACAGGTTCTGGTTTCCACAGAAATCTATTTATAACTGCCGGAATTTCTTGTAGAACATAACGCGTAGGCTCTTACCTATTTTATTTATGCGTTTTTAAAGACATGTTTTATGCTATCTTATCATGCTGTATAAAAATTATACCAAATCTTTGGGGTAATAACGTTGATTACGATGTACAAGATTAACAAGCACTTTTTCCAAGAAAGAAATTTGATAAGACTCAATACGAATCGTATAGCTTTCAATTACAGGATGTTCAGTACTATATAATAATAACAATTGCGTTGTGCTACCAAAAAATCACATTAAACTTCAGTTCCTACTTATCTTGGATTATTCTTGCGAGTTAGTGACGCACGCCCCATGCATTTAATAACAAATTATGTTAAAACGTAAGTCTTAAAGCAAATAACGTCAAAGAATAAACTAAACTAAAGCGCGTATTGAATTCCGCAGCGTGACGCATGGGGGGTTGTCTTAACAGCGAAAGTGGCTTATCAACGGAATAAAGTGTTGGTCACCTAGCCTACCTGCCTGCCTGAACTAACTAAAATAGACGGACTGATGTGATCTGAACGTCGTCTGTTCTCGCCGTGACGAATGCAGCGCTCTGATATGCCAATTATAAAGTACATTTTTATATGTTGCATAGTGCCACCTGCTGTAAATAGCGAATTACTGGCTGGAAATTAGTTTTGCAAATATTTAGCTGGAATGGGGAAGCGGGTTAAACGTCAACCTTAGCTGCTGATGAATGATTATATAAGCTATGAGTATAAGATGAAGCTGAAGTGCTCTTAAGATGAGGTGCTTTTGGTGTAGAGGAAAATATGAACCCTGGATAGGTACATTGAACCGTAGATAATCGCCAGTTCAGCTGGCAGGAGATTAGGGAGAATGGGGGGGGGGGGGAGAAAAACTGGTTTTAAAACCGAAAATCTTTCGACTGGACCACGTTGCTATCAATCAAAGTCGCATCAAGAGAGCAAAAATAAGACACAAAAAAGAGGGCGTTGACCACACAGAGATAATATGTTATGATATCCCTGTTGATCAACGCGCTATTTCCGCTAACTAATGAAAACCTTGGCCGGGCAGCAGCAGCATTCGTAATACTATTCGTACGCATATGGAATTTGGTAATAATAATCGTGCACGCTTACCCAAAAAGTATTACTCAACATTTAAGCAATAAACAAAACAACACAGCAACAAAGCAACAAAGCGACAAAGCGTTATGGTTATGTTAATAAAAACAACAACAGAAAGCAACGCAGTCACTGCATTGTCATAGTCTTTCGTCTCCCCCAGCTGGGCGAACTAACTTACAAGTAACTTACCTGCAGCTTAATCGCAGCGTCAGCGTCGACGTCGTCGTCGTCGTCGTCGTCGTCGTTGGCGACTTTAGCGAGTAAATTTGTTAATTGAACCAACGGCAGCGACGGCAGCAACTGAGGAAACTCTGAGTGAGCACAGCAACAGCGTCAGCCTGAAGACAGCGACAAATTCGTTGGCAATGGCGCTTTGACTATGGCTATGGCTATGGCTACGTCTATTGTTGGACCAGGGTCAAGCATAATTACTAGATGACTGTGTTGCCTGGTCAATCCGATGATGCCTTGCTGCCTTCTTGTCTTATTAGTTATTTTTAGTGTTTGCTCATAATTAATTTACGTTTGTTGACAATGATAAGTAGTTGTTGGCCAGCGACAAACATCCCAGTGTGCTGTCAGCCAGGTGCCGCTTGGGGAGCCTACGCAATATGCCTCAAGTCCGACTATTTTTATTAGCCTTATTTGAGCGCAGTTGTAACGTCATTAGACAGTAGCACTGGCTCTGTTTCATTAGTCATGCAGGCCAGGTATGATGAAAACAGGCTATGCGTTTATTTCTGGCCAATATACATATGCATGTATATATATACTAAGGTTTTGCGTTTTTTTTTTTCTCAGCTTATTTTTTTATTTACTGCTGCTTTTGCCTTGGTTGCTGTGCAACAGACATAGTCGCACTGCTTTGCATTTGCACAGATTATGACACCGTTTTGTGGGTTATGCACTTTAACGCGAGCACATATACAAAAAATGTATTAAGTATTTAGGGTTTTAATCTTATTAAAATAAATCTTGAATACAGTTTTTTGTTTACTCCGCGAGTCGTGAACGGGTGCGAGTCGGCTGTCTTCGTTCGCCAGTCGTATGAGTCTTCTGCCTCTTCTTTTACTGATAATCGTAATCACCCTGTTGATATAGCAGGTAAATGTTAATGTTAATTGCAGAACTGTTATTAGCAGAAATATGTTATCAGTTCACAGAAAGAGCGCCACAATTTTTTAAATTTTAAGTACAGTTTTATTTAAAAAGACATTGGCAACGTGAGAATTAAATTTATTTCTTAAGTTAAATCGAAATTTAATATGCCAGTAATGTATCTTAAAAACGGATATTTTTAATTGACCACCCAGTAATTGGTAAACAGTTGCACAACCGCTGGGTATCGTGAACGTGAAATTATCGATATATTGTGTACGTCAGCTGCAGCTGTCAAAAACAAGTCACGAAATTTTTTCAACAACCAAGAATTGTTATTGTGTTCGGTTGCGGAAAGTTGTTTGGTCTTTATAAGTGTAAAGTGGGATTAAACGCATATGTTTAAGATAATTTGTTGTCCTTAAATGTTGCATGCATGTAATGCACTAAGTGTCGTTCGTTCAACAAAGGGGCAGGAGAGCACACAAACAGCTCAGCTAAAATAGCCGAAAAACCAACGCAGAGAACGCATAACTATGTCATTTGTGGGAGGAGGGGTGGGTGGAGGCACTGATGTGCACAAATTTGTTGAGGCCCTGCAGGCAGACTTCAAGACGCTCTCACTAGAAACCAAGAAGAAGTATCCGCAAATAAAAGAGGTAAGTACTTATGCCAGGGTCATGACGACGCCGCTGCTTCAAATGCAGCTGCCTCCTGAATCTCGCTGACGTATGCATCAGTGTGGCAATTTGTCATACAATGTGGCAGTTGTGGGTGGCTACGCTTGTGGAGGGTGAAACAAGCTATTGGCCGGGTCTCGTTTTACACCTGTGTATGTGCGTGTGTGCACGACGCAATTATGAAATTGATATCAGGCCCGGCCCGGCCCGGTTCGGTCAGCAAAGAATAAATAAAATTGATTTTTATGACAATTACGTTAATTGAATTCAGTATGCTTTTTATATTAAGTATATTATTACAATTCCATCTTTCATTCAGGCATGCGAGGAAGCAATTTCCAAGTTATGCACTGCTGGCAGCAGCCAGCAAAACTCCGTATACTACACAGTTAACCAGATACTCTATCCTCTGGTGCAGGGCTGTGAAACAAAAGATTTGAAAATAATTAAGGTGAGTCATCATTGCCGTAATATCACATTTGCTGTTAGTACTAATACAATGTTTTTTCCAGTTTTGCTTGGGTATGATGCAACGTCTCATCACCCAGCAGGTGGTAGATCAAAAGGGTGCATTGTATATAACCAATGCATTATGGACACTAATGGAGCACAACATTGAGGAAGTCAAGGTGCTGCAAACTGTGACACTGCTTTTGACCACCAATCTGGTGGTGCATGGTGATACATTGGCTAAGGCATTGGTTCTCTGCTTTCGCTTGCATTATACTAAGAACCCAACAATTGTAAACACAGCTGGAGCTACAATCCGACAGCTGGTTTCGCTTGTTTTCGAGCGGGTATACCTTGAGAAAGATTCGGTTCCCAGTTTGCAACAACAACAACAGCAGCAGCAACAACAGTCGGGCACTGCCAGCCCAGACGGGGATGGCAATAGCACACAAGATAGCCAGACATTCGCATTGGACGCATTCCATCTGTTTCAGGATCTAGTGCAGCTTGTCAATGCCGAACAGCCCTACTGGTTGGTTGGCATGACCGAAATGACACGTACCTTTGGACTTGAATTGCTTGAGGCGGTGCTGAGCAACTTTAGCGCTGTATTTCACGAGGTAAGGAAAATAATTTGTATTTAGGAATTCAAAATTAATATAAGTTCCTGCTTTATCTTTCAGAATCAGGAATTCCGTTTGCTGTTAAAGGAACGCGTATGTGCACTGGTCATTAAATTGTTCTCGCCCAACGTTAAGCATCGTCAGTTGCCGGCTCCAAGCAATGGCACTGCAGCTGTGCCAGTGGATAAACCATACTTTCCGATAAGTATGAGACTATTACGCCTGGTGGCCATACTGATACAGAAGTATCATACAATATTGGTAACCGAATGCGAGATCTTTTTGTCGCTCATCATCAAGTTTCTCGATCCTGACAAGCCACACTGGCAAAGAGCCCTTGCTTTGGAAGTCATACATAAACTGGTCACACGCTCCACGCTCATAGCCTTCTTCTGCAAATCGTACGATTTGAAAAACCATGCGACACATATTGTACACGACATGATCGCCGCCATGGGCAGCTATGTGCGCTACTCTTTGATAAATGCCTCGGCTGTGCTTAGTAATGGCGGACAGCAGGTGGGTGGAGTTGCCGGACAGCAACCTAGCACACTGGCAGCACTAGCCAGCGGCGGTAATAATCAATGTGGTTTTATGTTCCGCGGCGCTTACCTTCCGCTTGTGCCTACCTTTGCGCCAGGTGTTTCCAAGGCCGTGTAGTAAGTATCGCCACAAAATAAAAATAAGTGTGATAAATTAATTAAAGAATATTTTTTATTTGCAGCTTGGAAATGCTAGACAAACTTGATGCGCCTAATATACCAGATAGTTATGGTATTTCGCTGGCTTATGCAATTTTGCTGGACATGACCCGATCGATTGGTGGCGTTATACAGCGAACTCCTGAACCACATCCCACACACAACACGGCAGTCATCAGCGAGGAAGAGCACAAGCCGTTATGTTTGCAGCTGATCGATTCCAGCTGGTCTGGTCTGCTCAGTGCGTTCATTCCGCTGGTGGAAACGTCCATAGACGAAAGTACCACCGAGTACATACTGAAAGCAATGCAAAACTATGCGGCTCTCTGCGGTATGCTGGATCAATTGCAGCCCCGTGATGCCTTCATTATGGCCATGTGTCGCGCCTCCTTTCCGCCACACTATGCTATGTCCATATTTGCCAATACAGTACAGCAAGATGCTGATCTCAGATGTAAGTGATAGAACATTAATTCTAGGATCAAACTTAATTTAATAATGCTTTCATTGTCAGGTCACACTCGCAGCGGCAGTCAAGATCTGAGCAGTCAGTTCATTAACAGTTGCAATGCTGAAGGTGGCGACTTCCGGCCCCAGATTGTGGCAGTGGGCACACCTTTGCCTAGTGCCTCATTACCGCACAGTGTGATGCAGGCACCCGTCATGCTGACCAATAAGAATCTGCAGTGCATGCGAGCAATCTTGCTTTTGGCACATAACAATGGCAGCATATTGGGCACTTCGTGGCACATTGTTCTACAAACGCTGCAGCATTTGGTCTGGATTCTGGGATTGAAACCATCAACAGGCGGAAGTCTACAGGCAATGCCTAAGCCGGCAGTCGAGGCGAACGTGGGAATACAAACGGCAGTGATGGCCGATCTGCCAGTGCTTTCACAAATGATTGGGCAACTATTCGAATCAAGTCAGTATTTGGATGATGTGGCATTACATCATCTTATCGATGCACTGTGTAAGCTCTCACATGAGGCCATGGAACTGGCATATGCCAATCGTGAGCCATCGCTATTCGCTGTGGCTAAGCTGATGGAAACAGGTCTGGTTAATATGTCGCGCATTGAAGTGCTCTGGCGACCACTAACTAACCACTTGCTGGAGGTGTGCCAGCATCGGCATATACGCATGCGTGAATGGGGCGTAGAAGCTATAACGTATTTGGTAAAGTCCGCGCTACAATTCAAGCACAAGCAGCCTCTCAAAGAGAACTTAGTAAGTGAAGCAATTGATATATTTGGGTTTCATCATTTATGTATTTTTCTTTTTAAATTAAGGAACTGCAAACCATGTTGCTGAGTCCGCTGTCTGAGCTGTCCACTGTATTGCATGCGGATGTGCGTCAACGTCAGTTAGATTGCGTGCTACAGATACTTAATACAGCTGGTGAAATCCTATCGTTTGGCTGGCCAGCCATCATCGAAATAATTGGTGCAGTGAATGATCATCATGGTGAGCCATTGATCCGCACCGCATTCCAGTGTCTGCAGTTGGTCATTACCGACTTTTTAACTGTGATGCCCTGGCGTTGTCTGCCCTTATGCATCAGCACTGCTGCTAAGTTTGGTTCACAGACGCAGGAGCTCAATATCTCACTGACAGCTATCGGTTTAATGGTAAGTTGAAGAAAAGAATACCTTATTGAATACCTCTTAATAATTATCTGTCCTTGCAGTGGAACATTTCGGACTTTTTCAATCAAAATCAGGATAAGTTAATGTCAACACAATTGGAGGATGTGGCCATATTGCCGGACTTTCCAGGCACCGTTAAAATGCCCCAATTCGACAAGCTGTGGATGTGTCTTTATGCCAAGCTAGGCGAGCTATGCGTGGACTTGCGGCCTGCTGTGCGCAAATCAGCTGGCCAAACATTGTTCTCGACTATAGCTGCACATGGCAGCTTGTTAAATCCGCCCACGTGGCAGGCATTGGTCTGGCAAGTTCTCTTTCCATTGTTAGACAACGTACGTGCCCTTAGTAGCTCGGCCAGTAATGAAAAGGTTGATGCCAGTGGCAACATTTTAATCCATCACTCGCGCAATACAGCCCAAAAACAATGGGCCGAGACGCAGGTGCTGACCCTGTCTGGCGTCTGTAGGGTATTCAACACCAAACGCGAGTTGCTCCAAATGTTGGGTGACTTTGAGCGTGCCTGGTCGCTTATTCTTGAGTTCATTCAGAATGCTGCGCTTAGCAAGAATGGTGAAGTATCTTTAGCGGCGCTTAAGTCGCTGCAAGAGATCATGTACCACAACAGCACAGAGCGTGCTTTGACGGCTCAGGAACAGGACGAGGAGATTTGGACTGTAAGTTGGAATGATTTAAAAACTTAATTGTTAATGTTATGTTTCAAAGATAAGCAAGACGTATCTGATGAACTGGAGTATTTAAAATAACTTTCGTTACTTGCTTTAATTTAGATTGCCTGGAACATTTGGTTGAGCATTGGCATGGAAAGCACTAAGATGTCCACGACAACCAGGCAACTGTCAAACAGCGGCAGCGGCGGCGACAGCCAAGACGACTTTTACATTCCCAGTCAGGCCTTTTTGACGGCTTTGATACAAATATTTCCCGCCATCTTTCAGCACATACAAGACAGGTGAGGTGACAGGTGGTCTTCATTCTTGGTAAACAATTGTCTAATTGTGCGCTGTATTTGTAGATTCAGTGCATCGGACTTTGACAAGTTCTGCACTGTGTTGACCAATGCTGTTTGCATACCCGTGCAAACAGATGCAGTTCCTTATATTATGTCGACGGTGTCGGATACGTTGCTGACACCGCTGCATGATGGCATACTGGAGTGCATGGAGCTAATACAGAAAGAGGCTATTAGGCCTAATTCGAATTCAAGCATACGGCAATTGATACCAGCCATTTTCCGTCAGCTTCTGATATTTAGCAAGTTTGCCTGTGCACCGCCAACCTTCCATCAGAATGTGGAGCACAACAAGTACGGCAAATCGGGAGCGCATTATGGCAACAACGCATCCATTGAGGTCGTCAGTATGAACTACATTCCGTTTGGCGAGAAATCCATTAGCATTTGTGTTAAGTTATACCAAAGTACGGCAACAGAAGAGTCTGTGGTGCAGGAGCAGATATTGCATGATATTGTCAAGGCCTTGCGTACACCGTTGGCCATGAAATACAAGTGTCTGTCGTCGAGCACATGGAAGCTGGCGATTTCCAGCCTTATAAGCGTTTTACATACGGGACTTAAGGTGGCACGTGCTAAGCCACAGAATTTCAGTAGCCTCTGGGATGATTTAGCCGACACGCTGGACAAGTTTCTATTCCCCGTCAGTGTGTGCACCATTGAGGATCGCGGTCTTGAGGAAATCGTTCTCGACGAGACGATCGATTGTCAAGTTATTGAGCTGTTGCGTGACGAGGTGCTGCCGCACGCTCACGAGATGCCGCATCAGTTTATTATGCAGATTGTGGTGCTCCTAAATAAGGGATCTATACATTCGGCTTCGGACAGCAACATCTGCTACGAATCTGACTGGAAGCTACGCGAAATCTTTGCCAAAACTTGCTTTGAAACGCTGCTGCAGTTCTCGCTGCTGGAGGATCAGGCTTCGGCAACTGTTTGCAATAATAATCGCCTTAATGCCAATTTGCAACCCGCCGGCTCAACTGGCACAGTCAACAAGGACTTTGCTGGCCGATTGGCGGTCACTGCGCTATTGCATCGCTTTCAGGAGGTGCTCAAGCGCTTTAACGACGACGAGCGTCAAAGTGGAAAGTGTCCGTTACCAAGGTAAGTTGCTCTCGTACTAGCGATAGGAGCATTTCATGCTTAAATCTTAACATTTCCATTTCAGGTTCCGCCTATCTGAAATATCCTTTGTGCTCAAAGCAATAGCAACACTTGTGGTGTCCATGAAGAAAGCTCCAGCATCCAAAGGTGAGTTGCTTCATGTAATCTAACAGATAGTTTTTTTTACTGATTGTCTATGTATGTCTTTCAGTCAATAAGCCCGCTTGGGATCTGCTTATTGGGCTGTATCCGTATTTGGTTGACTGCACTACCACCACGTCGCCGGAGGTTTCTCGCTCGCTGCGTGAAGCACTGCTACAGTACACGGATCTGCTGCAGGCGCCGCACAATTCCAGCGACAATGCAATACAATCAAATGGACAGCAGTGAATAAATGGCTGGCTAAGAATGCGAATCGTTTTTAGTTGTTTAAGCAAATGTCCTTTTGAATATATATTTATATAATCATACATATTTATTTTTTGTGCATATTTAAAAGAAATGTTATATATGATATATGATATGCTAAATTCGTTTTTTTTTGTTTTTTTTTCCTTGTTTCTCTTCCCCGACTCCCATATACTACCAATCTAAATATACACATATATATATTTCTATAATTAATATTATAGTATAGTATAAATATTATCTATTCATATATGTATGTATTAATGCCCCTCTTGCTTGGGCTACGACAATTAACAGTCAAAGCTGTCAAGAGCTTAGCAGCTCGATAAGATACGGTGCCGGTGTGCCGGTTTGTACGGCATGCATAACCCGAGTAAACTGTTTACCTACTGTGCAGCAGCAGCTTTATCTGGCGACGATGATGACAAGACAAGCACGACACAACTACAAAAAATATTTCTTTAGTACCTTTATGAGACGCTGTTTACTGATATGATATAATACGGCATGATATGATACGATTGACTAAACACGAGCTATGCGTTTAGCGCGTTTTAAAGAACCTACCTAGAAACTAAATAGACTTGCGTGTTATCTGAATCAGCTACACTTAACCATGATGAAACAACTTTGTAGTGACGTTTTTAAATAAAGCAAAATTATTATTATTATTAGCCAATCGCATTTTTACTAAGTTCTAACGTATATTATTTGATAAGGAGTTGGCCTTTGTCTATGACGTCAATTGGCGCAACCGCAAGGTTATCAACTCGTTAGTTAGAACTATATATTTACTCTAAAAATAAACCATAGTAATCTACTGGTGGCTAAAAGGTGTGAACAATATAATCTTGCACAAATTCTGAGAATTTACAACTTATCATGTAAGACTTACCATGTAGCTGAAAATTGGGTGAATCAGAGTTGGAGAGTGCAAGGAAATTGTAATCTAAATAAAATTTTTATTTTAATTTGTTTTTGTTTTCATTTTAATCGGTATAATAAGTATAATAACATTTTTTGTTGTTCTTGTTGTTTTCCATTTCATTATTATTTTACCTGTTAATTTTAATTTTTTTTTTATATAGTTTTCCTTATATTTTTCCATTTTTTTAATATTAGAATTAGGCAATCGAGTTAATACTACCTTCGTTTTAAATATTATGCAACGAATTGGGTTTTGTTTTCTTTATTTTATATTTATGAATTTTTAAATGTATATTTAATAAACTCATTTCCGTTCTGGCTAAGCAACATTTTGGGACTCTTAGGCGATCCATAATGTTGCTTTTCTGTTTTGTTTTTGTTTTTTTGTTTTTTTATTTTTTAAATTAATGTATTTTTGTTTTTTATATATTTTGCTGTGCCTTTCAACTCATTTGTTTTTTGTTTTTTTTTTTTTTTTTTTTTTTTTAGATTTTAGTTTTTATGCCGTGGGCGCTAAATGTACAGTTGCCTTGTAAAAATGTACAATTCAAGCGCTTGCTTTTAAAATATTTTTTTGTTTTTTTCGTTTTTTTCGTTTTTTCCATCCATTTTATTAATGTTACAATTACTAATTTAGTTTTAGCTGAAAGTCGCAATCACCTTAATAAATAGCCGCATTTATATAATATATATAATTCATATATATATATATTATAAATATATATATATATATAATTAACCTTGTGTTCTTATTATTTTAAATTTGGTTTCGGTTTGCTTTTCTTTTTTCTTTTTCGGCTTTCAATTTTGGATACGAGGAGGATTTGGATAGACGGGGCGCAGGGGCTTAGATATAATACAATTGTTTTTATTGCAATTTGATTTATAGACTTTTTCCGGAAATATTGGGTGGAGTGTGTGCTGCTTTTGTTTGTTTATGTATTTGTTATGGTTGTATTTGTTATCAACAATTTAGTTAGTTTTCGTGACGTGACGTGACGACATTTTGCGTGAGTTTGTGGCGTCTGCATTACAGACGGATCTGTAAGGATCTTGTTCGCTTCGCTTCGCTTTTCTCTTAAAAATTGCCTACATACATGTATGTACTTTTGTTGTTTATATACATATGTATGTGTATGTATTCAGTGGTATTTGTTAAACCAAAAGTAAGTTCAATTCATCAATTTTTCGGTATGTTCGTGTTTTGCGTTATATGTATATGCAACTATATATGTATATTCATATGCATACATATAAAAAGTTTAACGTATGCATGTATGTATGTATGCAGTATATATGTATGTACGTATGTACGTATATTGAAAGAGAAGTTTGGTAGATTAGGCGTAGAAAGAGCGCAATTTTCTTTGTGAAATTCGTAAAATTGTTTTATGTCTCTAGAAATCTGATGAGAGTTCTTTGAATGTTGTTTGTATGTCGTATGTGTAATGTATGTTAATTCATTATGTAATTTGGTATATCGCTTAATTGTTTTATGGTAAGTATTTTTTTTTTCGGTTTTTTACGTCTTTTTGTTTTGTTTGTTGTTAGTGTAGTTTTGTGTTCAATTTATTAAACTCTTTACATTTAATTTACTTAGCTAAATTGTTGTTGGTTGGTTTATCTGGTTTTTGTTTTTGTTTTTGCCATAGCCATACAAAATGTCGTGTCGAGTACACATACATACACGTTAATATATATGCATATGTATATGTATGTACATATATATACATATGTCATCAATTTGTTGTATCTTTTAGTTTAATGAACACTTTGTTGGGTTCAATTCAATATTAGTTTAAAAAGTTGCATTATCCGTATATATGTATTTTTATTTTAGTTAGTTATAGTTATAGTTAGAGTTATAGTTATAGTTATAGTTAGTTAGTTGTTAATGTAATTTAAGTTTAGCGTTGGTTTTAAAAAAGTTGCTCATCGAAATGAATATAGTTAAGAAGCGCTGTGCCCTGTTGACTTGTGATTGGTATTCCATTTTATCGTTTTCATATATCGTATATATGTTTTCATATACATATATAGTATATAGTATGGTACTATATATGCGTATATGTATATATATGTATATTAGTACTATTTCTATGTAAATTGCTAAAAATCATAGTTCATTTAGTGTTGTTTTTTTTTGTTTTTGTTTTTGTTTTTTTTTTTTTGTTCATAGTTCATAGTTCAAGTAGCAATTAAATACAGTATTTGCCTAGTTGAAGACGCCTGGATTTCATTCTGCAAGAATTTGTTTTGCGAACAGCCAAAAATAAATAAAACTTTTGTCAGATTCTTATGTGTGTGTGTGTGTGTGCGTGTGTAAGTGTCGTGTCGTGTCGTTTCTTCGGCTATCTATCGAATGTGTAATTAAATTTAATTTTTTTTTTCATTATTTTAATATGTGGGCACTTGATTGATTTCTTCTACTCCCTCTCTCCCTCTCTCGCTCTCTCTTCTTTCCCTCCTTTTGTCTCTCTGTCTAACTGCAGGCAGTTTTTTTTCCTTGGTAAATTTTCACAAAAGATTTTTCTATTTTTGGCTGACCGTCGGGATTTCATTAGCTGTCATTTGATTCACATATCTATATATGTATATATGTATGTATCTTTGTGATATACATAAACTATATCATTTAGCTGCTTTTTTTATTATATGTAAATGATTTACCCGTAGTTATAACTGGATTATAGAGTATTTCATACAAATTGATTATACGCCTATGTACTCGTATGTCGGAGAGCAAGTCACACGTTTGCGGGCACACACACTCACACACACACACACACACACACACTTAAGCACGCACATTGATACCATTATATACATTTATGTATATGAAGAGTTGTAGTTCTTGAATGCAACATTAAGAGATTTCTGAAGAGTTTAGCAATTTGCTGTTGTTGTTGTTGTTGTTGTTGTTGTTGTTCTTGATCTTGTACTTCTACTGAAACCCTAAGGCATGTGGTTTTTTTTTTGCTTTTGTTAATGAAATCTTTATACTACGCAGGGGGAGTATTGAAAAGGGGAAAATCAGGGTTTATAGTGGGCAACTTTTGAAATGTCATGCTAAGAAGACGATTCTCAGGTATGCCAAAGTGCACTTAAAGGTTTCTTGGCACAGCTAACAGGGCGGATGGATAATATCGGGAAGGGATTTTGTTGTGGTGGGGCAGGAGCGCATTAATTACCAATTGGCAGAAAACGGCCGCGCAAAACGTGTGACTTGCCATTTATATTCGATCTTTGATCGATCGACCATTCGTTAGTATTGTGTCTACAATTTTTGTAACTAATTTGTATAATTTGTTTGTGTTTGTGTATTTGTTGTTGTTGTTGTTTTGTTTTAGCTCATTGAGTGTTGAAACTGAAATTATCGAAGGTGAAACGGTTTTGTTTTTCGTTTTTCGCTTTTTTTTTTTGTTTTGTTTTTGTTTTTGTTTTTAGGCATATGCAACTACATAAGGAATTATATGTAGTTGTTGTTGTTGTTGTTGCTCCTAGAATGGTTCCAAATTGTTGTTGTAACGTGACTTAGGGCTAATTAAAATTACCTGTTATCATTAATATTATTTATGTGTATATTGTATATATATATGTATGTATATATATAATATATAAGTGGTTTTTGTTGTTGCTTAACTAATTTTTTTTTTGTTAGGTTTTTTAGTTATGTTCTCAAGTTTTGTGTTTTTGGTTTCTTTCGGGTTTTTTTTTTCTATTCGTATGAAGCGCGCTTAACGCGGGAGAGTAAAATTGTGTGCCAATTTCATATTTGGTATTTTTTGGTTGGTTTTTTTTTCTTTTTGTTTAGGTTTCTTGTTATCGATAACAATCAATAATAGACGAGTACATACATATCAGAATGTAAATAATCGAAAAGAAGGCATAAATAAATCGTTTTCAAATACATATACTGAGGAGTTTTAGGATACACGATTCGTTTTGTCAGGCTTTGTTCTTGTTCTCGTTTTTTGTTGTTGTTCTTGTTGTTCTGTACAAAAAAAAAAAAAAAAAAATACAATACTGCGTATGTACTTGTTGTATATAGGTATAAGTGTATATTTTATGTATAGTTGTAGTATCATATAATAGCAATAGTTGACGAGTGTTTTCGAAAGTTCATTTTGTTTTCGTTCTTGTTTTTCGTGTTCTTTCATGGTGAAGAGTCGCTCTGCTTCATCTCTCTTTATCTTGCTCTCTGTTGTTTTTGTTGTTGTTTATTGTGGGTAACATTACGTCATACATTATAGCAGTAAATAGGTATCGTAGTTGTTCACGTTCATCTCGTTAATCTTGTTCTTGTGTGTGGTGTAGTTGTAGTTGTTTTTGGTGTTGTTGTTGGTGTTGTTGGTGTGTAAAAGCAACGTGGGTTCACTTTGTCAGTTCTAGAGGTTATGTGCCACATACACATATGTAATTTGTAAGTGTGTTGCTATCAGTGTGAGCGAAATGAAGTTGAATTGAAGAGATTGGAAAGAGAGCCTTTTTGTGTATGTGTGTGTGTGTGTGAGAGGGTATGCATGTGTGGGGAAAAAGGATATTTGGTGTTGGAAAACGAAAGCAATAGGGGGAGGGGGGTGGGGGGGTCTATTACAGGCTGCGTCAGTTTGTATACATATACAATACACATAATCATGTAGATCTATATAATCTATATAGTCACAAATACTCGTTACACAAATAAGCCACAAACTGTACAATATACACTGTACTTGTACAATAAAAAACTTATACACAAAACCCTAAATTTCATCGATTCGATTTCGATTCGATTAATCGAGATTGTTACGATTACGACGGTTTCAAAGTGTTTTTTTCTTTTTATTTTTTTATTTTGCTAGGCTATTTAATTGTTTCACTATATATATATGCATGTTTATGTACGTTCTATGCATGTGTATATATGCGATATTGATATCAAACATAATACACACCACGATGAATCAGTTTCATTTAATTTTTACCATTATTATTTTCGTATATAACAAGAACGGTTATGTTGTTTTCGATTTATGGTATTGTTAATTATTAGTTTATTATAAGTTATTAGTTTACTATACAAATGTCTTGTGTGTTAGGTTCAACACAAGTATTATCGTTATCATTATTGATTTATATACGTTTAATTTTTCTTCATTTACTGAGAACACAGTTTACTATATATATATATATATATATATATATATATGTATATATAAATTTTTAAAGCTTTGGTGGCGGCAAAAGAGTGAGTGAAAACAATGTACAAAACTGGAAATTATTTAAAGAAAATCAAAAGGACAGACATTTCTATCTTCGTTTCGATTAGAAAACAAGAGTTTCGATTATTCACGAGATAGAGGAAAATTGAAGACCGCGTTAGTGTTGAAATTTTGTTTCTTTGTTTTTTTTTTTTTTTTTGTTACACATACATACACGTATATATACAACCAAAGGGGTAACAACAAACATAAATTTAAAAAGATAATGCAATAAAAGACGTCGCTATAATAATAATAATAATAATACATGAAATGTAATTAACAGTGATTTTAGTGTTAGATTTTCTCTTGTTTTGATTTGTTTTGTTTCGTTTTTGTTTTGTTTTCACCGAAAATGAGGCAAAGTCGTCATAATCATATTTATAATCGTAACCATAATCGGACATAAGTATATATTTCATACAATACATAGTATAAGCAAATAGTACTGAACTTTACAAGTTTTGGCAGTACGCATCTTGTTTTGGTTTTGGTTTTGTCTTCTTCTTCTTCATCGTCTTCACTTGTTGTAATAGTTTAAAATTATGCAAATATACAATGTAGTTGTTGTTGTTGTTCTTGTTCATTCATTATCTTTATCTTCTTCTATCTCGTTTTACACTTCTTATTAATTTCATAAATCGTACAGCATTTATATTTGTTTCACTTTCTTTTCCTTCTCGTTTTTTTTTTATTATTAAAATATACTCATAACGCGCTACTTAATTGTTTAAAAAGTTCTTTATTTTATTAACTAATATTAATAAACAAATTTTAACATTCTCATTCAACAGTTTTTTTGGTATTTTTTGTTTTAGTTTTTATTTTGGTTTTCTTGGATTTACATCTCTCTTCTCCTTCACTTATCTGTTTTCCATTTCTTCCCTTTTTGCAAATTGAACATTTGCGTTTCGCACTGATCATCGCACCCTAGAACTCGAACTAAAACATGCCGAAAAGAACTAGCTACAAATTAAAATCCCATACATATATCTATATATATATATATGTATATATATACATATATAGTATAGTAAATAAATACGCGAGATAGAAGACGGAACCCTCATCGTTTTCAGATTTATCATCATTTTTTTTTTTTTTTCTCTTCAACTAGATGAAAACAATAAACATTTTGTAGGTTATGTACAACACTTCTGCGACTGTCATTTTGTAAAGTGGCGAATAATCCTATGTATGTATGTATGTGGTTGTGTGCGAGTAAAGGGGTAAGTGGGCGTGGCCGAGGAACGGGCGTGTGTGAGACTTCATTAGTAGTAGTTATAGTTGTAGTAATTTTCTGCAGTACTTTGGATTCGGTGTCGGGTTCTGGACCATCCTTAATTTCATCCTCAGCTGGGATCCTGGTTATCGAGTTAGTTATTTACTAATGTTCCGACTTAGTGTTTATTTAACTGCTATCACTTTCATTTGTTAATGATAATTTCTTAGCTTTCATTCCATTAAATATTTAATTTGTGTTTAGTTAAGTTTATAATAAAATTTCTTGCTAAACAAAGTACGCCAATACTCCAATAGGTGTAGAAGTTTTTCTTGGGGGCGAAGAATTGGGCGTATCAAGAATTAGGGTAATAAGGTAAGGGTTTAGTGGCAGGGGATACGGGGGTCTGGTTTGGTTCAGAGAGGGGTTCATCAGCGGGTGATCGTTTGTGACAACACTCATTTTGCTAGATGAATGCGTGTATATTATGTATATAATATAATGCTTCTTCATTTTATATTTATATGCTCAATTTTTTATATAATTTGTTATATTTTTCGTTTTAGGCTGTCTTTAGGAATTTTAATCATAATTTCTCCTTTTCTTTTTCCTGCAATAGAAACAAATTGCGAAAACGTCATGAGTCAAGAGATCGTTTCAAGTGGCACTAGAAAACTTATTCGAGTTTAGATCAATGTTTCGATTAAAAAAAAAAAAAAAAAAAAAAGAACAAAACAGAATACAAAATTAAATGCATTTGTGGGGCGGGCGGGCTGCTATATTAATCGGCAATCAATTGGATAAGTTAGTCAAATCTTGGTAAACATACGAAATACATACATGAAATTTAATACTGACAGCAATCAAAAGATCAAAATAAAAAGAAAAAAACGTACAGATTAAATGGAAAATTTCAAATTTACTTAGTTGCGGATATTGTTTTTGCTACTTGTTTGTTGCTTGCTTACAGTTTGCAGTTTTTTTAATTTACGACTACTTTCTGATTTTCTATATTATTATTTTTTTGGTTAGTAACTATTATTGTTATAGTTGTTGTTGTTTTAGTTGTAACTGTAGCTGTTTTTGTTGTTGTTGCTGAACGCTGGGCACGATTTTGGATTCGATAACGAAATGCGTGCTGTATATCGATATCGATTTTATAGTTGAAATTCAATTGTCGGCTGTGTGTGATTAGAGTGAGGCGCAACGATAGCGAGCGATAGCGACAACAATCGATTCAAATCGATGTGTCTTTTCTGTCAATCAATCAATCAATCAATGAATCAATCAAGCTGCAGGCTGTTGCATTTACCTATTTACTTATGCGTTAATTGTTTACTTATGGCGAAGTTTATCAACTACAGCATACAATTTTGCAAAAATTGTTAGTTTTCGGTTTTTTTTTTTTTTTTTTTTTTTTTTTGGTGTTTTGATATTTTTTCGATTTTGGTTTATGGGGGGAAAATAAGAAAAGAATGAAATACAATTTGATTAGCTTCACATGATTATTAGCTATGTATTTTGCTTGGCACTACGAATTCGACGACGATAACGATAACGATAACGCTTACGTATCAACATGAAAAGCAACTGAAAAGGAAGCACGCTTAGCACATGTACACATAGAGATGGTTCCAATTCCCAAAGTGTCCATTCTTTAGCAGATCTGGTCAGATCTTTCTCTCTCTGGTTAATACTGTTGCTTGTCATTGTGTTCGACTTTATGTGTGTGTGTATGTGTGTGTGTATGTGTGTGTGTATGTGTGAGTGTGTGTTGGGTGGGGAGAACGATCTCTATAGGATTGCTCTGCAAAACGTTGGCAAATCAAAATCAATATCTATAGATCTACAGAATAAACATACATACGCACAAAGATACATATAGAAAAAGAGAGAGAGAGAGAGGAGACATTAAAAATGCATGTGTTTAAATTTACATTTGTTGTTTTTTTGTTGGTTTTGTTTTTTTTTTTATTTTCTGTTTAGAAATCAATCTTAAAACGCACAAAATCATAATCGAAAAATAGCACAAAAGTTTTCCATACAGTTTGTTGTAATTAAGAATGATAATTATAAAAAAAAAATTAGACGGAAAATCATAATAATTATATAATCATAGTATATTTAATATAGCATAAAGTTAAATTGATAATTATAGTTTATGGTTTACGTGTGTTTGCGTGTAAAAATCGTAAGAAAAAAAACAACTTTCGTCAAAATATTATTCACAAAATGTACAAAAAAGAGCAAGAAAACAAAAATTGACGGCAGAGTAAGAAAATTATAAAAAATTTTTTTGATACATTTATGATGAAACTGCAATTGCAACTGAAAGAGAAACTGAAAGAAAAGTGCGCAAAGAAAACAAATACTTTTCTGTGTGTGTTTGTGTGTGTTTTGTATGTATTGTATGTGTATGTGTGTGTGTGTGTGTACTAGCTAATTAGATGTAGGGGAGGAAAGAATCTACAAACATTAAAATCGAATTGAAACACTACAAAAAAAAAAAGGATTGCAATTGAAAATAGACTTGACTTGATCTAGTTGTAATTGTTGTTGTTGTTGTTGTTGTTGTTGTTGTATTGTGTTATATATTTCGTATTAAACAAATTTATTGGCAACTTTTAAGCTTAGATAGAGTCATAATAATATACATAAGTAACGATAGTAGATATATGTAGATTGATAAACTTTGTGTATGTGTGTGTGTGTCTGCGATCTGCACTCGACGCTAATTATTTAAATTAATTAATTAAACAATAAGTACTTAAAACAAAGTTCATAACATGTTTCTCGTTTCTGCTTCTTCATTTTTTTTTTTATATACGCTTTCAATCTTAATAATGCACTCGATATAAACAATAAAGGAAATATTATATAGGTGTAGGTGTGTGACTGTGTGTGGGTTGCTTGGTGTTGGGGTGTGTATGTGTCTGTGTGTGTGTGTGCAGGGGGGTGTGTGTGTAAAGTTTTGCAACAGAAAACAAGCGCAGCATACAAAATTTATAAACTTGTCGACATGAAATCATAAGGCATATCTATATATGTATACATAAATACATAGATATATATACGAGTATAATTATATAGTATTTATATGGCTATAAAACTACGCTCAGTTTTGTGTCTGTGTGGATGAGTGTGAGTGTGTGTTGTGTTGTGTATTTGATTTCGACTTGGTGTGCTTGTCAAGATTAAAGCAAAATTTGTGTTCTTGTTTGTTTTGATTCGTTTAGCACACATCGAAATAAATGTTACAAATTATATTGAGAGCAGCGAAAAATTATAAATTTACTTATTTATTACACCTTCAGTTTGAGTTGATATTTTCGTTTTTTTTTTTTTTTGTTTTTTGTTTTTTCAGGCACACAAAACAGTAAATAGGAAACTGTTAGATAAATCACGTTATAAATATTTTACAAAAATGAAAGCAAATATCTCGCAAACATTTGTTAACTTTTTGTCGTTTTTGTTTATTTCTTTTTCATCATTTTTATGGCAGTTTCGTTTGTTGTTGTTGTTGTTGCTGTTGTTATTATTATCTCTGTTTTGTGTGCCACAACAAAAGCATTTTTGTGCATTTAGTCAATGTTTTTGTTGTTGTAATTTGTTATTTGTTAACTAAGAAAATTTTGCTAAATTTGTTGCTGCTGCTGCTGTGTCTATGTGTCTATGTATGTGTGTGAGTGTAAGTACGTCGCATATGTCTGTGTGGGTGAGTGTAGGTGTGTGTGTGTGTGTATATGTATGTGTGAGTGTGTTTGTCTGTTGCGCATTGCGAATGCAGCTTCAAACGTCTTTAATTTGCAGTTTATTAACTAAATTGTAAATTTTCTGCTGCGTTTTTTTTTTTTGTTTGTTTGTTTGTTTTGTAACATTTTTGGTGTTTGTTGTTGTTGTTGTTGTTTTTGTGGTGGACTGCTTGTTGTTGATAATTTCTTGTGTTCTGGCTGATGTTGTTGGGTTGCTGTTGTTGTTGTTGTTGTTGTTGATGCTGTTGTTGGCAACTTACTGTTCTTGGGGATCAGTATCACTTTCCTCCAGTTCGCTCTTGTTACGTCGCTTCTCATAGATGAAGATGATCAAACAGAGAATAATGACCTCAGCGCAGATGCCCAGGAAAGGCCACAAGGCAGCGAATTTGCCTATAAATAAATTGAATGCACATTAATATTTGCATGATATTAATATATATATAATATATATGTATGTATGTATATACACGTATATGATATATTTGTCGTCGTCTAGAGGGACTCACCCTTAACACGAACGGTCGTAAAATCGGTGGCAACAACATTGGTGCCATTGGGACCATAATCGTTGGCCTCGTTGCGTCCATGGCATTTGTATTCGCCTCTATCGTCGAGGGTTACGTTCTCGAGCGTTAGCAGAGCATTCTCGACACCATTATCATCCTTTTTCAGAATATAACGATCTGTGCTGTTTGTGAGATTTGTGTAATTTGTGCCTGTGCGAGAAAATCGAAAGTTGTGTCATTAGTTTTGCGTTTTATAACATAACAAGCTATACTTAGCACAATGGATATAGGCAAGGAAATCAAACATGAGTATTTGAATAACGATTATATCGATAGATTCAATCAACAACGTTTGGATTAGCCAAACGTCATTGATTCTACCATATCTATACCCATTTCCAATGACTGTGCTGATGCTCACCAATGATACTCCATGACAATTGAGGTTTATAACCGAGAACTGTGCAGGTGACCACCATTTTCTCACCCTCGACAACAGCAGTATTTGAAGGCACTCGTACGATCACGCGCGCTAAATAAAGTAGATATAGATATAGATGGATGAAAAACGTGGCTATAATTGATATTCGATTGTTTCTACACTTACAAATTACGTGAAATTCTTTGGACACGCCCTTGAATTCACAAGTATAGTTTCCGGCATCATTTACATCCGTTCTTTCAATTATGAACGTCCTTTCGGGGTTTATCAATTTGAAGCGACCTCTCAGCTTTTCATCTTCCGTCACGCTGACGTTTCCTTTTTTCCTGTTAGAAGAAAGATAAAGAATTTAATATTATATTTATACGTTGGAAATATAAAAGAAATATTGTGCATCTGTCAGATACAAAACATATAGCATACTTTTTGGGCAATTATTCAAATCGAAAAATATTTTCGGATTCCACATTAATTATTCAACAATTATTGAAGTTTCTAAAACTGTGAAAAACAAGTTCCGTAATCCCTTCACGCTTCACTGGCGACCCTTGAGACACTCTACTCTACTTTTGTCTTGTTAGCCCAAATTGCGGGCCCTTCTTGTGGCGGGCGGGGAGGAACTTTGGTGCCAATTATTCAGAACTAATTCAACGTGAGGCACGCAAAGCATTCGGCCCTGGCCCCGACTAGGCGACCGACACAAAGTGTCATTACCATTACAAGGCGTACTCTTACACACACCCACACACAAACACAAACATTCACACTCTCTCCCCCACACATACATACATAGTAGGTACAAGGCAGAGCAATATTTACATACAAGCAAGCTAGAGTCGGAAAGGCCCCATTCCCATAGTTGGGCACTTTTTAGCAGCCCCTTCCCCCCGCATACACACACCCAACCCGCTCATCATCAACCCACTCGCTTTGCTCCTCTCCAGGTTACGTCAGTCAAGTAGTAAGGGCGTAGGCAAAATAGGAAGAGAGAAAGCGAAAGAGAGGAAGAAGGGGCGCAAGGAGATGGGGCAACATAATTAAGCAAAAGTGCTTAGCTGTGCCGTATTAAAATGATTGCTCTTATAACTGCCAACTATGTAGTATGCTGAGTGGGCGGGCCCAGAAGACCGTGTAGAGCAGCCCCATAGCGGGCGTCAAACTAATATTGGCCAATGCATTTGTATGCGTGTGCGCGTGTGTGTGTGTTTGACTGGATAACTTACCATATGAGTGGCTCATCGGACTCCACATTTTTCAGATTGCAGGTAAGTTTAAGCGGCGCTCGAATTTCGTAAAATTTCATTTGCATTTCCACATTGTCATAATTTGGCACCAATGTATCTGGCCCTAGATTGAGAGGAAGGCAGAAATAGAGAGAGAGAATGCATTAGATTAGAGCTAATATTGAGCACAAATATATTGATAAATACGTTATTAATACATACATACATAAATATTGTAATAAAGGGGAGGAAACAACGTTTACATAAATAAATGCTTAAATAAATTTATGTCTATTTTAAAAAAAAGAGTATATAGTATAAATATTTATATTGAATGGTTTGAAAAGTATACGCGATAATTGTAGATAAATTTGAGAGGCGAGCGCTTAATATATGAGAGGTGGTGGGGGGAAGAGGCACTGACGGATTGGGGGGGTCAGGTTCTGCTTGTTTTGGGGCTCTGCGAGAGCGAGACTGGAATGAGCTGAGATGTTGGTTTTTTTTCATATTTTGTTTTTCCATAGACATAAGGTTAATTGCACTTTGAACTGTACTACTTATTAAGTTAAATAAAATGTAATTAAAAATAAAAATAATTGCAACTCAAGAGGGCAAAAGTGTTGCGCACACACACAGACACACAAAGTCTAGTTAGAATAGCACTAAAAGTAACCACAAAAAAAAAAATAAAAACGCAAAGTATATATTTGTGTATGTATAACATGTTTTTTCTATGTAAATTTATTTTTTGTTTATCATAACCCATAACTAAAACTATAACTAAAGACTAAAATAAATGAAAACAGCATACGATAAGTCGTTGGTGAATTTAGAATTTTATTTCTCCTATACATGTGTTAATAAATATATATATTTATATATATATTTCTTTTTCTAATGATATATAATTTGTTTTTAACTTGGACTGAAATCAAATAAATTTTCATTTACGCGTCATATAATAATATGTACGTTTATATGTAGTTATATGTTTATATAATTGTTTTTTTAATAATCGTAATTATTAAAGGTTATGTTTAAAGTTAGCTGCAATTAAAATGGAGCAAATAGATTCTTGTATATTGTTAACTAAATGTTATCGATATCATTTTGATGCAAAGCAAAAGCAACAGCTATAGCCGAGATTAATTACAACGACACAACAGTGACAGCGACAGCGACAGCGATAACGATAACCGACCACCGATAAGCAGTGGGCCTAGTACACACGTACTATCACATAGTAATCGCCTTTTATTCGCAATGTGTTTGACAATACCCACACGCACACACACACACACACACACACACACACACACACACACACACACACGCATGCACACACACAGACATACACGAATTAGTATATGTATGCATGTGCGGTATTCTGATAGGCACATTGGGGGCAAAACAACAAGGCTTATCAAAGCGCTCTCAGCGCCATCGCCATCGCCAAATCGAAATTACACACAAATTTAATACGCGTCATCAAAATGGCTGCCAATCAATCAAATTGAAGAGCACGCTGTGCACCTGCCAGCAGTGTGGTGGTGTAGTCAAAACTAAGGTAAACACAACTTAAACATACAATGAAACAAAAGAGAATCAAAATCACATGATATAATAACATTAGCGACAACAACAACATCTAAGGCAACACACACACACACGCACACACACACGCACACACACGCAAATGAAATCAAAGATTATTACAGTTACACAAATACAAACATACGTACATACATTGAAGCAAGTGGATTAAGCCAAAGAAAAGAAATGGAAAACAAATAATTGTCAAACAACCACTAAAAGAAAGCGTAACTTAAAGTTTGGCAGCTGTATGTGTATGCGGGCGTGAACATGTATGTGTGTGTGTGTGTGTGTTTGTGTGGGCAAACGAGCTTACACCAACGGCAATTGACACAGTCACCCAACTAACTATCGAGCGAGCGAGCGATTAACGTGTTTAATAAGCCAACAACACCAAAATAGAATTATCGATGTGGGGGTTTGAGCGATGAAGACGTGCGCTGAGCTGATATCGATATGTTTGATGCTAGCGCAAAGAGAGTTGGGAGAGCAAGAAGGGAGAGAGCGAGCGAGAACGAGTAAAAAGAGCAAGGCTTATACAAAATTTGACAAAGTGATTGTGATGCGAGAGCGTAATGTGTAAATTGTTGTTTTTTTCGGAGAGGGAGGCGACGTTTGTGAAAAACAAAGAAACCACAACAGGACTAAAATGTTGATTAGAGAGCGGTGTCAATGTGTATGTGTATGTGTATGTATATGTGTTATATGTGAGTGTTGTGTGTGTGTGAGAGTGAGAGAGTATGTGGGGCGAGTGAATGCGTGTTATGTGGCTCACCCTTTTTAATAGGCAAGAACGTCTTGGGCTGCTGCTGCTTAGGCCCGTAGTTGTTGTTGTTGTTGTTGTTGTTGTTGTAGCCCGTGGTAAAGAAGTTGGGCGCTTGCGTAACGGTAAAGCCACCTAACGCCGGCGGTACAAAGTGTGGCGAATACGTCTGATATTTCTCACTGTGATGATGGGTAGGCGTAGCCGGCAGCGGCGCCGACTGAACCGGTGGCTGCGGTGGCAGCGGCAGTTGGTAAGCGTTAAGTGTGTGTTGTTGCAACTGTTGCTGATGCTGACGCGCACGTTGATGATGCTGCGCCGTGGTGAGCAGCGTTGTGGCGCTGGCCGACGAGTCGGTGGCAGTGTCCAGTGGCATATGATGTGGCAGCTGCTGCTGCTGCTGCTGCTGGCGATGATGCGGCAGCAGAGTCTGATTGTATAGCTGTATAGTGGGCGGCTCTGGAGGCGCCACAGTTTGCTCTATCAAACCAAAACGTGGTGGTGGAAAATCTGGCGGCGTCGCCGAATAAATACGATGAATCCCGCCGCCGACGCCCTGTCCTGTATGCCAAGGCGTAGTCAAATCATTACTGTATCTACTGGTGGGTGCTGGCGGTCCCTCATAGCCATAGACCAGGCCATATTCGGATGATGCGTTGCCCGGGGAGGGGACAAAACTATGTTGTGCAGTATGTTGCTTGTGCTGCTTGTGCGGCGATTGTTGCTCCTTCCACGTCATCGTAAATATCTCGTTCGCCGAGCTGGGCGTCATCTCGTCAATTGTCTGATAGGTGCCACTCTCTGTTGAGCTTGCCTGCTCCTTACCGCCGCCGCGTACGCGCAGAATATGATAAGCGCTGTCACGGCGATTGCTCTTGGTGCACTGATATTCACCCTCGTGCACCTTCAACGCATGCCGCACATTGAGATGCGCCTCGATCTTATGCTTCTCGCCTGCGAGTCGTGTATGATGAGTGTGTTGAGTTATCGAACTCTCAGCCCTGCCCTGCTTTTCATATACTCACCTTCAATGGCTGTCTCCGATAGCGCATACGAATGATCGTCGCGTCCGTGGCGCAAATTGTGGCGAGTTATCGATTCGCCATTCTTCAGCCAATGTACCTTCGCTGTTATCGGAATCACGCAGGTTATCTTGAACGGTTGGCCGATATTCACGTTCGAATCACCATAGTAGATCACATGCACGTATTCTGCTGACTCATCGCTGTCATTGTCAGTGACACTGGCTGTTAGGCATATATTTTAATCCCCAAATTGAAATGGAAAGCAGCAGCAGATCACAATAGCATATACATATACAATAGCATATATATATATATGCGTATAGAATATATATATAAAAGAACACACACATCAAATCGTTACAACAAATTCGTAGCAAAAGACAAAAAGAGACAGATAGATAGAGAGAGAGAGAGAGATAGAGAGATATAGATTGAAAGAGATTTAGAGTTATCGGTTCGGGGTCTGAGCGAGGTCTGCTGGAACTGGTGAGGGGACTGGGGCGCAATTGAAAACCATAATCATCGAAATCAAGAAAAACACATTAACAATTAACAACAAAAATGGCTTTGTGGCTTTTTAATTAGTCTTTTACACTCTATAAAATATGGTTACTATAGCATGTGAGGCATGGCACAAAACGATCCGATCAGCTCCGATCGACTGTATTTGTGTGTTTTTGTATGTTTTTTGTGTTCTAATTTTTTATCGTTTACTTTTTGTTTGCTGTTTTTTTCGTTTTTTATGTGATTCCAGTTTTGTATTATTTGATTTCAGCGCCAAGTTGCAAAAAAAAAGAGATATATATTTGTTTATACATGGATATAGATTTATTCTAAATGTGTAGTAAATCTTGCTTACATATACACACGAATTGAAAAAAGAACAAAACCAAATTCAATAAAATGTTTCAACCAATAAGAATCGAAAGCAAATTGAAAATGATAATTAATCGATAAATGAATGAACCGAACAAGTGTTATTGCATTGTTTGATTTATGTGCAGCGATTGCAGTCCTAAGGAATGTTAAGTTAAAGTTAAAACCTATCGATAGTTCTAAGGCATCTGATGACTGATGCATTTACATTTAACCCGCACGCTGCAATCAAAACACATTAAATATTAATCGGGAAATATTTATATAAAAATGTGAATAACTTGACAAACGGGTTGCCTTTGTTTGCTTTTGTTTATTATACATACACGTATGTTACTGTTGTTTGTCTCAAGTGCAGTATATAGCACACGCAGCACATGTGATTTGAATATACATATTTGACATTACACAACACTAGATGCCAATTAACGAATCTGCGCGCTATTGCAAACCATTTATTCTTTATATGCTGCCGTTTCTGACGCAACTCGTTTAATTTTCACAATCAAATTGATTACCATCAACTGTACCATCCATTCACATGATATATAACTGGACACACACATACATACAATCAAGCAGGCAGGCAGGCAGGCAGGCAGGCTGGCATTCGCATATATCTTTGACATTGGGTAAGCGGTGAACGCAATCAATGACGTCAACACGCTGTGTCCAGTTCCAACTGCATAATCTTGAACCTTGGCTTAACTTGTATCTTGTACATACATACATATGTATGTACATAACTTTAGACTGGCATCCATACATATGTATGTATGTGTGTATGTATGTTTGTAAGTACTTGTGTCCAATGACCATGTGCCGTTTTTTTCTATTGCAAACGAAAAATGCTTATCAACTGCCTTATCACACGCAGTAACAAGTACTTTTGGTGATAAGAGCCAAAGGCTAATGAGTTAATAAATTTGTCGTCTCTTGTGTAGTGTAGTGTAACTTGTCGTTGGGCAAAGATAAAGGAGCTATCTTATCAGCTGATTTAACGTGCCTAGCGGACATTGTCAAAAACACACGTTGATTAGGCTTGAGCTAAGACACAAATAGAGACAAAGACAAAAATACACGCGTACGTAATATACATATGTATGTATGTATGTAAATATATATGCGATACAGCGGAAAATTAAGCGTAAAAAGATTGCAGACAGCAATATAATTTGCATACGCCTCTCATCTCACCACACAACAATCTAGCCGAAAATTCTCTTGTCATTTTTCTACAGAGCAGACATGCAAACATATTTACACATCTATGTACAAATATAGAGCATATTGCAACCCACAGCAGCAACAACAACAACAACAGC
This sequence comes from Zaprionus ghesquierei, assembly GCA_018904095.1. NCBI lineage: Eukaryota > Metazoa > Arthropoda > Insecta > Diptera > Drosophilidae > Zaprionus > Zaprionus ghesquierei. The sequence goes on along the minus strand of JAEIGP010000806.1, from coordinate 6,585,912 downwards.
AAGCTGACAGCAGGCGCAGCTGAAAAGTATTATAAATTCATACAACACACACACACAGACACACGCATACAAACACGTGCGCGTAACACACCTTAGCACACATTTTTAAAGCTCACCTCTCCCGACACCCGCCGCTACCCACCACACCACGTACGTACGCTCCCTTCCTCTCACTCGCTCTTCATGGCTCGTTATACACTTGCGAGCCCTAACCGTTTAGCCGCTACAGCTGTTCTTGTTCTTGTTGTTGTTGTTGTTGTCGGTGACAAGAAATTTATGGTTTATTGCTTGTTCATCTAGCATAGTTTTTGTCGCATTCCTTGTGCCAAATAGAAGGCAATACGAATAATAGAAAGAGCATGACCACATAACGCAGAGAGAGAGAGCAGGAGAGTAAGAGCGATTGGCTAGGGGCGAGAAGGAGAGAAGCAGAGAAGAAGAGCGCAAAAAGCGTCAACTAAAACTTTATTTAATCAAATTTATGGCTGCCAGCAAAAGAACATACCTCACATCTCTAACACACCCCACACCCCAGACCCCGCTGACAACTAACGGCACTCGTGACATATTGTTATTGGCATTTGCCTGTGTGTGGTGTGAGTGATTGTATGTGTCTCCGCGTGTGTGTGTGTGTGTGTGTGTTGACGCTCATTACACTTTAATTTTTCGTTTTGGTTTTATTATTTTTTAATGAACGCATTGAGCTTTGGGGCATGGCAACAGCAACAGCAACAACAACAACGAATAGAGCCCCCTTGTTATTGTGCTTATGCGGTTGCTCTTGTTGTTTTCCTTGTTGTTGTTGTTGTTTTTGTTGTTGCTCTCGTTGTCGCTGTTGCAGTTGATGTTATAGCCAAAGGCAATTAAAATATTTACACAGAGAATTTGCAAAAAGCCGCAAAAACGAACACAAGCAGAGTGCGCTCATATAGAGAATTTCTACAAGCAATTAGAAAAAAAACAACACACACATTGCAAAATTAATTAACACGAAACAAAATTGATTGCGCCCATATTATGTGATTGCCCATGTACATATGTACATATGTATGTACACGTACATGTGTATGTGTGAATATGCTAGGTACATTTTATTTATAGCAGACGTTGTGCACGTGAGAGCACACACACATTTGAAGAGTCACGTTGTATACATATATGTATGTATGCGCACTGAACTGCTCTATCAAATCGAGTAAAAAACAAAAAAATAAACATAAAAGGAAAAAAACTAAAAGCAAAGTCAACTTTGGCAATTCAAGTGGATCAGAATGTAACGAGAGGCTGGCGAGTGCTTTAACTGGACCAATTGAGCTGCAACACCATAGACAAACACTCACACACACGCACATTGAGAGAGCGTACGCAATTAGTGTGACCCCTATGGACGCGTTTGCCGCATATCGATTGATCAACCAATCGATTGATCGGTCAGTGAACGCACAACAACGAAACGAAATTCATTGGGTACACACTGCACGAAACATGCCAATTAATTGCGAAAACTCGCAACAATTGACAAACGCGACAACGCGCAAAACAAAGCAATTTCAATAAATAAAACAAAAGGAAAGTCAACAACAACAGCAGCAACAAAACAAATACGAGTAAAGTGCAAATGCAAACAGCACAAATGACCGAGAGGGCACACCAAGAGCACGAGAAGAGAGAGCGAAGAGCGGAGAGCGGAGAGAAAGAGTGCGCGGGGAATGTGGAACGTGGAAAGCGTGGACTGCATTATGCACTTGACGGAACGTTGTTAATGGGCCGCTACGCTCTGCGACAAAACAGTGTCAACTAGCCATTATCACCATTATCATTACCATGCTTATCATAATCAGACTGAGATTTATAAATACGTACATACATGCTATATAAATATTTAAATACGCAACCGCGTTACTCGCTAAATCAAACAAAAGTGCTAAGCTAAACGGGGTCGGGGTGGGTAAGTTGGGGTGAGGTGAGGTGAGGTGAATTGCGGGAATCAACAGCCGCAGCAGCAAAAGCTACGTTGGCTGAGACTTTGACTGCGACTGCCGGCTGCGGCAGAGACTGAGGCTGAGACAGCGACGTCGAGTCATGTGTCTGAGCGCTGCGAGAGCAACAGCGGCATCATAGTACGTATGCACATGTGTTTGTGTTTCTGAACATAGTTGTTGTTGCTGTGTGCCTTGCTGCTGTAAATTGAAATAAAAAATTGTTTGTCTATTTTAAAATTAGCAAGAGCAACCAAAATGAAAATGACTAGGCGTCTGAGCGTCCGTGTTCTTCACTCTCTTTCCCTCATTTCACCACCCCGCCATCGCACACACACACACGCACACACACAGTTTCGTGTGCTCTCGTGTTCTGGCGTGGTGTGTGTGTTCAAAAAGTTTTTGCAGTTTTAACCTTACGGCAAGGCAACAGCAACAGCAACAAAAAGAAAAAAAACTGTAAGCGTATTAGTACGAGGAGAACTTGAAAAATTGTATTTGATTTGAATTTTGTTGTTGGCTTTTCTTTTGGGTTTTTTTCTGGCAATGCACATTAAAGATTTAAGCAAACAAACATTAACAAAACACTTGTTTAACGTTTTCAAGTATGTTGAAAGAACGAATAGCAAAATCGACTCTTCTTGTTGCTCTTGTTGTTTTTGCTGCCTGCCTGCCTGCCTTGGGTCTGTCTTGTCTGAAGAATGAAGGCGAGAGGGAGCAGGAAGCAGCGTAGGTAGCGTGTGTACATAAATATTTTATTTGCCTTGCAGTTGTCTAATTAAACGAAATAAACATTAGCTAAATTTAATTTCCAGCCTCTCAAGCGGTTTTCCAGCTTGGCCAAAATGGATTCCGGCAACAGTTCGGCAAGCATTGCCATAGCCTCTGCGCCGGCAGCGTCGCAGCATCGCAGCATCGCAGCGATCAGCGCGTCGTACAACAGTTTGACAGACGCTGAAGACGCGTCTGCCATGCCAAACGTCATAGGGGCGGCGCGGCGCACATGCACATAGACATTTCTGATCCAATAAATAATGCAGAGAAAACATGTCAGACAGTTTTGAATATTTCATTCGGCCTTCTCGCTCGTGCCAGACATTTATGTCAATTATTATTGGCTCGGCACAATTGAAACCAACGCAAATTGATTCGAAGAAAACTAAATGGACACATACGTTTGTGTGCACGTGTGTGTGTGTGTGTGTGTGTGTCAGTGTGTATACACAAATTTATTACACCCGCTCTGCCAGTGTGCCAGCAGCATTTTATGTATTTATTGAACAACTTGTAAAAACACACACGTACACACACACACACACCTTTGCAAAAGCTTTTGAACTTTGAAGCCAAGCAATTTGAAATTGTCAAAGTTATTGAAGCGATAAGGCTTTGAGCGCCATCACATTGCCCTTTCTCTCTCCGTCTGTCACTTCCTCTCTCTCTCCCTCGCTCGCTTTGCTCCATAGAGCTGGGATGTGGGGAATTGATATTGTAAAACAAAACAGCCACAACAACAAAGCTGAAACTATTTTAATGCAAAAGGTGACAAAAAACTTGATCGCACAAGCTGCTAACTCGCTTGTCCTCTCTCTCTCTCTCTGTCTGTCGTTCCCTCGCTTTATCACTACTTCGTTCTCTGCCTCTCTGCAATCTCATCCTGCCTTTGTAGTTTTCCCCTCTGTGTTTCACTTCACAACGTCACAATGGAAAAATTTTCACTTTGCTTTAAGCCAACAACAACAGCAACAACAACAACAATGAGAGCAACAGCAGCAGCAGCAAGAAGAACAATGCGAGAACCACAAGGAGCAGTCAAAGTGAAAATATTTGAGCAAAATCGGATTCTGTCAAAGCGGGCGGGCGGGCAGCAGCAGCAGCAGCAGCAGACCAAATTGTGCGACTGGCGCTGTGACCGTCAATCCACCAACTCAACTCACCTCGCCTCACCTCACCTCATCGCACCGCACCGCACCTCAGCATGGCTGATTGATTCAACAATAGGTGGGATGGGGAAGTGGGGTGAACTGCCAGCTAGTGACGTTGGTGACGACTTTTAGTTTGGCAGCGCGCTTTGTTTTTATTTTTCGTACTTGGCGACGGCAGCGGCGGCGTTGATGAAAAGCTAAACATACAGTAACAACAACAACAACAACAACAACAATAAGAGCAGCAACAGCAGCAGCACAATGCTCTGGCAGACAGTTAGACGAACATTTCACATATTAACATACACTCACACACACATACATGTGCATGCTCAGCAGCAGACATATAAGTATGTGTATGTGTGGGTGTCGTCGCCAGGCCAGAGCCTGCTACAGTCTGCCAGCCAGCCAGCCAGCCTGCGCACAGTGGGCCACACGCAATTGTCTTCAAGTGCAAAGAAAACTTGACATTTCGAAAAAATATTCATGCGCAAATGTTTTCAGCTCGTTTTGTTGACACTCGCATTCACATACACACACCGTCAGACACACACATGCACACTTGTTGTGTGCATATACATTTATTGTTCTCACGCAAAAATTTATTTATATTTATTTTTAAATATGTGAAATGTATAGATATAAAATAAGTTGAACAAAAGCACATAAATACATATACACATGTCTATGCATGCGTATAAGTGTGTGTGTGTGTGTGTGTGTGTGTGTGTGTGTGTGTACAAATTTATCTCGTATAAGTGCCCGTCTGCCTCTAAATAGACGATGTGTGAACTTTTAGCTTTTGTCAGGTGCCTGCTAATGAAAGCGTGTGCTCAAAGAGTGAAATAGAAGGGGAAGTGCGAGGGCGAGGGCGCGGACGAGGGTGAACAGAGAAGGTTGGACAAGGCACAACAACAGGGGCCAGGAATAGAGGCACCAGCAACCATCACGCAATAGATAAGAGTGAAAATACAAAAAGTTATTCAAACCCCCTCCCTCCCTCCGCGGGCGGCACCTTTTCAGCTCGAACACAATTTGTGCAGTAAATTAGCATGAAACGCAGCAGAGCAATGCGAAAGGTGCAGTTCGCTGATAAACCAGTGCACAGGCAGCGCTAGCTACTACAAAGATATATACATGAATACACTACTATATACTATATAGAGCGGTATGTGCTCTGTTTAAGCAGTCATTATCTGGCACAAGCGGAAACACAGCGGCAACCTCTATAGCAAAATGTGCCACCATTCGAGTTGCAAGCAAGCAAAAGCAAAAGCACAAGCTGCAAGCTCATTCAAGGAACACAATATGACCACGCCCCTCGGCATCGCACAATGGAGGCGGGCAGTCGCTGCTTTCTTTCACTGTGACGCGCTTGCTGCGAGACAACGCGACATTGAAAGGGAAATTACATTTCATGTTTATTGTCTTTGAGAAAAAAATCTTGTTTTTCTCACAAAAAGTTTCCGTTTCTATAAGAACATAAATCGCAACGTAATGTCGAGAATAAGCTTTAAATATAGTGAAAAGTTAAGGAAATGTTGATTAAACTTGTTGCTTGGAATAAAACAATTGTTGTACTCGACGTTTCTACACATTCTTCAACCCATGCACAATTAGTTTCATAATTCCTGATAAGAAAAAATTCTTAATGCGTTGAAGTGAATCACATTTTTGCAATATCATTTTATGAAATAATCATTGCTCAACTAAAACGTCTAGAAGGCTCTGCCAGCTAGATTGCCAATAAAGAATGTGATTTATATTATTTTAATATATATTTTATAGAGAAACATTTGCACAATTTCATAAGCTATATTGCTCCACTGTGCAACAAGGCTTTCTTCAATTTTGCGCAGGGCGAGCCGAAATTTAAATATTTGACATTTATTAATGTAATGAAAATGCCGTTAAATAAACATGGCGAAAATAAAACTGGTAAGCTCCAATGTAAACACACGCACACTCCCACAACACACACACACACACAGACACAGAAGACCGCACAGGACATTTTACCTGCTTCTCTCTGTTGCCTCTCCCGACCTCTTGTGCTCTTTTATTTTTCTCGTTATTTTATTGCGGGTTTCAAGAAAAACCTGCGCAGATCGAAAAAGACCTCGGGAAATGCGAACAAGAGAGAAAATACAAAAAAAAAAACGTTGTATGGAAAACAGTTGCTGGCAAATAGAATAGAATAAAATAGAAAATACCTTTACGGAAAGCCAACATAAACACCTGGACAACACGTGGTTTCGGTCGACTTGCCTACGCAATTCGCTTTGAAGTAACGGTACAACAGACAACGGCAGAAACCACAAATACAACAATAAGAATGTGGATAATACTCTTCCCCCATAGCCGACAAATCGACTCGATATCTGTGATTCATATAGTACTAGTACACTAATTGTGCACTCTTTCTCCCTCTCTCTCTTTCTCGCTCACACACACAAATCAGAACTTTACATACAGTCTCAAATCATATATATGTAGATATCTGTGTATATAAATATCTGGGCAGGGGCTTCTTAAAGTGTGCAAAATTTACCGTTAGAAAATATCAAAAGTTTTCCCTCGGCTTCTTCTATTATTTTTACGTACGATTCGTCTATTTACGTAAACAACTCAGAAAAGCATTGAAAATATTGTACATTGAAACAGATAGAGAGAGAGGAAAACCGAAAGAGGGGGAAGGAATGAAAAAGCAGAAACATGTGCAGAATAAAAATTGATAATCATAAAGATTAAATACACCTGAAAGCTAAGCAACGAAACCGAAATACCCTAGAAAGGGCAATGTGGTATCCATTCATGAGAACAGACTCGTGCAATATTATGCTATAAACAAGACACCCATTGAATAGCCCCTTTATATAAACATCCAATATCGGCTGTGTACAATGTGTAGTAAGTTAGAAATTATTTTTATTTTTATGCATTTCCCAACTTGATCAAACGATTAAAATAGGGTTTTTAGGGTTCCAAAGTCAAACACATTGAACGATTTCTAGGTTAGGTTAGCATGAAAGGCTTGTATGATGACAAAGCTATGAGTGTTTGAGAAATATAAACCTCGTAATGTCGATTACTCATAGAGTATACGAGTCACAAAAGAAATACACTATAGATTTTGCATTATGTATGGGGATTACTTTTAATGCGGCTCACGTTGAGGGGTCGTCACATTATACAAAATATCTAAACGTGGAATTGAAAAAAAAAAAAAATATTTAAAAATGGGGATTATACACCTTGAATGTGAAGAAAATCGCTGCATGGGGGGACGACGATCAACGTACGTACGAATAGATAGATGGATGGCCTGGCTAAATGGTAAATGGTAAATGGATAGTATGCTTAGAATAATAAATAGATAGATAGATTAAAGCAAGACGCAAAGCAAGGCAAAGGCAAAGGCTATATGCCTGAATATATCGTATATAGAGATCGTATCGAACCGAGAACAAAATTTTGACGGCCAAACAGTTTTTCTACATGCGCAATGTAAACAATGCAGCTGCCTCTGCTGCTGCCGGTACCGAGGACCGTATACTAATAGTACTCTGTACTCTGTAGTCGTAGCAAATAGCGAATACCGAGAGTACCGGGTCGATGAGTTAATATAAACAAGCAAGCTGTCCAACTGGCCGTCCAGACAGTCGAACGAGCCGGCCTGAGACTATCTATCTATGTATACCTGGGAGCCATGTAAATACCTTAAATTAAACAACAACAACAACAAGAACAAACGAAAATCTAGAGAAAAACCTCATAAGACTCAAAGAAATACTAACTGAAATACTAAAATGAACTTAATAAATTGTTCGCTATTGCTCTATGTTCTTTCGTTTTTTTTTTTTTTTTTTTTTTTTTTTTGCAATTGTGTGGAAAATTGAAAATCAAATGAGCGCATAGTAGAAGAAAACATATCTATATATATACATATATGTACATATATAGCGAGAGTGCGGAATGAGGGAACCAGAAGAGACCAGAAGAAGAAGAAGAAGAAGAAGAAGGAGAAGGAGAGCAACATACAATGTCGAATAGTCTCTGTCCCAGTACGAGACGAGGCAAACCCAACAACCAACAATATAAACTATAAAAAGCAACACAAAAATATCGAAGCACAAGTACACTTAACTAAAGGCCAAAACGATAGACAGTGAGAGAAAGAGCGAATATGGGAAAGAGAGAGAGAGCAAGACGAACCTGATGGCCTGATGGCCGCAGGGAGAGCGGAGGAGAAGGTGCGCTTTTACATTGTAAAAGAGGAAACAAAAACCCAAGCGAAAGGAAAGTGTTCGCTCGATTTCTAAGTGTGTGTGCGAGAGCTAGTGTGTGTGTGTGTTATGTTATGCTATATCATAAAGGTGTAGGTGTGTGTGTGTGTGTGCGTTTGGTCGAAACCCAGCAGAACTTTGGGGCATCTTAGTCAACCAAAAACAAAAAAACCTGCAGTTTATGGAATATTTTTTGGAATATTACCAAAGTAACAAAATACACTGTGGGGGGATTCAAAATATATTCCTGTTCTAAAAGTGAAATATATTACACACCTTAATAATTTTCAATTCAAAAAAAGATCATTTTAATACAATCTTTTCTAATAATTATGAATGGTGGAAAAAACCAATAATTATATACTAAATAAATATGCATAAATACACTAAATAATAAAAGTACACGATATAATTAAATACAGTCTATATAATTACGCTAATGATTATGAAATTATAAATAATAATTATGTTCTAAATAAATAATAAATAACTTGTAATAATATTTAAAAACAAAGAGCAAGTATTATTTGAAAGTGCCTTAATGAGGGTTACTATATACAAACATTATATATCAAACATTCTCCAACTAATATTGGATATATGTTGTGAAAACAATGCCCAAACTTAACCCATATACGTTTTGCTTGAAAGTAGTGAGAAAATCAGTTACATTTCTGCACACACTTGAAAGTTCTGCTGGGAGTACGAGAAAATACTAGTAGACTCAAAATCAAGGGGTTGAGGCAAAAGTGCTAAAGGGTGAGGTGGGGTTGGGTCTACTGCACCGGGCAATTAGGGCGTTTTGGCGATGGGAAGCCAAAGACGAGGGCGCTGGGTCGCTGCTGTCGGTTGGGATATTGTAAGCCACATACTACTATCATATTGTATTATTCTTTTTGTTATTGTTTGCAATTTCTGCTGCACACAAACAGAGAGAGAGAGAGACAGAGAGCGAAAGAGAGAGGGACAGAGTACAATGTACAAGTACACAGTATATACATACATATAGAGGTAGATAGATCATATCATAGAGAGCTTAATTATATATGGGGGTAATTGGTAAACGTTTTTTTTTTTTTTTCATTTCTTTCTGCTTTTATAATTATAAATATTTATGTTTCTTCTTATTAATGTTGTATGATGTTGTATGCTATATTTTTTTGTTGTGCTTTACTTACCAATTGATTGAGCATAAACCGCTAAAAATATCGAGAGGAATGAAAGAGCGCTAGCCAAGAATTTTGCCTCCATCTTTGGTATTGATCCGTGTTGTTGATGTTGTTGTTGTTGTTTGTGTTGCTGTTATTATTATTTATTATTATTATTGGTGTTGTATTATTTGCTGCTCTTGTTGTTGTTGTCGTCGTCGTCGTCGTCGTTTCAAATTGTTTGCATGTACATATTAAATTTGCATTAACTATTTGTTGTTGGTTGATAAATTATTATTATTTTCTTTTTGATTTGGTTGTTTGGTTGCTTGCTTGTGTTGTTGTTGTTGTTTATTTCCTTTTTGTTCTTTTATTATTTTATTTTTATTTTTTGTTTTGTACTTTATCCTTAACTTACTATGTATATCATTATTAATATTAATTTATGTATAGATTTTATACGATTTTCTCTCTCTTCAATTAATTATGCTTAACATTACTTTGATATTAGTTGATGTTGTTGTTGTTGTTGTTGTTGTCGGTTGTCGGTTTGGTTGGTTGTGGTATTTGTATTTTGCTATAACGATTCTTCTCCTTCTTCTATCTTTTCTTTACCCAGCCTCCAGCTTTTGTGTTCTTATTTCTCTTTTCGCTATTTGTTGTCGCAATAATAAAAGAAAAGTGGAGAAAAATTATTTTAACAAACTAATTTCTTTCTTTCTTTCTTTCTTTCTTGCTTATATTTTTCAGTTCGTTTGTCTTTTCTGCTATTCTGCTTTTTTTTTGTTTCTTTGTTAATTTGTCTCTTATGGTTTTGCCCGTTCGTTTTCAAGTTTTATGCGATTTAAAAATACATAAATTTATTTCAAAATAAAGAAAGCAAGAAATAGAAGAAGAAAGCCCGCGGCGGCGGCGGCGTCTTTTCAAGTGCGTCGTCAACAGCGCGTAAAAAGGAGGAAAACCAGAAAAAGTGAGAGAGAGAGAGAGTGAGAGAGAGAGGGAGCAGTCCAAGGATGTGGGGAAAAACTAAGCGAGTAAAATGTATATTTTTGTAAAATTTTATATTTCACTCATTCGTCTCTTGCGTGTTTGCCTTTTCGTCGCCGTCGTCGTCGTCGTCGTCAGGCGTTGCACACGTGCTTGCGACGCGAAGGTGGAGCGCGTGCGATAGCAGAAGATGGAATGGATGGGGGGAAGTGGAGCGGCAGAGGCTGTGGGCTGCACCTTTTGCTAATTTCTTATGTTTGTCGCGCTAAACTAAACTTTTGACGTTATTCATCTTCATGCGTAGCCAAAAGCTCTCTCACGTACACACACACGCACACACACACACATGCAGGCAGACACACACATACACGCACAAAAACGAGACTGGGGGTCGAAGAATTTTTGGCTCGCAAACCCAAAAAAGAAATATGGCACATTGACGTTGTTGCTGCTGGCGGCGGCGGCGTCGGCGTCGGCGGGGCGCAAAACGCACTCAAAACTCAAATATATTATATATCTGAGTGTATTTTTGTAGATTTTTTTTTTTTTTTTTTTTTTTTTTTTGCTAAACGGGGCGCAACAATTTCTCGTTGACTTATTTAAAATTTTTAGTCATATGTACATACGTATTGCTGGCCAGACTACACTAGACTACAAAAAAAAAAAAAAAAATGGAAAGGTAACGTACGTAGAGCACCAACCGAAACGGCGAAACGGTGAATTGGCGAAATGGCAAACGGACACGGAACACAACAACAACAGAACAGAACGACGGAAAGCAACGTAAACGTAAACGTAACGCAACGAATTCAGCGAGCAGACTGAACTAACCGCTGTGCAGCAACCGAGCGAGTAGGCACAGAGAGCGAGCGCACACAAAAGCAGAGCTGAGCAGAGACGCTCGCCGCTCGGCCATCGGTCGGTCGGTCGGTCGGTCGGTTCGGCAGCAGCAGCGGCAGCGGCGTCACGGCTGGCTGATAAAAGTCGTACGGATTTGTTATTAGCTCATTGTTTTTGCCTTTGCTTTGAGATTGAAATACACTTTGAGAAGAGTGGCAGCGTATGACAGCAGCAATGGCAGCGACAGCGACAGCGGCAGCGACTGAAGCAGTGTTATCAGCCGCATAGCTGCAGAGCAGCAACAGCAACAGCAACAGCGGGAGTTTGTTTACCCCGCCGCGACGTGTATGCGGCGGCATACGTATTATCCTCCATATGTACGAAATCTATATGTACATACGGCAAATATACATACTACATACAGTTATAAGTATATCGCATTAAGATAAAGACCTCATTGCAGTATTTTAATACAAATACAAGACAAGTCGCAGCGACAACGACGACGACAAGAACGTGAATCGTTCACGTATTGGCCGGGCAATGGCCAGAAGGCAGGCGAGTGAGCAAAGGAAGGAAGGCAGGAAGGAAGGGGGGAGCGCCGGGACTGATGAGCTGCCTAAAAGCGGTTAGCAGCGGTTCTCACATGATTTTTAGCTGGGTAGCTGCTAAGCTAATTTCGTTACGTTTCGTTGAAACAAAAGGCGCGCGGAGCGTTCATAACCAGCGCGTCATGTAATATACAAATTTTTAGTTTTCTTTTTATTATTTTTCTAATTGCTGGCAAATTTTCAGCTGAATACACGAGTATCAGCTGAGCGCGATAGACCGCACAAGTTGGCTGCCTCACAATGTTATCGATTGTGCGGCAGCGACGAACTCGATATCGATTTTTGTAGCCCCCAATAAATGTGCGTGTGTGTGTGTGTGTGTGGAAGAGAACATAACATTTTGATAAAGTTTTGCGTTTTATTGGCAAAGTTCGGACCACTTTCGAGACAAATTGCCTTTTAGCGCAGCATAACGTCATCGGGTAGTCATGACTCAGTGTCCCGGTCATCGTTTATTTACTGTACTCACACACACACACGCACAGAGGCTTACATGCGCGAAAATGAGAACAAAAACAAAATTGACGTAGTCTAGTATGCGATGATGTGATGCTGCCGCCACTGTCATTGTCGCAGCTTCGAAATTGACTTGAGCAATTATTAATAGACGGCAATAATAATTTCTTTGAATTTAATTTAATTAATTAAGCTTGAAATAAAAACCTCTCAATAGCGTCAGAATTCACGCGCCGCCCACACACACACACGCACGCACACACACACAACGACAACAGAGGCTCCGGCTTCGCTCTCAGCAGCTCAAAACTTCACACAAACACGAATGACTTTATAGTGTGTATGCTGGTGTATGTGTGTGTGTGTGTCAGGCAGGATGACGTGATTGTCTCTCTGCGCCCGCATATGATTAAAACGGAAAACAAGATAAAACTCGTTGGAGCAAAGGAGCAGCGTATTCTTTGCTGCTGTTGTTGTTGTTGTTGTTGATGATGATGCGAAAGGCGCAGGAAGAGGTCGAGGTGCGGGTGGAGTGTTTGTCTGTGTGTGCGCGTGTGTGTGTGTGTGCCCGTGGAAGCAGAGCCAGCAAAATACGCATGACACTCCTTGCCGCTGCCGCACACGCACACATACAAGCAAAAGCACGCGACACACAGACACGAGGTCACTCACACACACTCCTACACTCAAACATAGGCCACCCGCGCGGCCCCGCGTTGTCATCACTCTGCTGCGGCAAGAGGAGCTATAGCAATAGCAATTATTAGTTGATTTTCACGGCGGTGGCGGCGGCGGCGACGACGACGGCTGAGTCAGCGGGGACAAAACTTAATTTGTGTGACCAGGAGTCAATATACTCAAACTCAACAATTTCAAGTCACGAGATGGAAATACCAACACATACATAACTTATATACATATGTATGAACGTATGCAAGGGTCCAGGGAAATGGCAAACAATGTGAAGTACTCGTATTGAGTGCAAATATAGTAACGGGATTTTTGCTAGCTGCTCCCTCTTTTCTCCTTTCTTTTCGCCTTTTTCTCTTGGTTTTTTCTTTTCTGTTTGCCGCGATGACGACAGCGTGCGCGACAGCAGCAGCAGCAGCAGCAGCAGCGGCGGCGCCTTCGCCTTGCGCTTTTCAATAACATTTACATTTACACTTTGTACTATTTATGTAATAGTTTTTCAAACGCTGGCGAGTTTCATTTAGCGAGACGCGGCCCACTGCAATGCACCTGGCCAATAAAATTTGCACAAATTATGTATATTTCCACTTTTTTCGACGAATTCTTTCATGTGGGCATTTTTTTTTTTGTTTTACTACAAGAACTCTACCAGCACACGCACACACACATATGCAAACGAGGCACGCATAAAATACACACGCACGCACAGGCACAGAGGCACATATACAGAGAGAGCCACGAAAATACGCGACACACTCAATGACGAAATTCCTCGGACAGCGTTGACAACTCTAGGTTCTAGCTCAGGCTCCTCTGCTTTCAAGTATATAAATGTGTGTGCGTGCATATGTGTGTGCTTGCTTGCTTGCGATTGCATGTGTATGGGTATCTGCTGCTGCTTTTCGTCATAATTTTTGCGTTGAGACATCTTATTAGATCTTTACACGTGTTCACTACACATCTAATGTGCACAATTTGATTATTATCGCATTCGCACTTCTTTTAGCTGCATAATTTTGCACACTTTTGGAATTTACCTAGCACACAAAGAACAAAAATTCGATTTTTTCCTCGCTGATATTTTCACGCGAATGACCTTACATCACACGCATACAATACACACACAGGCACACATGCTCGTTCCTGAATAGTGGGTATTTCTAGTAGGGCCGGCGACTGGTCACACCCAAGAAATACCACATTTTTACCCAGCCCTGTATGTTATCGCTATACAGCACTGACTATCTCGTAAGATGCACGAAAACATCGCCATCGAATTTGAATATTTTCTAACACCCTTTGGTATTAGAATAATAATAATAATAAAAAATAGTTTTGGAAAACTACCAATCAGTATATAGTATAGTAGGAATACCTGTTTAGTTGACTCTTACTTATTTGATTCTTACAAATTAATATATATTTTCTTATCCTTTAGATAATTTGCCGATAATCAGAAAAATAAAGATATATACAACTATCGATATGTTTCCAACGCGCTTGCGATAGGAAGGGGTGTGGTGCGATAACCTAAGCCAGTTTCTGGTTGCCCGTCACTAACATAAGTCATCGCGTTGCGGGATTGTGTGTGCGTGCTGCTTGCAGGTTTTCTGTTTCATTTCGTTTAAAATTTAAGTTAAAAGTTAATTTTGTGTTGGTTTTGTTATTACAAATAATGCACTTGCTCTGCCATACAGCGTGAAAACCACATTTCAGTTAAAAGGTAAGTTGAAATGGGGCATTTTACGTTTTCTCGGGAAAACAGCGACCCGCCCAAAAGTTTATGTTTGCTCAAATACCTGCGCTAGCTGCTTGCGTTGTTATTATGCTGTTCGATGCTGCTGTTGTTGTTGCTGTCCTAACATGGGCGTTGACCGAAAATTGAGAAAATTCATAGATCAATAGCGACAAATAATCCATGGAATTTACTTTTATTCCAAATAATCGTGTGATTACCCAATTAAAGGGAATACGCATTTATTTTATGCAAAATGTGCATTGAAACAGGCTGCTTCCTGTGAACAAATAAAACGGGCAACGCGAACGCTTTGCTGCCTGCCACCTGCTGCCCAATTGGAAACTCGATTGTACTCGAATTTCATAGCCAGTTGCCCCTTATTTTGTGAATTTTGGTGTGTGCCAAAGTGTCCTGCTGCCACTTAAATTTGCACTTTTGCCCTCTCTCCCCTTTGACAATGCTCTTGCGTTAATTAATGCCACTTACACGCAGACACACGCATGGACTTTTGTGTATGCATGCACTTGTATCGGTGTGTGTGTGTGTGTGTGTGTGCTTGTGAGTTAGAGCGTCTGCAGCAGCAGCGGCAGCAAAAAGGGTGGATTACACTGTCCACTGCGCTGCGCTGCTGCTGCTGCTGCTGCTGCTTTATTGTTGTTGTAAGTTGAGTTGAGTTTAGGTTACTCGTTTATGTTTTGTATTTGTTTTCACGTCGGCCAGCGACTTCTGCTGCTTCAGTGCACAGGCACCGCGCACACACACACACACACATAACCAAGCGCGGGCGCAGGTAACGGACACTATCTTCGTTGTTGCGTGTTTGTTCTGCTGCGCTGCTCCCTGCACATTACCGGCAACGGTCCTCCTCTCTTTCTATCTGTCTCTCTCTCTCTCTTTCTCTCTCTTCTAGTTTATGGTCGCGCGATGCCTGAGGGTCAAGTGCGTCGTTGTCTGCGAGTGTACCTAATTGTCCTTGCCGGTCTCTCACCTTTTCCCAGTCGATTTTCTATGGTTGCCTACTCGGCTGGCATTGTCCTTTTCAGTTTTGACTTTGTTGTGTTGCCTTTGGGATCATGATAAGCTGCTTTTCAGTTTTTTAACGCATCCAATTTGTCATTGTCCAAAATTATTGAGTCAGCCGTTAAATTTGCAGGTTTTCCAAGCAGCCATTTTTATACCGTTTGACCATTGGAAATGGTCAAAAATTGTATACTAAGCGTAGAAGGAGGCGTGACAGACCCGACAAAGTATACATATTCTTACTCAAGATCTATTAGCCAAGTCGATTGAGCCATGTCCGCCTGTCTGTCCGTTACGCGTCTGTGTGAACACACAGATCTCAGCTATTATAGAAGCTAGAGACACCAAATTTGGTATGAAGGTGTAGAAACATTACAAGCCCCAGGAGTTTATTTCAAATTTGAGGTGCCACGCCCACTGCTTCTGAAAATTAATGAATTAATTAATTTTTCGTAGTTCCGCTGCTTCTGCCATTGCAGCATATGGTGACGTTATCGTCGCGATGCTTTGATTCAGCCGTAGCGTGTGTAAAGCTGACTGCTATGACGCTTTCATATGTAAATAGCGCTATTCAAAGTTAGATCTAATTTAATTTGCAGAGGAAAAAGTGTGATAATTTCTTTCGAAACTGGGCGAAAGGTATCTTACTGTCGGGTGCGCTTGACTGTAGCTTTCCTTACTTGTTATAGCTTGAAATATTGAAATTATAATCGTTATCAGTAGAACGATTAACCATAAAACTAATCACATTTGTTAGATTCGAAATGCGTTTGTTGTTGTTTAGTTTTTGAGGATTTCTGACAAGCTCCAATATAGCACACTCCCCACTGGGTCAACCTAAGATTATGCTCGTCATAAATTAGAGGCTCTTTTTTTTTTTAGACACTGCCTAAATCGCTTTGGCACATATCCCATATCAAAGACTAATTGCACGCTCCCACTTGAATGACATTTAACTTAAAATCTGACACACTTTAAATACAGCAAGTGTGTGTTTTGTGGTATTTTGTGTATATGTGTGTGTGCGTATGTTTCGGTGTGTGCGAGTAGTCAGCCGCCCAAATCCATGCCAGATACCATGCTCGTTGCTCCTGCCAGCAGTGCGAGTGTTATAAATAGAGACGTACAACGCCCTCATTTAATACCCTTGTCTGGGGGCGTGCAGAATAGACTATGAAATCTCTATATAGATATCAAACTTAAAATGTTTATTATTGAACTACGAATTATATGGGCTGCCGCCTAACATAACATGCCAGAGCTGCTGCAAGTACGCTTGCAACTAATAGACTCTTCTTAGGGTATTTGCAATTCGTAGTTTTGTTTTGGTTAAATATTTCTGCTGCACAGCACGCGGAAGCCACTCGACCAGAACAGAGCAGACCTCGAGCGAGAACTCCCGACAACACGCAGTGCAACATCAGCAGCAACCGAGTCAACAAGAACAACAACAAGCAGCAGAGTCAGCAACTATTTTTAATATACTCGTACATACAAGCAGGATAAGCAGACATCGTTTGTTAATTGATTCACTTCACTCACGCATTCACTCACTCATTTACAACTCACCACCCACTTCACTTACATAATTTCATGCACTGATTGATTGTTTCGTCTTATTTCCATGCAGCGTAGCAGGCACATTTTTGGAATGATGCAGCGCATGTGGCACATGCTGCACGCGGTGGTGTTGCTTCTCGGCACTGGTTGCATCGTGACGGCACAAAATGATGGCAGCTTTTACAATGTACAACAACAGCAGCCGCAACAACAACAACAGCAGCAACCGCTGTTACCACAACAACAACCCACATCGCAATACGACATCAATCAACAGCAATTTGGAGGAACTCTAAATCCAAATCCGAATCTCAACAACAACATTTACAACAACAATCCCAATCCAACGTCTTATGGTGTGGGTAGTGTTGGCGGTGGCTATAATGATCTGGGCACACAGGATGATTACAACAAGCGTCTAGGCGGAACATCGTTGCCTGGTTACGAAGGCGAAGAACCAAGCCTGTCAGTTGGCAAGAGTACATACAACTCGAAGGCCTTGTTTTTGGAGACACTGCATAATCGAGAGCCAACCTATTTTATTGTGGCCTCTCGCATGGTGCGCCCTGGCCTTATCTATCAGGTTTCCGTATCCATACTGCAGGCCAAATACCCGATTACAGTGCATGCCAGTATCTCATGCGATGGCGTACAGATTAGCGGCGATTCCAAGGACGTGAAAGAGGGCATCCCAGAGACGCTACTCATGCGCATCCCACCGACCAGTGTAACTGGTGATTATAAGCTGCGCGTGGAAGGCTTCTATCAGGATGTCTTTGGTGGTGTTGCCTTTTTGAATGAGACCCGATTGGACTTCTCACAGCGGTCAATGACCATTTTTGTGCAGACAGACAAACCACTCTATATGCAGGGAGAGACGGTGCGCTTCCGTACAATACCCATCACCACGGAACTGAAGGGATTCGACAATGCCATCGATGTGTACATGCTGGATCCCAATAAGCACATACTGAAGCGTTGGCTCTCACGGTAGGCTTGTCAATTGCTTGATCCGCTATCATTTTGTTTAATACTGTATTTTTGTTTCATGTAGACAATCGAACTTGGGTTCTGTTTCACTGGAATACACGCTATCGGATCAGCCGACATTTGGCGAATGGACAATTCGTGTCATTGCCCAGGGACAGCAGGAGGAGAGTCACTTTAGCGTCGAGGAATACTATCAAACACGTTTTGAGGTTAATGTGACAATGCCGGCATATTTCTTTACCACCGATACGTTCATCTCTGGCCGCGTCATGGCAAACTTTACAAGCGGCTTGCCCGTACGTGGCAATTTAACACTGAAGGCAACCCTCCGACCAATTGGCTACTTTAGCAATCAAGTGCTCAACGAGAAATTCCGTCTGGGTAGATCGCCGCTGGAGCAACAGAATTTGTATAACGAGCGCTGGCGCTATAACAATCCCAATCAGCAGAATTTGCAACAGCCATACAATGTGCCTCTGCAAATACCACAGGATGGTGCTGATCTTTCGCAGGATATACTATATCGCAATCAATATGTGGTCGAGCGAAATTATCAATTCGAGGAGGAGTGGCCTTTCTGGGTGCGCAAACCAGAGGTGTTTGATACCTACGATTCGTGGACAAGCAGCTACCGCAAGACATTGCCCTTCTTGCGATACTTCAACGGAACCTTCGACTTCAAGTGGCCACTGCGTGAGCTGGAGCTGTTGGTACCCAATTTGGCAAACATGGAGATTCTGATTACAGCCACGGTGGGTGAGAAGTTCTACGATGAAGTCATTAGCGGTTACTCTGTGGCACGAGTTTACAATTCTAGTCTGCGTGTAGCTTTCCTTGGCGAATCGCCGCAAGTCTTCAAACCGTCTTTGCCATTTACCACCTACTTGGTTGTGGAATACCATGATGGTTCACCAATTAATCCCAATTTGCTGCGCGCGGGTCTTATGGAAGTCACTGGCTTTGTTGAGAGTCGCAATGGCGGCCGACGAGACTGGCCTACACAGCGACTGGCCATGTCGCAGCAGAGTGATGGCGTTTGGGAGCTAAAAATCGATATTCGCAATGATCTGCAGCTGGATGAACGGCCTCAGGCTCGTGACTTCTTGAACGGCATACAGAATATGCGCTTGCAGGCGTTGTTTGTGGATCCACGCGGAGAACGCATTCAGACAGAGCTGCTACTCGTCACACACTATTCGCCACGTAATCAGCACATTAAGATCACCACCAGCACGGAGCAACCTATTGTGGGAGATTACATCATTTTCCACATACGCACCAATTTCTATCTGGAGGAATTCAACTATCTGATCATGTCCAAGGGCGTTATACTGATCAATGATCGCGAGACAATAACCGAAGGTATACGCACCATTGCTGTGGTACTCAGTGCCGAAATGGCTCCGGTAGCCACCATGGTAGTGTGGAAGATCAACCAACAGGGTCAAGTCGTGGCCGATTCTCTGACGTTCCCCGTCAATGGCATTTCGCGTAATAATTTCACCGTGTACATAAACAATCGCAAAGCGCGCACAGGAGAGAAGGTTGAGGTGGCCATTTTCGGTGAACCGGGTTCATATGTGGGTCTCTCGGGTATTGACAGTGCCTTCTATACAATGCAAGCTGGCAACGAACTCACCTATGCCAAGATCATTACAAAGATGTCCAATTTTGATGAGCAAACTAATGGAACGTACAAGCATATTTGGTACTCTCACGAGGGTAATCCTGACCAGCTTGTCTATTTCCCAGCCTCCTCCTTTGGCATTGATGCTAATCGTACATTCGAATACAGCGGGCTGATCGTGTTTACGGATGGTTACGTGCCTCGTCGGCAGGAGAACTGTAATCGCACTTTGGGCTATGATGAATGCTTGAGTGGACGCTGCTATCGATTGGAGAAGCGTTGCGATGGCATGTTCGATTGTGAAGATGGCACCGATGAGATTGGCTGCAAAGTTCACAACGATACGGAACTGTTGAACTATCGCAAATATAGATTCAATCGTGTGTTGCGTCACTATGAAAACGTTTGGCTTTGGAAGGATGTGAATATCGGTCCACATGGTCGTTATATATTCAATGTGGAGGTACCGGATCGTCCAGCCTATTGGATGGTCAGTGCATTTAGTGTTAGCCCGTCTAAAGGATTTGGCATGCTGAATAAGGCCTTGGAATATGTTGGAGTACAGCCGTTCTTTATTAACGTAGAAATGCCATCTGTGTGCCGCCAGGGTGAACAGGTGGGCATACGTGTAACGGTATTTAACTACATGACCACACAGATTGAGGCAACGGTGGTGCTACATGGCAGTCCCAATTACAAATTCGTTCATGTGGAAGAGGATGGCATTGTGCGCTCGTACAATCCACGCACCAGTTTCGGAGAGCACCAGTTCTTTATATACTTGGAAGCACAAAGTACCACAGTGGTTTATGTGCCGGTGGTGCCGCAACGCTTGGGCGATGTCGAGGTAACATTGCATGTGGCTACACTATTGGGTACGGATACCATAAAGCGAAACCTTCATGTCGAGTCCGATGGTCTGCCGCAATACAGACATCAATCTGTCCTTTTGGATCTATCAAATCGCGCCTATGTACTGGAATATATGCATGTTAATATCACGCAGACCCCAGAGATTCCCTATCAAGTGGATCGTTACTTTGTCTACGGTTCAAATCGGGCACGCATCTCCGTTGTTGGTGACGTAGTGGGTCCCATATTCCCCACCATGCCTGTAAATGCCACCTCGCTGCTGTACCTACCCATGGAATCGGCCGAACAAAACGCCTTCAGCTTTGCCGCCAATCTCTATACGATCATGTACATGCGTCTGATCAATCAGCGCAACAAGACGCTTGAGAAGAATGCATTCTATCATATGAATATTGCCTATCAGCGACAGCTGAGTTTCATGCGTGCCGATGGTAGCTTTTCACTGTTCCGCGCAGATTGGAATAATTCCGCATCTTCTGTCTGGTTGACCAGCTACTGTCTACGCGTTTTCCAGGAGGCATCGTTCTACGAGTGGGAGAACTTCATTTGGATTGATAAGGCGATAATGGAAAAGAATATTCGTTGGTTGCTGCAGCATCAGACCAAGGAGGGTTCCTTCTATGAGGTTACCTGGCTACCGGATCGCAAAATAAATCGCACCAATTTCGGCAGCTTCACAAGACAGACCAATCGCAACGTAACATTAACCTCCCATGTCCTCATCACATTGGCAACCGTCAAGGATCTATCGGGGACGTTAAGTGCGCGCGTTGCGCTGGCTACGCAACGTGCAACTGCGTTTATACAACGGAATTTAGAGTTTCTACAACGGACGCCGGAGCCGTACGATGTGGCCATTACTGCGTATGCACTGCAACTCTGTAACTCACCAATTGCAGCACATGTGTTTACCATTCTACGAGGGCACGCGCGGACAATAGGCGACTTTATGTATTGGAGTAATGAAGAATTGCCGCAGCCGCCGCGTAAATTGGAAAATCAAAAATGGTTCTCACTGCCCCGATTGCCCTACGAACATGATTCGCTTAACATAGAGACAACAGCTTACGCTCTTCTTGTTTATGTGGCTCGTCGTGAATTCTTTGTGGATCCCATTGTGCGCTGGCTGAACGCACAACGTCTTAATGAGGGTGGCTGGGCTTCTACGCAAGATACAAGCGCTGCATTGCATGCTCTGGTCGAGTATACGGTACGATCGCGTCTACGTGAAGTCTCCTCCTTAAATGTCGAGATTGAGGCCTCCTCTCAGCGTGGTAAGACGCAGGAGTTGCACATCGATGACACAAACCTGGCACGAATTCAGAGCATTGAGGTAAGTCCAAGATAAGGTCTACAGAATTGAATTATGTTAATTTTTGTTCTCCTTAGATACCCGATGCTTGGGGTACCATTAAGGTGCAGGCCAAGGGTGCCGGCTACGCTATACTGCAGATGCATGTGCAGTATAATGTGGATATTGAGAAGTTCCAAACGAAACCACCGGTACCAGCATTCGGATTGCATACACGGGCCATATTCCATGGCAGGAATCAGTCGCATATCTCCTATATAGCCTGCCAGCAGTAAGTTAGCCTAGTTTTTCCCTCTCTTTGAAATAATTTACTGAATTCGCTTTGTATATTTACTCTTTGACAGCTGGGTCAACACTCGTGAATCAGAACGTTCGGGCATGGCTGTGCTGGATGTGGCTATACCCACAGGTTACTGGATACAGCAGCAGAAATTGGATACCTACGTGTTGAGCAACCGAGTACGCAATCTGCGACGTGCTCGCTATCTGGAACGCAAGATTGTCTTCTACTTTGATTACGTAAGTGACGCGGGGAAGTTCATAAACAACTAAGATTTACTAATAATCTTTGTGTATTTCGCAATTTACAGCTTGATCAGGAAGACATTTGCGTTAACTTTACTATAGAGCGCTGGTTCCCGGTTGCCAATATGTCGCGCTATCTTCCTGTGCGCGTCTATGACTACTATGCACCTGGTGAGTACATTAGTTATTATACCAGCTTAGTTTAAAAATAATTTTAAATGTCTCCTTTATCCATTTCAGAGCGCTTTAACGAGTCTATATTCGATGCGCTTCCCACATATCTGCTAAATATCTGTGAGGTGTGCGGCAGCTCGCAGTGTCCATACTGTTCCATCTACAACATGGGCTGGCGTGCATCCATGTCCTTCTCGCTGTTGTTCTTCAGTGTCTTCATTTACCTGCTGCGCAGTCGTACACATTTAGTGCTTAATACGCTCCACCTATTCACCTAGAAGCGGCAGAGGGTAACCAGCCCTCTTAACACTAGAAGTCCAAAATCGTATACACCACAAACATGTTAAGTTCATTTCATTGAATTCGAATGAGTGTTGAGTTTGTATGTATTTTTTTTTTTTTTACGAAATTGCATTCCGTCCAACAAACAATACTGGTTAACAATTATGTTCAGTGGCTTTGAGTTGTCCCCATAATGTTTTTGTAATCTCTTAACGATATTCGAATACCCGTAATCTCCGTAATTTAAACTATACAAAATAGTCGACAGACATTTCGTCATGAAGTATCAAATTTTTATGTACACAAAGAATAACATATTTAGCGTTTTAGTGTTTAGCACTCAGTTATATTTATAAGATAAACAAAACCATGTCAAGCCACTCGGACTATGATTTAGAAGAGTCTATGCCTTAACTCCAGCTGGGCGCTCCAAGTGCCACTTTTGACATATACATATGTATCGAAATCGAAAAACAAAAGTGAAACAACAGCAACAAGTGTCTTTTTTAAAATCACAAATTGCCTTTATTAGATTTTAGAAATCGATAGAAAATACTTCGTTTTTTTTAATGGAAAAGCAAGCATGCATATCAATTGCAAACATATATGTTTAATTTAATGATAACGTTGAAAGCGACCGTCCAATACATTTATGTTTAAAACGATGCAACAAATGAATCTACTTAGTGTGTAAGCTTTTGATACGTGTATTTGTATTCTCTCACAATGAAAATCTATATATTACTTTTGTACAATATTGAAACTCAAATAATATGAAGCCATCCTTCCTTTATAACAAGGAATAATAAAATCTGTCAAGCTTACATTTGGTATGTATCGAAAAATAAATCGAAAATAAATTAACGAAATGTCATGAAATCAGCTCAAAGTTTTAATAAAACTCGTTTAAATTATCCCGCTGACCATTTAATTGAAAAAGGGAGGGGCAACACTGTTTTCGGACCGTGACTGACAACAAATTAAATGCTCATTAAAATAAAGTCTCAGTATGGGTGTATATTGTAAATAATGCTAAATACGCTAAGCTATACTATAATAACTAAAGTGTAAATTGGAAAAGAGAAAACTACGTTTTGCGAAAACTTAGCAATATTGGGGATATGGCTTCTAAACACTCCATAATGTCTCTGCGTGATTTGGCACCCGTAAAAACAACTTTGCCATTAACAAAGATGAGCAGAACAATGCGAGGTTTCACCATGCGATAAATAAGTCCGGGAAACATTTCAGGCTCATAGGAGCTAAACTGTCCGTGCACTTGATTTAGATTCTCCAGACGAATAGGAAAACGCAAATCAACAGTGGCCACAATATTCTGCAGCTTGTAGTCCACAAATTTAACGGGAAAGCCCAATTTCTGGAGAATGCGTGCAAATTTTCGCGAGCCTATGTTGGCCTCAGTTTCGTTTCTTGCCCCTGTGCAGATCACTTTGCCAGTGCGGAAGATAAGCGCCGTGCACCGCGGCGAATGCATTCGCATGATGACACCACGAAAACGCTTGGGCGAGTACTCTGAATTTCGTGTGCGTGAATTGATGGTCTTTAGATCTAGTTCGCAATCCACAGAAAATGTTGCCACAATATTTCTGAAAACGTTAATATATAATATTTAAAGCTGTTTTTTAATATACACAATGATAACATACTGCAATTTAATTTCGTGTTGTGCATCTTTTGGTTCAATCAGGGCGGCCGGCTGTTGCGGTTGTAGAGAGCTATGCGGATTAATAGCGGTAGTAGTGGTAGCAGAGGTGGACGTCGAGGCCGCTGTTGATGTTGATGCATTTGGATCAGAATCGCCAATTTTAAAATGGAACTGCATTTTGTTTTAATTCAATTTGATGAATTTAATAGCAGGCAGGCTGAGCAAAAATCACGCTGCGTAAAACCAGTGTTGCCCTATTAAGTCAATGGAAAAATTGTAGCACTCGGCTTTGACATAGAAACAACAATAACAAAGTATGCCATAACTTTTATTGTTAAAGGTAATAGGAAATCTATATTTTTTGTACGCGTTGAGATTTTATCTAATGTACTTACTTAAAATTAGTTAATAAATTTGCGGAAGTTTGCAAAAACGGTTTTCAACACTAACAGCTGGGTGCAAAAGGTGTGTCACACAACACTTAAAAATTGTATGTCTTTTATTTGCGTTCATACGTAAACAAAGAAAACACCACAACAAAAGTACCGCTAAATTGAATGCAAAAGCATAAGCGCCGCTGACAGTCCACAAGCTATCGA
The DNA here is from genome assembly GCA_018904095.1 of Zaprionus ghesquierei. NCBI lineage: Eukaryota > Metazoa > Arthropoda > Insecta > Diptera > Drosophilidae > Zaprionus > Zaprionus ghesquierei. Next base: position 6,560,624 of record JAEIGP010000806.1, on the reverse strand, counting down.
AATTGAAGAAGAAGAGAAGAAAAAAAGGGACGTCAGATCAGTGTTAAAAAAATGTCGGCGCACAGCGGAGGTACCGATTGGAACTCGGTTGTAAAACCACTTTTATCCAATCGTACTGGCTCTTTAAACAAAAATGAAATCACAAATTTATTAAAAGCGATTATAAGATGGTAAGTACAAATGAAATTACAATATTTTGTTGGCAGTCTTTGCTCAAATGACGCAGTTAAAAATTGTCTGCAAGGTGACTTGCAAAATTAAATATGGCGACCCGCAAAATGACGAAACTTTTCACGTTAAAAAGCTTACTAATTTATGATATAAATTCAATTTACAATTATATTATTATAGTGAACATGATTTTTTCGACGATGAAAGCAATTACACACAATTCTATACGGCATTTGCGGCATTGGCGGCTGATAAGCTCATGCAAATCAAGTCAAGTAAGTATAACCTCTTGGTTACCAACACCCCCTTGCCCATTAACTTTCGTAATGATTTTTCACATCGAAACAAAAGAGAATTTACTAGAGGAATGCAACTAAAATGCATGACTCACGAAACTTTGTTTAATTTTGATACATATGAATATATGAACATATATTCTTATTGGGATTTCTCTTGTTTTTAGTATGCCAGACGCAAATTTCACAATTACACGACGCGAGCGCAGTGCTTATACGTTTCATACTCTTCAGATTGCCCAAGGTGTCTGTATATGAGATTAAATGGCTACTGGTCGCACTTAAAATGCTCTGTGAGGGCCGCGAAAATGCAGCCAATGGTTCGGGGTCCGCACAGTTCGATTATAATTCGGTAGCTGCTGTTTTAAAGAGTGCCAAACATCCAGAATCGACCAGTAAGAGCATCAGTAGCAGCAGCAGCAGTAGCAGTGCCGGCGGTGGAAGTGGTGCTGGGACTGAAAAAGAATCGCCCAAGTCGGAGATTAAACGTTCTCGTTCAGATCTTTCAACTGTTATATTACAACAGTTGCTAGCCCCGTTGGAACCAGGAAAAATGACCTGGGTACCGTTGAGTGAAGAGATAAGCGACTGTACGGTGAGTAAGAAAGAAATGTAATACCGAATTATGTTTTTATTAATTAGAATGCATTTCAAATTTGCCCTTTAAATACACCGTTTTATTTGCACTCAACAGTAAATTTTAATTAAATTAGTAAAAAATTGTATAAACCTTTTACAGGATCAACTGCTGGCTGCCAATGTAGAGTACTTTCAGGAGCAAAACGGCGTGGACACGTTGCTCGATGTGGGTGTTGGCCTGCCAATACTGAATCGTTATCGTTCCAAATACCAGGAGACAATTGTAGGTGGAAAGACTTTGTATTTGCCTTTAACTCAAGTGGAAGCAAGCACCGTAAAATCGGCTATGACACACATGCTCACCGATTTATCCATACTTGGACAGGCGCATTCATTAATTGCGCTGCAGCCGCTGACGCCTAGTCGCATCGAGAAGCTCTCGATCTGCGGAATTGCTGCACTGTATAACGCCGTTCTTACATCCATAGCAGCTAGTGTACTAAGCATGTGTCAGGCCAGTAGTAGCTCACAGAAATCCCAACCAACAGCTGCATCTACAAGCCAGGGAAGCGGCGGTGGAAGCAGCAGCGTTCAAGCAAGCAGCAAAGATCACGATGATTTTGAGGAACAGGCTTGTACTATTGTTAACAAAGCGCTAGAAATCTATACAAGCATTGGTGAAATGTTCAAAGCTTCGGCACGAATGCACGTGTACCAAAACCATTTGTGTTACGGATCATGGCTGCTTATTAGCGGCATACAAGGTGCTATGGGCGCGTCTGGAAGCAGCTCTACAACGGGCAAATCATCATCAACAACCAGTTCAAATGAAACAACTGGCACACCAAGTACACCAATTGCACGTGTTAATTTATTTAAGGTACAACAAGGATTTGGAGAGCTTAATGCGGCCATAGCAAATCACAGCATTAAACTGCTTTCCGAACTGATTGACGATCTTAAAATAGAATCTGCCTGCGGATCCGCAACAGGCAACAGCAGCGGAGTCAGCTCTTTGGATGTTGAACCAGCTCAATTTGATATATTACAAAATTACAGCGCCCTTCAGCGAATTGTGCGTGTGCTGAATACAGCGACGCTACATCAGCTTTTCACTTTCCTGGCGACTGTTGCTTATCGCAAGGCTTGCACATTAAAGCGTGCCAATACCAAAGATCGTACTGAATGCGAACCAATAAGTTACTCGGATTCGACAACATACTATAATGACTCTCTATCCTGTTCGGATAATTCAGAAGAGGATGACAGTGAAAGTTACTTGGGACACTGGTTCAAGGAGACTCTTTCGCCTGAGACACATGATGATAATGCAAACACTTGCTCACAGGAGCGAAATGGTGATCAAAAATCTGCCCTGGTACCCAAGTTAGATGAGCCACATGAGTATTTAGGTCTCGCAGCGGATATATTTTGTTTTCTTGATCAGTTCTTGGCCAATCCTCATGCGTATATGCAGCGCTATGTCAAGGCGGGCGTCAGTGATCAGCAAATGTTGCTCATGGCGAATATAATAAAGGATTTCGATCGCGATGTTATGCGTCAGGAGGGAGGTGCAAATGCGAGCGGCGGAGGTGGAGAGCCCAGCTGTTCAAACTGGCAAACTGCCATGATACGTTTCTCGGGCGCAGCTGGTCGTTATATACACAATTTAATTTCGACATCGTTACTCTCGGAACAACTACAATCAAATCTACTGCAACATTTATCAATCTCACCATGGTCCACAGAAACCAACAGTTGGCCACTCCAGGTGTATCCAAGCACGCTTTCTGTACTGGTGCAAATTCTGTTGCTGAAGCCCACACAGGAGAAGGAGGCAGCCTGTCTGTCCGTTTGGCATCGACTCATCAACACATTGGTGGAGGGCGTGTGTTCCGCTGGAAATGCCAGCGATTCGGAGTATGAAGATCTGAATATTGAACATGCTCAGTTGCTACTTTTCCTATTCCATTCGTTAAACTTAATGCAGAAAAAATCAATTTTACTTTTGACAGCTGGTGGCGTCATTCGTTGTGCCGACGTTTGTCGCGGCATCAGCGCTGACCGCACCATACGCAACAGTCAAATGATGTTACTTTCTCGTTTGCTTCTTTTCCTTGAATATCTTATGAAGCATTTGTATAACGCACCTCCCGAATTACTTGATCAGGTACGCTGGAATCTATTCAGCGTTAGCAGCATGCCAGATACGCAGAAAATTACAGATCTGCTCAACAGTCGCACTAAACTGACGTCTTACTGTCGTCAAGACATAGAAGAGAAGTTCCGCAAGTCACCTGCTGGTGATTATAATTTAAGTGAGTAGCAAGAAGATATAATTGATGGATTAGCAATTCATCTTTGTACTATATCCTTAGCAATACGACCAACATTCTATTCGCTGGTATCTTCGGATCCGAATAAGCCACACTGGTCGCAAGAGTTTAAGTTAGATGGTCTTGCCTGGAACTTTATACTATGCACTCCGGATAAACTTAAATATCCATTGCTGGTGGATGCACTGATTGACATACTGGCTATAACGGACATGACAGCGTATGCTTCTAAGGACAAAGATAATCTTCACAGTTTGTGCGCCATGCAGTACTGCTTTAGCATTGCTTGGAAACTTTTGCTCGGCCTGCCGCCATCTACAGCTCATGTTGAATCACTGAAAACTGAACGTGCACCCAATCTACACTCGCTTATTTGGAGTATACGTTGCCCATTGGCAAGCTCTCATTATCTGGTGGTCAACAGTCTAATCAAGCAGGGCATGTATACACAATATGCTGAGTCCCTGTGGGCTCAGGTTGGTGATCGCACCGCCGATATTCGTTACAGTCTCAAGCAGACGTCGCTAGGTGTAGACGCCTTTAACAAGCAACTAAGCAAAGGTAAGAAGATTACGATTGTTTAACCTTAAATTTCAATTGATATATTTTTTATTTAGCTTCGTCATCTCCTCGCCTTCCAATTTTAATACAATTCGATGCACTTATCGCACATATGCAGGCCGTTGCCTGGGCAGATAAGGAAGGCTATAAGCTGCAGCGCAAGGAATCTGATAGTGACAGCACAACATCAGACAGCCGTGAACGTGAGACCTCAAGTGTCACTAATGATCCGGAAGTATACTCATCAAGTGAATCAATTGATGACCAACAATCCAAGCTTACCGAAGACAGCATTCTAACGCCCGGTGAACTTCTGGAGCGTACTCATCTAAGTAACGACCTACTGCTTAAACTGATGGAGTCGTACAGCTTGATTTCGAACATTGTACGTGGTCAGATGTTAAAGCAACTGTCAAGCACAACGCCAGAACAGGCACTGAACCTGATTGTGCCGGTTGTGAGCGATAAGCCTGCTATAATGCTGGAGTTGCATGCGGCCTTTTTAAAGCTACTGCCCAACGAGGATAAGCAACTGATTGCAAATGAGTGGCCAAAGTGTCTGTTGGTGAATGATGATGCCTTCAATGGCAAGCAACATCCTGTAGAGCCGTACACACTGAGCGTTATCGATGCTCACATTTCGGAACTGACCAAAACTAATACCTACTCAACGCTGCATACTCTTAAACATTGCTTGAAGTCCTTGCTGCATCTAATTGAGTTGTTGTTACCCTTCTGCACAGCAATTGGGGAAGTTGAGTTACAGTTGAAGCCACTGCTTATTGCTTCTATGATGGACATGCGTACCGATTACTTGCAGAGTCAAAGTGAACAGTGTCTAAGAGAAATACTGCACGGTTTAACCAATGAGGCACACAAGCAGCTGCTTTTCGAGCACATGATTGGACACTGTTATCAAATGCTTATTGAATTTTCAGCAGAGCTTAGACAATCTTCAACGGGTACAGTTGCAAATGCTGATCAAGAGCAGCGTGCCCTTTTCAATGAATCTATGCTATTTGCAGTGCTTAAGACAATGATAAAAATGCTTGACTTGCCAACCGCTGTACAAGCGATGCGTCAATTCTTTAAGGAACAACGTGCTGGAAGCTTAACCACTCTGCTGCTCTCCTTTACCGGCACTACCCTTCCGCTAAGCTATGCCCGAAAGATGCTGCAGTTTGCTGAGCGATTGTTTGAGCAAGCAACACAGCCAGATTCACAGTTCCATCATGAGGATCTTGTTGAGTGCTTTGCAGAGCTTGGTACCATAGATGTGGCACGTTTGAAGCTTTGGCTAGCCCACATTATATATGGACCAAATGTTGTTAGTGCTGCGGCCAACAACAGCAGTTGTGAAGCTTCATGTAAGCTGCTGACCAGTGGAATTATGCAACCATCAAGCAGTTCCAGCAGCAACGCTCAGACACCGACAAATATGGCCACTGTTTCTGCCATGCCAAGTATCTCAGATCAACTAGATGCCATGGACATAGATTATGATTGTGGCGCAGGAGCGGGGGGTACTAGTGGTAATGCAGCCCCAAGTACATCTCAAATCTTGAGCCTATGGCAGGCGGTTATTCAGCCTAACAATCAATCAGAGGAGTCATCTCAGGCTTGCGATCAACAGACAGGCACCACACAGCATCGCAATGGAGCACTTCTGTTGAGTTTCGTTAAGTCTTTAGTTCGTGATCAACCGGCAGCGGCACAGTTGGCCCCACCACTTTTCCAGGCTCTGCTGCAGTTGGGACAGACCTTAATAACGCCACCCCAGGATGGCTGTGATTTTGCAGACGTTTTGCAGATAATGATTACCCTAGCAGATGCAGCACCTGCGCGTGGTCATGTTGCGCTCTTCAACACAACGTTGCTTTGGCTGGAGTTGGCCAAGCTGCAACTTCCGGATAAACAATTGCGTCATGCCGAAAATGTGAGTGCTTTATTGAGATATCTTAGCGAGCTGCTGCAGGGCATTGGCTATCGCGGCAGTCGTCAACACATACCACCATGGGATGATGAGCTACAGTCGGACATTGATGATCTCTACGATGAGCTGGCAGAAGATCAGCAGGAACAGGATTCACTTCTCGATGACTCCGATGAGGATACACTAAACAACAAGCTGTGTACATTCTCACAAACCCAAAAGGAGTTTATGAACCAGCATTGGTATCATTGCCACACCTGCAACATGATAAATACAGTCGGCGTGTGCTCGGTCTGTGCCCGCGTCTGTCACAAGGGTCACGATGTTAGCTATGCTAAGTATGGTAACTTCTTTTGTGATTGTGGCGCCAAGGAAGATGGCTCATGTCAGGCTCTTAGCCGACGCCTGCCTACCAGTGGCGACTCTCGTGATGGCTATGTACCGGCTCATATGAGTCTTCTTACGGCTGGCAAAAAGCGACAATCGCCGCCTACACAGATTCGCAAGGATTCGTTGAATAATGAGCGTATTGCGCTTCTTGGCAAACTGCTGGATCCGCATCGTGAGGCACTTCAGCATCCGGATCAATGGATGCTTGTTGTGCGTTGCATTCTGGAATATTTCGATGTATTGTTACCATCGATTCGCGAGAACTGCACTCTTTACTCGATCGTCGGTTGCCACAAGCGCGCTATGGCAGCACTAGAGCGCCTGCACCAGTTGGAGCAAAGTTTCCAGGTTTGAAATCAGCTTTTTATTGAAGTTAATTTGGTATTAATTTTCAACTTTGATTTGTAGGTCACTGATCAACTTATGTTTGCCACCTTGGGCTCCCAAGAAGGCGCCTTTGAGAATGTACGCATGAATTACTCAGGAGATCAGGGTCAGACGATCAAACATCTTATCTCTTCTGGCGTAGTGCGTCGTGTTGCCTTTTGCTGTTTGTCATCACCGCACGGCCGACGCCAGCAACTTGCTGTTTCTCATGAGAAGGGGAAGGTTACCATATTGCAACTTTCGGCGTTGCTAAAGCAAGCGGATGCCTCAAAACGAAAACTGACACTAACTCAGCTTAGTTCAGCTCCAATTGCTTGCACTGTGCTATCACTGACCGCAAATCCTTGCAATGAGGATTGCTTAGCTGTGTGCGGACTCAAGGAATGTCATGTGCTGACCTTTTCAAGTAGTGGAAGCATTAATGAGCACATTGTTGTGACTCCCCAGCTGGACAATGGCAACTACATCAAGAAGGCCGTCTGGTTGCCCGGCTCACAGACGCTTCTCGCTTTGGTCACATCGGATTATGTAAAGATTTACGACCTTGCCGTAGATGCATATAGTCCGAAATACTATTATCTTGTGGCGCTTGGAAAAATACGAGATTGCACATTTATGTACCAGGAGGGAGCCTACTACATGCTAACCTTTGCAAGCAGTGGCTACATCTATTATCAGACACTGGACGAACAAAGTCTAGCCGTGCACGGTGATTTCTATGTCACAAACACACTTGACTTGACGCATCACCACATCAAAGACGTTAATGGTCAAGTGGGCGGTGGTGGTGTCTCCATTTACTATTCACATGCACTGCAGTTGCTCTTCTACAGCTACGCTTCAGGACGCAGCTTCGTCTCGCCACTAACGAATGTTAATGACGGAGTAAAGGGAATTTTCCATCTAGACACTAACTCAGCTGTGAGCAAATCATCATCTAAAGGTCCGTTACAACCACTGGTGCAATGGACTGAAGTCGCTGGACATCCTGGACTTATTTATGCCAACATGCAGACTTCTAATAATCCCATTATACTGATGCTTACCCCGGAGCTCATCTACATGCAAGAGATTAAGGCTCAGTCAGCTAAGTCGCGCATTATGGACGTCGTGGGTATCCGGCACTCAGTTGCTGGAACCGAAAAGACAACATTGCTCCTGCTCTGCGAGGATGGCAGTTTGCGTATCTTCTCTGCCCAGCCAGAGCACACTAGTTTCTGGTTATCGCCACGTGTGCAGCCCTTGGGCAACCAGCTGTACTCCAACACACTGTTGGCCAAAAGTGGCAGCAACATATCTGCTATGAGTCCCAAATCAAGTAAACCTAACAAGATTCCCCGTAAATCTGGTTGTCAACAAAAGCAATTAACGTCTGGTGGTGTGCCAGTTTTCCCGATTGATTTCTTCGAGCACTGCAACATGCTGGCCGATGTTGAGTTCGGTGGCAATGATCTTCTTCAGATCTACAACAAACAGAAGCTCAAGACACGTCTCTTCTCCACTGGGATGTTTGTGGCCAGCACACGGGCCAATGGCTTCACTCTTGAAGTACTCAACAATGATCCCAATGTTGTTATGGTTGGTATACGCGTTCTACTTGGAACCCAGGATACTCAACGTGCCCCACAATCAGTTACCATATTGGGACGAACGATTCAAACGCCTGTGCGACGTGCCCGTTGGTTTGATATACCATTAACGCGAGATGAAATGTTACAGTCCGATAAACTGCTGAAGGTTTGCTTCTCCAAGTCACAAGATCCGGAACATGTTACATTGCTGGACTGTATCGAGGTCTATGGCAAGTCAAAGGAATTAGTTGGTTGGCCTGATGATAGCGAAGAACTGCCGGTAACAGCTGGCGGTACCAGTGCAGCAGCAGCAATTAGCTCTCCTGCCACTGCAGCCAACTTTGGAGAGGGATTCAATAGTATTACCCAACTGGATCGCATGTGCACCCATTTGCTTGAGGTGCTTGATTGTGCCCTGCATTTGTTAGGTAACGGAGGAGCTGTCGCCGCTGCAATGCGGCAGAAGGCCGTGAAAACAGCCAGCGCCTTGCTGCTGCTGCCTACACCGAATCCTGTCCAGACTCAGGCGCGCTATGTTCTCGCCACGCTCTATGGCAGCCGTACTGCCTATCACAGCTATAAAGATGGAGTTCTTTTGCAATTCGTACATGAAGAATTGCAGGCAATGCTGCCGAAACCCTCTCAGACGGACTCCCTACAGGACATCGATCCAGAATCCTTCTATAGACTTATACTGCTTGTCAGGGGTATAGCAAATGCACGTCCCCAATCGCTGGCCAAGATTTGTGCCGAATGCAGTTATGACATTGTGCCTGCCCTGATGTCGATTGTTATGGAACTACACAAGGTGACGCCTGCACTGGATGAGCCTACAAACATTGTTCGACGTGGTCTCTGTCAACCAGAGACAATTGTGCACTGCTTGGTGGAGATAATGTACGGATTTGCCCTGGCCGATTCCAACCAGGTTGGACGCATGACCAAGTACTTCATTGAGCTGCTCAAGCATGATGCCAGCGTGATTAGTCACAGTGCCAAGGAGGCGCTCATTCTGTTGCTCAGTCCACGCATGAAGCGTCGCAAAGTGGCACTGGTTACAACACCGCCAGCCTGCTCGACGCCTACACCTTCAACATCAGCGATAAGCAGCAGCAATTTGACTGCCATTCAGGGTGCTGCCTCGCAAGCTGCCAGCGATATTATTGAAGAAGCTGCAGCTGCTGCTGTAGATGCCGCCGCCAACGTAGCCGCAGCTGATGCCAATGCTTTGATGGACGCAGAAGCGTTGGGTGCAGTACAACAACAACAGCGACAGCTGCTCAATTTGGAGGCATTCATGGGTGGTGGCTTCCCACGACTGCTTGGATTACCAGAAGATGCAGATGATGAGACTATCATGGACATTGCCATTGCACTTAGCCTACAGCAACATGGAGGAGATGCAAATGCACTGCAATCTTTGCAACAAGGTTTGGCTAATTTGCAGGGCATACGTCTAGCGGCAGCAGCAGCGGCTAATGCTGCGGTTACCGGTGATGCAGCCGGCTCAGATGACGATGAGGGATCCAATGTTGCCACAGATGGTTCAACGTTACGCACATCGCCGGCAGAACCAGCTGGCAGCGGTGGTTCCGAGAGCGGCGGCAGCGGTGTCGAAAGTATTGGAGGCACTTCTGCCCGTAGCAGCAATTTCGGCGATCATGCGAATGCATCACCGCCACGCCAGAGCAAGGATCAAGAACAAGAACAGCCGGGCACAAGCAGCGGCTGTGTTGCTGCACTCAGCGCTATGAGCAGCAGCGAGGATAACGAGATCAATGAGGATGAGAAATTGAGCAAGCTGCACGATTTGAGGTGAGCAAAGAAAAAATGTAGTTGAATTTTAAATCAGTTTTATAATCTCTTGTAAAACTCACATTTAGAATTGCTGTGCTGGAGAGCATCATTGAGCATCTAGGTACTTTTGATCTTTGCAACGGGCTGCAGGCTATACCTCTTATCCAGGTGATACTTATGCTAACAACTGATCTCAATGGCAACAATGAGCGTGATCAGCAGGTGCTACAGGATCTACTCTCAGCTTTAGTAGAATACGTTGAGATTAGTAAACGTGGTGCAGCTACTAAGGTAAGTTTTTTCACAAACTTAAAGAAAATTCAATGTGCTAATCTCTCCATGCCTCTTGCAGATGGAAACCAAGTGCCCTGCCAACGAGGTACGCCTAGCACTGCTATCGCTTTTCGGTGTCATGATGGGCAAGACCAAGTCGAAGCAGACGGGCACCACATCGCCTCCGCATCAATTTAAGGATAACAGCTCCTTCGTGGCCAGCACCACAGCTAATGTGCTAAGTAAGAGCGGAGCATTTGTCTACGCCCTAGAGGCGCTTAACACACTGCTCGTGCATTGGAAGCAAGTACTAGGTGATCCATACGCTGCCGGTGGCACTGGAGGTACACAGCCGTCGAGTGGTAATGCCGCTGGAACTGGAACTTCGGCACAACTACTTAAGCCCATTAAACATGGCCCCAAACCAGACATATCAATACTTATACCACACAATTATCTAAAGAACTATCCGGATATATTTGAGTCTTACGATGCACTTCTCACTGAGATTATTGTGCGACTCCCCTATCAGATTCTACGCTTGAGCAGTGCCCATCCGGATACCTACGACAACGGTTTCTGCGAGGCCATGACTTTCACACTGTGTGAATACATGATGCTGAATCTTAACGCCCTGCTGCGTCGCCAGGTGCGTAAGCTGTTGATGTACATCTGTGGCAGCAAGGAGAAATTCCGCATGTACCGCGATGGACACTCTTTGGATGCACATTTCCGTGTGGTGAAACGCGTGTGCAGTATTGTTAGCAGCAAGGTGCGTAATTCCTTTATAGATCACAACAGTCTTTTACTATTCATGTTTATATTCACAGAATGGCGCTCCTTACAATGCCAATCCACCGTTGCTGAGCTACGATGCGCTAGTGGAGCTGACAGAACATTTGCGCACCTGTCAGGAGATTAGTCAAATGCGGACAGGCAACTGGCAGAAGTTCTGTGTCGTCCACGAGGATGCACTCGCTATGCTAATGGAGATCGCCTGCTATCAGTTGGACGATGGTGTATCTCCGATCATTATTCAACTGTTACAAGCTGCCGTCTGCAATATATCCCAGCCCTCAACTGGCATCAAGCAGCAGCAACCACAGCAGCAGGCTCCCTCATCATCAAGCGGCAAATTGCGCGGTGATCGTGAGAAGAGCGAAGAAACCGATAACGCCTACTACTCAAAGTTTGATCCGGCACAATGCAGCACATTTGTACATCAGATATTCCGCTATGCCAGCGATGCGCTCATTATACGCTTTGTGCGCATCTTTCTGCTAGAGAACAATGTCAGTCAGTTACGCTGGCAGGCTCACTCCTTTATGACAGGACTCTTTGAGCATGCAAACGAGCGACAACGCGAAAAGTTGCTGACCATCTTCTGGAATCTGTGGCCACTGGTACCCAGTTATGGACGACGTACAGCACAATTTGTCGATTTGCTTGGCTATTTGACGCTCAGCACTCGCAGTATTACGGATCGTCTGCCAGAGTTTGTGACTCGTGCTGTAGAAGTGCTACGTCAACAGAACGAATTACTTTGCAAGCATCCAAATGCACCTATATATACAACATTGGAATCCATACTGCAAGTGAATGGTTACTATCTGGAATCAGAACCCTGCTTGGTGTGTAACAATCCGGAGGTTCCTATGGCCAACATTAAATTGCCCTCGGTCAAATCTGATTCAAAGTATACGACAACCACAATGATCTACAAGTTGATACAGTGTCATACCATATCCAAACTAATTGTGCGGATTGCAGATCTTAAACGCACAAAAATGGTGCGTACCATAAATGTCTATTACAACAATCGCAGTGTGCAGGCAGTTGTCGAGCTTAAGAATCGTCCAGCGCTATGGCATAAGGCACGTTCTGTTTCGCTGCAGTCAGGACAAACGGAGCTCAAGATTGAATTCCCTCTTCCGATCACCGCATGCAATTTAATGATTGAATTTGCTGACTTTTACGAAACAGTTAGTGGCTCCAGTGAAAATCTGCAGTGCCCACGCTGCAGTGCAGCCGTGCCAGCCTATCCGGGCGTATGTGGAAACTGCGGCGAGAATGTATTCCAATGTCACAAATGCCGTGCTATTAACTATGATGAAAAGGATCCTTTCCTGTGCCACTCGTGTGGCTTCTGCAAATATGCCAAATTTGATTTTAGCATGTACGCTAGAGTCTGCTGTGCTGTAGATCCCATCGAGTCGGCTGAGGATCGCGCCAAGACGGTACAAATCATCCACAGCTCGTTAGAGCGTGCCGATCGAATCTACCGTCAGTTGTTGACCAACAAGCAAATGCTTGAGCTGCTCATTCAAAAGGTTGCCGAGCATCGTAGCAGCGACCGTCTGGTTGAAGACAATATGGGAAGCGTACATAGCACATCACAAGTTAATAAGATCATTCAACTCCTAGCCCAGAAATATTGCGTTGAATCACGCACCAGCTTTGAGGAACTTAGCAAGATTGTCCAGAAGGTGAAGGCGTGCCGTAGGTAAGTAGAGCGTAGAATAGTAAAGATCCTTATTAGTTTGTACTAAACTAACTAAAACCACTTTGTCTTTAGTGAACTGGTCGCCTACGACCGACAACAGCAGGATCAACCGCCCGTCTCTAGTGGGGGCATGTCATCTGGAACCGAGGCAAGCCACACTACAAATCGTTGCTATGGTTGTGCCTTGGCATCCACCGAGCAGTGCCTGACACTGCTGCGTGCCATGGCCTACAACTATGATTGCCGTGTCGGGCTCTACAGCCAGGGATTGGTAAGCGAGTTGGCCGAGCACAATTTGCGACGTGGCACCAAAGACAATGCCGAGGCATGCATGCATCTGTTGCAGCTAGTAACGACACGAGTAAAGAATGCGCTAATGGGTGCTATACCATTGATAAGTCTGGAGGCAGCTGTGCATCAGGAGATGACGCTGTTAGAAGTGCTGCTTGGGCAAGATGATGTCTGCTGGGAATACAAGCTGAAGGTTATCTTTGAGCTTTTTATCAGCAATTGTCGGTGAGTCGGGTAAACACAATAATCATCGAAAAAATTCTACTATCTATTTTCTTTAGCTTACCACGTGGTCCAGTTACATCGGTTTTACATCCGTGTTTACGCATCATGCAGAACCTTATCTGTCCGGCTTTGCCCAGTAGCGGCAACAAGAACAACAACAATGCACAGCAGCAACAGCCGCAGCAGCCACAACAGCAGCCGCAGCAGCAACCACAACCACAGCCATTAGGCCCAACGGAGTTATGTAGTATTAAATTGCTCGAGGGTAATACCATTGATTATCGCGCTTGGCTTAGCTCCGATCGTAATCACGAGTACAACGCATGGAGTAACCGCATGCCCACTAACAACAAATTCCCTCAGCGACAGGAGGGTGGCAAACAGCGCAGTAGCAAGCAGCAATCACAGTCAATTGAATCGGCTCCTGCCAAGGGCGGACGACGTGGAGATGTCCGTGCCACCTTCTTGGCAGAGAAGTATGGACATCGCTGGCGTCAGCATGTACTAGATAAGGACAAGGTCATCAAACCGCTGGTGTTTAACGCCAAGTGGATTCAACCATTGCTTTTCAACGCCAACTCACGCTTTGGCCGTCAGTTGGCATGTTCTCTGCTGAGCGGATTGTGCCGCACCAGCGAAAGAAAACAGCAAGCGCTTAACATGCTCACCGGTTTCCTCAAATATGTGGGTGAAGCAGGTGAAGCGAGTGCCGAATACTTGACTCTGTACCGTAGCGTAGCCACTGAAACGCCTTGGCTGCAATATCTTGTTCTTCGTGGCGTTCTCGGCGAGATCTCACAGTTGTTAGCCGTTGAAATCGGTAAAATTCATCGTATGGAAGAGCATTCGCTATCTTCGGATTTATCTTTGGGCTATGCACTGCGTCAGTATGTTGAATTGCTATGGCTATTCCTTGAGTGTCCAAACATTCGTCGCACATACAAGACGCGTCTGCTGGGTCCTGTGCTGGAGAGTTATCTAGCATTGCGTAGTCTGGTTGTGCAACGCACGCGTCTAATTGATGATGCACAGGAGAAGCTACTTGAGATGTTGGAGGAGATGACAAGCGGCACTGAGGAGGAGACGCGTGCCTTCATGGAAATTTTGATCGATACGGTCGAGAAGACGCGCATGAATGATATCAAGACGCCGGTGTTCATATTTGAACGTCTCTATTCGATAATTCATCCAGAGGAGCATGACGAAAGCGAATTCTATATGACTTTGGAGAAGGATCCGCAACAGGAAGATTTTTTGCAGGGCCGTATGCTGGGCAATCCGTATCCATCTGGTGAAATGGGTTTAGGTCCGCTCATGCGTGATGTCAAGAACAAAATCTGTACAGATTGTGAGCTGATTGCCCTGCTGGAGGATGATAACGGCATGGAACTGCTTGTTAACAACAAGATCATCAGTTTGGATCTTCCTGTGAAAGATGTGTACAAGAAGGTTTGGCTAGCCGAGGGAGGAGATCGAGATGCAATGCGTATTGTTTATCGTATGCGTGGCCTGCTTGGCGATGCCACTGAGGAGTTTGTGGAAACACTAAATAATAAGAGTAAGGAGAAGGTGGATACCGAACAACTTTATCGCTTGGCAAATGTCTTGGCCGATTGTAATGGATTGCGTGTAATGCTGGAGCGTATTGGCAGCCTTCAGCGAATCTCTCGCCAACGTGAACTAATTCAGGTGCTACTCAAATTGTTCCTTATTTGTGTTAAAGTACGCCGATGCCAAGAGGTGCTCTGCCAGCCTGAAATTGGAGCCATTAATACGCTCCTAAAGGTGCTGCAGATGTGCCTACAATCCGAAAACGATTCGATACAATCTGCAGTTACTGAGCAGTTGCTCGAGATTATGGAAACGATACTGTCGAAGGCGGCTAGTGATACGCTCGATTCTTTCCTTCAATTTTCGCTAACCTTTGGTGGTCCAGAGTATGTCAGTGCTTTGATCTCCTGCACCGACTGTCCCAATGTCCGCAACAATCCATCTGTGCTACGTCATCTTATTCGAGTGCTGGCAGCGCTTGTGTACGGCAACGAAGTGAAGATGGCCCTCCTCTGCGAGCACTTTAAGGTAGGCTTTAACAAGAAAAAAAAAAAACAATATCAAACCGATTTATAAATGTCATTCCATTTTTTTTTTTTTGCAGCATACTCTGGACTTCAATCGGTTCGACAATGAGCGCACAACTGAAGAAGAATTCAAGCTGGAACTTTTCTGCGTCTTAACCAATCAAATTGAACATAATTGTATTGGCGGCACTCTTAAGGATTATATTGTTAGTCTGGGCATTGTGGAGCGTGCTTTAGCTTACATTACAGAGCATGCACCATGCGTGAAGCCAACGCTCCTGCGCACAGACTCTGATGAGCTGAAGGAGTTCATCTCACGACCAAGCCTTAAATACATACTGCGCTTCCTCACCGGCTTGGCGAATCATCATGAAGCCACCCAGTTGGCTATAAGTAAAGACATTATACCGATTATTCATCGATTGGAGCAGGTGTCAAGTGATGAGCATGTCGGCAGTTTGGCTGAAAATCTTCTCGAGGCACTAAGCACAGATGCGGCTACCGCTTCGCGTGTGCAACAGGTGCGTGACTTTACGCGTGCCGAAAAGAAACGTCTAGCAATGGCCACTCGGGAGAAGCAGCTAGACGCACTTGGAATGCGCACCAACGAGAAGGGCCAGGTTACTGCTAAGGGTTCCATTTTGCAGAAAATCGAGAAACTGCGTGATGAGACTGGTCTGACTTGTTTCATCTGCCGTGAAGGCTACGCTTGTCAGCCAGAGAAGGTGCTAGGAATTTACACGTTCACCAAACGCTGCAATGTCGAAGAATTTGAACTGAAATCACGCAAAACCATTGGCTACACCACAGTCACCCACTTCAATGTTGTACACGTTGACTGCCACACATCCGCCATACGCCTAACACGCGGTCGCGATGAATGGGAGCGTGCCAGCCTGCAAAACGCCAATACACGCTGCAATGGATTGCTGCCGCTGTGGGGACCTGTTGTTGGAGAGGCCGCCTTCTCTGGCTGCATGACCCGGCATAGCAGCTATATGCAAGAAAGCACCCAACGCTGCGATATCTCCTATACGAGCAGCGTACATGATCTAAAATTGCTGCTTGTACGTTTCGCCTGGGAGCGTAGCTTCCATGACGACGCCGGCGGTGGCGGACCCCAGTCAAACATGCACTTTGTACCCTACTTGCTGTTTTATGCGGTTTATTTGTTACTATCCTCCCGTTCGGCTTCGAGGGACAGCAAAACTCTGCTTAACTATTTAACGGCTGCGCCGTCAGACAAGTGGCTGGAATGTGGTTACGAGGTGGATGGACCCCTATATATGATAACTATTTCGCTTTCTTTGCATAGTCGCGAGCTATGGAACAAGCATAAGCTGGCTCATCTGAAGCGTCTGGTGGCTGTGGCACAGGCACGCCATATTTCTCCATCAGTGTTGTGCAAGGCTCTGTTATCGCCATCAGATCGACAGGCCAAAGATTACAGCGTATATAAGCCGTTCCTTATGATGTGGGCGCTCGTTGATATGATCTACAATACACTCTTTAAGACGGTCAGCACGCCCAAAGAGGAGGATTGGCCAGCTTCGCTATTTGAATACATACGCAAAAATGACGAGGCCATGCTCAAGTCCACGGATAGCATTCTACAAACTTTGACAGATGAATTTCTGCCTTGCACCTCATTTGGCGAGTTTTGCGATGTGGCAGGTAATAATCTATTGTTGTATATATTTTTGCACAGACAATGATTATATGTTTCAACTTTCTCTTGCAGGCTTACTAAATCTGATCGAGCAGCCTGATAGCTTCATTGAGGATGTACTCGCCACGCTGCCCACCACAACAACAAACTCTAGTTAAATTCAAATGAAAATTTCATCATATTCAACAAGGATACAAATTGCAACACTAACCAGCAGCAGCTGCAGCTGTTCGCTTTATAAGCATAATATGCATATATACTTATATATTTATCACCTAAACTATTTAATCAATAAAATTATTCGTTTGCACAATGAAAACACTAAGTTTTATTTTTAAATATATATATATATTTTTTTTTATAACTTTATTGATAAAAACGAAATAAATCGTAAATACAAAATAATACATATAATAATAATAATAAGAATATATTGCAAAATGGGACGTACATAAGTAAATAAAATTCATCAGTAAATATCATCATTCACAACTTCAGTTCTATAAATTTTGCTACCTTCTTTTTGCTACCCAAAGAGAAAAATAAAAAAAATACAATACATACATAGATATACATAAATATCCTAATCATTAAATGTGGGAAAATTTAAAGCCGTAGTGAGAAATTTTTTACAACCATTTTGGTCACTGCGATAGTGAGTCAGTTATATTAAGTGTGAGTGAGTGAGTGAGTGGTAAGTTTAAGGAAATCAAAGAATCACTGAGATTATAGTTTGTTCGATAATAGTTATTGCTTATTGATCGTATAGCATCAGTATATAGTTGAGTAGAAAATAAAGATTGTGTACTTTTGTGTGTAAACATAACAAGTGTAGAAGAAACATTGGTTAGTACATAAATATAGTATGTAGATACAGTATTTCGAATTTTTCTTTTTCTTTTTTTTTTGTCTTTTGGTTGTTGTTCTTCTTAAATTAGTAGGTACATAGGTGCAAAAAGTGCGAGAGCTTTCGTAAGCAAGATTAAACTAAATTGAGCAATTGCTAACCATCAACCAATAGAGAGAGAGAGAGAGGAGAGAGAGAGAGAGTACATTCATATAATACTCATTATACAATAAATAAAAAAATAAAAATAATACCTTAAACCAATATAAAAATCATATAAAAATATCATTAAAGAGATTCGGATTTTTCGTATGCGTATTCATATTTGTTTCACACCAAGACGCATCTGGGCGGGGTTCAATGACACATTTAGTAGTAAATACATGCACATTTAATACGTATTGTTGTTCTTTTTTGTTGTTTTTGTTTTGTTGATATTATGGTTTGTTTACCATGGCTTCTAAAAGTTGTTCGCATTGTGCGTTCATTTTGCTTCTCTCAAAATGCAACACGGAAAAGTTTTGCTATAAAATTGACATTACACATACATACATACTTATAACTTAGCTTAATAAATATGTCAAATTCCATTTGTTCGATTTTTTTACGGTATATATATATATTGTGTGTGTGTGTGTGTGTGTTTTAGTTTACATTTCAGCTGCGTTTGTTTTCACTTGGTTTTGTTTACTTTACTTTGTTCTTATTTAGCGCTAGTTTCGGATCTTGGAGTTTCGCATATTTTCGATCCATTAAATATCTTCACATCTTACAGTATTTCTGGTTTCTGCACAGTTTGGGGCATTTACGTTGAGTTAAGTTACTAAGAGCTACCACTTTATCTTACCACATGATTTTTTAAGTATTACATATTTTCGTTAGCTAAACGTAATCTACAAAAAAATTGCCTAAATAAGGTTTACAATCCACGCACGTACATATACACATATGTTTATAAATTCTGCATTCATATACATATTAATAATTCACTAGATTTGCCGCATATCATTACGATAGAGCGCAAGGGTATGGGGGACGGGAATGGGGACGGGGGAGATAGTTTACATAGACTAACACTTACAGATTTTCATCTTTTCTTTCTTAGGTTTTTGTTTTCTTAGATGTCCTTTTAGGCCTGATGATGTCGCTGGGCGGTTGCACGCATAAAATGACGCGCATTGAGCGGATATTGGCGTGGATAGGAGATTAGCGTGGAGCCCAATGCAATGCTTAGCGGCGCCTTGGAGCGTCCCGGCAAGCTGACAAAAACGGTACCCACAGCAGCTAGATTGTCACACGTTGGCTCAATTGCCACCAACATGATTTCTGTGGCCTGCACAGGACGGCTGGAGCCGCTGCTGGTGTGGTGACTAGAGCTATGGTGGCCGGAGCTATGATGATGGTGATGATGATGATGGTGATGCGAGACATGACTGTGTGGTCGATCACCTTCGCCACTTTGTTGTTGCTGCTGCTGTTGTTGCTGAAGGAGAAGCGCTTGGCGAGCACGCTGGCGCATGGCACGCGTTTGTGTGGAAGTCGAGGTTGTTCCCTGCGGGCTATTATCGAAATCCAGGCTGGCAGATGCCAGAAATATTTGAGCAAATGGCCGTTTAGCAAGATGCAACATTTCCACGACATGTTGACGACGGGCACGTCGCAGATCTGCCGCCTGTTTGACTTTCCACACAATGACGCAGAGGGCGAGAAATAGAAAGAAGCATGAAAAGAATACAGAGAAGAACACAAAAAGATCGATGTGCAGCTGATCCTGACGGAAAACGACCGATCCATAGCTGGGCTCCGGACCAGAACTAGCGCGCAATGCAATAAAGAATCTGGTGGCACTCAAGTTATGGGCATGCTGCGGCAGCGTCAATACTAGACGATTCTTCAGGCCAAACAGACGTAACAATGTGTTGCACTGGTTCAATGTGACATGTGTGCTCAAATCTTTGGCATATTGATCCTGTACCACAAAACTATGACCGCCATGACTACGACAATCGTGCATGAGCGGCACATAGAAACTGCTGCTACCAGCTCCGCTGTTACTGCTTCCGCCTGTGCGACGCTCCGGTGCAAAAAGCTTCTGCAGTGTCACATTGTCGTGTCGGGGCAAAGCCACGTTTAGTGGATGCTCGCGTTTCATTTTTGGACCCCAATTATATCGATTATCCAAGAAGATTTCGTGAAAGCCCGTCGTCTGATTTGTTTCCACAATAAATGAGTCATCCTGCGGCGACATGAACACATCCAGTTCACCCTGCGTCACATCGATAATAATGCGTATGTCAACGTTCATGAATCGTGGCTGAATGACAAAGAACACCGTCTGGCCAGGCTTCAAAGCAGCAGGCTTCGATTTGCACTCCTCTGAATAAAGAATACATTTTTTAGGGTTTTTCCATAAGCAACAGAAAAGTAGACTCACCTATTGGCTTGGCATCAAAGCACATGCGAGATTCAACAGTTATTTGTTTGTAGCACTGATGTCCATCGGTGGGATTGCCTGCATACGAGTCGCGACATTTGGAGCATTGCACGCTCCAACAGAGCTGAGCCGAGTTCTTGCCACCGCCGGCAGTGCAGGTGGCATCACTTTCTGTATTGTTGGCACAATTGCATTTCTCTCCCGTGACGGCATCGCAGACATTACCATGTCCATGGCACTGACATGGCCGGCACTCTCGATGCAAGTCCTCACTGCCGCGAAAATAACCCAGCAGGCAGCTATCGCACCGATCGCCAGCCGTGTGATTGGCACACCTCAAACAGGTCGCATTGTGCGCGGGTCCCTCGGGCAAAATACGTTCTAGTTCGGAGCGTGTCATATTGAAGACAACTGGATCAGCATCGTAGGAAACACAAACATCCGAATGTCCGTGACAATACTCAAGACAGGGCTGACAGGCATGACCCTCGCGTGGATTACCCACAAAAAGAGGCTGACACTTCTCACACTGTTCGCCCATTGTGTTGTTATGACACTCGAGACAAATATCCAAGCGGCTGCTCGACTCACAATTGGAATGACCATTGCACAGACACTGAATACTGCAGTTCTCGCCCACATAGCCGAAGTCGCACTTGCATTCATTGGGCCGCACGCAACTGCCACGAACGCAGCCCTGGCTGCAGACCGGAAGGCAGCTGTTGTGCTCGGCACGGTATCCAGCGGCACAGACGCACTTGTAGCCCGGTGTGTGTGTGTCCAGATCAATGCATTGCTCCGATACGGGATCACAATTATGATGACCATTCTCGCATTCATTTTCAGCTGGGCACTGGACATAATGCCAACTTACAACATCTGCATGGGTTAGCTGCGAATCATTGCGCCAACTGCTGTAGATAAGATCACAAGTTGATCCGGATGGATGCTCCTGTCGGTGCTCTAATGCACCCTCAGTACAAATACCATCGCCATTAAATCCCTCGCGTGCACACCATCCACAATGAGCATGCTCCAGACAACTGGAGCACTGTGTATATACATGACATGGCTCCGGGCAACGTTCGGCCTCACTGGATTCCAGCACAAGACCACAAACACCTCCAGCGCAGAGCAGTGGCTGCCCACTGGGCGAGAGACAAGCATTCAACATGGTCGACCACTTACAGTCGCTGCTACTGGCAACATCCTGTCCAGATTGTAAGCAGCTAGTGCAATTTGTATGCGTGTGACAGGGTGGAGGACATTGCTCCACAAGGCGATAGGCATTCTTTTCTACGAGCTCCCGAGCAATGCACTCCACATGGCCGAGCTCATTGCGTGCCCAGTGACACTGATCGCTGTTAAGCATGCATCCTTCACACCCCAGCTGATGACATTGCGGCGGCGGGCATAGTCCAAGAACGCCAACACTTTGCTCCTTAAAGCACCAAGCGCTCATGTGGGTACAATCAACGCCAGCGGGCACACATCGTCCACGTATGCCGCACTCATCGCACCACTGACAAACCGGAGTTATTTCCTGGTGGATGGGCCACGAGGCCAGACAAGCACTGCAGCTGGTAAAGCTTGAACAATTGCGGCTGGCTAGCCAGACATCGTCACAGGCAGGACCATTGTTGATTACCAGGGTTCCATTATGATTCGCGCACGGGGCCCTTCCCTGTGTAAAGCAATGCGAGCTGTTGCTGTAGGTGCTCTGGATGGTGCAATAGCTGCAGCCCATATAATGACGACACATGGACTTGCCACGACTCCACAGCTGACAGATATCCTCGGGCATATTGATGCGTGTGACATGACTTTGTGTGGCGCTGCCATCCCAACCGCCAATTACATAGATGGCACCGCTTTCCGTGTCGATGGCCATGTCCTCGGCATAGCTGGCCACTGGCAGACGTCCAATTAGTTCCACATCATCGGTGAGACGCACCCACTGATTGCAGGCATACACATAGGCGATCAGAACATCTGTGGCATTATAGGGACCCGTCCGACCGCCATAGACAATCATGTAGTGCTCCGTGGTCACCGCAGAATGGAAGTAACGTGCTCTTGGCAGCAGGGATGCTGGTGAATTTAATTCCCTAAATGTGGGCAACTCTGTCCAGCTTAGCTTGGTCAAATCTAATGCATAGAGTTTGTTCTGTGCTTCGCCTGCATATCCGCCAAAGATGTAGACGCTGTGCGTTTCGGCATGATACACTGCACTGTGGCCAAAGAGTACTGGCAAACGTGCACCCATTGCCGCCAGCTGTTGCCAACGACCTGAGTCCATGTTGAATTCCCACAGTTCGATGGGACGAGACTTATTCAGACTAAGGCCGCCAATCAGCAGCAGCGACTCACGTTCCTGGTAACGCACATGGGACAATGTGTGTCCGGCCAAAGCCGGTGGCAATTCCTGCTCTTCACCTGCTCCATCCTCAGCTCCTTCTTTGACTACTTCGATAAGACTCCAGCGTTGATTTTGTATGGAAAATTGCCAGAAATCCTGCAGCAAACGTGAATTGGCACCAATTCCACCATAGATATAAATAATCTGCTTCTTCACGTATATCTCGGCTGCATGAAAGTAACGTCCCAGTGGCATACGATCTTCTGGTGTCGATGATTCCACTGTGACCTGTAACCAGGTGCCGTTCTTCGTATCGAATTGCCGGAAATCATTAAGTGGTCCATGACTGGGCGAGTAGCCGCCGAACATCCAGAGCGAGCCTCGTCGATCGGCATTTACCGAGTGACCAAAACGTGGAATGGTTTTCCGCAAATGCTCCAGTGCCTCGCTTAAAAGTTGCGTATTAAAGAGCTCGGTGAGTACCAAGTGATTGCCCTGCACCAGCGTTCCGCAATCCGCTCCTGCATAGCTCCCATTGCTGCAGATACAACGACCGTATTCGGTGTCACAATAACCTTGCATACGTTTCGCATGACAGTTGCTCGGACAGATCTCAATCTCGCAACGTGCACCTACATAGCCAGCGGGACAGACACAACGCTGCTGGGCATCACAGATATGTGGATGCAGACAGCTTCCAGCAACACAATTCTTCACCGAGTACAGAGCATTGAATCCAAAGTGACGTCGTTCGCTGCTTTGTTTATAGTAGACAGTCACATGGCTGGAACGGGCCTCCACGATTCTGGCAGCGCTGTATGGTTCACATATTACTGCAAGCAGCTGGTTCTGTTGAGCTGCACCGGTTAAGTCCGGCAGACTGTCATAGATATAGACAGCATTTTCATCACAATCCATGGTCAGATCTTTCCATTCGAATTCCAACTGAAGTAACGATTTGTCCGCTTGCAGCGTCCTTGGTTGTAAGATCCAAAGGCATTCGCGCACTTCAAGACTTGCGCCCCAGGGTGAACGATACGATTGATATGAGCCAATGGCACTGCGTCCGATGCTGGTGAGTATGCCACGAGATTCGCACTGATAGTAGCACGTACCACCATCCTTTGGATTGCCGTAGTAATTCTGCGCACACACATTACACTTGGGTCCCACCGTATTATCCTTGCAAAAGCATTCTCCGTGGTTTACATTGCAGATGCCCTGTAAGAGTAACTGTTATTAGAAATCAAGTATCACAAATGTTGATCAACTTACCAAATCCTGATTGCCATGACCATTGCACTCGCAGGGATGGCATCCAAGCGTTGAGGTAGCATTCCCGTAGCTGCCCTGACGACATCGCTCACATCGTTCACCCTCGGTCCATGATTGACACTGATCACATTTGCCTACTCGCTCTGTGCATGTGGAATGATTGTTGCAGCCACAACTAATTCCACAATCGCTTCCCGTCCAACCTAGTTCACAGTTACAGACATAATCTGGTGGACCAGAGCACTTACCATGCTGACAGAACTCATAGCACGTGCGGGCACAATTGATACGTCCATCACCCACATAACCTCGTCGACAATGGCAATTGTAGCTACCCTGAGTATTGGTACATTTTGCCTCCTTGTGGCAATCGTGCAGTCCCAGACCACACTCATCCACATCCGGACACTGAGCGTACGCCCACTCGGCATCGTGTTGCGTACTGCTGTTCAGTGCCAGGGAACAGTTCCCGGCGCTGTAACTGAAATCACCCTGCATACAAATGCCTTCGATGGGATTGTCGCGATCAAAGCACCAGCCACAGCTCAGGGTTCGCAGACAGGAGGTGCAATTTCGATGGCGTTCACATGATTTACACTGCTGCAGCGAACGCATGCTCAACGTTGTGGTTGGGGTTGTTGTTACGATTGATGAAGGAAGTGCAGCAGGCGATGAGGTGCCTGTTGGACCTACCTTGTCAATCCATTCGCGGCACATACCAAACTGATACTCGCTTGTGTAGACAGCGAAACTGAAGCACTGCGCACTTGCCTCGCACCATACACAACGACCACGCTCGCCCAGACACTGATCACAGCCACGACGCTCACGACATGGACGCGGACACTGTGCAATAGAGCGAACGCTGCTGTTCGATTTGCCAATGCGACCGCAACGTGCATCATCGAGCCACCATTCGCACTCGCCAGCGTTGTCGGGGGTCGACACGCAATCTTCGCAACTCACATAGTTGGAGCAATTGGTACACTGGGTGGGCTGGCTTATCAGAAAAGCCCAATGAGTGGGGTCATCTTTGGCCACACAGACTGCTGTTTCGTTTACTGATTTTAGATGACATATTCCCGTTAACGGGCACCAGGAGCAGGAGGCATCTGTCAGACAATGCAAGCAATTGTTATAATGCGTGCAGTCTCCCGAATAATAGGGCTCCAGATACTCAAAAGTAAATGCATTCAGTTGGCCATTGTGAAGATGTTGCAGCTCCATTTTAGTTTTCTGATATGTGTTGTAGATATTGTTCTGTCCAATGCGACGACGGGCCTGGCAAATAAAAGAAGTCAATGTCAGTAAAAAGCATATGTAATGTAAGGAGTACAACTCACTTGAAAATCAATAAGGAACGGCTGCTCTGTGCTGGGTAACTGGACGTTGCTGCAGTAGGATTGATTTGAGCTTTGGGTGGTAACATTATCAAGCGTGTCCAGATTTATGCCTAGACCAGCGCGTAACACTGCCGAGGAATAACTACTACATACTAGTATAGCAGAATTATTGTTGTTATTGTTCCACTGCTTTTGCGGCCGAACGAATCCGAGCAAGCGTGCCAACATTTCACCCTCTTGTCGTTGCTCAAAATACGCTGCCGGCGGCGGTGAGGAAAAGTCCACCATTGTGGCATTTACTATTCCCACATAGTCCGGCATTGTATAATTGATTGGATAGTTATATTTGATGTACGTGAGTCCTGGTCGTCGGTCGTTTCTGGTGCACATATCTGGTTGACGAATCTCTGTCCCTTGATCACCCCACCAACCGGAGCTATCGCCACAAATGCCATAATTATCATCCCGATGATGACAGCGAGCATTCTGTACACACCACGTGCACTCGTTAAGGCCCAACTTACTGGCCACTGAGAAGGCTGCAGCTGCGTTATTGCGTCCATTCCATTGGGTGCCATGCACAAGACATGAATGACAATCCCCCAACGATGGGCATATGCCAGGACACCTTGTCGTCTGTAGATTGGTAGTGCAATTGGCACCAATTGTGCGGCCATAACAGCTGCTGTCCGCCGAGCACCATCCACACTCCGGATTCGATAGACAAGCTGTGTGTGAAGCGTGCAAGCGACATGACATCTCGGGATTGTGATTATACAGCGCATTTTCCACGCGCAGCACCTGCGGCAATTCGTAGGCAAACAAATCAGCATTCACATTTCCATGGTAGCCGCCTACAATGAGAAGCGTATGATTACGACGCAGTGCAGCAGCGTGAGCGAATACACCCTGAGGCTTAGGATATAAACTATCGTCGGCGGTGACCACCTGATTGATCCACATGTGACAGCTAAGATGGTACCAATACATCTGATTATCATAGCAGATCTCATCCTTGTTATGCCGATGCGTGTAGCCGCCAAAGACGATCATGTAGTTTCCGGATATTATTGCCGTATGGAAAGCTCGCTCACGTGGAATGTTCGTATCGCGCAATGCTGTACGCGGATACAGTATCTCAGTCCAGTGCATTTGATCTAGCTGAAATGCAAAAATGCGATCCGATAGCTTGGAGAAGCGTGCCAAACTGGTCATTATTCCACCAAAGACAATCAAGGAATTTGTTGGAGCGTAGTAAACAGTCGAGTGAGCAGCGAGGCGAACGTCCAGAGTTTTCCCGCCTCGTGGCCTCACTAGCTGCCACTGGGAATCTTCGTTGAGTGGTAATCGAATGCGATAAATGCTTGAAGAGAATTCTCCAGTCTCTAAACTGCCGCCAAACAAATACAAATACTCTCCGGCCGTGTTAAGAGTGTGACGTGCCAACGACGGTGGCTGAAGTTCCGATCTGATGGCCATTTGCTTCCATTTGCCACCGTTCTCAGTGTTATTATATTGCCAGAGATCATTGTAGAAACTTCCATTGGCATGTTTTCCACCGTACAGTACAAAGCCACCGGGCACGCGATCAGCAGCATGACCATAACGACCATGCGGCTTGTGATCCGTCACCTCCTCAAGAATATCCTCTAAATATTCAGTGAGCTCCTCGTCCGTTGAATTGGCATTAACTGTTGTCAGTGGTAGCGACGACCTGGTGCGACGCTGATGCAGATTCGACTCGGCCAGAGTGTAGAGTATGTTTCGAAAAAAGCTCACATCACTGGTTAGACCCCACAGCTTGGCTTCGTCCTCGTTCTTGTGCTGCAATACAGCCTTTAGCAGCGTATGATCGATTTTTTGCGGATGATAGAAATGACGGCGACTCTGCAGGGGTATGCCCCACTCATCCTCCCATTGGCTGCTGCTAAATCTATAAATTTGCAGTGTGCTGATAACATTGTTGAGATCGTAGCCGCCGAAGACATAGAGTGAGTCTTCATCCTCCATGTAAATAGATGTGTGTGCAGCACGTGGTGTCATACCTTCTGCATCGGTTGCAAGCCAACGCCAACTGCTTCCTGGTGGATTGTCACTGAGATCACATAGTCTTCCACTGTAACCATTGGAACAGTGACAAATGCTTTTCTGACACTTTCCGCGTCCCTGATGCTCTCCACACTTCTGGGGACACGCCTCGTCCTCACAATCGGGTCCCACCCATTCGCCATGGCAAACGCACTGGTGGCCCACACACTTTCCGTGATTGTGACAATTGTTTAAACAATTTGATATGTAGTAAGAAGCACGAAATCCATCCAGTACATAGTTGGTATCGCTGTACATAAGTATTAGCATCTAAAAAACGACTATTTAATAAGCTGGATAAACATGAAGAGATTTTACAACTGCTTACACTGCCACTGCGAGCAACCAGCCGTTGTGGTTGGGTGCGACCACTGAAGCTGCCCAGGAGCGTCGAGTTGAAGGAGTCGCCATCGTATACATATATATAATCATAGGAGCACTCTGTGCCCATACTATGGAATGTGAGTGTTATGAATTGACTGTCATTTTTCGCTTTTATCAGCCATTCACAATGCGAGTCCTGGGTGTAATTGTAGCCGGATGGACCGTCGCTAATCTCGCCGTAGGGCTCTGTGAATACTTTGCGACTGCGATCGCATGGTGCAGCTGTTATGTGCAGCTGGTCGGACTGTTGTGGTAATTGTAAGCTGATAATCAGAAATGTCAAGGTTGCCAGCAGTGCGTACATTCTTTGCATTTTAATTACAGCCGTTTCGCATTCGTAGCCCAAACTCATTTTTATGCTAATTTTGAGTGCGATTGGGAGGGCGATATCCGTTGTTTTGTTAGTATTGTATTTTTCCGGTTGCAATTCAGCTTCTTCATGTTTTCCACTCTTTCTGCATTGCACACAACAGTGGCACAAGGCCCTTGTTTACCTGGAAACTCGACTGCCGCTAAAAAGTTATTATTTTTTCAGCTTTTTCAATGTACGGAATTTTTTTTGTTTAATTTTACTAACTAGCGATGGGAAACAGCAATCGCATTTGAAGCGACCAGTGATTGGCAAACTATCGATAAGAAGGAATTGGAAAATGTCCAACACTAGTTTTTGTCAGCAACAGCAATACGTTCCTTTTTCCCATCTCTAATTCCTTCTTTTTGGGTCTTCTTTCCTATTCAAGATGGTAGGTGTTTGGACTTGCTTTAACAAAAATCATGAAACATCCGCGTTAATAATTAATAAAATGTAGTGCAAATGTTAAAAATTCACAAATAACGATGTTGTTTATGTGTTAAAGGCAATATTAGCCGAATGTGCGTATTTATGCGTTTTTAATTTGCATTGCAACTTTTCGTGTTCATTTTAAAACTGCGATTGTAGCAGCAACTGGAATTATACAAATTTGATCTTGCAATTAACAAATGTTTTTAATGTTCTGTGCACGTTTAGGTGAATGTACCAAAACAACGTCGCACTTTCTGCAAAAAGTGCAAGGTGCACAAGCTGCACAAGGTAACGCAGTACAAGAAGTCCAAGGAGCGCAAGGGCGCCCAGGGCAGAAGGCGTTACGACAGGAAACAGCAGGGTTTCGGTGGTCAGACCAAGCCCATCTTCAGGAAGAAGGTAAGATGAAATTCCAAGTGATTGCTCCATTTAACTTGAATTGAAAACATGTGTACAACAAATCGGTTTTACCTGGTGCGGCGTAGTCTCCCGCCACCGTTGGTTTGCGCTGAGTAGAACTAAATTGCCTAGTTAAATTATTATCGGCTTTTTGGTGGGAACATCAGCGCTACAAAAATTATGATGCTTCTTCGGTGCAGTCTTAAAACGACAGGGCACAGCCTTAATCTTGGCGTGCTGATCCAACAGCATCAAACAACTTGTACTTTAGTAAACAAACTTATCTTTTATTGAATTCTTTATGTGTTACTAATTAAAGATATATTTGTTGTTTTAGGCTAAGACCACCAAGAAAATCGTGCTGCGTATGGAGTGCACCGACTGCAAGTACCGCAAGCAGACCCCTCTGAAGCGTTGCAAGCACTTCGAGCTGGGAGGTGACAAGAAGCGCAAGGGACAGATGATTCAGTTCTAAGCTGACTAGCACGCCTAAATAATCCCGCGCTCTTTTTACATAACGAAGTGTTTAAGTTGGTTTTATTGACTGCTTTTGTGGAAAATAAAACAAATTTGTAGACGTAAATTTAAGAGTTTATTTACTTTAAAAAGGCATTCACTTGAATGCCATCATATCACAATATGGGATTGTCCAGCATTGGCGTTTATTCGATGACTCCGTCTTCGAGAATTAAGTCTGGTTTACTGCAATTCAAAATAAATGCGGGCGGTAATCTGGATTTGTCATGGATAACTGGGGCAAGAAGCTACTCACTCTAGCAGTTGCGGTTGTAAGCCCTCCGATTGCATTTTTTGTCTTACTGCAGGCGCTGGCACGCCCACTTGCAGCATTTTAAAGAATTTTTTGTATCGAATATCTTCAGAGACACGTATGCCCGACGTTGGTTCAATTATTTCGGGCTCAACTTCTGCTGTTTCGGCGAATGTTGTCTTTGTCTCAGTTTCTTCGACAATCGCTATTGAGGAGGTAACAGTTTCGGCAGTGTCCACATCGTTGTCAGTGGGAATTGAAGCCAGTTTGGACTCGAGTATAATTAAGGCAGCTTCCGTTCTCTGCAACTGGCGTTCCAATTGGACAAATTTGGTTTCGCAATTCAGGGCAAATTCGTTGAGAAATGTACATGTGCTAATCAAAAAGTGATTGACAAAAGCCAAAATACGCTTTTGATTAAGCGGTGGTATCTGTGATTTGTCCACATCTCCCGTAAAAGTCGCGGCTGCATCCATTATTCTTAAAAGGAGGACCGAGTACTAAAAACAAAAAAAAAGAAAGAATCGATAACGATAGGATTATGATATCGAAATGCCACCACTGTGCACAGTGCTGGAAACGGTGCAAGTAAATTATTGCCCTAAGAAGTAACGACCTTTTGCTTTAAATATTTTATTTATTTATTTTGTTTTATTATATCTTAACATGAATTGTGTGGAGTTTTGTTTTTTTGTTGTTAAAGTATTATGTACGTTTGTCGATTTATTATAAAAGTATTTATATATTTTTCTTAATTTTTTTTGTTAATATGCATGAAATTGTTTTTTTTTTTTGTTTTTTTTTCTCAATTTCTATTTGTATAAACTTATGTGCTGGGGACCGGGAGATCATTTCTATATGCTCAAATCTACAATGAACGTTTTACGACTTAATGCTTAGTTTGTTATTAATTTTAATTGTTTTTTATACGCAATACGGCTTAGTCGTTTGTCGAATAACAGTTGAAGAATCTTGTGCGCTTTCTATTTAGTTTTGCTAGTAGCATGACGATCGATCGAATGAAAATATTATAATATATACCAACACGAGCATAAAATATTTTTTTTGTTTTTTTTTTTTGCTTCGTGCGTTTTCGTGTTCAGAACGAAAGGCATGCATTGCTGTTGTTGTTGTTGTTGTTGAAAATATGGCAGTGGATTATTCTAATGGTACAAAAATTATAAACCATGTGCGACAATTTGTTGTTCGTCTGACCTCTCTGATCTAGTGTAGAAATGAATTGAGAATGCTGCCAGCAGCGAAATTGTTATTAAACTGAAAAGGCAACAAAGGCTCGATTTGGCTTCGGTTTTTTGGAATTGCTTCTTGAATTGGATTTATCATTTTTTTTACTTTAAAATCTCTCTCTATCTGATTCGATTCTGATTTATTCGTTGCAAACAAGAACCCGCTGGTTCGCAACATGTGAGTTTTTAATTGCTTTTTATTTGTTCTCGTATTTGAATTTTACATTTAAAGCGAGCTGGAGTCTCTTGGTGTTTTTTTTTTTTTAATCTCAAGGCCAAATGTGACTGACTGACTGACGACACTGTGTTTTCATTTTGTAAAACTTTATTTCAAATAAAAATACATGGTATTAAAAAAAAATTAAAAATGTACAATTAAAATTAAAAATCAATAGAATTAATGTATTCATGTTTGTTTGTATATGCGCATCACTCTGCTATATCTGTTTTGTTGTTTTTTTATTTTCTGTTACGCTTTTTGTATAATTTACCATCGTAGTTAGTACGTAGTTTATCATATCGCCATTGTCATATAGATCTACATGTGTGTGTGTATTTATATATGATATCGCATTTTCATTTGTAACAACTAAAGTACAAATTAAAATACACATAATTTATTTATAGGTAGTAGAAGATTTCTTGTCGAATTTCTCTGGTTTTTCTTTTTAAATCATTTATCGAATATCAACTTGGATTTTAGTTATCTTTTTTTTTGTTTGTCGCGTTTCTGTTTATATCCTTTGTTTTCTTTTATTCTTTTGACGAAACGCAACGTAGCTTTGTAATAATAATTTGTAATACTATAACTAATATTGAGTTGCTCGGCATTCACTTCCACTTCCAACGTTTATTTGATTACAATTTACGAATCGTTAAGCGACTCTAAACATATATTATATATGTATATATATATATATATATAACGGTTACATGCTCGTATATATATATATATATATATATATATATATATATATATATATATATATATATATATATATATATATATATATTTATTTATTCAACTACAAGTGAAAGAAATCATCATTCATCATGGACCAGCGGTTGGCGCGCTGTTTGTTCCATTCTTCTTGTTTGTTTAATACTAGACATAAATTAAATAAATAGCTTAGCGTACAGTTATAGCTCAACGGCATTATTATTTGTATCATCTGGATCTGTTTTGGATCTCTGGCCCAAGCATTGTGTACAAATTATATAAAAATCGAAGCTGCATTTTTTTTATTTAATTTTTGCACTTAGTGTTTAGTAAAATTTGTTGTTTTTATTATGTTCCACACGATTCTCAATAAATAATAATCATCATCAGTATCAATTATCATTTCCGTCGCCATCGTCGTTAATGTACAACTAGCACGTCGTGAGGAAAGGTACGGGGAAGAGTACAGGGTACCGGGTATTGGGATTTACTTGGTGAGGTTATGAGCTATGCATATGCCTCTTAAGCCTACGAAATTTGATCGTCTATATATATATATATATATATATGTATATATATAATCATTACGTAAAACGTTTGTTAGATGAGTTTATTTCTCTTCCGAGTTCGCACCTGCATAGCGAGAGGCCAATTAAAAAAACCTATGTTTAAGCATGAATTGGGCGGTGGAATAGGACTAAGAGGGTACATATAATCATATATAAAATGTACAGGAAGGCGCGATAACTATTGGCAAAACAATCGCTCTGCAGGTGAACGCTATTGGTGAACTAATTCTAAATCGTAATTCTGTTATTGATTGGCAATCGGCTACACATCCCAGAAAAGTTTTTAGACTCGCAGCCAAAGCTTGCTAGGAGTCAAGAACTTTTCCGGTTCGTTAACAAATGTTGCACTTATTTATGTTTATATATATAAATGGATTATAGGCGGCATGCTTAGCATTTGTTTTGATGTGTTCTTTAGATTACAAATTTGCTTTTTCAAAATGCCATATTCATATGAATTTATTTGTCCAAGAGAGAGATATCTCTCTCTTACCTTTTTATATAGCAATGCGTGTATGTTGTTGTTGTTCTCTTGTATAATTATAATTAAATGTATAGTATATGTATATATATATAGTTGTATTTATATGTATATGTATAATTATTTAACTCGAACTCGGTAATCGCTTAGCGCAGTTGCCCTTATTGTGGGATTTTGCGGCCTGTGAGTGGGTCCAAAACGAACGAAGAGAGATACAGCGAAAGAGCCATTTCCTTAGACAAACACCTTGGCTAATCCATCGGCTCCGGCACTGGCTATGTACGGTTTGGTGGCATGGAATGCCACATCGAATATACTTTCATCGAACTTCTTACGATGCGCTGTTATCTCCTGCACGCACGTCTTATTGTCCAGATTCCACAAGCGTATGGAGCAATCATGCGAACCGGATAGCAAATACAATCCATGTGCATCGACAGCCAACGATGTCACCGGCTCCAGATGCGCCACCATCGAATGCACCAGTGTGCCAGATGTATTATCCCAGAAGCGTATGTGTCGATCCTCGTGTGCCGTTATGGTAATGGGCAGTGTTGGGTGCGAGACGACTTTGTTAATGAACTTCCCCGTATTGCCGGACATCTCTTGCGACGCCTCCAGTTTTATCACCTGTTTGCCTGTCTCTGTGTCATAGATAATACAATGGGCACTATTATAGGCCACCACAATGTGATCAACTTCGTTGCGCACAAAGTCCACAGACGAGGGCCCGCCCTCGGCTTCCGCAGCCGTATAAGTGCGCAACAGTGATTCCTTCATAAATGGTGACCATAGCTTAACTGTTCCATCTGCCGAGCATGACACAACATTGTTTTGCATTGTGGCCAAACCCCAGACGGCATCCGTGTGACCCTCGAGTGTGCCGGAGTGTACATTCGGATCGTAACAGTCATATGGATCAATATTGGGCGATGGCAATACCCAGCACTCGATGTTGCCATCCAGGCCACCCGAGTAGCATGTATCACCACTGGCGGACATGCCCAGGCACAGCACTGGCCCGGTGTGCGCACGGAACGTATACAGCGGCTCAACATCGAGACTAGCGGACTTTTTGGCTTGCACCGTCTTCTGTAGATTCCACAGCTTGAGCGTATTATCCTCGGAGGCGGTTATTAGCACTGGCTCCTCCGGATGGAAAATCAGCGAACGCACTCCATCGAAATGTGAACGAAGCGTATACTTGGCGTTCCAGGTCTTGCGATAACCAGCTCCACCTGCACTGCCTCCGGTCCCGTCCTTGGCATTCGCATCATATGCACCATCCGACTCATTGTTGACCGTTAGCTGTGCCAGCTCACCCAGTCCTAGGGAGCCGTCCACCTCTGTGAAGGAAGAGAAACGGAAACACTTTCGTTAGTTTATTGTTTTTGCTGGCATCTGGAATGGTTAGTCAAGTAGTTAGCTGATTAGTAGAAGTGGCACCTTCGGTCATTAGATTCATATCGTTCAAGAGCTGCTCTCCCACCTCGGCCTCAAGATCTATGCAAAGATGAGAGATCGCGTCATACAACAAGAATAGAGAAAAGCGAAAGAAACATAAATCGCAAAAGCATGAAAGCATGTGGCGTAGGAAGGATGGATAATGAAAGATAATGCAAATTGAAGCATTGCAAATTACAATAACAAATACATGTAGACTACATTCAAAATGATAGTGAGGCGGGCGCGGGAGGGCATTCAGAGAGGTGTATTAGTGGGCTTAGGAGCGGGGACTATATCCACTTGTGGGCGACTTACCTTCGGTCAACATATCCTTGCCGGATTTGGGCCGTTTGGCCATGATTTTCACATCTGTATCTTCATTGTCTGTGGCAACCATTTCCAGGTCATCAGATATCTCATCATCGTCAGACATCTCAGTTGGTCCAAGGAACTCAAAATTCGCCATGACCGCCGCCTCAGTGTCCAGTATGATGGCATCGTTCGATTGTTGCACTTTTTTAGCGGGAGTATGACGGCCTAATGTGAGCAAATTATTCAAATCTTCGACAAGGGGGGGTGGGGGATAGGGTACACCCAAACCTACCTTCTGATTCCGATGCACGTTTATTGCTCTCGTTTCCATTTATGTTTGGACTGAGATTCTCACCGCCAGCACTGCCCAGGCCACCGCTACTGACGCCACCGCTACCGACACCATCGTGATCCGCATTGTTGTTGAGGCCTAGTATGGAGCGCACACGATTCGAGCGCACATCAATTATGTTGTCTGTATAACCAATTTCGGCCAGATATTGGCGCAACATTTGCCTGCCCTGTCGCCACGTGGTGTTTGATACTGAGCTGTAGGGCACTTCCGAATCGGTGGCTACATCGCCGCCCAGGCCACCATCGTCATTCGATGAGGGCTTGAACTCGTTTAGTTGCGGCGGATCGGTGCCATATTTTAATCGATAAAATTTAGCTCGCTCCTGACGCAACGCATACTCCAACATCTTTATGCGCCGTGTCAGATCCGATTTGAGGCTCTCCAGGCATTTGCGTTCGCCCAACAGCATTGCAATGCGTGCCTGCAAGAAAGGAAACCACACCAACGATTAGACAGATTACAAAAAAAGGTATAAAGATGTTATTAAGTTTTCAAAAAAAAAGCATGCCCAGCTACAGGCATACCCCTTACGCCCAAATAACTACAGGGTATAATCAATTTTCCCTAATGGCAGCACTTGAAAAGCTTTCATATGCTTGCTATAAAGAGTGTGCGTGTGTATAGGAACTGCAATCACCCTGTGTGCGTATGTATGTATGTAGAAATGATGTTGTGATGAAACACATGAGTATAATGTGTTTATGTGTGTATTTGTGTGTGGGTCTTGCTGCAATCCAATTGCTGCGTTTGGCGCGACGCCGCGTCGGCCGCATAATTGACGCTCCGCTGCGCGAGCAAACGAAAAACAATTAAATTCAATTAATTGTAATATATAATTGCAGACGCAAAGGGAACTAGAGAAGAGACTGAGTGAAATCAGCAACATTTTTAATGCTATTTCTGCGTAACAAATGCAACAGAAACCTATCCACTTTCCAATTTTCCGCTTTTTAGTAGCTGTAAAAAACAATGTGCAGGTTAGGTGTTTGCAAAATTTCTGCAGAGTATGCAAAACTAGGGGGAGAGGGTGGAAGAAAGATGGCAGTATTACACAAGCGCCAACGTAGGGAAAAGTTGGACAGGTTGCTAGACAGGTGCATAGGAATGCCGCACAACATACATACATATGTATGTGTATGCTTCCTTTTCCGCCAGCTCAATCAATGTTAGGGAGAGTAAGAAGCAAAGAAGAGGCGACCCACACCCAATTGGCCTGCTCTCAATGAGTGCGCGCCCCAACAAATAACAATAACAATTTATAAATGCTAATAACGCACAGGCAACGCATAACAGCAAAACCTTTTGGAGAGCAAATTTCAAGAGAATGAATGGTAGAGAGAAAGAGAGACTGAAAATAGCCAGTAGCCGTTGTCGGGCATCGGAAGAATGAGAGAGCAAAGTTAGTTGTAAGTATGCCACCCGCCGCCATTTGATTTCATATTCTCATTTTGTTTTATTCTTTATCCGGCGCTGCTGCTGCTGCTGCTGTTGGAGCGAGCTGTAAATGGCAACACGTTCGGCATTTGAATTAACGCTCAATGGCATTTCATTTGGCATAGTCACTAATTAAAGCACAAACATTCGCAGCAGAGAAACGCTCGCTATAGAGTTCTGTCGTTCTCGCGTGTCAAGAGAGCACACTTATCCAGATTAGGCGCAGCGCTAAAGGGAATCTTGAAAGAGTTTGGTTTTTTGTTTATGTCGGGTAAAATTTCAAATTACCCAGCAACATGCAACCACAATGACTGTGACTCTGGAGTTCCCACTGATGGACTATGTGGGGGAAAAAGGTGTGCAGGTGGCGGCGCATTACAATTACTAAATTTAACGTCAGCTTTTTTAAGTCAAAAAAAACTATTTAGATGTATAGCAAATAGGTGGAACAAAATATTTAATTAATAAGCTTCCGTCATTGGAAAAAAATGAGAAAAACGAAACGCGCAATAGGAATAAGAATAGGAAACGACAAACGACAAACGCAGGCGGCAGGCCCCGACATTTTTTCTTTAATCTCCCGCTCTCGCAATAAAACGACGAATCGCTAAATGTTAAACGCAAAAACAAATTGACTAATTAACAGCTGGCCCGACATTTGCCATCGATTGCAATAGTAGCAGCTGCTTAAACAGGCGAACAGGGGAGTATGTGTGCCTGTGTATGTTTGTGTAGGAAGATGAAAGATTGTACAATGAACCAGGCCCGGCAGACACAAGGACGTTGCATGTGCTGCACTGACACTGACACACAAACAGCCGCAAGCCAGAAATAGATGCACGCAGCGCCTGGCACACGACACATACAACAATACATCCATCCATACAAACACACTCACGCATTTGTATGTACGACTCTAGTATGTATGCAAAGCGCCAAAATGGCGTCCAGTGTCACTAATGCCGTGTGGATGCATGTGTGGGGAAAGGGGGCACTGTCGTCTAGTCGCAGCCCACTCTCTATTTCTTTTTCTTTTTTCTTCATATATACATTTTTTTTTTTTTTTGGTAAAACACAAACAAGGCAAACAGGTTCATACATTTTTCGCGACAAATATGTACGACGCAGCGCAGGTAAAACGCAGCGTCAGCGGCGCCGCCAACTTGTTTCGATTGCAGTGACGTTTTGAATGTCACTTGTTTTTCAGAGCGTAACGGGATGGTGGAACAGCGAAGAGTACGACGGCTGCATCAGCATTGCAGCGACGATTGACAATAGCGATAACCAGTGCAGTTTGGTGAAAGCGGAGAGATGCGTGTGGGGGCGATAACAAATTTAGTATTTGACATTATCATTTGCGACATGTCAACTAAATTGAATTGCGACACATCGCTATTGTTCTTATCAATACATACTATGAATAATTGATATGACAAATGGCAATAATGTATGTACTTCTATATTAGCGACTGCCACAAACATTGATTTATCATTGTTAATTTTGTACTGTGATTGTGGCCTGATGATATCTACAAGTTGATCATTCGCTCTAGAAGTGTTGCAACTGAAGCAAACAGAGCATAAACATGAAATTACAAAACAACAAAATTAAAACAAGAAATTGGTTCGCTTGGCTTGTTTACAACCTATTTGTTTGCTACTAGAAAACCCATTGAAATGGAAAGTGAGCTTTAAGGACACACAAAGGAAGACTCACCTGCAATTCAGCCCTGTCCACATCCCATTGTGAACGCTCCAATTCAAAGCGCGACCATTCGTGTTGTATAAAATGCAATATGCCCGGAATTGTGTATTGGGGCGTGGTAGCCTGTTGGTTGTTGGGTCCTCCGCCTGGACCGCCCATGCCATTACCGCCATCATCGTTGCTACCATTGTTACCTCCACCCATTCCGGAGACTATGCCGCCAACATTGGCGTTCTGTCCGCCAGCTCCCAGTCCACTGATGCTTAGGCCTCCTGCTCCTCCGCCGCCGCCCAAGCTGTTCGATAGTACACTGCCGACAGCTGAATTGCCAACGCCAACACCGAGAACGGCTGAGCCGCTGACCGGCTTGTTATTGATGCCAGCGGTGGCTCCCGAATTGGTTCCCATTTGTTGTTGTTACTGTGGCTGTGACGGCTTGTTCTTCTTCTTGGCTTTGCCTGCTTTGCTTTCTGATGCTGATAGCTTTGCTTGCCTTTGCCTTTGCTATTACCAGATGCTGACGTCGCCGTTGTTGCAGTTGCTGTTGATCTGCTGCTTCTGGTTCTGCTGGTTTTAATATAGCCGTGGCTGAGCTTTTTCTTCCTTCTTGCCTATGTTTTATTTCCCTTTTATTGCTTTTGATCGATAAATTTCACTCGATGGCGACGATAGACACAGAAAATGGTCTTGTTCTTAAAGCTTGCCGTCGAGTGTTATTTTTGTTCTGGTTTGTTCTGTTGGTCCTGTTAAGTTAGAAGGGGAAGGGAAAAAAGAAAAGTCCGTACGTGAGACAAATGAGGTCATTGAATTTTCCGAGCAGCAAATAAGCAAAAGGATACCGTTTAAATGACGGCCTTTTGCCTGGCTGTGTCCCGGCTCCACTAGTGCTGACTCTCGCTCGCTCTCTCACTCTCACACGCACACACAGCCGTCTAGCTATCTCTACGCTCGCACTTCACCGGAACCGTATACGCCCCCGCTCCGCGCGCGTTCTCTCTCTTTTTACGATACAACAACGTCACACACTACACATATACACAGACACGCACTCTACCAATCCCAATCGCACTGATTTGAATGACAACGACAACGACGATTACTACTATTTAGGCACATAGACATAAATTGGAGAATCATTTAAACACTTACGAATAATAAAAACTTTTTTTTTACTCACATTTACTTGAAAATTTTGTTTACTATTTACAAATTTTTCCAAGGAAACGTTGTTGCTACCGTTTTTCGACTACGATTTTGGTTAGAGACGTTTACGCAAAAAACACACACACCGATACATTCACACAAATTTTCCGCAGATCAGACATTAAATATAAATGCAGTAAAGTGTGACTTTTCCGTTTAACAACACACACACGGGCTCGAAATAAATATGATTGTTATTTATATTTCAGCTATTTACGATTTGTTTCTAATATAATTAATGCAAACGTCGTGCATTGCACACAAAAAGTCGATTCAGCCGTTCGTCGCACAGAATGTTTGGCCTGGAACTCTGAAACAACAGAGTTGCTGCGCAATATGCTTAGCTCACTCGCACATGTATTGTGAGTGGTGGGACAGTATAACCATCTCGCTCTTCAAATCTATATACAAAGAAAAACACACGAACACAAGCACACGCCAAAGCCGTACTATTTTCACTTTGTTTTATTTCTATGCAATGTATGACTTTTGCGTTTAAACAGTTTGCAATCGCGGTCGACGTCTAGCTTACTTTGCACGTTACAACATTGTTTTTCTTTGTTTTAAAAGTGGTACTGTAATTTTCACGCAGCTGCTTGCATTCCATTCACCTTTGTTTTTTTAAAGTCCGGCAACTATCTCAGTTTATCGGAACGCCACTACAATTTCTTATCGAGTTATATTAATCGAAACACTGTTGCCCTTACAATGATCGAATTTTCTCGCATAGATTACAATAGAATTTAAATTACAACTGTAATTGTAAGTGCACCATATCATACAAATATAATATATGACGCGCTATCATTTATTTCCGCTGCAAGTCGACCCACTAAATACATAGCCCTGAGAATGAATCATGACACAATTTCGTACATTATTGCAATACAAAGAATCAACAAGTACAGTACTTTCAGTTTGATTAACATTAATTATATTTATTGATAGCTTACTTTACATTATTGTGGACAGAATTAAAAAAAAAGATATTGTTATGTATATATATATATAAAAGATATGAGTTCTCTCGCGGCGTCAGAGCGTATTGCTTGTCCAAAGAAATTTCACAAATTGCCGTGCGCTTACAAAAATTCCTCGCACCAATCGTTAAGGCAGTTGTAGCAATCTGATGCCTGCTTGGAGCTGGCGTGGCAGACGTCCTTCATCCAATCTTTGAACAGCTCTTGGTCTTTTTTCAAAACTAAATACTGGCCAAGCACAGTGTAGGCCTGCAAAAATAAACAAATAATATTCAAATATGCACGCGTTGTTTACTTACGCACATGGCGTCATGTCGACGTGTATTTACCTTATCGAAGCCCGCCTCTGTCAAGCGTCCGCCAAGTGTCTCGCCTATACCAGCCAGCTCTGTTACTGATTTCTCCCCCATGGGTTCTGCCACGAAGTTTCGGTATTTTTGTGTGGTGCCAGACATGTTTTCTTGCTGCGCGTCGGTTTGTTATTAAATTAAATTAAAAAACACGATTTCAAAGGCGTACAAATTAAAATTATTATATTACGCGAAGTTCGCGGCGTTTCTATATGACGCACAAAAAAGAATGTGACTGCATATTGAATGTTTTAAAATACCACAGAGAAAATATCGATACAATATTGGCTTTCATTGACTCTTATCGATATTTGTTTATGGGCGTTAATTCGGTGATGCATGGTTATGGTCTCACTGTTTCACTTAGAGTTTATTTTGATAACGTTAGTAGGCAATTCCCCTTACAAAAACCAACAACATTCTGATTGTGCGAAGTAAAGTAAAATTGTAAAGTTAT
This sequence comes from Zaprionus ghesquierei, assembly GCA_018904095.1. Lineage (NCBI taxonomy): Eukaryota > Metazoa > Arthropoda > Insecta > Diptera > Drosophilidae > Zaprionus > Zaprionus ghesquierei. Next base: position 6,519,403 of record JAEIGP010000806.1, on the reverse strand, counting down.
TTTACGATCTCCTAAATAATTCAAGCACGTCCGCTTATAGTGCATGCGCCCAAGCTTACATATAATTTGCCAAAATATATTTTAAAACTATTAATTAAAGGCAAGCTCTTGCGCATGCAGTACAGAGTGTGTGTGTGATCGCGCGCGCGTTAACACAGTGAGACCATAGCCATGCATCGCCGAATTAACGCCAATAACGCCTGGTCACACTAGCCATTTTGGCGTGCAAATCGTATCGAAATCGGGGACTTATCGAAGGCTATAGGCTCCTAAGCTAAGCCAAAAATCAAAAAATTTTATTTAATATTTTCGTCTTATTTCGTCGAGTTCTATAGGAAGCCGTCGTCAGATCTTGGCGGAAACAGGAATACTGCCTTATGCTTTCAATAAGCGCTAACTTTTTATAAAAACTGGAACTGTAATTGGAACTACTTTTAGCTGTATATTATCGATATTTTTATCTTAAGTTAACGCTTTTTAAAATAAACAACAGGGTGTTCCCGAATTAGAAACAGTTTTTCTTAGAGATAATTAATAAATTGGCAAAGTGTAGCATACTTTCAATGCGACTATTAAATTATAACATATTTCAAGGGATGTTCCAGTTAAAGGGATTCCAAAGCAAAGTCAGTTAAGTATATTACAAATGTATTTTTAAAGTTGTCATTTGTTTTCGAAATAAATGTTATTTAAAATGCAATTAAATGGATTCAAAAAAATGTATTGCATTCGTTCCATGCATCACTGAGTTTAATTGTAGTTTAACCCAATTAACCCCTGTGGTGCCCGATAAGGTGGTTTTTTGAACTTAGTAACAAACTCAACTTTATTTTGGTGTCTACGGTCTTGTCGAGCGACAGTCTTGATTGACACCTGGCCCTGTCTTAGTTTGATTGCTTACTATAAAATCCGGGAAAGTAGAGTCAAGTGGTTTAGTAGAATTTTGCAAGGAAATCACACAAACATCGATCGAGAGCAAAATGTTCGAGCTTGCTCCGCTGCGTTTGCTCTGCATAACACTCGCTTGGCAAGGTAAGTGTGCGTGTGTGTGTGTGTAGGAGGGAGTGAGAGTATGCCTGACCGACTTTCAAGACTTTGAGCAATCGCACATTGCCCGAAGCCCGATTAATATGTACATAAATACATACACATATATAAGTAATGCTGCCCGTTAATTGCTCGCCCAGCAGAACTGTCTGCCTGCCAGCAGCGGAACCTGTTCTTGCTGGGGAAAGGGCAGACAAGGATTACAAGTATGTTGACACAAAGATAACTGCGAAATGGTCTGAGAACCTTTCTGTGTCCACGCGCAAAGTCTTAATGATCAGTCGCTTTGCAGCAGGCGAAGCAACCGGTCAAGATGCCATCCAATGCTCTTGCCTGCATCTGCAATGTTATTAATCCATGTCGCAACGAGGTGTCCAACACATTTGTGGTGGTTCAGTGGATAATTACAGGATTCGCTGCCCTGGCTCAAGTCGTACGACCCGTGCTGTTGCTGTGTAAAGTTTTGTTGCTAAACACTAGAACTTCAAAAGTTATTGTGCATTGCTTTGTTTCTATTCAATCGCAGTTGGAATTCGCGGTGACGTGGTGCTGAATCAAGAGGATTACAACAAGACGTGGATTTATATGCCCAACGGCGATGGCAAACCCGAAGTGGCTTATCTGGTTGAGCCGCCACCAGAGAATCGCATTAGTTTACCGCAACTGATACAATTTGAGTTTTATGGCAGGTAAGTTCAAAGTTCGATAGCGATTAATATTTTACATAAAAAACTATTTCCAATGCAATGTTGTCGATTGATCGAAAGATCATAATTATTGATCGCAAGTGAGTCATCCCTTTCTGTAAATTAACATAGTCAAGGAAGTTAACAGCAGGAACTTTCTTGATTGTTTATGTTAACTCATTGTAATCTTTCTCATTTCAGTGATGCTCCCGGGGATATGCGTAGCTCAGGCTTTTGGATTGATGAGAATAATTTCGAGCGCGTGCGTCACAAGCGGGACACCTGGCAAGAGATGGCCGAGAAATTTGATCCATCTTTGGACACAAAAATCCTTGTACATGGCTGGAAATCGAGCACAATGAGTAATTCAATACAGTCCATACGAGGAGCCTACCTGCAGCGTGGTCAGGTAAATGTATTTGCCATTAATTGGCGTGATCAGGCCGATAATATATACTATTTGACGCCGGCACGGTATACGGTGCAAGTGGGTCGAGCGGTGGCGAAGCTTATCGATCTTCTGGTGGAGGAGAAGGATGGAGATCCGCAGCGTATACACCTGATCGGACATAGTTTGGGCGCACATATAATGGGCTATGCCGGCTCGTATACCAAGTATCGGGTTAATCGCATCACCGGTTTGGATCCAGCGCGTCCCGCCTTCGAGGATTGCATTGGGCCAGAGAATCATTTGGACGAGACAGATGCTAATTTTGTAGACGTCATTCATAGCTGTGCCGGGTATCTTGGTTTTCGCAAGCCAATTGGCATGGTGGACTTTTATCCCAATGGCGGAGGACCACCGCAGCCAGGTTGCAAGGAATTATCGCAGATTTTCAGTAGGTTTTCGAAAGGTTTTGAGCGTTTTAGGTCTAACTTCATTTATTTATAGCCGGCTGCAGTCATGGCAGATCGTATGAGTACTACGCCGAGTCGATCAACAGCGAGAAGGGTTTCTATGGCCAACCCTGTAGCACATTGAACGAACTTCGCGGCAAAAATTGCACGGGGGGAAAGATTCTAATGGGCGACCCAGTGCCACGTGATGCACGCGGCATTTACCTGGTCAAGACGGCCAACAAGCCAAGCTATGCTCTCGGTATCGATGACCTATTGCACAAGGACTACAGCGACGAGGAAACCCAGTGAAACTGTTTTTTTTTTTTTTATAAATTAATCATTAACTTAAGTTTGAACTTAATCTAAGTGAAATACAAGAGAAGATTTTGCAATTGGCTTAGGGAATGACATCCGTGCGGCGTCGTATGATGTTGCTACTACGGTGGCTTACGTTCGGTTGCAGCAAATCACCGGGACGCGGCTCGATCTCGTAGTGCTTGTAGCCGTCTACATCGGTCAGCTCCTTGCAGCTGAAGTTACCCAGAAGTGTGCCACGGCCGGCATATGGTGGCACGTACTTGAAAGTTGCTGCAGCGGTGCCACCCACCGGAATCTCGGCAATCTGCAAAGATCGAATAGAGAATTTAGTTAAAATTTATTGGGAGTGGATGATAGCTTACCTTAAACTTCAGTGGCTGCGCTATGCCGGGTCCTTCGACAGTGAAGAGACCTTTGTGCAGCGCAATGGGCAGTGGGTTCACAAGGCGCATTATCACATCGATTTCCTGCTGTGACACTACGCGGTCATCCGGTCCACCAGCTCCGAACTGGAACTTAATATCTGGCTTGCGTACGCGGAAATCATCCTGAGCATAATAATCATAGTCCGTGTCCTTAACGCGACACGCGGCGGAGATTTGGAAAGCCGCTTGTGAGGACAGCTTGTCGAAATACTCTTGAAAAGTGACCTCCATGCGCACATGCTCCGTGGTCTTCGGTTTTAGATCTAACTCGAAAGCCATCACTTTCACCTCCTGCGCCCCGACACCCGTGTAGAGCACCGCGTCGCAATTGAGCTGACCTGTCGCCTGGTGGATGCGCTCCTCGCTCTTGTTGCTCACTGCGAGCACAACGCTGAAGCTCTCGCCCACCTTTATGTCATCCTTGAGTTCCATGCTGAATTCCACTTCGTTGAAGTTGTCATTTAGATAGTACCGACTGAATGCATGGCGGGATTGCTTAAGGGCCTTCAGCATGTAGCTGCGCTCCTCCTCGCTGCGTTCTGCATACTTGTAGCTATCGGTGATGTCCTCACGCTCCCACTTGAGCACCGCCTTGGTACTAATAAGATGCCCAATGGCCAGTGTATCCTTACGCAGCAGCTTCAGCGGCTGGCTTGGTCCATTGTAGCGCCAATAGAGCTTGTCGGCGTTCACCTCGGAGTACACGAAACCGCAGTCGAAGGGCCGAAGGATCTCGCCATGCTTAACGGCCAACACAGCGGCGGGACCCACGCGATACATATCATCGGATGCTTCTTGTGGTGTGGCATCCACAGCCTGCCAGCCATCGTAAGGTCCAAACTGACCAATGCCCAGATCGGGACGTTGCATCCACAGTTCATCCCATACATGATAGTTCCATATGGAGTCAGTTGTCTCTGCATCGAGTTTCTTGTTGTTCGCATCGATAAAGACGTCCACGGTGAGCGAGGCCTGCGTGTCGTGCGCCGAGGAGTAGCAAGTGACGATACGTGCTGGGATACCTAGAGCACGTGAAATTGTCGCGAGCACGCCGCTGAAATTCCAGCATTGTGCAAACTTCACAGACTTCTGTGTCTTGTGGAATTGCTGCAGGATCTCTGCCGAGCCCGTCCATTTGGTGGGCGCAGTGCCACCGGAGAAGTCTTCCGTCCAATTACCCAGCAGCACGCCATCGTCGTCCACCGAGTTCACGAGTGCGGAAAGAGCACGTGCCACACGCACAGGATCACCACGATAGGCTGGTGGAATCCTCCCCACCGTGCCCAGGACACGCAGACTGCACTCGAGCACATGACGCTCGAATTGGCCAATCTTCCAGACCGACGGACGCAAGCGATTGTATGAGCCGCGCCAGATGAGCGTTGTATCGTGCATAACATACTCCTTTCGCTGCTCGCGGTTCTCCATGTAGACCTGATCATCGGGACACCAGGGATTAAAGAGCACATAGATGGGCAGGGGTAGTGAGTAGCTGCGTGATCCGTCGCCCAGCAGCTTGGTGTCGATATCCAAGCGCCACTCCGTGACAGGACATGTTGCCGGCGGCTTGACGAGCACCGTCAACGTTTGACCCTCATGCAACTCGATGCCTGCACCCCACTCCAGAGCATCGCCCAGATAATCAATGCCATCGTGCGGCACCAGGGCCGTCAGTGTACCATGACCGGGACTTGGACGACTATCGTCGGCCACACTGAAAATAAAGCTAATCGCATCCTTGCTGGGACTATAGTCGCGGCTAAAGTGAATGCGCAACCGGAAGGGTTCGCCACGTCGCACGATTAGCGCCTCCTTGGCTGCCGCGGCATAGAAGTGACTTGTGTGATGCTCATCGTGATTATCCTCTAGACATAGATCCACACGCTGTACGCCTAACACGGCCGAATTGCTGCCGTCAGCTGTAAATAGGCGTAGAACCCCAGACAGAGATTAGTCAGAGATCTTATCGCATTACGGGTCACTTGGATCGATGATCTCATGCGGCTCAGCAGCTGGGGAAGACATGCCGAGGGGATTGTCGCTTGAGTAATCGCCTTTAACCATAAACAAATAAAGTTTGTGGCCAGCTGGCCAAAAAGTTCAATGTCAATGCGATTAATTTTCATAGTGGACAATCGGGCGTATACATGATTTTTCTATTGTCGCTCTTGCTGCTGCTGCTGCTGCTGTTGTTGTTGTTGTTGTTGCTAGTGACGCCCACAACAGTAATCATGGCAAATTGCCGGAAAGCATCATCTCAGTGTGGACATATGTATGTAACAAACATATGTATGTATAAAATTAATTCAAACAGCATCACACTTGTTGATGGACGCTTTTTAATTCCTTTGATCATTAAATTCGTAATTATGAAGAATCTCAATTCCATCTCGTTTTTAAAAAAAAAAAAAACAATGAACTATATGCATGATTTATGGACTTCGGCGCAGCTGTCTGACTGTGTCAATCGATCTATAGTTGATGTCTGTCTTGTTTTCCGAAAAACTTTTACGAGAAATTGCCTAATTTATTTTTATATCTTTTGGATTTAAGCATTTTCTATAGGTTGACCTCTAGACCACTTTGGCATCAACAAAAAAGTCGAAAGTTTTCCAATTGTATTTTTTAAAATTTAAGAAATGTGGAATTATTGAAGGTGCTAAGACATAAACAACATGTCTTTTCATATGAAAATTGCTTGGCTTTTACCCACCTGTCGAGGGTGTTGCATGTCTAAATTTAAAAAAAAATTAAATTTCTAACAAGTTATAAGGGGTTACCCTAGAATAAAATCTCAAAAAAATGTATAAACTTTGTTAACAGTTTGCAATTTTTAAATGTGCGCTAAGTAAGGTTGTCAAGACATAAACACGAAATTCCCTTGGTTTTCCCGAAAGTTATCGATGCGTGGAAAGTGAGGTTAGAAGTCGTCTTAAGGACACTTGTTAGTATATTTAACGGCTTTAGACAAAGTTGGACAAACTTGTTTTTACGTCGGAGCTTTCTTTTCTTAGTGATTGCCTCTTAAAAAGATCTGAAAACCTTACCCAATTCTTTTAAACCGATTAGGCAAGTACAAACTACCATAAAGTTTCTATTATCTTGCCTTGTTCTTCATATTTAAATGCTTTGTACCGTAAAGTGCATGTAATTAGAGCTAAGTACTTTTAGGGCTTTTAGGGGAAGGCGTTTCTGTACTCAAATGGCTTTACGGCACGCCTTTGATATGTGTGGGCAATATGTAAATCTATTTCAATCCAATTCCACATGGCTGCACCTTTAGATCGCTTGACTGAATCTCAAAGTGTTCAGCTTGCGATTTCAATTAATGTTTTAACCTCTAAAGAGCTTAGGTCCCTTTGTGTGATGCGAAATTCTATTTGCGAGAGATAAGATAAGCATAGCTCAAAAGAGATTCCCAAAAGAGACGTATGGTATTTTAGATGATGATTTATTAACCATGTTGGTTGAGCAGGAAACAAAAACGAAATCAAAAGTGTGTATAAATACGTATAATGACAATAAAGAATTTGCGTGAAATTCCAAATAAAAATCACAAAAACGTGTCAAACAACTAACAGGCAAATACAAAAACGGAAAACGAAACACAAAAAAAAAAAAAAACACAAAACAAAAAAAACCGAATGAAGTCATTGGCGAAAAAATAAATATAATAAATTCCCATCTACATACGTATGTAAGAGAGGACCTGTAAAATAATAATTGTGCCGCGAATTGTCGTTCAATGAGCATTTAAATATGTATGAGGTAATTACTTGAAACATCGGGATCGGGACGTGTGTTGCGAAAGGGATTGAGGGGCCTGCGCGGAGGCGGCGGTTGCCACCAGCGTTGTATCCAGCTAGGTGCGTAATTTCGATACCAAGTGGCCATAATTGTGCCTCAAGCTAAGATAGAGTTCTACGAGTATATATTTAACACACGCGCACACAAGTCTTAACGGAAACTGCGCTTTGCTTTTCTTATGATATTCTTTAAAAACTAGCGTTACTTTTAATAACTGAACCGAAAGAGAACCAGAAACCGACGCAGAAACCGAAGCTCAACCGCACGCTGTGGCGCCTTAAACCGCACTGATCTCTATCGATTCGAGATAGTTTTGCTGGTCGCGCTTGTCGGTTTGCTCTCTCACTCACTCTCTTTTCGCTCTCTCGTCTAGCACTCTGAAAGCGTTGGTGATGTCGCTTCGGCCTGTGAGAATTCTGACCAATTTTACAGCCAAATAAATGGGTACTCAAGTCTTTAGTTTTAGCTTTAAGTTATTAAGCTGCCCAAATAGTGTTACCTTATTTTTGTTTTGAGCATCTCAGCTTTTTCTCACCACAGTTGGCAACACTGATCTAACGCTTTTTGCGCTCTCTGTTATTATTAATTATGCACGCTAAGAGCCGTTGGCGTTGCTTTGACCGCAGAATCTACCACCACCATCTGCTGCTGCTGCTACACTACGTCATCGTTGGCACATGCAAAGTGGAATCTTGATTCAGCGCCATAACGAATGAGGCCAATTTAATTGATTTATCTCTCTGGGCAACAAAACCTGGAGCAAGTTCAACAAGATCAATATCAACACAATCATCATGATCATTATAGGCAATGATTTGCCGCCAAGCAAATTGTATTGATTTAGCGATTGAACCAAAAATATTTTATACAAATTTCGCATGAATTTCGTGAACCAAATTCAAAGTGCCTTATTTAAACAAACAAGTGGGCTAGTTGTCAGGGTCTTCTCCGACTAAAATGTTTTTTTCACTATTATTTCCAATATTTCAAATAAATTTTTATTTATTTCAAAATAAAACATTTTTAACTCAAGGTTTAGAAAATGATGTATGTATGTAAAAAATCAAAACTCATTTATACAACTTGAAATTGCATCAAATAAAGGAGAAGTTCGTAAAGTAGTTCGCAAGACAAAGCGAAATTCCAAATTTTTGTTTATACACTCGACATGATAAATAAGTTTTGCTTTTTTTTCCAAAAAGGATTGGCACTTCGCCGAATTGCTTGAATCATGCTGATGATCATCTTACGTACACTCGCATGTATTAATTCATATGTATCTACGAATATTTGTACACATATTTGAACACTTGTAGAATTTTTGGTACTGCTGTTGAAACAAAAGCTTCCAGGTGTCTATTATTTAATGAAATTCCAGTATCGAGCTATTTTCGTCTAATTGCATGATTAAGTAATATGACTTTTACATATACTCGTATGTATATGAAAAATGACTTGTGGGCAGGTTTGTTTGAAACTTACACGTTCGCCCACGTCCAGTATTGGAACTTTGCATTCAAAAATGGAATTATCAACAATATTAATTGCACAACAGTATGCACAGTCATTGTCGCGTTAATTCTCGCTAAATATTTGCTATTAAGACTTCAGACCTACCTGGTGCAGCCAAAAGATTTGCATTGACATTGCGTATACGTTGCGTGGCGGCGTCCTCACTTGGCAATGTTGTGTCGCGTTCGTCAACACTTTTCAAACAAGAGAATTTGTGGCCCATGATCACAGAGTACTTGGAATACCTTTGCTATCAGGCGTGCTTAGTGAAACCGGTTTCAAAACACAATGATAAGCCAAGTCTAACCAACTGGGTGCAGTATGGAAATTATGTTTGTTTTGTTTCTTAACCCAAACTTGACACGCGCGCAGTCGACAATTAACTGACAAAATATATACTTATTTAGTGTGTCTCAACTGTGGCGACAATTATATCGGTTAAAAGTGTAACAATGATGCGTTCGAAATTACATCATCATCACTGACACGTTCGACGATCGCGGAGTGTGCGGACCGAGCGGTAGCATACGCATTTGTAGACTAGTAGAAGCTACATTTGCGTCTCGCATTGACCCCCTGCGACACGAAGGTGGCTGGCCTCGCTTGTCCAAAAAGAAACCAGACATGCGTATATAAATTGATCGGCTTTAATGGAACACATCAGAACAGATCTTGTTGTTGGACTTGGACTTTTCATTGAATTCATTTTACAAACGGCTGCGTCTGCCTCTGCCTCTCTTACGTATTCAAAGGCTGCAGTAAAGCCGAAGCAGCTGCGCTTTCCGCCAGCGCCGAGGCAGTTTCCTCTTTGCTGCCCGTTTGAGATAAATGCTTAACAATATCAACCCAATTCCAGCCACGTGCATGATCACCCTTGTGATCTGTGCGATCCCATTGTCGTCGTTTTTGTGCCTTCGTCAGCTGCTCTTTCTTGGGCTCCTTTCGCTTGGCATCTGCATCCGCATCAGAAATCTTCAGCGCTCCGACACCATCGTCTAAAACTGCTACAGTGGGAGCACATTCGGGTTGCGAAGCGGTCAGTTGTTCAATGTTGTCTTTAATGCATTCGAAGAGGGTGTAAGTCATGCCGCAGCCCAACCACTGTGAAGCCTCTGTGCTTAGAGCTGTTTGTATCTCCTCCTTAACTGCGGGTAAGCTTTAATAAAAGTTCTACATCAGAGGGTATCCATCAGAGATGCCAGTTCTACTCACAGATTGCGGTTGTAGAACGTGTTCATGTTGATCGTGGGTGCCTCGTCCGGATAGTTTTCGCCCCATTTTAGCTCCACCAAAAACGACTTGTAGTTGTCTTCCTCTCCATACTAAGAGATATAACCAATGAAATGTTACCATTTAACTTACTAAACGTTTTCTTACTTTGTATTGAAATGTCGTCGGGTCAATTTCTTTGAAGTTTTCATCGCCCTCGTAAATGGACTGTAAGGCTTCACGTTCATCAAGCTGCTGTTCTAACGGTGTCGACATTATGTTCTACTGACTATAAATTTGTTTATTCAGCGAACATATTATGAAAACCCAACCAAAAATTGAAATTATATATTTTCGTATTGTGACAAAACAAAGCAACAGCTGAGAGCCGCCGGCAGTGCAGAAGAAGACACATTTGTATTCGATTACTAGAAGCTATCGAAAGTCTCGATACATCGATGTACATCGATACCTCTGTTAACAGACTTTTGACAGCATTCTCTCGCATATCAACTGAAATCAAATTTTATTCAAGGACTTAATATAATTAAAAAATTAACATAATTACCACTAGTTGATAGTGATTGTAAAGCAAGTAGACAAAAATCTACTGGTAATATATTACCCGCCAATTTTTTAACAGTACAACACAATGTTATTGTGTTTGACCAAAACATATGTTTTAAAACAAGCCAGTTTTTATGGAAAACAAGCTGGCCTGGCAACACTAGTTTGGTTTGGTGAGAATAATATAAACAAAAAATAGAAGCATTGCGTAAAAATATGCGAGTGCGGGTGAATCATCGTTAACAATTACGAATGAAATTAACACATGCGTGAGAATCGAGTTTAACAACAACAAAACAGCAGTAACAGCTGACAGTCGAAAATGTCAACGGACGCGAAAGCAACGGAATGTGCTCAATTGCTGGAATTTAAGGAATTCTTGGCAAGCGGCGGCAACAGCGGCATCGAACTGACCTCTGGCAATGAACTTTCGCGCAATGGAAATTGTGTAACGCGCAGCAGTAGTGACACCTACAAAGTGACCGTAGATGAGCAGCGGGCAGAAATTGTTGCAGCTATATGGAAGGAACTCACCACAAAGGGTTGTCCGCCTGCGTTCCAGCTGAAGCTGCTGCACATGGCCACGGGCCAGCTGTTGCAAGAGATCCGACATGCCAAGGAATGTAAGGTCAATGTGGATTTAGGTGAACCGCAATACGATCTACTGAAATTGCAAAAATTTGTCGGTAGTCAGCTGGAAAAGCTTCTGGTGAAGTTAACCGATAATGCGGCAATGGAAAAGCTTCAGCTCTATGCCGATGCCGATGCATTGTGCGTAGATCCCGCTAACTGTCAGTGTGCATTGCGGCCTGCGGAACCTAGTTACAGCTCTGCGGCAGTTAAGAATAAACCGCGTAAAATGGAAGACCGCCACGTTTGCCTAGAGCGCTACGGCGCAATGTATCAAGTGGATTATGATATGGATTGTCGTTTCTTTGGCGTATTCGACGGACACTCGGGAGCTCTGTCAGCCAGCTATGTAACGAGCCAAATTCCACAACTATTAGCACATCAACTTCAGAGGGTGCCCGCTTCAGGCGAACGGGATGTGGAATTTTATCGTAATGCCTTCGAGACGGCTTTCTTGCAGGCGGATGAACGATTTGCACAGAAACGCATTACCAGCGGAACGACGGCAGTCTGCGCCTTGATTACCGGCTCCAGTGGTAAGCAACGGCAACTCTATATTGCCTGGGTGGGCGATTCCAAGGCACTGCTGGTGGGTAAGCGCACCCAGCTACAGCTGGTCAAGCCACACAAGCCGGAGTCTGTGGACGAGCGTCGTCGCATCGAGCTAAGTGGAAGCACCGTTATTCATGCCCAGGGACAGTGGCGAGTAAACGGCATATTAAATGTGGGACGTTCCATTGGTGACTACAGCCTAGAGGCGGTCATTGCGGAACCCGACTTTGTTGACGTGCAGCTTAGTGAGGCGCATGATTTTCTTGTGCTCGGCACCGACGGCCTGTGGGATCATGTCCCGGAGTCCTTTATTGTGGACACTGTCTATGAATGCCTTGCAAAACCATCAACCAAACTCGAAGACATTCCCAAATTGCTTGTAGAGGCTGCCAAGGAAGGCGACTCACAGGATAATATAACTGTCGTGCTGGTGCTGCTTAAGTCGCGTGACCAAATCGACATTGGCTAAGAGGCACATCCTGTCCAGTTAAATCCAATCCACATACACCGAACGAAATAATTCATTGTTATCCGCATATTGTTGCATTATTTGATTTGATTTGATGTATGTATGTTACCATAGCTTTAAGAGCCCGCATTTTGGATAAAACAATATTCTTATGTGCCTGCGACATCTTGGGAGAATAGTTTCCCCTAAGTTGCCTTTCGAATACGCTCAATCGCTTACACAAACACATATACAAATTTTCTTCGATTACACAAATAGTTGGAAGTACCAAATAAGCAAATCGTATGGGAACTATCGGTATTACTATCGTCGTACTATCAACACGTTTCGCATATTAAAAGCAAACAATATCTGTAGTTATGAAAACAGTATTTAAACACAAATATTAACACAAACATATATCCTTTAAAAGTCTTATTCTGTCTATTGCCGATAGTACTAACGATAGTTTCGTACAGCCTTAGTGCATTTTACATACATACATAGACAGAGAAAGAGTTAACATTGTTTTTTTGGCCGCTTTTGAATAGCTCGCTGTGCTTCCGCAAAATTTGCATGCTGTATATATAATGCATAAACATACAAATATATTTATATACACCAGTAGCTATATATACACTCGTATATACATAGATATATTTTACTTGCCCAGTTGACAAACGCAACGAAAGTCCAACGAACTCACAATTTTTACGAGCTATGAGATGATATATAAAATTAATAATATTAAACAAATTTTTCTAGTCTAAAATTAATTCAATTAACATATAAACATATGTATGTATGTGCGTATGTGCGTATTTACGTTTTAAGCCAACAATCAAGCAAGATCCCTTTGGGGCTACGACAATTAATAGTTAAATTTTAACGTAAGACTTCTCTATAAAGATAATAATAAAAACAGATTTTTTTGAAGGCATAACTTATAGGGAAGTAGAAGCATCCATTGATACGTATCATATGAAGAAAGATATCTTAACAAATTATTAGACTTATTTTCCCTTAAATCAGAAAAATCGAACATTTTAAAATATCTGAATAGTTTTTAAAGAGTCGTTTGTCAACTGGGTTGTTCGGTCGATAGATTTACCTTTACATGCAAACCTATATTTACAAGGCGCACACACACACGCACCTGTAATCAGCGATATTGTTGAGACCCCACACAGATTAAGTACCTTTTTATACAAGAACAATATACATACATACTATATATTCATGCATTTTAACAAAATATTTTACCAAATTGTTTATGAATTTTTTTATTGGAATAAAGCAAAAGCGTATAGAGTACTAAATGAAAAGGCTATACTTATTAATTGCCAGATCTTGGCGGTCCATAATGAGGGGGCGGGTGTTGTTGATGATGATGTGGCGGATACATGTGCGATGGTGGAGGTGGAGGTGGCATACCCATATGCATTGGCGGCGGCGGCATGGCATACGGATGCGGCGGCGGAGGATAACCATAGCCATGTGTCGGTACCGGGAATCCCATGCCAGGCATCATATTGAAATTAGCCGCCGGCGGATGAAAATTGTGATAGTAATTGGAGTGCCAGCTACCCGGATTGTAGCTGGGATGGTAATTGTACTCAGAGTCACGCGACTGCGAACGAGATTGCTGTTGCTGCTGATGAGGGTTTCCATTGAAATTGTTGTTTGGTTGCCGACTCTCTCGCTGAGCACGTCGACCACGCTGGCGAGACGCTGTAGACGACGAGGGCGCCTCGGAAGTCTCAGTCGTAACTGTAGAAACTGTCTCCACTGAGTCAGTGGAGTTTGTGCGTTCACGCTGACGTTTCTTGCGCTGCTCCCAACGCGCCTCACGCTCTGCCTCATCATCGGAGTAGTCGACAAAGCGTGCCGGCGGCTCCACATCATGTTCCCATGATGCATCGGAACCGCGTACCTGCATAAGCTTGGACAATATGACGAACTGAGTGTGCTCTGTTTGGGGTGCACAGTATACGATGTCACCGATGTTAATGCCACGTTCCTTGATTTGCTCGTTGCTATTGAAGCGCACACAGTAAAGCGGATCAGCCACCTGGCCCAGTACATCGAACACCTGACCCAGAACTTTGCGACCCTTTTCCAAGAACAGCACTGTGTCCAGATCGAAGAGCATCGAATTAGGCAACACACTCACCAGCACCAACTGATCGACTATTGACTGCACTTTGCCCAGCTCAATGCACTCATCCTCCGGCACAGTTATCTCTAGCTGTTCTATGGGCGGCAACTCATCCAGTAGCATTTCGCCACGTACTTTAGGCGGCTGCCGGCGTCGTGGTCGTGCATCATCACCATCATCGTCGTCATCATCATCGCAATCTTCTGTATTAATTCGCTTCTCAATTTTCTGGCGCAACACTGTCAAATACTCGCCCTCAGAATCCGAGTCCGAATAGGTACTGCTGCTGTCGCTGCCTGAACTTAGAGTTACCACTCTTTGCGGCGCTGAGGAAGTGGAAGTATTGGAAGTGGTATTCGTAACAGGCACTTCAACCACATCGTTATCATTCGCATCAGTAACTTCCTCGTCATTTGAGTCCACGTCTGAGCTGTAGGCAGCGAGTAAGCTCAAGCCACTACGTGATTCTGTATTTTCTGCAGATACCTCTTTTGCTACTGCTGCCACTTCTGTTGCATCTACTTCTATTGCTGCTACTGCTGTCACGTCTGTTGCATCTACCTCTGTTGCTGCTACTGCGGCTGGCGTTATTTCATTTGTATCGCATTCCATTTCGATTGGTGCATCCGCCTCGTCTGTTTGCTTTGTTTGTTCTGCAACAATTGCGACGTGTGAATCAGTGTTCATCGGCTCAGCACTCTCATTCGCTATTTGTGGCGACTCAGGCACCTTTTCTGATTCAACCGACACAGTGCTTACAACAGTTTCTGTTGAGTTAAAGTTATAAATAATAAGACATTGATAACATGCTTTAGATTTAGCGTACCTGTTTGAGCTTCTGTTTTTTTGGGGGACCCAGTAGTTTTTTCCTCACCACTTTTAGCGTTGACTTCAACTTCTTGAAATGAGTTGCTAGCTATTTCTGGTGCTGCATTGATGACCAGATTGTCCACATGCTCCACTGTCTTAACTGCACCTGTTTGAGGCGTGATTGTTGTGCTTGCGTCTGGCTCTGCAGCAGCAGTTTCTGCCCCATCGCTTACGCATACTGGAGCTACCGTTGCTGCACTTCCTCCAATGACCTCATCACCAACTGGCACAGCCAGCACAGCTTCCATTGTTCTGTAGCTTTTTCAAATTGTTTTCCAAAACGCAACGCGTTGTTGTTCGCACGTGTTTTTAAGAAAGATAAGCGATTGCACTGTCGATAGTTGTTATCGATTATAATAAAATATTGGGCGCGTTTAGACAACTATGTTAAAGTTAATGTTAATGTTAAGTTGTTGGCCAGTGATGCTCACCTAGGGAACCAAAAATATATGTCCTACACGGCTAATTCAGAGCCCAAAAAATTTACTTTCCATAAAACCGTATTAACATAATGTACGTTAATTTTTTCACTTTGTAAGTTTTTCACGCAACTGCATTGTCCTTTAAAAAAGCTGCAACTGCAACTGGTGTAGGAATCATTTTTGACATTTTTTTTGTTTTTGGAAATGCAATCAAATTTCAATGGGGATGGATTAAAAAGATTAGTAAGAACCCGCAAAATGTTTATACAGCCTCAGGGATAACCTATGAGATATTGTTAAAACACCAAATATTGCGTAAAATTTCGAAGAACTTTATTTATTCCTCCATTAAAATCATTTGCGTTATACGTTTAAGCTAATATCGTAGAATACGAAAGCATTTTTAGGCTAATTTTAAGTGCTAAGCTAATGGACTTGCGGTACGCCAAAAAAAAAAATCATAATCATATTCGAGAACTTATAAATAATATTACACATTTGTATAAAAAAGCACAGTGAAATGCGTAAAGTTAATTGAAGCTTAATAACTTTGTACAATTGTTTATGTAAGATTTAATTGAAGCGGCATTGTTCGTTGCGCAGATAGTTTTTTTTTATGCTTTGTTTTTTTTTTTTTTTTTTTTGGTTTTTGGTAAAAAGTCCCTTTCGAAATTTACATTGGTAAGTTGTTACAAAATACATTTTGTATGTGTTGTTTTTTTTTTAAGTTTGTAAGTTAAAAAAGTCATATCTTTATAATAAAACGCGTGTTATAAAATGGCTAAGCGACTCTCAAGAGACTTCACACGGCCGTATGAATGTCTTACGGAATATACAAATAGAATATCGGTTACAAACGTTTGTGCTAAGGCAGAGTTACATTTTTGGAAGATGTTCGCATAATTCGACTTTGACTATATTTAAGATAGACGCGAACTATTGTTTTAAGTAAATCTCGCTTTGATTAAATTTAAAGCACATTTTGCTCGCCTCCAATCCTAATTGACAGTCGTAAATTATTAGGTTATCGTTTGCCATTAAGCTATCCAGTTGAGTATCCTAGGTGTGTGTAAATATGTATGTATTATCGCAATATACTTTGCTAATATCAATGTTTGCCTTATGGTTTTATGGTGATACCATGTGAGATATGTGTGAATGTGTTGTAAATGTTCTAAGCTAAATAAAAATTAAAATAATATCATTCGTAGCAAGCATCTTAGCGCTGTAGTATTATCTTTGGTCCGATAGTACGTCTAGAGGAGGCTCGACCTACACCTTCCAATCCAAACGATACTCATCGACCAGCAGCAAATGTTGATTGACTAACCAGCCTGGCAGGATGGGAAATAAAAAAGTTAGAAAGATGGCATTAGGTTTTTAACAGATCCTCGAGACCTACCCTCCTTTTGTGCCAGATTCAAAAACTCCTGCCACTTGCCCTGTATGTCCCAGTACTTTTCCTTAATCTGATTTCTGTCCTGCAGATAGGAGACGCCAAAAAAGTATGCCTTCAGTACATCCTGCGGATGAGTATCAAAGTGAAGATAGACGCCCAGATATTTTTTGCTTTCCGCAATGATGAAACGCTCGTGAGGATCGAACGAGGAGACAATGTTTTCAATTACGTTGCTACTTTTATACTCGTCTATAAGATGCTTTACACTCAATCCGAGGCGAATGTTGAGGGACACCGAAACAGTCTGTCCGACAGTGACGCGCTCCATTTTGTTGACCTAAAATGGATATTGTTAGAATACTGAAACGATATCAATACGTGTGGCTACCTTACCTGCTGCGGCGTCAGCATGCGTGACGAGCGAAAAAATTCCTCCAGAGCAATAAGATATCGTGACTCGTTGAACGTACGCAAGCAAACCGCACGCACAGCTCTCAGATTGGCGTAGAGGTGCAGAGTGACCACAATGTAGAAAACGGTATACAACATCGCTTGGCTCTTGATCAGCGTAAGTAGATAGAGTCCCATAAATGAAGCTACCAAATTGACGCAAGTCTCCTGCGAACTGTCCTTGGAAGAAACATCAGCCAAATTGCCGCGCATTGCATGATGCTGGGTAAGTGCGGCACGCGTCGCCCCACCAGCTACTCCCACAATAGCTTTTAGCAAGGTGGAGCCGCATAAAATTTGCGTGCTCAAATGTGGATATTTGGGAAGCACATAGATCTCAATGCCCATAGCCAAATCGTTAAGAAAATCCGCACGCAGACGCCATTTCTTTGAATCCACATCCAGCTGACTACCTTGCCACCAGGCGAAAATGATACGCCCCACATGCCCGCTGCCTTCTTTCAGTATCCAGGTAACAGTGGCCGAATAGGCGTTGATATTCTCGCTCCCCACTCCAATACCTTTGAGGATGGCATGTGTACAGAGTGTGCCGCAGATTGTGCTGCAAAAGGCCTGCAGTGTGTCCCAAATTTGATAGGCGGCATAATCCTCAGATACAGAGTCCGGATAACCCTTGGGCAGAAATATATTCTGCAGTAGTCGGAAGAGTAGAAATTTCTCCTGTATCACCAGCTTATCGCCACGTAGAGGAACACGCACAATGTTGCTTTGGTCTGCGGGAGTTTATGTGTGTGAGTCTTGCATAATTGCCGAATATTCATTTCTAGCACTCACCTGCCGGCGTAACATAGAGAATTTCCTCGCCTTTGGTGCCATATTGTTCGCGAAAATGTATTTTCATTATTGTGCATCAATTGAAATTCAGCTTCTGTTTACACAAATCGCGACCACCGTGCATGTGTACTCTCTGCGCATAAGCCATCCAGTGTTGCCAGGTCAGCTTTTTTCACGTTAAAACTGGCTTTTCAATGTTCCTAAGCAGGGCAAGGGGTTACCTAGGAATGCTTGATCTGCAGCTGACTTAAGAGTGTTACGCCAAGTTGCTATTGGCAGTTCGTCAAACAGCTGTTTCGCGCACACAACTATCGTATTAAGACACTTTATCGCCAACTCCAACTTCGATAGCCCGCGTGAAAATTTATTTTTCAAACTGCAAAAATATTTCATTGCCTACTTTTGGGTGTAATTAAGTTGTCAAAAAAGGTGGTCAGGAAGAATTAAAGAATTATTATTAATTACCTTAGCAGAGGTTTACAAAATTGATCAAGCCATTTTTGAAACTATTCCGCAAATAAGTGTACTTTTCCATCATACATCATAGACGAAACAATACAAAGTATTTTATTTCTCTTTAAACAAAAAAACAGCAGCTTAACTACCACAATTTAAGTATCGATGCTTTTATTATTACATTGATATCGATTATTTAAAGGTGTGGCAACGCCTAAGTTTTTGGCACTCAGTCTGGCCCCTCGCTCTTTACGAAAAAGAGATAAAAGAGACGAAACAAAACAAATGAGCCATTCAACAACTTGAAGCACAACACATAAGTTCGATAAAAAGAAACTTTACAACCCGAAAGGGGCAATTTTTAATAAATTACTTAATTTCGTTAATTGATTGATCAGACTTTATAATATCTTTGACTGATATACAAAAGTTTAAAAGTGATAAGTTTTGTGGTCTGAGATAACAATCTAAATTTAAATTGTGATTTTGAGAAGAAAAAAAAAAAAAAAAACAGAGTAAACATTTGGCAACAATATTGACAAATTTCACTTCAGCGAGCTTCACCAAGCTACAACAATAAAATACAATAGAATAATAGCAGGCAATGTCATTAGAGGAAATAAAGACAACACTTAAACGATTTCCAAAGCTTGTGGGTGGCATTGGCATTTTGACAACGTAAGTAATAACAGCAAAAATGCAAAAATACAGAGAACACTTGTGAAAGCGTTTATTATTAAAATACAAGCTAATTATTCATTACACCATTTAAGGGGGCTCGTCATAAAATATTTAAACAAAATCAGGTCTTGGCAAGCAGTAAAGTGGCGCCACATAGCCCTGACAACACACCACACAATCATAACACATGCACACAATTACATATTAAGTGCATTTGCACTAACAAATTGAATTGCGTGTTCCGCATTCTAGCCGTTAGACAGCCAAATGCACCTGTGACGTCATTTGTTTACAGCAAAGTACACTCATTCTTCAGTCTCTGAACCACTGCCAAATGCTGTTGTTGTTGTTCAGTAGTTCCAACACAACACGATCAAAACAAAACATACGATTTTGCCAAAATGAGATAGCACTATTTGGAGTTGTTGTTTTCTGCGGTTGACACAGCTTGTTTGCCTTTCGCTTGCTCTGCTGTTTCTTATGCGTAATAACAGCTGTTCCAAGGCCCCCCGCCTCGTTCACACCAACACATATACATGGTTTCGCGTACTAATACACCATCAAATGGCGCGCAATAGTTTTGTTTTGCAAAATACACACACAATCTTTAAATTTATAGTTCTTGTTATCGTTGTTTTTGTTGATATATAGTATTATCGGGGTGTTGTTGTTGTTGTTGTTGAAATCGCTGGCGCGTGTAGTGCTCATCTTAAGGCGCTTGACGTGCCCACTTTTATAAAAATACCACCAGCATTTGTTGTTGTTGTTTGAAAACTCACGTTTATGGCAACAACAATAACAAATAGTTGGCAATAGCCCGAACTGTTATTGATGGCCTAGTTTAATAGAATAACAATAACAACAATAACAACAACTGAATAAAAATAGCAGCACGTGTAATGGATATCGTATTGTTCCGATTTAAAAATTTGCAGTGCCGGCATCATCCTTTACGAGACTCCACAATTTCGCAAATTCCTCTCCCAACATGTGTACAAAAAGCAACAGGAGCCCGACAAACGTCGCACAGAATACATTTACATTAAGTATCACATTTACCGAGAGTCGATGCGCAAGTTACAACAAAAGCAGGAGGATGAAAAGAAATGGATCAGTGTCATCATCAATCCAATTGGCAAATGGTGGAAGTCAGCCAAGCATTCAGTTGCGTGGCGCCTATTGAATATCGCGCAAACAGGTAGCCAGGCGGAACGTCTGAAGGCAGTGCAGCAACTGGTGTGTATGGATCATTTGAAGGATTGGGATTTTCGACATCTTGCCCAGATTTGTGATGCACGCACATCTGTGTCGCTGGCACGCAGCGGTGCTGATAACCGCTGGTTTGTCCCAGTTCCACGACGTGGGTGCATTAAGAATCCTAAAATGCTGCTCTCCGATCTTCGCTTGATGCTTGCCCACCTGCGTCCTTCGTTCTGTGTGGATCATTTTTTCAGCAAATATTTTCCGGAGCAACGTGATACCGTAAGTGAAAGAATTAAAAACAGATAATATATTCTACAGGCTAAAACTAACCTTTATTATTTTTGTAGGAGGGCATCCATGAATTTATAACGCCAGATCAAGCCATTACATTATCCTCACAAGACACTGATTTACTGAAGGAAATTATATCTTTTTTACACCACATAACAAAAGATCCACAAGTTTCGGCTAAGATCATACACGATGGCGGTCTGATGCATTTAATGGAGTTGCGCAAGATTTTCAGCGACGATAATGAGACATTATCGACGCTGTGCAAAGTTTTGGCTAACATGTCCATGGTGCCGGACGCAGTGGAGCATTTCTTTGTCTCCGGATGGGTAGGCACTTTAGCCGAATGGCAGCAATGTCCTGATCTTCGCCTACAGGTCATATCTGCGAAAACAATGGCTAATTTAGATCATGATGATCCCAATCAATTCACATATCCGCCCAATGTTTATCCGCTTCATCCGCGTGTACGAACTCGCCGAAAGCCAACGGCTGATATTGTTTTTGTGCACGGACTCTTGGGAGGTGTATTTATAACCTGGCGTCAAAGGGATCGCAAACCCACCGAGCTTGGTCTTTACGGAAAAAATGCTTTTTACACCAGCGAAACGGACGATGTCTTTCTTGTAGGCGAACAGAAACGTGGTAATGGAAACAGTCGACAATCGAAACAAACGATTCCTGTACAGTCTTCACAATCAAACGGAGAGCCAGCCAAAAAAACAGAAATTGTTAAGGATCGTGTGTTAAAGGCAAGCAAGAAAATCGAAGAGAAACATCTTAATATAAGTGATGCAGCAACCAAAGAGTTCGTTGAGACTCTGCGCAGTGAGGCTGAACTGGACTCCGACTGGGAGGTTGTACATCCGGATATACCACTGCATGCCAACGAAAATTGCAACGGAATGTTCAGCGTCTCAGGCAACGAATGGTACAATCAGGAATCTTACGATGAATACACTAATTGCTGGCCCATGGAATGGCTGCCTGATGATTATCCAGACTCAAGGTGAGAGCCCAAGCCTGTGCCTAATGTGAAATGTGATTTTATTAATCGATTACCCTTCCTATTTCAGAATCATCGGCATTGACTATACATCTGCTGTTACCGAGTGGTCGGCCAACTTCACTAAGTATTGCCCATGCGAGAAGGGACAGGGTCACATTGATGTCCGTGCCAGTACTCTTATGGATCGTATTGCCGCCTCTGGCGTTGGCAATAATCGGCCAGTGGTATGGATTGGACATTCCATGGGCGGACTGCTTACCAAGCTTATACTGCTTAAATCGTTAGATTCCAACGAACAACATCTGCAGCAGATGGCCAAAAATACAAAAGGAATTGTATTTCTTGGTACACCACATCGTGGCTCATCTATTGCCAAATGGAAGCAGCATATGCAAATGATACTTTCTCCCTCGATAGAAGTTAAGGAAATGGAAGAAAATGCACCAAAACTGCTTGAGATGCATCGTCGTTTCATGGGATGCCTGCATACTTGCCTTCGGCATGTGAACGTTGTCAGTGTAGCGGAAGGTTCACCCACCATGCTGACTACATTCAAGTTCCCACTACGCATTGTCACCGAGGAGTCGTCGCGCATCGATTTCGGCGATTTCTTTTTGCTTAAAGATGATCATCTAAGTCTATCCAAACCAATTTATCGTCAATCGTTTTTGTATCAACGTCTGCTGCATGTCATCAGGGAGGCCATAAAACAAGACGGAGAAGGCAAAGACAGCGGAGATGATTCCTTGAGCCAGTCTGATTTGTTGAATATGAATTTTATTGGCACCCTTGTGAAAGGTGCCAAGGGCTTATTTGAAATGCTACCCCACATGGTCTTACGTTTTTCAACATAGAGAGTATTAACCGAGCGAACCACGATTCAATCCAATAAGCGCACATCACGATTGTACCTTAAACCACACGTAGTTTTTAGTTGACGCAAATATCAAGTATTCCTTTTGAGCTTGACTCACCATACGTATACATCGAGTTTAACTCTCTCATCTCTCATGTACGAATCTTAATTTATTTCTAGTCTAAACAACAATAAATACAAAGTTTGTTCTCGATTATAATTAAGTGTGATTGTACTCTATGGACTCTATGTAATATCAACAGTTCCACTGGCTTCAGATTGCTTGGCTCGTAGCTTTTCTTGAGCTAATCGGCGATTCTCAGCAATGCGTGCCATTTGTTCCGCAGACAATTTTTTGGCGCTTGGTGTAGCTGGCTGAGATGGTGGCAATGGCTGTCCATAGTCACTCATGTCGTGGGCGTTGTAGGGCATAGGAGGTCTTCCTGCCGTATACGGGGTGGACACTACGGCATTTACGGAAAACGAAGGGGTTACTAGCGTACTGCTCGTTGTGGACATGTTTCGCCGGTTAACTGCCGGTGTGCGTGGCGCTAGCTTTGACATGGCTATTTGTTCACCCAACAGTGCATCAAACTCGTCAAATGGCTCTGCAGCATCATCTTGGTCTTCATCATTGGCATCTTCGTGTACTTCGTTATCGTGTACTAGCTGCTCTTCCAGCTGGCCGAGCCGATAACGTGTCATGTGGACCTGAAGTGGCTTTTTCTTTCCGAGACGTTCAATGTTATTCAGTACATCGTCGAACGTATAGTTGGGATACATACGATGACCCCAATGTTGAAGTCGCCGCATGATCTCATCCAAATCGGCTTTTTCATGACCCTTTCCTTTGTATTTAATATCCTTAAAGTAGTTCTCGATTGTGTGCAAGCCACGTGGACCACGTAGTGTGTCAACGGTAAGCCGATGACGGGGGTTGCGAACTGCTCGTTTCTTGGGCTCAACCTTTACAGCTCCTTCACCTTCATTTTCCGCGTCCTCGTTATCTTCATCACCAAATAACTTTTCGCCTGCGTCGCCTTCGCCATCGCTGGGTAGCTGATTGTTTTCAGAGCCGCCAATATTATCATTGAATAGGTCGTCAACCCCATCCTCGCCAAATATGGACGCCATACCGATATAAAGGAGGCCACAAAACCACCACTCCGGTGACCAGAATAACAAGCTGGTTTGCCGCCATTTTTCTGCTTCTTGCCGGCGGCAGTCACATATCACGTGAACATCATAAGGGCAGCTGCCAACTCGTGGATTGAAGTACACCTCTTTGTTACATAATTTGCGTGGCTTCGCGTGAGCAAAATGCAATGTAACATTAATATACATTATAAATAAATGAGTAAAAGTATTTGTTCTCAAATAACATATAAGTCTAAGGAAAAGCAAGTGGTGAAAACAAGCAGTTGGCAGCGTGGCATTGCTGAGCAACCCTGCCTTTGTGTGGCCTGGCAACACCATCAACGCCATACTTCTAAAATGCTTTTTTCGGGCGAGTTTATGTTATCCGCATAATTCGTTAAATCACTGAAAACAAGTGAAAGAACTCTTTTTAAAGATAAGCAGTAGTGATTTGGATTAATGCTGAATCTAATTGTCATAACGTCAAAGTGTTAAATACGGTGAAACATTGCGAAAAGCCATTTTTCTGGGAAAAAGCGATAGCAGAAAGACATTTCGAGTGTGGTGAATAAGCGTTTTACGCATTTTACTGTGTAAGGCCCATCAGCTGCGGCTGTCAAAAGTTGGCGTGCGTGGTGGGTATAGCCGTTGAAAACAAAACACGCCAAACTATGAACATTTTGTAAACACCAAAGAAAGTAGTGTCTGTACATGATTAAGCGCAATGGATAAGCGTTACAAATGGCCTATGAATCAGAAGCGAAGCAACTATTTGGATCAACCACCATCCCATCCAAGATCCGCCTATCAGTTGCACAACAAAAGCTATTCGCGCCTAAATCACAATTATAAATTTTCCTATCACAATGCCAATAGTAAAATATACTATAATCAACCGCCCCCGCCTCCTCCCATATATGCTCGAGAGGCGGGCGGAGGCGGTTGGATGGCACCACCGGCGCCGTTGGGCGACTCTGGATACAGCAGCATCAACAACAGCACTAACAACAGCTCGGATGTGGTCACTATGATTGTGGAGAACAATAATTTGAAGAAAATGATTGTGCTGCATTTAAACTTATTGCAGGAGCAGACTGACAGTCTCACTGCTAAGGATAAGGAGCTGTTTGAACAAAATGGAAGAATCAAAACGTTGCTTTCACAAAATCAAGAGTTAATGCAGCAAATTGAAAAATTAGGCCAAAGGATTGAAGATTTAAGAAACCATCTGAGAAGACGAGCTGAACGTCCAACGCATGAAGATACTGAGCCCAAGGCGAAGGTCCATTGTTTTGCCGACAAGGAAACGCAGACATTTGAACCTGGTTTGCAGTCAGAGCTAAAGGAGCTAGAGCAAAACCCACATTCACATGGTTACCCACAGAAACTCAAGAAA
The DNA here is from genome assembly GCA_018904095.1 of Zaprionus ghesquierei. NCBI lineage: Eukaryota > Metazoa > Arthropoda > Insecta > Diptera > Drosophilidae > Zaprionus > Zaprionus ghesquierei. Next base: position 6,494,239 of record JAEIGP010000806.1, on the reverse strand, counting down.
TCACCAAACGTTATCGTGACATCTGTCACAGATCTGCCGCCTAGAGCACCTATTTTAGATAGTAGTAAGGGGCGTGACGAATTCAATTGCGGGAAAAAGGTCAGCACAATTTTCCTGCATCGTGTACATCAAGAGAAGTCTAAATTCCAGCTGCCGGAAGAAAATGAAAGTCAACAGCAGGAAGAAGATGAACAGGAGGAGATGGAAGCGGAAAACGTGGAAGTAGACGATATGCAAATAAACATGGAGGACGACGAGCATATTTATCATGATGCTTTGGAAACACACGAAATGGAAGTTGTAACAGAAACGACAATTGGCGCCGAGGAGGAATTGTGCGCTGAGGAGGAGACTGCAGATGATGTTGATCCAATTAACAATGGCCACATATATGAGGAAGAAGAAGTAGATAATGAGGAAGGGGAGGAAGACGATGATGAGGAGGAGGAAGATGATGATGATGATGATGACGAAGAGGAGGAGGAGGAGGATCTCAAGGTGGACCAGGAAATTATAACGAATAATCTCTGGCAGCCAAATGATGAACCTCAAGAAGAGGTAGTAGAAGAAGAAAAAGGGCTCCACCATCACCAGGTATGTGCTAATAATATCAAATATATTACAATAATTAAGTATTCCTTATTTTAGCTTTATGAAACAGACAGAGATAATCAAAGCTTGGACACACCCTTTGCACACTCAACGCCGCACTATCGACAGGAGATTTTCAATGAGAAGAAACACAAGCCGCAAGAGTTACGTAGTGTTTCAAAACCACCGCCGGATGAATGGGAACTGGAAGAGCAGGAACACCAAAAACTCACTGAAAAGGAATGTAAGCAACAACGTAAGGAATACAAAGTTGATTCTAATGTAAAAGATTCTCAAACTGTTGAAATGATACACATGAAAGAGGAAGAGGTACAAAGAGAAATAGATGTAACCCCCACAAAGCAGAAAAAACACAAAGACATTAGGATAACAAAAAGAGCTATGTCTAAATCCATAGTAACTGCAAAAGCAACTAGACAGAAGACGCCTGTTCCGGCCGAGGCCAACCTTGCGGCCAATCATCACCAACAGGCTATAAAGTTACGTCCAATTCAACATGTGGACACTGTAAAGGAGGATCGAATCGCGGCGAATTTGGGGACAGTCAATGATAGGGGAGTGACGGCCAAGCCAGCCCTAGAAAAGGAGCGGGAGCTCCAAAAACAATTTGAACAGCGACAGGAGCAGGAGCTGCATGAAGAGCAAAAACTGCATGAGGTTCAAGAGATGGAACGCGAGCAGGAGCTGCAGCGAGAAGAAGAGAAGGGACAAGAACAAGAGCTGCAGCGTGAGAGAGAAGTGCAACGAGAAAAGGAGCTGGAACTGGAGCGTGAGGTGCAAAAAGAACAAGAGTTGCAGCGTGAAAGAGAACAGAAAAAGAAGCGGGATCGTGAGCAACAAGAGGAGCGGGAACGCGAGCAACAAAAGGATCGGGAACGTAAACAGCAAACAGAGCGTGAAAGGGAGCAGCAAAAGGAGCAGAAGCGGGAGCAGCAAAAACAACGTGAACTCGAGCTACAAAAGGAGCGAGAACACGAACTGCAAAAGTCCCTTGAACGAGAGCAGCAAAGAGCTCGGGAACGTGAGCAAAAGGAACGACAACAACAAAAAGAACGCGAGCAACAAAAAGAACGCGAGCGCAAACAACTTGAACAACGTAAGCGAGAAAAAGAAGCAGCAGAGGAAGAACAGGCAAGGCAGAAGCAGCAGGAGAAAGATGATGATTTTAACATTGAAGAAGAAACTATGCGTAAGCTGCAAGAACACTTACAAAGGCAACAACAACGACTGCAGAACCAACCGCAACAGCCATTACCATATGTGCGGCTTAAGAAGTCTCCAATGCAGACTAGTCTCATCTATCCGCCATTACCTCCATCGACATCTACGCAGCTTACTCCAGCGCCGTCACCAACAAATGTTGCCTCCCCCAAACTAAAGATTGTCAATAACAGTAATGCTAGTAGTACAGCAACAACGAATACCATATTACAAACACCTTTGACACCGCAATCAAGAAACAGCGTTGGTAGCAGCAGCAACAGCAACACTAATAGCAACAGCAGCAGCAGTAGTAACAACAAGCGAACACTTGGAAACAATAGCAGCCCACAAACATACAGCAAGTCCGTCAACAGTAGTAGCAACAACAGGAGCAGTGCTAAACGTGTATCAAGATTTAGGACTTCGGCTCAACTATATACGACACGCTCTTGGGAGGATCAGGAATTTCATTGTGACAATGAGTTCTTTTTGGAAGAAGCAGATGAGTTACTCGCCGATAATCCTAGTCTGGAGATACCCAAATGGAAGGTGGTTAATATTCGACGCAGTTCCGAATTCAAGGGTACGGAGGCTTTATCCGATGCAGATTTTGAACGTCGTCACGAGAAAGATGTACGTGATGAGATCGAGCGGAAGAAGCGCGATGCGCGTTACTTACGCGAACAGCAACGCAGTGACTCATTGCGTATGCGTCACAACCAGGATGAGGTACTGGTGCCATTGGATCCATTGCCCACATCAACTTTTTATCCTCTACCCATGGATATTGAGGGCATTGAGTTTGTGACCGAGGTGCCGGTTCAAGCTTTTGGTGAGAACGTGGTCAATTTGCAAGTTCAGACTGATGATTTCAGTCTACCCTGGCTGGATTCGGCAACAGCAACAACGGCCATTTCCAAGGCCAAAGCGGATGCCCTGCCAGTTGCTACATTGGCCAGCAAAAAGCTGCCCACGACGGCCGCCGAAGCGCGGCATCAGGAGATGAATTCCTCGTATGTGTTCCTCAAGCGACGTAAGCGGCAGCGACGCCGTTAAGAAATCGTAGCAGAAGCAGCAGGAGTAGCTTCTACCAATTTCAAGCCGCTTACCAAATGCAGCATCCCAACTATCGGTGGTACTATCATTTTGAATAAGTATTGCATGCTAAGACAACAGAAACAGAATCTTAAAACACAAAATAAATAACTCTTTATGTGAAATATACCAATGTTTATTGGTATATTTGGATTCATTTTTACATATTCACGATAGTACTGTCGATAGTTCTTCGGTGGCTCTATTGCAAAGCCTTCAAATTGACGTCGCATGACTTGCTGATTTATATATTTTTTTTTAACCATTTTTTTTTTATTACATTTAATTTTTATCAATAACAAAAAGTATGTAAACAGTCGTTAGTTCTTAGAGAAGACTATAAAGAGTTGTTTCACATTTACGTAAAAATCTATGTTAAATATTTATATATCCAGTCGAAACATCTCAGCTTTATCACAACACAACAAAAAATCGCTAAGAAAACACACAGAAATAAACTAATTGTACTACAAATTGTTTGGATAAAACAATATGAAAATTTTTTAGACTTTTACTAATTTTAAGCAAACGAAATGCTAAAAACTTAATGTGTATGACCATTTTTTTTTTTTTTTTTTATTATAATTATAAAATTTGTGCATCTCTTCCTTATGTATTTTGAATTTGTTATGGTTATGTCCTGCTGCTTTTCGACTGGTCGTCAACTCATCGAGATCGTGTGAGTGAATTGTAAATGTGTGTATGTGTGTATATATGCTCATGTATAAAGAATTAGTTACTCAGGTATATATAATTTTATGTGCAAGAACATTGTTGTGTACTGATAAATTTCATAGACCTTACTGAGTTCGTGTGTGTACGTGTATTGAAAGTTTAACCTAGTTCTTAATGCAAGTTTGTAGATCTTGATCAGTTGATTGCTGGGAAGAAAGCATCGGAATACCCCGCTAGACCGCAAGCTGGAAACAATGTCGAAAAATGTAATAAATATATAAATCCTGTTTTACTGTAATTTTTTTCGATAAAATTTTGTTTTATTTTTAATTAAAACAAAAATATAAAAACAAAATACCAACAACAATAAACTATATACTTAATTTGCAAGATAATTGTTTACTCAACTTTTATATATACATTATCTGTTGTCATGACAAGGGCAGATAAACTTATAATACGCATCTATATACATATGTATATCCTATTTTTAGGATCTAAACAAAATAATATACAACGTCTTGGAGAATTTGGAGTGCAATGATATCGATGTTTCGGACTCTGTACATTTTTCTAGGCCATAAGGCAATAAGATTAAAGATAGCCTAAATAGATGTGACTTAGTATATACTTATCTGTAAAGAAACCCATAAAAATATATATATATATATATGTATACCTATATTCAGCAATTGTTTTAAGTTAACCTCGTAAGTTGTACACAGCAAATCGTTCGCAAATTGTTTTAATACCGATTGTAATGAACTTGTTTAGCATTTTTTTCAAATATGCATATATCATTGTAATGTAATTTACAATGTACTTTACGTAGCTGTTAATTAGTCCAATTTGCCGCAGCTCCGGATTAGAAATAAGAAAGAAATTCAACAACCACACGATGATAATTGGAGAAATCGTAAGACACCCAAAAAAAATTAAACTGTTTGACAAGTTTTATTGTAAAAATATATTATGAATAATAATAATGATAATGATAATTATATATTAACGTAATAAAGTAAAATGCAAATTTTCAATACTTAAAACTTGGACACATTTGCGTTTAATTGACAATACTAATTGACATAAGGTTTTGCTGGACGGAAGTGAATCCCTAGGGATTACTTAGTGCTCTGTGTGAGATATTGATGTGCCGTAGTTGCCCAGAGTTCATCGATTGTCTCGAGACTCTCGCGCCACAGCTGCTCGAGCAGAATCCAGCCCTGTGCTTGGGTGACCAGAACGTAATCGTTGCCCGGGTGCAGTGTGTGCGTGTAGGCGCCCATGACGAGACTCTGAGCGAGTCGTGCTGCCACACAATACTTGAGATATTCCCGCTCCTTGGGGTTAATCGGTTGGATACTGGTATAACCTGCTAGAAAAATGCCACCGCTAGCTAGATCCTTTGCCTGTAGCATCATGTAGCTCATGGCAATGCCAAGTTCAAATATAAGCGGAGAGCGATTAGTGTCCCCGAAATCTATTACCCCGGTGACACGATAGGAATCCGATTGATTCGATTTGCTAACTACAATGTTCTGTTCATTATAATCGCCATGAATGATCTGCAGTTCTAGCGTTGGGAGCACACTTAAAACTTTCGACTCGAATGCCTCTATAATTTCCTCACACAGAGCCTTTCGTTGATGATCCTGCAGTGCGTAAAGGAAATCTCTCAGCTGTGGCACAGACTGCAGCATCCACAGTGTCTTATGCGTATCGTATGCTTTATGAGTAAAGTTCTTTAGCGCACGATCCAACTTAGCTAGATATTCACCACATTGGTATAGCAGGTTCTTGGTTACCTCCACCTCATGGAACATTTTGCCGGGAATAAATTCCAATAGGCGGACCACATGACTATTGCCATTAAGTTGTTCCACAGAATAATAGTTGCCACGGGCATTGGCAATGGGTCGTGGGCATTGCACGTGATGTTTAGCTACATAAAATCAATAATCGTTTTTAATCATTAAACAGTTGTACAAATAATTTGTATATTCAAAAAAAATATTCACCTAAGTAGAGCAACAGTTGATTTTGTGCGTCAATAAAGTCCTCTTTTTTCGAATCCAAGGCGTTAAGAATTTTCAGCACATAGCCAAGCGGGCAATGGGAGACAATCAGTGGATTTTTTACATTGCTAGAAATATGCCAATATACGTAATTGTATAAATATCAAAACAACTTTGTAATTTCATTTGAGGTGTTGCCAACGTCGCGTATAGAGATGTTGCGCGCCCTTGGTTCGTTGTGAATGGCAACAATTGCTTCTTTTTGGCGGGAACTTATAATCGATTCGCCGGCGCCCGCACACACCGTTTGTTTTTGTTTATTATTAATTTCGCCAGACTGGAGAGAGTGTGTTATGGGTATAACTGGCCTGATACCGTTTTTGGAGAAGGCATCAGGAAGGGTGCATCTGAAGCACATTCGCGGCAGCACCGTTGCCGTCGACACATACTGCTGGCTGCACAAAGGTGTCTTTAGCTGCGCTGACAAATTGGTGCGCGGCGAGGATACGGATCTTTACGTGCAATATTGCCTTAAGTATGTTCAAATGCTGCTGTCCTATGATGTCAAACCGATATTGGTTTTCGATGGACAACATCTGCCGGCCAAAGCGCTGACTGAACAGCGCCGCCGCGAATCGCGCCAACAAAGCAAGAAGCGTGCCGCAGAGCTATTGCGCCTGGGACGTGTGCAGGAGGCTCACTCGCAAATGCGTCGCTGTGTGGACGTCACTCACGAAATGGCATTGCGCCTCATCCAGGAGTGCCGAAAACGTAATGTTGATTGCATTGTGGCGCCCTACGAGGCCGACGCCCAAATGGCCTGGCTGAATAAAGCGGGAATTGCTGATTATATTGTTACCGAAGATTCGGATCTGACGTTATTTGGTGCCCAGAAAATTATTTTCAAGCTAGATCTGAATGGTGCCGGACTGTTGGTTGAGGCTCAGAAACTATACTTGACAATGGGATGTCGTGAGGAGCGCTATCACTTCGATAAGTTCCGGCGCATGTGCATTCTTTCTGGCTGTGATTACCTAGACTCGCTGCCAGGCATTGGACTGGCAAAGGCATGCAAATTTATGTTAAAAACCGAACAAGATGATATGCGGATAGCATTGAAAAAGATACCTCAATATCTCAATATGCGCAACCTGGAGGTAAGCTCAAATCTTTTTTATAAACAGAATTAAATTTTTTCATAAACAGAATCCTAATTAAAAGTCGTTAATTTAGGTCGATGATGAATACATCGAAAACTTTATGAAGGCGGAGGCCACTTTTAAGCACATGTATATCTATAATCCGCTTGAGCGACGCATGGAGCGTCTTAACGAGCTGGACGATTATAAGACTGAGGAATTCTATTGCAGCAATGCGGGATCATTGCTGTCGGATAGCGAACAGGCATTGCATTTGGCCCTGGGAAACCTAAACCCCTTCTCACTCAAGCGTCTGGATGACTGGCATCCAGAGCGGGATGCCCTAAAGTCATGGAGTCAAGCAGCAAAGCACGTTAAAAGAAGCAAGCACAAAAGTATTTGGGATTCGAATTTCAAGGACCAAAGCCCAGCGAAGAGCAAGCCAAAGGGTAATCAGGCAAGCTGTGCTATGTTCTTCAAGAAAGTCGACTTTGTAGGTCAAACGATTGATGCAGAGATTGAGGCTAATCAACGCCAAGAACTGGCAAAGCACACCGAAGCTGAGCTATTCAGCATGTACAATTTGGGTGGTGGCAAACGGAAACGTACCCCGAGCAGCAGCAGCAGTAGCAGTTGTGAGACCCCTTCTTCGCCAGCTGCCAACAAAAGTCGACATAATCCGTTTGCCAAGGAGATACAACGGTCACCAGTTGTTTGCGAGAATGGATCTCTGCTCCGTTTGCTTAGCCCCAAGAAGCAGAGCAGTCCACTTAAAGCGACGGATGAGCGAACTAAGCCAGATACAACGCGTGTAAATGCCATAAAGCGCAGCATTTTTGCCAAGGAGCAAGTCGAGGTACGATCACGCTTCTTTAGCACACAAACCCCAGAACTTCAAGTGGAGAAGGTGTTGAAAATGGACAAGCAGCCGGATACTAGTGAACATTGCCGGCAGCTACAGTTGGAGTCAACTGAAAGTGCTGCAGAGAGCGAGCTGGAAGCAAATACCGATAATAAAGACGACATCGTGCTGCTCTCCTCATGTTCGGATGACTCAAGTAGTCAGTCTGCAACGCTACCCAGTAGTCAGGAAGCTGTACTGCCAGTTAAGACTATACAAAAACTTCCGCCAAGTGCTCGTCGGATCGGTTTGTCCAAGCCAAAGACAAATAAACGAGCCACAGCCACTTCCAATTTGGGTGAGAATCAGACAAAGCTGAGCATGTTCGGCTTTCAGAAACGTCCCGTTCTCAAGTAGCATATTGTTAAACTAAGTGATATATTATATAATACCCTATGTTTGCTTCTGTTAGTAATTTGTCATGTCCTTAGATAGGTTAAGTTATTAAAAGACCAAGCTGTGTTTATATATCGCGCAGCTATATGTATTAAAATGTTCCGCTGAAAAAGAAGCTAGTTAATAATATGTATACTATAAGCTGGTTATAAAAGCTTCTCGCCTGTTAGATACTCTGCAAGCAATTGTAAAATACAACTATGAAAGCATTGCCAAACAAATTAAGTCATTGTCAAGGAAGGTCAGTGCCATTGGGCATGATTTACGCGCAACACGGTTGCAAGCATGTAAAAGTAAGATACCTCTTTACTGGGGTCTCTCCCTGTCGAGAGTTTCCTGCCATAACTTGCCTAGATTACTATCATTACACAAGACTGCAGTCGACCCTTGACTAACCCAGAGGATATCAGATAGTTAGATAACAAAAGGGTTTGCCTTCAAGGTGACCGTCGACATACTATTTAAATTCCCCACCCACAGCTTTCTCGTAAAGACAAAACTCTAATTAATATCTATAAATAGCGGCGACCTCTGTACGACTGAATGTGTATGCGAGTGTGTGTTTAGTCATGTATGAAGCGAACCCCCTCTCAGTCAATGTAAACATTGAAGGGAGATCACTTTGTTACGCATTGCTGCTTCTCACCAATCTTCCTTTATCAGATAATTGCGATCGTCATACGAGATGAGCTCCTTCTGTTCGCTAACTGTGATCCCATAGAGACGACGGACCAGCGGCTCAACATCCTCTGCCCGCACCTTGGGCTTGATATCCGAACCGGGCTGTAGCACTACATTGGAGGAACTTTTCTCCTCGATTGTATTGCCGTTTTTGGAGGGAGTCGACGTCGATGTTGTTGTCGTCTCGCCGTTGTTTGCCTTGTTCTCGTTCTTGTTTAGCTTCTCGGCGTCGTCGTAATCGTGATTCAGTGTATAGGATTTTTTGGTAATGCTAGTCAGCTCCACATTGTTCCACTGTTCCATTTTTTTGTGTTATGTTTCACTTTATCGGAATGTAACAAAAAGTATTTTATATATACAACATATATTTGTGTGAATGAATGGGGATCAGAATACACTCGGTGATAATGATGATGTTGGCACCCGCAACCGAATTGTGTTCTCTCAGCTTTACACTCGAAAGCGAAATGAATTGAATTTCAGTTGGGGATGGCTACGACGTGAGCGCTTCAATTGAAACGAGTTCGTCGTCATCGTCGTCGTCGCTGACTGCGTCGCCGACATCTTCTTCATATCTTAAGACAGTACATAAGGGGTGTGTGTGTGTGGGTGTGTGTATGTGTGTGTGTAAGGTGCCTGTTTCATTTGCCAAGCTAAGTTATTTATTTATTTAATTTTTTATAACCTTTACTGTTTACATTTTGATTGCGACGCTGCGACGCTTTGTTCGCCCTCTTGTTTCCTCTCTCCACCTTTACCGGATGGGGTAGGTAAATGGGGGCAATGCATCGGGGTTTTTATCAGCGTTGCCTAACTTGTCCCCAAGTCAAGCAACCAAATAAACAAACTTAAAGTCGTGATCGCACTCTATTAAATTAGCTTTGTGCCAAGTGGAATCAAATCAATTTATACACTGTAAACTTTCTAGAGTGTAGACTCGAAGGAGCGAACGCAGTTTGAAAGATTTTAAATATTTCAATTTCAAAATTGTGTATTATCTAAGACTATGATAAAATGTCTTCACATTAGAATAGAAAACTTAAATCTCAAGCATATTTGCTGGAAAAGTTTCCATCAAATGGACCTAGTTTGTTATTGCGAGGCAACACTGTGCGTAAATCGAAAAGATTGCAATTCTACAAAGATTACAGTCTTCCGCTGGCCCATTTGCTAATCTGATAGTGCTTTAGCAACAGTCTGCTACAATTGACAGACTAAACAAATTCAATTGAGCCGGAGCACACAAAGCTAGCCCCCGATCGAACAATATGATTTATACGATTGTTTACCCCACTTTGAGTATGAGACGAAGCAATGCGCAGTTAAAGCTCTCTCACTTGTGACTTTATACTACAGTAAACACGTGCATATATACATTTCTATTGTACGCAAGTAATTATATAATAGTTAAAGTTTTTTAACTGGCCCATATCCGTTTGGCGCTTGAAGAACTTTAATGAATGAGCGAGAGAACTAGTTGCTGGCTGACCTTGACTCGAATGCAGTGGCTGGTTGTTCATACGCCGCATTTACCACTGGGCAGGCAGTCGCAAAACAAATACACACACACATACACACATGACGGTTGCATGCAGTCAGTAACTAATGTAAATATGCACAGCTGATTGATAATTATGCAAATTTGTTAGCAATGAAAAACGAAGTTTCGAGTAGCTACTTAAATGTGGCAATGCAGGCAAAACACGCACCTGTTCGTACCACTGTTCAATTAAAACTAACGCTTGCGACTTGTTTTTGGCTCTCTATTCAACACGCTGTTCAAGCTATTCAAGGGCTGACTTTAAATACAAATACATTTGTACACACCCATATATGTGTGGGCATTTATACAGTTTTGGTTCTGGCGCGCCGTTTTTGTCGTTAACTGTTGCGCAGTTCATAATTTGTCTATCGTTTATCAGAGCAATGAAATGTCAGTTCAGTTTAAATCTGGCCGGCAGAACGTAAACAAATCAGCATGGAAATTAGCAAAGCAATTGCTGGAAAAAAAGCAAGCAAGCAATTCAAAAACTTGACTATAACGTTGACGTGTGAATGGCAGGTGGAACTTCTTTCTTCTAGCATCCAGCTGTTTTTATTTATTTTGTTCACATAACCTCAAAGCAACTTTCAATTTATCTTTCCGTTGTTTCTCTTTCTCTGTTTCCAATTGGTTTTTGACTTTTTTTAAGTTCTCATTAGTTAAATGATTAGTTAAATTAATTGAACAATGGATCAACTGTACGTAGAGATCGAGATCAGCACCGAAAATGCCAAAAGCGAAACAATCATATACACCAGCGTGCCTTCGTTTCTAGCGCTCTTCACATATCGCTACCTTAAAGAGCCCCGCAATGTTCAAATCAACTTTGTGGCCAGTAAAATTGAAACAGGGAAAATAGCTTTACGTAGCTCGCAGCTGCGACGCGAGCTCACAGATCAGCATATTACATGTCGAGATGCCGCTACGCTTCCTGCCTTAAGAGATCTGCGCCTGCCCATTTATGGACGGAATGGAAATATCTTCATTGCAGGCACATGTGCTGTTTGTCGGGAGCTCATTGCTCGTCAGCCCAGCTCACAATTGCGTCAATTATTGGGTTTCAAGGGCAGTTGCCTGCTGGCGCCCGCTGAAGCCTCAATCTGGACACGTTTCTGTGAAGTGGATGTAGTGAATTTAGTCAGCCAATTGCAAAACGGAGAACTACCATTGCGCGAAATGCCCGTAGAAGTAGTACGCTTTGAACAACACATGAATCAGCCCGTTCGTATGCACAACATCTACAAACTTGCAAGAGAGCAGGCGAATCAAACTGAAAACGGAGTGCCAGTTAAGAGAAAGGAACGTGTCCTCATAGAATGCAGCATACCCAAGGAGCAGCTTTTAATTGAGCACCGTTTTGCCGAGGGCATCAGCTTTACAATTGCCGATCTCATACTCTATCCACTGCTCCGTCTAGTCTTTCAGCACTGCGCACAAATGCTGCCTCATTTTCCACTAACAAGCACCTGGTTCAGTGAGGTAAGTGGAACTTAAAAACCAAGGAAACCCAGCGATTATTAATGCCTTCCATTGCAGATTGATGCCTTTGACTCGAACTGTGCGAGAATCTTGCACGAACTGTATGTACCCATGTTGGTGGGTCCTGCAGAGAACACTCAACTACTCTCTATACCCGACTGCGAGGAGGCAAGCCTATATAAGGCCGATCCTAAACGTTATCGTCCAAGAAATCGGATTTACACAAGCCAATCGGAAGTGGACACTGCGCTGGCAAAGCTTAGCAAATTGGATATAGATTTTAGTTCCGATTCAGAACATTCGTTTGGTCAGCAGTTGATCAATTGGCAGGACATAGAGCCCACACATGCCAAAAGCTCGGCCCTGCCGGAGGAGAGACTGGAACGAAAGCGTCAGCAATTGGAAAATATGGCCAATGCGGTCGTATCGCTGGCAGAGCCAGGCGATCGCATTGTTGATTTCTGCAGTGGAACTGGTCATCTAGCCATATTGCTTGCGCTCAAGCTGCCACAATGTGTAGTGATCGTGATGGAGAACAAAGCTTTTTCGCTGGCACACGCGCAGAAACGGGCAGCCGAACTGAAATTGACCAATTGCGTGTTCTACCAATGCAACATTGACTACTTTATGGGTCGCTTCGACATCGGAGCCTCTCTGCACGCCTGCGGCACTGCTACTGACATAGTCCTGCAGCAGTGTCATCGGGTTAATGCCAGTTTCGTGTGCTGCCCCTGCTGCTATGGGTCTCTGCAGCCAATGCCACACATAGCCTACCCACTAAGTGCACGTTTCTGTGAAGTACTCGACACAAAGGACTATTTGTATATCGCTCACACAGCGGATCAGGCGCACGAGCTAGGAACCACCAACTGCAAACCGGAAACAACGCTGCAGGGATTGCGTTGCATGTGTGTTGTAGATACTGACCGAAAATTGCAGGCAGAGGAGGTCGGCTACAAGGTGATATTGACACGCCTCAAACCGGAGCAGTGCACGCCAAAGAATCATTTGCTAGTTGGGCGATATCTGCGGGACTGAAATTGCATTTATGTACATGGGGAGGGGGAGAAATGTTCACTGCCTGACCAAACAAATTATCAAAATATATGTATTTTTTTCGTATATGTTAATTACCGTTGACGGTGTTTATTTGAGTAACATGAAGTAAGTGTAGAAAATGACTTAATGGGTTACCAATTTACTAAGACGAGTTCAACAGGCCCAGGCGCCAGTTTAAATATTCACTTAGTTGCCGCCACCTCGCAGAGCCAAGACCAAATGTAAAACTGAGCCGCCTTGCACTTTATAATCTGCCGCCGTTTTGTCATCGTTCCTGAAAATATATTTATTTAATATTTCATCACATATACCATTATTTTGTGTGTTTGTGTGTGCCTTACATTTGTTTGCCGGAGAATATAAGACGTTGTTGCTGGGGTGGTATTCCTTCTTTTTCCTCTACACGCTCCTTAATGCGGTCAACTTTATCTGTGGGTTCAATGTCGATTTCAATTTCCTTGCCGGTTAGTGTCTGTAAAATGGGAAAATGGATGAAACAATTAATACTACTCGCACTGTTTGTTGTTGTTGTTGAGAACAGCTAGAGCTGACGCATAGTCAACTCGCCGTTTTGCATATAAAATTGCCAGTGGATCATATTCGTGTCTCCCTGACATGACCTTACCTTCACTTTAATCAACATTGTGAAAATGTGTGCTTGGCGTTTCCAAATACAAATGTGTTTTAAAAAAGTATATTAGGACTTTTTGCAAGCTTGTTCCAGTTGCGGCGTTTTTGCGAATGTCATTCGGCCAGTCTGCCAACTTGTCTGAATACAGCGTGCGAAAGTAACCTTTGAATGTCGATATCAGATCGATAGTTCGATGTGCTGTCGATAATAACCGACAACAGTGGTACGCTGTTTAGCACATTTAGAAGTGATAATGCCCTAATTCATTTTCAATTTAAATTTATTTTCTTAATTCAAAAAAGTAACTGAAATTTTGACGTACTAAGAAAAAGATACACAATTTGTCGTTTAGATTTTATTTACTTTCTATATACTTATATTTACATCTATTAACATCTAATCAAATGCAGTTTGTTCATTACTTAGTTTTCAGACTCATCTAACGGCATTTTAAGCCTTTTTGTTTGATTTGTTTAAGGCACGAATTGCCTCGCTGATGTGTCGAATGTCACGGGCATAGGTTCTGCAACATCCACCAATGATTTTAGCCCCCAGCTGCGCCCATTCGGGCACATATTTCTCGAGCGGCACACAATGTTCCCGACCCTGCCAGCCATTGACCACGTCATAGACCTCTCCGCTGTTTGGATAGACAACCAAAGGAATTTGTTCCTCGACAGTACGGTCGCCGTTCAAACTCTGGAACAAAGGAGTCACAAATTTGGGATGCACGCAGTTCACACCCACAGCCAGGCATTTGTCCTGAGCCTTGCGCTCCCGAAGAATATCCCAAATAGCATTGGCCGCTTCGGCAAAGTCTTCTCCATGGGCCAGCGTCGACTCATCTTTGCATTGGAAAGCAACCCAGAATTTAACATCAGGATAATCATCACACAACATTTCCACCAGAGCCTCAGCTTCCATTTGGCATGGAATTGTCTCAATGGCCAGGGCATCTACTCCCGCCTCCAAACAGGCTTCGATGCGTACGCGATGCCAGTCGGTGATGGTCTTGGGTGCAACATAGTCCGCATAGCTGCCAGTGTACTCGGAGCCATCATGCAAGTGGGCACCAAATGGTCCAATCGAGGCAATAATCAGAGGGTAGCCTATAAAAGATACGAATTGGTGTGAAAAGAGAAGCATTTTACTTCCAATAATTGCAATTTGAGCCTACCTTCAGGTACCGCTAGCTGTGCTTCATAGCATTCGGTGAGATATTTCTCTTTGGCAATGTGCGCCAATCTCACCGTGTTCTTTATCAGCTCAATGCTCTGCTGCTCATCCAATTCTAGATACTCCATGTAACCCTCGACACTTGTCTGATAGGTATTCGTCAATATCATATCAGCGCCATCTGCCAATATACATAAATTGATAAGTTACACGCTGTTGCTAATTGACACGCAATCTGTACTAATTCTTCTCCACCTACTTTGCAGGAAGTCCAGATGCGTATTGATGACAGCCGTCGGATTAGTTGCATTGAAACGTGCACTCCATAGCGGATCCCCATCAACGGAGTTTCCAACATGTACGGTCATCTGTGTTCCAAATCCGCCATCCTTAACGAGCACGCGAGTTAGACCCATGATTGTAATTGGGATTGAGGTTTTATTTCGGATCTATTAGAGTTAAGATAAACTAAAACATGTATTAGATTAGTTAAGATAAGAAAAACAAAACCATGCATAAGCTAAGTTAAGGTTAAAGCAGGGCTAAACTGGTACGTGCTTAGCTTGAGATCTGCTAAAGTTCTCAACGCGTTGATAAATAATATACAATGTATATTTTAAAAATCGTGCAGCTCGCACAGCACAACAGATATAAATATGTGCATACATGTAAACAACAATATAATAAAGACTTTGCCCGGTTATCGCTGGGCAAACCTTTTACATTGTTGTAATCAAGGTCTTATCAGCAGCCCAGTCGACGCGTGCAGCTGTGCCCGTTTCGAAGTTCTTTGTGCCAGTTGGGAGTCTGGACACCTGGCTAAGCTTAATTGATTAAGATCTTTGTAATTGAAACAAGCAACATGTTAACCTTATCGAGAGTTCAATGACCTGCAGCTAAGACTAACACGCGCAGATAAGATTCACTAGGAAACTATATAGTATATATAACCTATTTACGAATATATCTTGATCTAATCGAGTACCCGTCTAGGCGACCGTATTATAGCAACACTCACCTTGAGGATCTATAAATAAGTCTTGTAATTGATTAAAAAAGTTGTTTGCTTGTTGTTCTCTCTCGACGCGGCGCGAATTTATTAGATTTCGTCGAGTTCAGTCGGGTACTGTGAAACTATCGAGATATGTTATGTGATGTGTTTGGCCGGGCGTTCAGCAGGCGTTTAAGTGCTTTACAATGCTGTCTGAGGCTTTTATAGCCTGTTGTTTGTTTCCACATATTCCTCATATTTGCCGCTTATCACAAAAAAAAGTAAAAATGCAAAATAAAACAAAACAAACACAAAACCCTAGGCACCCGCCAGCCAGTTGCCAGACCCGACACACTGGGGTCCGGCCCGGTCCGGCTGGCAGCTAGCTGGCATGATAAGCCACGAGAGCACAGCTGCTAGACAACAGTCTAGGAGAGCAGAGTAGCCAACGGGCTGATGAAATCCAACCAAATTGCGTGGATTCGCGTTGATAGGACAAAGACCATGCCGCCGGCTGCCGCCGACTGAACTGAGCGTCGTATGCGTTTTGCGTTGATAACCTTTAGAAGTTATTTCCATCTGGAATTTGTTATGGACCAAAATTACGTACCTAGAGTTTGTTGACTGAACGATCGCACCTAGGAGGCTAGGATACAAGTTCAAATTAATAGATTATAATAAACAAGATTTTATTTGTATTCTTCAGTTTGGGGTACTTGCCCTCCAATAACATTATAGGACAAAAAAAAACTTGACAACCTTCAACGGGGTCTTAAGAACTATTGATATATCGAAATTCGTGATGTTACAAGATAATAAAAAGAAATAGTAGTGAAGTTAGCATATCGTCAACAAATCTTAACGTAAACCCTATCAGGCACTCATCCCAGTCCCTTTTGTTTATTTATAAATCGGGGCTTATCTATGGAAATAGTTCGCACCCGCGAGGTTCACGACATTGATCTTAACAATAATCTGGCAAATTGCGAGTTCACGCACACACTTATACTATATAACATATACATATATAATATAGCTTCATATAGGTCTAGGCCGAGTAGACACATGGAAAAGTATAACAAAATAAAATATATAAACCAAAAAGAAACTATTGAACTAAGGACGTCCGTATCTGCGATTGTGGTTGCTTGGCAATGTTATCAATACACTTGCGTATTTCGCGTATATCATCTGGGTAGACGCGACAGCAACCGCCGATGATACGAGCACCCAGTGCCAGCCATTCGGGTACAAATGAAGCCACATTCAGTCCGTTCCCAGTCCACTCGCCCCTATCGTTGTCGTAAATCTCTCCGTGATTGCTATAGACGACAAGGGGTATGGGCTGCTCCTCTGGCGGCAAAGCGGCAAGAAATGATTTGAACAGCGGCGTCACATGGATAGGATTCACACAGTTAACGCCCAGTCCAAGGAGGCGCGATTGTGCTCCATTCTTTGAGATCATGCGCCAGACCGCCAAAGCGGCCTGTGCAAAGGATTCACCATGTGCCAGATGCAGTTCGTCCTAGAAGAGAAAGAGTATGTCGGTTAATGTATTGAAACTATTTCGCCCAAAAGAACACTTACCTTGCACTGAAAGGACACCCAGAACTTGGCTGTATAGTTATTAAGCACTAGCTCTGTTACAGCCAAAGCCTCCATAAGGCAGGGCAGCGTCTCTATGGCCAGACCATCGACTCCGGCCTTCAAGCAAGTCTCGATACGTGTTGTATGCCACTTCTGCAGCTCGTCATGCGTTACCAGATTGGCATAGCTGCCCTTGTATTCGGAACCATCGTGTAGGTACGCTCCATATGGTCCAATCGAGGCCAAGATGATGGGCATGTTGGGACCAATGTTGCCATTAATGCCCGCCAGTTCACCAAGATATTGCGACTTGGCTTTACGGGCCAGCACAACGCTCTTTTCGATTAGCGCCACACTCTGCTCTCGTGTTGAGCCCAGATGCTTCATGAATCCCTCGACGCTGGACTGATACGTGTTTGTTAGTATAATGTCCGCGCCGCTGTGTAGGAAATCCAAATGTGTCTTTATCACAGCCTCTGGATGAGTTTCATCGAAACGGGAGCCCCACAACGGATCCCCATCGACCTTTTCGCTCACATTGCGTGCCAGTTGGCTGGAGAAGCCACCACATTTTACCAAGATGCGTGGCTTCTCTCGGTAGTTGCCGATTAAGGAGGAAGGTAACATAATGTGCGATAAGTGCGACTCTGCTGCTCGCGATAAATGCTGGCGACACTCTAACGTGATTTAAATAATTCTAGTTAAAATGCGATTCTTTCGTATTTTTCTTCCTGCTAAATGTGTGTAAGTATGTACGTAGAACGTATGTACGTGATATTGTGAATTTTGCTGCTTTCCTTTTGTTGTTTTGTTCCACGCTCGCTTTTTATTTTTATTTATCGGTGCTGGCAGCTTTTCTACTCGACACACACACACACAACATAGCTGAGTAATTATCTATGTGTTTGTATTGTGGGTTGTACTTATTCTTGTCTTCGCCATGCATCTCATTCACACAGACACGCATACCCGCATACACACACACATACTTCAATATACTCGCCGCACAGCTGATTACTGTTTACAGTTGCGGCTGTTGAGTGCATGAGTGACGACAGCGGCGGCGAAAATATTTGCATAGCTTAACCCCCATGCACACTGGCATCCAGAATAATATGTATAGAGATGCTTGTTTTGTTGTGGGGGAAACATGTTTATTCGTTCAAAAAAAATAAAAATAAAAAAAAATTGTTATATATATATTTATATATAAATACATATTGATAATTTATGTTGTCGATAGTAATACATATTCATAAAGAAACTGATTATAAATTTTATTTAAATAATTCTCGCGTATATATATTTTACGCCGTCTTGTTAGTACACAATAGTTTTTATTGTTTATATTAATTTATACGTTTTTTTGGGAGGTTTTAGGGGATTATAATCACATTTATTTGTTTTGTTTATATTTTATGTTAATTGTAGATAAATAATAATTAGGATTGAAATAAGCAAATCAATTGAAAAATGCCATAAACAATAAATGTAACTTTGGTAAACTTACGCATTGTATAAATTCTAAATGAATATTTCGCTTGAAATCAGTATCTGTGTATTTATGTTTTCGATATCTGTTATTGCCTAATTTACAGTTGCACTAAATAACAGTTTTTATAGATATCAATTCGCATACATATGTACGTATCTATGAATTTATTGGCTTAAATCAGCTGCAGTTTTTCCCGATTTCGAACTCTCTGGTATTAAAACCATATCCAGAGCAATACTTATTTCAAAAAATACACTTTCTTCGGCTCAAATTGGCTATATAGTATGTATATATATCTATATATATATATGTATATTATTTATGTTGTGTTATGTGCTTAGTACATAATTTAATATGTATATAATGATGCATCTAACTGTATATGTATGTATGTGGCTCTATGTAATCTGCTTACGTGCATGGAAGTTCATTGTGTGTGTGAGTGTATTTGTCTTTCGGTTTCTGTTTGTATCTGTGTCTGTGGCGGCGGCTAACTGTAATGAGGGCAAAATGCAAATGATAAAGTACAGTGTGTGTGTGTGCGGAAATGAAATCAAAATCAATTAGCGAAAAGACAACAACACACAAGAGGGAAAAGCAAAAAAGCCACGTTTCCTTCGGATTTTCCTTTCAAAACATTCAGTCTGAGGTCTCTACTCGGCGTGTGTGAGTGTATGATTTTTCTTCTCGACCTTTATTTGTTTATTTTTCAAAATTTCCATTCGCCCCAAGGCGCTGATAACGCGATAACAAACTGTGGTCACTCGTTAAGAAGAACACCTCGCAACATTTTGCAAAATTCTAATTTCGATATAAATTAAAAAAAAAAGAGGAAAACTTATTATTAAATGAAAAATTAATAATGAATTATAATTGCATATAATATCTAACAAATATCAACTGTAATAGAATTTTTGCAATGTGCAAGAGGTGTACTTATTTTTTAGCCACCACTGTGTCTACTGATACTGATACCCTCTTCTAGCTAACTTCTTTTCCCTCTCGAGTCTAGACTGCCACTAAGAAAAGAGATTATTGCGTCGCTTTAGCGAGCCAAATTTCTTCTCGGCCTCCATCAACATCTTCTCCTTGCGCACCACCTCAAAGGGTATCGTCTTAGACATACGATCGATTTCCTGGTCAGATGGAAAATCCTCGAAACTCATGTTACTGAAGCCCGTCTTGGCCGAGTTCTGTATCGTGTTCGATTGAAAATTGCGACTGCTGCCAGAGGAAGATGTGACGCGATTCTCATCCTGTTTGACGTGCTCATCGTCGTCATCATCATCGTCGTGCGATTGATATTGTAGGCGTTGATGTTTCTGTTTGCTGCCCGAGCTAAGGGACGATGTGGAGCCCAGGGCACCGGCACTGACCTTCTTGTACGCATGCCCCTTGACCTTTTGTGTCAATTTGGCCGGCAAAACACCCATCACAGTGAGGTGGTGATGGGACTTTTCTTTCTTCGGCTTGGCGGTGCTACTGTCTGCACTATCGGCAACCAGATCGGCAGCACGCAACACCACGGGCTCCTCCTCGTCGTCGGGCGTAAAATCCGAGCAGCGATCTTGAGAGATTTGCACAAAACCATTATCGGCTATGGGCAACAAAGGCTTCAGATGCACAGCCTGCACAGGGGCTGGTACAGGAACTGTAGCGATAACAGCGGGAGCAGAAGGAATGGCTGGCTGGGATTGCAGCTGCAGTGCTGTAGTAGCTGATTGCTGGGTTGAAGCCGCTAAGGGCATGGAAATGCCGCTGGTGGAGCAGCTGGCGGAGGTGGAGGGCACATTCACATAGACACTGCTACTGCTGACAGTGGCGTTGGTGATGTTGGTGTTGTTGCTGTTGCTGTTGCTGCTGCTTCTGTTGTTATTATTGCTGTGGTTGTGGTTTTGGTTGTGGCTAAGGTTGAGGTTGTTTTGATTGGTCAGCGGTTCGGGCGTTTTATTGATTATAATCGAATGATTAATCGTCACAAGCTGCGCAGCGACGGGCTTGGCAACAGTTGCCCCACTCACTTTGATAACATTGTTGTTGTTGTTGTTGCTGTGGCTGGGATAGTGCAGCTGGATTTGGGTTGGATTAACCTGATTGGGCAGCTGTGCCGGTGTCTGTTCAGGTGTGACGACAACACATTTACGAATTACCTGTGGAAATGGCTCAGAGCCAAAGAGATCCCTCTGCTCGCTGCCCGACTCTGTCTGTGGAGGCGCCGGCGGCTTTGTCGTCACTGCCGTCTCGATAAATGGATTAAAGACGGGCTCATTGAATTCATCCAGCTCTGGCCCTCCAGCTGTTGGTGGAAAGTTGGCAAAATTTGCTGCCTGGCTAGTCGGTGTCTCCGGCGCTCCCTTAATCGGCGTCGATGTCCACATTTCCGGCTCACTTGGTCGTGGCTTGCTGCGTGGTGGCTTCGGCTTGGCTGATGTGCGCTTGGGCGCCCTGCCAACTGGCAGCTTAAACGGTGCCATGGCAAACACATCTAGCTCTGGTTCTACTTGCTGCTGTTGCCCCTGCTGTGCTGTGGCCTCTGCTGCCGCGGGTGCCGGTGCCTGAACAGACTCATTGCTACTCTTGCTCTCCGCTGATCCATAGTCGAGTTCATCGTCTAGCAAGAGGGGGCGATCACCGAACTTGTGCAAATCGCTAGACGTGGGACTGAGCTCTTCCTCCTTGCCTGCGGTGCTGACATCGCTAGCACCGGTACCACCACCGGCTGCCAGCACCGCAGCAGCAATGCGATCCTTCTTACGCATACGCACCTTGACCACCACACGACTGCGTACATCATCCTCGTGTGTGGTGACGCTCTCGCATTCGGCATGATATGCCGAACTGCTGCAGGTCTTGACGCTCTCACTGATGCCGTCCATGTCGCCCAGGGGCAGTGGGCGACGTAGCTTGGCTTGCGTGCCTGTTGCACGTGGATTCTCATCGAAAAGATCATCGTCCTCGGCACGCAAGTCACTGGCCGAACCAATTGAGTCAGCATCGTCATCCGATTCGGCAGCATTGGCCGAAGCTGCCACGGCCGCTGCTTGAGCCGCTTGTGCCGCGACTGCGGCAGCCATCATATTCAGCTGCTGGGCCGCCTGCTGTGCCGAACTGGAGGGTCGCTTTGTAGTCGCCGTCTGACGTAGCTTCTTGACAATGGGTAGATGTGTCGTCTTGTCTACCTTCTGATAGGCAACCTGTTGTATCTTGTGTATAGTTTCTGGTATGTTGCTCGTCACGATTTGCTTGAAGATGGCGGGAGCCTTTTTGGCGGCACTACCACCACCGCCACCACCTCCATCATCGCTGTCCTGCTGAAAGAACTCCGAGTCGGAATCATCCGATGTGGGTTGATCATTGCAGCTACGCAGCTTTTCATACTTGTTGCGATCATCGAGCGGCAGTTTGGCATAGCTCGAGGCGACCATATCCACACCCGATAGTCCACCCAAGCCGGTACCATCAGAATCGGTCTTCAGATTGCCAATTAGCGAGGTTTTATCTTCCTCCAGCGTGGGCGACAGCAACCATTTGGATGAGCTCGATGAGACTGCGGCATTATTATTGATGGCTCCACCGGGTCCACCCATCATCGCATTGCTAGGCGTTGCTCCGCCCGATGAGCAGCTCGCGATGAATTTGGCTGTGAATGAGATTAAGTACTTTTATGCAGTAAGGTAATGAGATTACGGGGAGGGGGATTATTACGGGTGAGTGTAGCTTCTCACTAAGTGAACGCACTAGGTGACTGCTTAAGGAGTTGACAACTGTATGCGTGTGTGTGTGTGTGTGTGTGTGTGTGAGTGTTAGGGCTAATGATAGTTGGTTAACGATGACCGATAGTACTATTGCAAGTTTTTAAAGATCATATCTCCAAGTTGAACATAATATTGAAATGATTTATGCCAATTTGGTTATAGTTCTTGATAGCATATGCCTATGATTTAAAGGTACCGATAGTACTATCGATAGTTTTGAGTATGAGTAATGATTGGAAATTAGTCAATATTAAGATAGAAGAAGATCTGCAGACAGAAGTTTAATGTTGTCATTATCTCAGATGTTAATAAGTTTACATGATGATTCATGAAGATATATATGTCTCTTGTTAGTAAGCATTGCACAGTATACTTCGTAAATTTAAATTATTTAATACATTTATTAAATATGTAGGTACACGCATAGATTGTAATTGACTTGTTTTGATTAGTTTCCAATTGTTTTGCCTTTCTGTGCATTGCCCTAATTGGGTTAGTTGAGTTAGTCGTGTGTTTCCCATTTGTTATATGAGTATTTTTGCAGGTTAGTTAATTAATTAATTATGATTTGCAATTTTCTTGTGGTTTGTTTGTTTTTTTTTTTTTTTTTTTTTTGTTTATTGCATTTGAAATCAGTTTTAAACGCTCCTCTCGCTTAGCTCTCATACAATATGGTTATTTTGTCATTCTCTGAACTTAAACTAAAACGCTTTCGCATTTCGCTGGCTCTGCTTCAACTGGTTTATATAAATATATTGTTTTGACCGTATATATATGCATATATATTTTAATTGCATACATATATTTATCGGTCGTCTACTATAGCTTGTTTCCTGACTTTTGTTGCTCTTGTTTTCATTGCGCTTGCTTTGTATTTACGTTATTTCAATTCTTTTTTGTTCGTTTCGTTTCGTTTCATTTCGTTTTTTGTTTTTGTTTTGTTTCTTTGAACTATAACTATAATTTTGCTCTTTGGAATAATACTATATAGATTGCTGATAGTTTGATCATTTTCAATTATATACAAGTATTAACAGGGTTCATCTTTTTTTCTTTTAAAAGCTAGTTGAACATTTCAATTGTTGCTGGTCTCTTCAAGGAACTTTTTGCCAAATCGAATTCAAATTGATTTTCGATTTGGCAACGAACTAAGTAATATTACTTTGTTATTATATTTTGCTGACTTATACATATTGTCTGGCATTGATTGGACATTGTTCTTTATATATATGTATATGTATGTATGTATATTGCATTAACAACTTGTTATTTATTTAACTGCTGCCATATCCGTAGCGAACGCAGCTTGACGCGAACTAGTTGGATTGTTTTTTTTTTTAAATAATCAAAAAAATTATAGAAAAGTAGTTGAATTAGTTTAATATTCTTCATTGAGCAGTAGCGGTATTCCTAGTAATAATAATAATTCTCAGTTATAATCAGATAGCATTAATCTTTAGAATTGCACGAATTTTGAACATTAAATGAGTTTCAATCAATTTGATATGCTGTTAATAATTATTGCTCTAAAACATATTTTATTTTAGCTAAATACTTTCTACATATCTTCTATATGTATATATATATATAGATATATATATTGATAGATTTGTTACTGTCTTAAGTCAAATTACAAAACACACACAAAAAGGTAGAAGACGAAAAATATGTAGTATATGTCAAAGGCCATTGAGATATTTCATTAAAGTAATTTTGAATTTTTGCATACAACGCGCTTTTACTACAAATTTCAAGGCGCTTTTAACTTTACGGCATTACTGGCTTAACATTTTCCGCTTGCACTTAGACATATACGAACATTATATATTTTCATTTTACAAATACACAATTAGTATTATTTTCGTCTGGTTTACTTTCTAACCACAACCGCTAATTACCGTTGCTAATTATTATTAACTTGGTTCTAGTTATGTTTTTCTAGCATTTAGTATAACCAGCACCGGATAGCATGGGATTAGTTAGAAGCGCTTTGATTGGAGAGTTGAAAGTTTAGATTAGAGTTAATTAGAATTTCATCTTGCTGAACTGTTTCGAATTCCAAAAAAAAAAAAAAAAATATACATATATATATTTTTCAGAAAAATATATCTATTTATCTTTTGTGTGGTGGAATTTGAAACAGCTCTGCAGCGTAATGTACTAGAAGTAATGTTAGTTATTATACATAATGTACAACAATTGCGTTGTGTGTTCTTTTTTCCCCCATAACATTTGCTTGTGGTTAGTAATAGGTGCAATTTGATATTTACAATACATAATTGCATATAGTACATATAGTATGTGTGTGTGTAGCATATAAGACTCTTAGATAAGCTGTGACCGATGGCAACCCAACGAAGAGGAGGATCACTCTATGATCTATCGCATATGGCACCCTGAAGCTTTCACCCACTCTCTTTTCTCTCTTTCTCTTTATCTCTGTCTCTCTCTTGTTCATGCTCTTTTTCTGTCCGAACTTGTTATCTTTCTCTGTCTGTCAGCAAGAACTATGGGGTACAACAGCTAGCGGTTTTACTCTATGTAATACTCTAGCAGGAGATGCGTAGTTGCTCTGCTTTTATTGGTGTTGTAGCGTTGTCACATTCATTGTTGCTGCTGATGTTGTTGTTGTTGCTGTTTATGTTGGTGTTGCTGTTGTACTTGCTGCTGTTGCTGTTGGTTATTGCTGCTGTTGCAGTTGCTGTTGTTGTACTGGTTGCCTGTTGTTTACTCTACTGTGGATGGGGTATTTTAGACTACGTCTACGTTCAATTCATTTTCACACATTTCTAGATCAAGAGATTGAGAGCGAACAAAAGCAACAATCGAAAAACTAAACGGTATTTCTCTGGTTTGGCAACATCACAAGGATTACAAATTTCATGCTTTACCTCCAGTTTTGCGCAGTGAGCTGGCCTTCTCCCGCAGACCGGGTGGCAAGCTGAAAGGTGCTGAGCCAAACGGATCCGGATCAGGATGTGGTGAAATGGGTGCAACGGCTGTAGCCACTGCCGGTGGGGGAGGAGGAGCAGCAGCAGCAGCAGAAATAGCAGTAATAGCTGTTGCGGGAGCTGTAGCTGTAGCTGTAACTGTTTGTGCAATCGTTGCGGCATTTTGCTCCGTTGGCGTTAGTGTCGACGTAGTCGAGGCCGACTTGGCTGTTATGCCTGCAAAGATTCGAAATTCATGTATGAGATACATTCCCAAAGATTCTGAATCCAAGCTTCACTCACTGCCTTGGCTACCACGTTGTCGTATCTTGTCGAATTCAGCCTCGAAGATGTGATCCTCGGTCATCTGGCTAAATGGCTGCTCCTCCTCAAACGGGTTCCAGGCCTCCACACGTTTATCCATTGTCTGCCGTGCCAACTCGTTGCTTGATATCGAGTTACCCGCGGCTGCATTGCTGCCAGCATAAATGCCCGGATTGGAAGCTGCACTGGGCAATGCCACATTCTGTGGTCCATCTCCAGACATGGCAATGTTGTTGTTGTACGGCGCCAGAAATTGACTGGTCTCATTGGCAAAGGTTCTGCAGGCGGCGCAACAAAGTAATGCAACATGAGAGAGAGAGAGAGATAGAGGACATGGAAATGAAGACGCAGTGCATAGTGTGAAAAAGAGGGAGAGCGAGAGAGATAGAGGACATGGAAATGAAGACGCAGTGCATAGTGTGAAAAAGAGGGAGAGCGAGAGAAATAGAGGACATGGAAATGAAGACGCAGTGCATAGTGTGAAAAAGAGGGAGAGCGAGAGAGAATAGCAAACCAAAAGAAATCAACGAAAATAATAAATTATTTTATTGATCGACTTCAGCGTCATTTGTAGCGCTTTTGGATTGATGAAAAAAAGAAAGCAGAAATAATTGATAGAACATAGAGAGGCAAGTGAAAGCAAGAGAAGAGCATAGAGCACAGATAGATACAGATCACGTGAAGTTTGCGAACAAGACGCAGTGCATCGCACTTACTTGTTAAAGGCCGAGGTGTCGCTCACGTTGCGTCGATGGCCACCAGCAGCAGCATTGGATTTGGGCGGTGTCAGCATGTGCTTAGTGGGCGTGCCGCCACCGCCAACCGATGTAGTCAAATCATTGACAATCGGTTCTGGTTGTTGCTCGTTGCCGGCATCCGTGGGCGGAGCACTAGCTGCATTTGATGTTACTGCTGCTGTCGTAGCTGCTGCGGTTGGAGCGTTTTCATTAAAGGGATCAGGATAGACACTCGACTCGAAGAGACTGTTAACCGCATTCGTCGATGTGCTTGCAGTTGTCGTCACAGTTGATGCCGATCCTGCTGCCGGGGTTGCAGATGCTACGACTGCTGCTGGTGTGGTGGCGGCAGCAGCTGTTGGCATAGCTGGAAAATTTGCCTGAAATTGCTCCACAACGGGCTGCGGCTGCGGTGATGTTATGTTCTGCCTAGGCAAAGGACTCGGCGGTAGTCCAAGACCCAATGCATTCTGACCATGCACCGTCGATGAGCCTTTGGGTCGCGAACGCGGCGCCACACTTGTGCCTGCCTCTACAACGGAAACATTCTGCTGCGGTTTGGCTGCCTTGGCGGCTGCTGCATTGATGCGCTTCGCTTCGGACTCAAAGGGTGGCACAAGCAGCTGCTCAAAGTTGGGTAGAGGTGATTTCTGTAGAAGCATTAAAAATACAATTAATAATTATTTCAAACATTGATTAACTTAAGTAATTACATGCAAATTCTGCACAGGATTATCCTTTCCCGCCAGCCGGAAAGCAACTTCGCAGACCTGCCAAATATTTGGTCGCCTCTCCAAGTCCGTGTCCAGCATGTACTTGATCAGCTGATGCATACCGCGCGAATATTTCGAGCTATCCGGTATGGCAAACTGACCATTTTGAATGGCCAACGTGCTTTCTCCAAAGGGTAGAGCAAAGAAGCAGAGCTTATAGAGCATACAGCCAAGTGCCCAGATATCTGCTTTCGTCGTTATGCTTTTACCACTGTACAGATCAATCATTTCTGGGGCACGATACGACAACGTTGTATACTTTTGTATCTCCTCTTCAACAACACTGACACCATGCTGTTGTGGATTCAATGTCTTTGCTGTCGCTGATCCGAAATCACAGAGTACAAAATTGCCACCATCCGTTTGCAATATGTTCTCGACCTTCAGATCCCGATGTATGATAGGCGTTTGACAGTAATGCAAACGCGAGACCGCTTCGGCAATATCACAGAAGATGGTTAGCACTTCGGGCTCGGTAAAACCAACGTGCAATCTGCAAAAAAAAAAAAAAAAACTTTAGTAGGGGATCTTTAAGATCTGTTTCTTATCATAACTCACCTAGCATTCATCATGGCCAGCATGTGATGCTTGCAGTATGGCATTAGGAGTAACACCTCGCACACTCCGTTGCCAGTGGGCGTGATGCTTGAGTCTACATAGCCAATAATGTTCTTGTGACCGCTTAGATTACTCTGATAAGGAATATGTTATATGTTTTTAATATTTGATAGAATTGCTTTGTTTTGCATTTGATTTACTTACGGCAATTTGTATCTCACGCTTGGCCACATTCAGATCATGCTCATTATTCACGTACATACGTTTCAATGCGTATTTTGTGGCCGATGCACTGCCTCCGCTATTGCCGCGTGCCAGAAAGACCATGGCAAAGCCCCCTGCAATAGCCGTCGAATAAAAACATTACTCAATATATTGTAAAATAAAACTTGATATGCAGCAATGTCTAGACAGTTGACAGCTGGAATAATAACCAAGCAACGACGATGACATGAAGGTCGACAAGGCAGTTGCTGCAGCACTTGAAGTCCAAAGAGTCTTATGTGTATCTTATAGAGTTTGCATAGATAAGGACATGTTGAAAGATTTCAAATCGTAGCTTGCAAATTCTCTAATGATTAGATTGGTTTCTTAGAACAGTCAAAGACGTGCCTATTCTAACTTTTGATTCGATTTCCAATTAAAGATAACACTTTCCACTTTGGCAAACACATACATAGCTAACTAAATATGTATTAAGAACCTAACGTGTTATCTATCGTAGTATAAGTATATCATTCTGTGTCAGCCTTTGGAGCTGATACGATAATATCAACTTAAAGCTATGCAAATCATGTAGTTCAGTGTATATCGTTATTTACAATAGAAGTACTTGAGAAACGCAGTTGATGTGGGGGCCCCCCACCCCATTTTGCCACACTGAGACTTTTGTGGCACTCCAATGAACGATAAAACGCGACGTAATATACATACAAATGAACATAATAGGTACATGTGTACATTTCTACATTTCTACACAAGAATTGAAGGTCACGTAGAATAATAACAACAACAACAACAACAACAGCAGCAAGCAGAATAATACAAATCATTTCGAGGGGGGGACAACAACAGTAATAACAACAACCAAAGCTCGTACGTAGAATATGTAACTGTAGCTGTGCTCGATATTCATTCGACTTTTTAGTTGGCGTTTGTGAAATTATAACGTCAAATGTTAATCAATGCTGAAGGTTGCCGGCAGAGGCAGAGGCAGCGCAGCAGCAGCAGCAGCGTAAATCACACACAGACAACAACAACATCAATAACAATGCACAACTGTAACGTAGTGCAAAACAGAAAAAATGCTTAAATTGAATTTGAAACTCAAAGTGAGAAACGAGGCGAAGACAGTGACGGCGACGGCGACGGCGACAGGTGCTACTTAAGCTGGGAGAGGAGGAGCGTAGGCAAGTGCGGCGAACTCCAAATGTTTTGTCTCTCTCGCCTTACCGCACTGAGTCATTCACATGAATTATTCGCTTTGTTTTTTTTTTTTTTTTTTTTTTTGGCACATTACAATTGCAGGCGAGCTGGCAACTCTGTCGGCAAACTGGCAAGAAAATTTAACAATAACAACAACAGCTGGCAAAGGCCCGCAACGACCAATAGCCAATGGCAACAGCATTGCCTGCCAAGTAGCAAATAAAGCCAAAAAATATCAATTAAAGTAGCCAAGTAATGTAAGGTGAAAACGAAAGGTGCGAGAGAGGGTGAGAGGAAAGAAAATAATAAATGAAAATAAAAATGCCAAATGGTCGGATAGTTTTTTAAAAATGATGGCATGATACTATTTGCCAAGCACTCTGCACTCGATGGGCGGACGCGCTTCTTGCAGGATATTATTATTCACTTTCAACATTCAAGGACACATCACAATTTATACATATCTCTCTCTACTTGTCCTTGCTGAACTCTGACATTTGCAAATGGCACAGCTACGTTTCCACAAATGCGACAGTTGTACTTTTTTCCATTTTTTCATTAGTATATTGATTGGTACAGATAAATTGGTTGTTGCGTATATTACTTAAACAAACGCTAAAGCTATTGTGCTACACAAAATGAAGGTATGGTAGGTAGGAATGATATAATCTAATTTTGGGAAAATATGGTACAATTTCATAAAATCTAGGTACAATATTTGCAAGCTTGCACCATTGTTTTCTCTGGCATTCGTTGTTGTGCAAAGGTAAGAAGAAAACAGTGTAGAGTAGAGGCAACAATTTCTTTATTGGTTTAATTAACATGCATAATTGATTCAATTTCAATTGATTTGCGAAGAGGAGAAACCCAAGGCAAGTCTTTGTCACACAAAGGCAAACGCAAAGCAAGCGCGACAAGTGGCGCCTGCGATTATTTATCAGGGCAACAAAAAAAGGAGGGCAGGCAGCAGCATACAGCTGTTTACGCCCCGTATTATTCCATTTTATTTTTATCTTATCTGAGGCACTGGCTTCAAACTTTAAATCAGGTGGCAACGATAAGTGTAATACTACACATACAGTCAAATAGAATGACAGACACACATGATAAGTGCTTTCCACTCCCACTCACCTTCGGCCAAGACATCCTCGACAGTGACCGTGACGCGTCCAACTGTAAAAACCTTGCCAACAAAACTGTTTGTCTCCTTTGAAGAGGAGGTGTTGTGCGAGTTTTCCAACTTTTCATTTCTGTCGAATTTCGACAGGATTTTCTTCATTTTTCCTCTATTTTTATTTTTATTGTTTACTACAGAAGCAGCAACGGCGGCAGCAACGTCGATGTCGATAGCGGCAGCTGTATGTGTCTTAATTGCGAACTGCGAGCTATGTGTAGGCGTAGGCGTTTGGCAACGATGGGCGTGCCACGCTAGCTAGCCGCAAGTTGTCGAATAATTAACGCGATTTTTGAGTTTAATTAACTTTGTTGTTGCGCACTTTTATATTTTACGCTGCGCTTTTTCGCATTTGCATAGCAGCGATACACACTCACACGCACATGCACAAACACACATTAAGAAAAAAGAAAGTTGTTCGATTTTTCTGCTTTGCACGTACTAGGGCTTACGGCAAGATATTGCTAATGAAATACTTGATTTTTGGTATTATTTTTATTTATTTTAGTTGCACATTATGTTTGGTTATATACACGCATATACACGAAGTAGCTATTTACAATCTATGCAGCAAAAAACGAATGAATTAACTGCAATTAAATTAGGTTTCAATAACTTGCTGTGCAAAGTTGCCACCCGATTAAACAAAAACTAGAGCTGTGCACAATTTTGCAATCGCACCGCGGACTGATTAAACACATGTTGCAAATTGCGATATCTGATGAATCTCGATTTACAAATACTAATGTTAAACATAATATATAAACAAATAATCATTACATTTTGGTAAAACATATGTGCAGCTTAAGTTAATTTAATGGAAATAATGAGTTTACATAGTGACAATTGAATTGAGAGTGTCATTCCAGCACATCATCTGCTGTTTAGTGTTGCCACTTGGTGAACGGATCAGCTGATGCGTTGTATTCTTCTGGCGCGAAATGATAAACACGGCTAAATATTTTGTGTTATTAGAGAATTTGAGATTTGAGCATGCATTGTGTAAGTATGACATGCAATTTTGAAATTAATACAAGACTGACAAGTCAACATTGTAGCAAATGAAAACAAATCAAAGAAACCACAGCTAGCATGTTGTCTCAGCGAAAACTTGAGTGTTTTGGGAAAATACGTTAAACTGGAGGTGCCGCAGCAGTTGCAGGAACTTTGTGCTGTATTAGAACTTGGTTCAGATTATGCTGCGAAAGTGGACATAGAGAAGCCCATCAATTGCTATATAATTCGTCTGTTACACGTGTTGCACACGCTGCAGTGTAACATTAATTTCAACAGCGATGCCAAGGAGGATCTCATCTCGGTGGCGCATTTGAAGCTGTGCATACAGACAGCACAAGAGTTGGCATATTATGCGCTGCGACTGCAGCTGCATCGGGATTTTTATAAATCGCCTGTATTTCAGGAGGCTGCGCAATGCAATGGTGCTGCTGGAGACCTCTATTGCCCTGACCTAATCCTGCTCAGTGTTCAGTTCTTTACACGATTTTTGACTATTCGCCAATTTCACATAGCAAACTCCATGGAGCTGGTGCAGCGTGATCTGCTTGCCGTAATCATAAGTCTACGCGTTCAAGGGCTACCGGCAGAGCAAGACTCTCAGCTGGAGGCAGCACTTGGCTATTTGTGGAAACACGAATCTAAAGCGGATTTCTTTCGTCATGTGCTGCTTCTGAAAGCAACTCCCCAATTGTGTGCTCCACTGGCCAAGGAATTGCACCAGCAACTGTTAAGCAAACTGCAGTCAGCGCATGGATTTGCTAGCCTTGTTGTCGCCCTACAAGCTGCAGCTGGTCAGGATGTAGACACAACACGCCACGCGGAAATTGTGGCCAATATTGTGGCACAACGTGGTTACTCACAACGCCTGCAGCATCGACTTATTCAACAGATATTCGATTTCTTGGCTCAGGTGAGCAAATCACTCGCCGGCGTGCTGAGTCTCCGACGCCTCTATGAGCTAAACGAATCAAACCAAGAGCTGATCCAGCAAATACTCCATGCCCATTGGCAACCACTAACTGCACCTGATGATCTAATTAACGGTTTGATTATCTGGGAGCATGAGCAACTCTCCGCTTGCCTCGGCCGCTGGCAGCAACTCTTCTGTAGCTCCACTGTGGCGTGCTTGCCCAGTTCTCTGCTAATGAAGTACTTACCAATTCTGTTGCAAGTGCACAATCAGCTGCCAGAGACGTTGGAGGTAGAGCGACAGGCGATTGCGGAATTGATTAATCGCTGCCTGGACAATAGAAAAAATGACGAGGAACTCTCTGATCTGCTGCAGCGCCTTTTCCAAGGAACACCCGCATGGAAGTCACTGCATCCACGTGTTCACATTCTTTTCGCTTCAAACACAAATCAGCTTACAGTTCAGGTGGGCCAGGTGGACAACGAGGAAAAGCGCGAGGCATGTCGTGCGCTGCCCCCATTGCTCATGGCTGGCAACAATCACCCACTTACATGTAAAGTATTTCTCGCCCTGCTGCGTCTGGTGGTGCAGCATTTGGGAGCAGAACGAGTAAAACCACAAACGACGTCCATTGATTTGCTCTCAACAGAAACGGAGCTGGCGGATTTCCTACATGATAAATATCAATTGAAACTGGAGCTACTTGTGGCACTTGATCAATTGGTTTGGCATGAGCCTCTCAAGGCGCAACTGGCCGACGCGTACAGCAAACAGTTCATACAGCTGGTATGCGATCTACTGCAGGTTGAGGCTGAGCAGCAACAGATGGATCAGATGCTTGTTGTCATCTTGCTATTGCTACAGGAAATTTTCGAGCGCAGCGAGCATTTGCAGCTGGCGGAGAGCACGCGCCGCCTGCAGCAACCATTGCAACGTTTGGCCAAGGAAACGAGCAGCGCTTTGGTTCGAAATGCAGTGCAGCACCTGCTGCAGTTGCTCATTGGTGGTCCGAAGATCACAAAGCAGACATCTGAAACTTCATTCCAGACGGCACGTGATCTTATCGAACAACGTCAGCCGCATTTACAGGTCTACGGCATACAAATGATGCTGAAGGCGTTGCGGAACAAGGATTCCGCGTTTACTTCTCAAGCTCATCGCATTCTGGCGCTGGCATTAAGCACCCTGAAGAACAAGGAATCCTACACGTTCCTTAATTGCGTGCGTCTCTTTGTGGCACTGATGCATCTGATGGAGGCTGAGGTTTTGGAGATGCTCAGCGATGAGTATCTCGCAGCGACAGGCGAGCTCGACTATCGTCTAGTTGTGGGTGAGGCCATTCTAAAGGCGGCCATTGAGATTGGTGGGTGAATCACAATAACTTAAGCATTTGATAACCATCCAATAAACTATTCTCTTTCATTCAGGTCCATTGTGTTATCGCTACAAGGCGGTGCTCCTCAACTGTTTCCTGCACGGCTGCCGTTCGCCTTTGGATGAGTTCCGCACTTCCGCTTATGCCAATCTCGCGCAGTTGTGTTGTCTTCTTGGCTACCAGGTTCACAGCTTTTTCCAGGAGCTGCTGCAGTTGGTCGACTCGGAGCTAAGCACCGGTCGCTATTTGCCTGCCAAGCGTGGCTCACTGCTTGTGCTTGCCGAGCTGCTGGCCGGCATGGAGAATCTGCTCGACTTTGAGGAGATGCTGCTGCCCATCTACCGCCTGCTGCGCACCATAGAAGCAGCCGAAGGCTACGATCCTCAAATGCGTCAGCATGCGGCAAACGGTTTGAAGATCTTAAACGAGAAATGTCGCCAACTTCTAAACAGCGATCCCATGGAGCAGATGCAAAGGGAGATTAAAGTGCTGGGCATAAAGGAAACAAAGGAGCCAAGCAAGAAACGGCACATTCTCGAGCTTAACTAAGGAGAAGGAGATCACATAAAAAAAAAACAATACAAAAAATAGAAAACAATTTTTTCATCGAACTAAAAAATGCACCAAACACGAAACTGAACACAAATCAGGATAGGTCAAATCTTTGTTCACTTTGCTCCGCCGATAGCGAACTCCTTCTCGATCTTGTCGGCTATCATCTTGGCAATGGCCAAGCTGCTGGTCGCACCCGGGGATGGGGCATTGCGGCAATGCAGCACACGCTTGGCCAGCGGGCCAGTGCCCTCTCCGCGATCGAAGACAAAATCATCCACCAGATTTCCATCCATATCCAGCGCTTGAGCCCGCACACCAGCGGGTCCACGTTGTATGTCATATTCATTGATATCGGGAATATATTTCTGCAGCGCTTTTACCTGCAGATTAATAAACGCCGATTTGCTCATCTCGCTGAGTCCGAAGCCAATGTATTTGCTGGCCATCTTAATAAATCCGGGATAGCGTAGCGCATCGAAAAGCTCGGCAAGATTTATATCGCCCCAACTGTAATGCGAGTAAAAGGAATCAATTGTTTAGTAAGAATAAGCGCCTTTGGTTTTTCCACTCACGTGTAGCCCTCTCGCTTCAGTGCCAGCACAGCATTGGGTCCCAGCCAGATGGAGCCGTCCATGCGTGGCGTAAAATGCACACCCAAAAAGGGGAATCGAGGATCGGGCACGGGGTAGATGTTGCCACGCACCATATGCTGTTTCTCCTTGGAAAGCAGCAGATATTCACCTCGGAAGGGTACGATACGCGGTGCACGCGGACAACCCGTAAGCTCGGCCAGCAAATCTGATTGGAGGCCACCGCAGGTGAGCACATTACGCGTACGAACTGTTTGATTAGGTTTTCCTCCATGAATAGTCACCGGGTAATCGGCACTGCCGCCTTGATCCTTGCTCTCGCTGAACTTGGTTACCTTGAAGTCCAAGTAAATGTCACCGCCGGCTTTTTTGAAATCCTCGCCATAGTACTGCGTGACCAAACCCCAGTCGACGATGCCGGTATGGGGGCTGTGCAGAGCCATGACGCCGCGACAAAATGGTTCTATTTCCTTGATTTGATCACCCTGGATCATGCGCAGATCGGGAACTTTGTTTGCAATACCACGCTGCTCCAGATCCTTGAGAAGCTTAACTTCCTTTTCATCTGTGGCAACGATCAGTTTGCCGCACTTCTTATAGGGTATATTATGCTCATCCAGGTACTTGTACGCCAGATGCAATCCCTCCACACAGAGACGTGCCTTCAGGGTGCCCGGTTTGTAGTAGATGCCCGCATGGATGACACCCGAATTATGGCCACTCTGGTGCATTGCCAACCGCGGTTCCTTCTCCAGCACCGCAATCTTAAGCGACGGATGCCTGCAAAGGATTTCGCGCGCCGAGGCGGCTCCCACAATTCCGCCGCCTACCACAACAAGATCATAATCTCTGTGGAAATTAAGACATTTGTTTTATAATTGACACGCGCGAAGTTTGCTGTTAATTAATCTTATCGCTGCTGCTCACCCACCGCTTGTCGCTGCCCGCTGCCGCCGACGTATGTTGCCAGCGCCTCTGCCTCTGCCGAGTCGAGGCATGGTCTACTCCCGCCTGACTGAACCGAAACGCCAATGGAGCATTCACTTGCCTCAGTAGCTTCGACATATTTTCGTCTTTGTCTAGTTTCTCCTTTTTCTCGTATCCAGTGAAAGTGAATTCCACTGAAAGACCTTGCTTGACCTTGCCGCCCAAAAACGCACCCGAATCTAGACTGAGATGTCGTCGCACTGTCGTAAGAGCAGAAAACTGAGCAAATGGAAGGCAAGAAGCAAACAGTGAGGCGTTAATTGCTGGACGGGGTATTTTATTGCGGGGGGTGGTGGGAGGTGACTGGCGACGAGAAGTAAATAGGCGGCTGGGATGATCAGCTGTTTGATAAGCGGCGGCGAACTAGTTCGCGATTTGTGTTAACAGTTTTGCTGTGTTCCTTTTACATTATAATAAACTGTTTTTGCAAAAAAAAACTATAAAATTTGATTTGTAGATTATACTGACTAATTTTTCCATAAAATCACATATCAGTAATTCTTAAATTGCTTTAAAAACACAGTTATTAAAAGTAGGTTTACAGGCCACAACCTGTTGTTGATTGCAGCTGACTGGTTCACAATGAACTGCGCCACTGTGAATTAACAGCATCGCTTCTTTTTCGATAACATTTTGAGGCAAGTGTTCATTTTCGCGTTTTTCGAAGTAACTGCGCTACGATTTGGTTTGTTATTTAATTAATATTATCAGTTGTTACAGTTAAAATACAGAATATTATATCAGTAATACTATTTGCTATTTTTAATGAAAAGCCTGTTTAGTAGCATACTCCGTTTTTTTTTTAATTATCACAAAAGTAACGGACATGTTAACATAAATTTCTATCAGCTTGCTGTTGGCTAACAGCGGTGCGAATGTTAATGTAAAGTCGCTGTTAAAAGAAAAACAAACCAAAAACTCAAAAAACAACAAAAGCAGCAGTAAAACTTTGAAAACAACGCTTTATTAAAAAGTCTTGAATATTCCCAACGAAACACAAACAATGTCCAATGCCGGCACATTGCGCAGTGGTCAATTGCATCCCCAAATACGTGCATTCCGGCAGCATATCCTTCCACAGGTGCGAAACGAGCGAAATTTTCTAAAGCATTTGTTAAAATTAATCTCTTCTTTAGATTTCCCTTCAAGCGCAAGGATTTGCTGCAGAAATGGATGGATTTCACACAGCGCAGTGGTCAGTGGATGCCCTCGAAGTGGAGTGCCGTCTGCAGTCGTCACTTTGTTGACGCCGATTTCAACTGCAGCAACAATCGCAAAACGCTTAAGAAGAATGCCGTGCCCACGGTGCAAGTGCCTTCAGAAGAATCTCTGAATGTGATAGTCGAACAAGTGACAACGCTGCCAGGGGCGACAATGGAAACTGCAGCCAGCAATGCCAATGCCACCGGTACCAAGAGCATGTGTCGATTTTGTGGCACTGCTGCGCCGAACTGTGTTTCGTTCGACAAGAGTTTCAAGCTCTTTGGCATGATACAGAAATGTTTTCCCACTCTACAAATACTGCAGGACGACACACTTCCATTGCCCAAGGATATTTGCGGCGAATGCTGCCGTCAGCTGGAAAGATTCTCACAGTTCTACGATATAGTCATGCTCGCCCAGAGCGAACTACAGCGGAAGTATCGACGGCAGCTGAAGATCAAACAGGAACCAGTAGTGCGTGTCAAGCAGGAGGCATGCGAGAGCTTGGATAATTTATTTCCCGACGAACTGGAAATGGGCCTGGACGATGCATGCTGCGATCACGAGCCGGATGCGAATGATGAAACCGAGCACAAGTTCCAGTTCTGCGATTTTCCCATGCTCAATGCGCAGGACATCATCAACAATTGTGATATTATGGAGATTATCAATCTGGATGTTCCGTTTATTAATATAACAGACGATGCGGATGTCGCGCAGGCGCAGTCAGTTGGGAATGCTACTCCTGTCGTGCCATCGGTCAACGAAATGCTGCAAGCCGAGCTGCTCACGGAGGAGCACAACTATGCCAAGGAGGATTGCCAGTTGCCTGTGCTGCAGCAGTACAAGACAGAGAAAGTCGAGGGTGTTGATAATCAGGCGCCAGAGCCGGATCAGACGCAGCCACAGTCGCAGCCTCAACCTCCGCAACAGCCAACGCCTCTGCCTCAACCAACGCCCACCGATGCCCGCAGCTCGAAGCCAATTGTGACCAATGTTAGCCAGATACCCCCGCCGGCTCTGCCGCCTGTGAGCAAGCCCAACGTTGTGGTGCTCAACGACAGTGTGGTGCAATCGTCGGCCTTTCGCCTGCACAACTGCAGCATGTGCAGCACCAAGTTCTTCACCGCGGAGAGTCTGCATCAGCATTTTGTGCACACACATGGCACGTCAACACCCACGCCCCTGTCTACGCCCATGGTTAATCTCAGTTTAACTGAGCCAAGTACACTTAAACTGGAGGGCAGCAACTCCATGCCCGCAGCCAACTATTGGCAATCAGATTGGCTGCAGCCGCCGCAGCTGCCGGCGAAGAAGAAGATCGACATCTTGGACATGCAGCGCAGCTTTCTGCATCACAATGATCTCATAACGGCAACACTGCCGGAGCAGCTAACACCAATTCCAGCGAGCGCGCCGCAATCTCAGAATTATGCATACGCCAAGTTGGCCGCACGTTATCGACGTCTGCAACACAAGTGCCGTCAGCTGCGGCACAGTGGCGTCAGGTCGCAGCTCAGTCCAAGGCAACGACGACATCGGTGCCGCCACTGCAAACGTAGCTATGCCAGCGTGCAGCAACTGCTCAGCCATCGGCAGCGTAAACGGCACTTCGTTCTGCCACCTCGCAGCATGTTCGCCATGAAGTGCGTCGGCTGCCTGCGACTGTTTCGCTCGCGCCTGGCACTGCGTCAGCACATGCGCTACATCTGTCAGTTGCTGCCGTTGCGCAACGCACGCCTGCAGAGCTATCGCTGTCGGTACTGTCAGCTTATCAGCTTCACCCACTGGCGTGTCTACCGGCGGCACGAGCTCAAGTGCCGCAAAAAGGCGAAAGGCGTTGTCAAGCGGCGCAGGCAGACAGCAGCAGCGGCAGTTCTCACCACTGAGCCGGCACAGTCCAAGCCACAGGCGAAACGGAACACCCACAGCTGTTCCGTCTGCCAGAAAACGTTCACCTCCCGCACTGGCCTGAAGCAGCATCGCATTACACACAGCTCGGAGCGACGCTACAAGTGCAACATCTGTGAGCGCGTCTTCAAGCGACGCAACGGTCTGTCGCAGCATGTGAAAGGATTCCATTTGCAGCTCAAACCGCATGAGTGTCCCATTTGCCAGCATCGCTATGCGCTTAAGTGTGACATGCTGCGCTGTCGCCACTCGCAGCGACGCGGCGGCGTCATAGTTAACATGGGCGGCGAAAATGAGGCTGCGGCAAAGGCTTTGTAGAATTAGTAGATTAGTTAGGCTATGAAAATGATTCTATACCTTGTTACTGAAATAAATTCTACTATTTTTTTAATATCTTTAAACTTTAAATCCAGCTTTATTTTGTAGGCACATCCTGAACCGCTTATGTTCCCATTTGGCGACAACATAGATGTATTCTACATCAAGACATTGCACAAGTCGTTAACAGAGCAGCACTGTTAATTGATTCTTTTATGGCCTCGCCCACCCTTCTTAATCCCCCGTCTACAAACTGGTGATTTTTATACCGTTGCAGATGGTATATATTTATTTTGGCCAGAAGTTTGCAACGCACTTTAGGAGACATCTCCGAGCCTATAAAGTGTATATATTCTTAATCAGCATCAATAGGGGCGTCGAACTAGCCATGTCCGTCTGTCCGTGCGTGTCTTTTGCAACGCAAACTAGTCCCTCAGTTTTAGAGCTATCTTGATGAAACTTGGTATACATGTTTCTTATTGCTGCACACTGTAAATAAGTCGGAACAAGCCGGCTCAGACCGAAATATCGTATAGCTGCCATAGAACCTATCGGTTGAGTTTGTTATTTTTTAAGATATCGCTATGAAACTTTTCCGATATATGTACATATGGGTTAGCATGCCCCTAAAAGGCTGTCAAAATTTGAACAAAATTAGACCGATATATCTTATAACTGTCATAGAACCTATCGGCCGACTTTAAACATTTTTCAAGATATCGCTGTGAAACTCTCCTGATATATGTCTAATTACGTGTATGTCCATTAAATGCTATGCAAGTTTTATTAAAATCGGACAGATCTATCGTTAAGCTGTCAATTTAATATGTGGAGTAGTTGCAATGGTATAAAACCTTCGGCGTGTCGAAGGTAGCCTTTCTTTCTTGTTTGAATTCTTTATGTTGTAAACAAAGACGAATTATACATAGATTTACATACATGTATAATGATCGTCGTTGATCGACAGCTAATTAACAAAACATTGTTTAACATATTTTTTCTCAAATATTTTTTATTCGCACTATATACACAGTAGTTACTCATAATTATGCACGTTATAGTTATTGCCGTTTTTAATTTTATTTTCGTATAGTAATTATAGTTATATATTGCTTGAACGGCTGCGTACTTGAAGTGTGAAAATACTGCAAATTTTCAATGTTTTCAACTTAATTCGTATTGAATTTGAAAGTGAAATCGAACAAAAATATATACAAAGAGCTTTGATTTCTAAACCGATTTGAACAATTGATATTTCTTTCTTATTAACATTATCGAATCGCATGAAAAGACACAAAAAAAAAAAACAAAAAACAAAATGGCACTAACAATAGAGAACTCAAAAAATAAAATCAAAAACATAAAATAATAAAAAAAAAAATCAATTTTTGGGCAAAAATAAAAGCATAAAGAAAATAAAAAATATCCTAAAACTAAATGCTCGAAAAATATTAATATTTTTTTTTTTTTTTTTTTTGTTTTCTTTTCCCTAAAATGTATGCTTTTGGTATGCTTTTTATCTACGAAGGTATGTGTGGTAAAATACATGTATAGTATCTGAATGAGTATGTGATGCGATCTGATATAGTATGTATATGATTATGTATCTATATGGTTTATGTATGTGTACTTGTATATGCTTGTATCAAAGTCCTGCTCCGCGGATGCCCCGTAAATTATGTGCTATATGTTTTGCATTTCTGTTTAACCTACGCCATAAGCATTTCCCCTCTAGACTACAAATTATCTGTATGTGTGCTTCCTATGTAGATCTACTGAAAGATCGCAGCACGTTGCTGAAACTGTTGACGCCTCTGTGCACGTTCCTCTTCCTCGCGGCGCCGTTCCTCCTGCTCCTCACGAATCTCATCGTGGAATTTATTTGTGCGTAGCTGTTGCTCGATTTTCGCCTCGAAGAAGTTCTTTGCTCCACTAACGCCCACCTGCTCCACATTGATCTCGGTGAGGCGAGCCAATTGATTCAGACCAGAATCACAATCCAGCTCACCGGCCTGGGCCTTGCGATAGATAAGCAAGAATTCACGGAATGATATCTTGCCATCGTGATCCTCATCAACATCGGAAATCATTTGTTTCAATCCCAAATGTGTCTGTGGGGCACCGAGTTTCTCCATCATGAACTTCAGCTCGTTAAGGTCCAAGAATCCATCTCTGGCCGTGTCATAGCTGCAAGAAAGAAGATAAGGTAATTAGATAAATACACAAAAACACATGATTAACAGACAAAACATTTGAGATAACACATGCAAAATTCAATAACCCATTTTCCTATCTCAAGTTTTCCGACAGTTTTCCCATGACTTGGCACTTAGAATTGGTGAAAATTCAACATCTTTGTACTCAAGAAAGTCAAGGTGAGAGTTGAATGACAATTTAAACATATGTATGAGGAAAGCGGATTCAATGGGGCAAATTTTCTTATTTAAGTCCCATTTAAGTTCCAGTGGACGTGTTCATACACAAATATATATTTATGTATACATATACATATGTATATTTTTAAAATATATGATTTGTTTTTGCATGTGTTCTTTGTCGCTTATTGCGATTTAAATTCTACTTTGCTCGCTTTAATCGCATGTTTTAATTAAATTTAACCTTTGCGAGTTGAACGACCAAAACGGTGAGACGAGAGTTCAAACGCGAGCGCGACTTCCCGAACTGAATGTGTGTTGTTGTTGTGGGGCAGGAAATTCGTGCGATAAAAATGCAAATAAAAATAAAAATTCGTTTACTAACTAATTACGTAATACGATAAAAGAAACCAGCGTGTGGCATATAGAGAAAAAGCCAATGTTAGAGATGCTTTCTGTTTTTGCTGTAGTTGTTGCTTTTTGCAATGCCAAAATCGCGTGCGGCAGGCAGATGCGCCGCTGCAACCGAGGCAACTTTTTTTTTTGGTTGCGGAAACCTCGACCTTGCCGCATTATCGTCGCTTGCACAACTGAAGGATGCTTAGCTTGGCGAGGCAAGCAAACGAGTCAAACTAGTTGCGGCTAAAAATAAGACAAGTTGCCATTAAAGTCAGCCAGCGGCGCAGTCATGTTTCCTTGCCTGGCGACAAGTTACCTAGTTGATCATAAATAATAACGCAATCGATTTCATAGCATAACTTTCGGTTTCGGTTTCAGTTTTGATTTCGATTTCGAAAGTATTAGAAGTAGAGCTTACGTCCTTGCCTGACAATGAGTTATGCACTTTCGAGCAATTATAGCAGCACAATCGATTGCATAGCATAACTTTTAATTTCAGTTTCGATTTCGATTGGACAAGCATTAGAAGTCGATAGCTGAGTCCTTGTCTGCCGACGAAGATTTACACACTCGATCATTAATAATAACGCAATCGATTTCATAGCATAACTTTCAATTTCGTTTCGATTTCACAAGCATTAGAAGTCGATACCTAACCTAACATAATGCGTAATTTGTTGTTGTTATTGCTGCTGCTGCTCGCTTTCGTCGTTAATTGTATCGACAATTGTTATGGGACAAATTGCGTGACGCGCTGTGAGAGTGAAAGTAATTAACGGTGACAGCACAAGCATCGCGCAATGGCGGGCGGCGAAGGTGTTACACACACACACACACGCACACACACATGCATTTGGCTGAGTGGCCGCAGCCAAAGACGAAGATAGCAATTAATTGTTGTTGTTGTACTGTCGCCTGCTCGCACTTAATTAACTTCAATTGCTACTGCTACTGCTGCGGCTGCGGCTGCTCGTGTATCGTTGCGTTTTGTCTGTTGCGTCAATTCGACAATTGTCAGACTTTTGCTTTTATTATGTTATGCTTTCGTCTAGTTTTTCATATTTGTTTTCAATTAATTGGCTCGCTTAACACATGCTCATTACTATATCGTTACGTTGTTTGTTTTTCCATGTTATTGTTAAATCCAGCTGTTCGATTCGATTAATTTGAAATTTATCACCTCTTGCTCAATTCAATTTCCTTGCACTCCTGCAGTTTGTGTGGCAACGCCATGGCACCTCAGCACCTAAACGCCTCCCCCCTACGACTTGGCCAGCCTAAGAACACATGCTGCCAGCCTTTGTTTTTCAGCAGGTGGCCGCCCAGCCACCCAGTATTTAGCCTCATTTCTTTTATCGATTAAAAAATTGTTTTTTCAATTCGATTATTTCATAAGATGATGCCCACACACAACACACACACATACACAGGGTGTTTTGGGAAATTTAACATACATCATTGCATGCGATTTTACTTTTCTTTATAAATAACTTGTGCTGTTCCTGTGTGTGTATGTGTTAGTAGCGCTTTGTACAGTTCAACAAATAACGGGGTCAGCTGGCCAATGTTTTTTGTTATTGTTGTCGTCGTCGGTGTTGTTGCATGCCACATTTGCATCGCAAATGCATGTTTTAAGTGCATTTGCCCCATTGTTGTTGTTGTTGTTGTGTCTATTGCAATTATTGAACGCGTTGCGGCTTTTCTCTATTAGCAAAACCTAATGCGACGGCAATTGCCGTTGATTGTTGTTGCTGCATTGTAAGTTTATGTTTCTTTCGGTTCGGTCTTTGGGCCATGCTCTGTGGCCCAAGCGGGTTAATGCCAGCCAAGCTATGCAGTCACAACGCGCGTCATGTTCTTGAACTTTTTGTCCATTTGGCTTTGTAACGGTTATTATGCTATATGGCATAAGGTATGTACATGTATATGTAGCTGTGTGTGTGTGTGTGTGTCTGCAATGCTTAAAATGCACTGTGGATTGTATGTGGATTTCTTCATGTGATTGCGATTGCGCGCACAGCTCTCTCGGGGGAGGTCTGTCTTTTATCTATTGTAAAGTCAGCTAGCTACAACAAAAGCAACAAGGCAACAAAGCTGAAAACTTACATAGTTGACGTCTTGCATACACAATATCTTGTTTATTTCGCTCGGCACGAACTCATCAACTGACTGCATGACGGATTGACTGACTGACCGAGCGAGCGAATGAATGTTTTCATTTCGAAACTGAACCTATGCTATGCACCTGTGTAATCGAAAATAGCACTTGCTTTTATTTATATTTTAAACACACACACACACGTGCGCAGCAGGTATGTAAATGCTGTGAGAAGTGCGTATGTATGTGCATAGAGAATCAAGAAAGTTCATCCATGTAGCTATTTGACTGCATCGCGGCAACCGCCTAACAAAACCAAAATCCATAAAAAAGTTATAAATTAAATTCAAAACATAATTTTAAATATTTGAAAACGAGATATCATCCTACATTTCCATTATTTAGTTACTGCGTTTGATGGAAAGAACTAAAACAAAGCTGGAA
The DNA here is from genome assembly GCA_018904095.1 of Zaprionus ghesquierei. Classification (NCBI taxonomy): domain Eukaryota; kingdom Metazoa; phylum Arthropoda; class Insecta; order Diptera; family Drosophilidae; genus Zaprionus; species Zaprionus ghesquierei. The sequence goes on along the minus strand of JAEIGP010000806.1, from coordinate 6,449,703 downwards.
TATCCGCTAGCAAGCAGATTTGACGGGCAGCAAGCGGCTGCAAACATGCTGCCAACGCTGTCATATTTGGATATTACGAAATTGGAGCAAAAGAAAAAAACGTTGCGTGGGTCGCGTTGCGTATTTTTAGTTGCAGCAGGAAACAACATAAAGTGACGACCCTCTCTATGACTCAGTGATCAACTAAATTGTGGAGGAACAATGGGACAAATGTGATAAGGCACACACACACACGCGCGAGATCAACCGCACATGACTAATTGCAGTGGCAAGTGGCAAGCACAAAGGAGCTGCTGATTGTCGATGATTCTACTATGTGTTATGTTTAATTTGATATTTCCTCAATTGAGTGGCACGACATTGCCACCAGATAGTAAGCCTGCCACACACACACACACACACACATATGCGTCAACACATTGACTTTTCACTGTCAATCAACAAATTGTAATTGCAATCACAATGCGCGCGCGCGCAGTCAATACGCAGTAGGGGACGGGACGCAGCGTGGCAGCTTTTGTGCGCCATAATGGCTACTCGTTGTGGTTTGTGGACGTTGCCAGACAGCCGGTCGCCGCCGCTGCCGCCGCCGCCGACAGTTTCATCTACTCTCTATGCAATTATCTGCACATTTGGCAAAGGTCAGCGCCAGCGGAAGTAAATTGCCATTCACAGCGGATGCAGCAGCCAATACTGAATGCAGTGGCTATCGATTGGCGAAAACTTGTCGATTACAGCATTTACATGCAGCTGCTGCTGCATTGCAGTGGTGTGTCAAAATCAAAAGAGGAAGGGGAAGGGAATGGGGGAGCAGCCCCAGCGTAGGTAAGCATTGTGTGTAATCGCAATGTAAACACCAAACGGATGACAACAGCTTCAAATGCCGAAATGTCAATGAACCTGCAGCTAAAATATATGCATGCATGCAAATACAGCTTCGTATGTATGCATGCGTGTGTCTGTGTGGTGTGTGTAACTTGTAATGTTTGCCCCCTAGGCTTTTTTGTGTGCAGCGACAGGAAGTACTTGAAAAGGCCGCTGCAGTTATCCTAAAATGTGCAACATTTGCAACCCTTTGGCAAATTATGTATAGTATATATGAAAGAGCAATAAGCGACTGAACAATGGAGGCAGCAGAAGAGGGCGGGTGGATGGTCAGGAAGAGCTATGCTTCACTTATTTTATGGGTGGTTACTGTGTGGTTTAATTAAAAGCTCTCGCCAAACAGTGCCATGATACATATGTATGTATGTACATGTCATGCAGAGTGTAAGCAGGCCACACACGAAACGACAACAACAACCACCCCTCGACGCAATTGTAAAGTGCGTGTGCGTGTAAGTGATTTTATCGGTGTGTCGGTGTGTGTGCGCGTAAGAACGATTGTGCTGTTTATTTTATGCACTCATTTGCCATGAACCCAATTTGTTTGCTGAACGACATTGACATCGATAGTAGAGATGTGCACGGCACGATATTTTACGTTACGATATACATATGTACATAGTTGTAAAAAATGCAGAATTGGAATCGTGATAAAACTTACGCACAAGCCGCAACACGCGCCCATCTCTAGCTGAAGCCGCCTACGGTTACATTGGCTTTACATGCAAATTTCTTTATGTCTTCTCTCTTCCCCGCTTTTGCAGAGATTCTAGTAGAAAATGCAATAAACCAAATAGAGAAACATGATAAAGGCATGGTGGATGGGCGTGGTCATTGCACTCCTTACTGGGTTTAGGCAGTGTCGACCTTATCTGCAGCAGACAGACGGCGAGACATGGCCACCCTCTAACACGCCCACACAAGCAAATACAAATGATGTGTGGAACTTGGGCCGCGTCGTCGCCATTAAACGCATATAAATAAGTATGAAAATCGATATCAAGCTGCTAGAGCGTCTGCAATTTATCGCGTACTCTGCCACCCGGAAAAGCGTACGGGAAAATTGCGCATCCAAAAAAAAAAAAAAAAAAAAACCGGAAGCTCAAATCCCCGCAGTATCAACAAAAATAATTACGACGCTGCTAAAGTATAAGTATAAGAAAACAACAACGAAAAACACATTGCATATTGCGTGCCCGATAATCGCGTTTCTTCTTCGCTCGGATTTTTCTCATTTCTCATTTGGTATAAACAATTACATACATACATTTGTATGTACATACATATTAATATTTGTGTGTGCTTATGTGGGTCGTCTTGAACTTATCGGTGCTAGGAACCAGCCTCCCTTTACCCTTCCTCCTCGGCCACCTAATCAAAGCTTTGCCTCTGACGTTTGTTTTCTGAGAAATGTTTATATTACTGCAATATGTTTTTATTATTATTTATGTTTATCTTCAACGGATTCGCTGAATCAGTTGCAATTGCCAACTCGTTTTGGTTTCCTTTTTACGCGTGAATCAGTAGAACATCATGTTTTGCATGTGTTTACATTGTTTTGTTAGCTTTTGAGTTTGTTCGCAAAATTTACACAATTAGCACATAAATTTAACAACAAAATCGATACTAAAATGCCAAAGCAGTAGCCGGTTTCGGTTTTTTTTTAAATGCGAAGTTCGCTGTTAAAGAAGATGCCGATTGGCATTTGCGGCAGAACTTGAATTGAAACACGGTTGGGAACTGGTTCCCAACAGTAAGGTTCAGTTGAAAGTAAATCGTGTTTTGAATTACAATGAAAAGTTCCATAATCTTAGTAATATTTTAAGATTCATGCATTATGCGAGAGGCTTTCAATAAATACAATGTAAATAAAAATATAAATTCAAACAGGTTCTCAGCTAAACAAATGCACAAATATTTTGAATATACTTAGAAAGGGTTTTTCCAAGTTAGTTAATCGAAATTGCAGCTAATTAAAACGTGAATAGCACTTGTTTGCACTTATTACTATATAAATAAGTTAGTCGAGTATTTGCTCGATAAGTTCCCGTTTGTATTCCGCTTTAGTCATTTGCAGACTTCGCGGAGCGGCCTCCACTTCGCTTTCCAGGCACGTTCCATTGTCTTCTTTTTCATGCCTCCCATTTTTACAAATATTTCTTTTTGACAATGTGCCAATTGCGCTGGAGAATTCTGACCCAAATATCTGGGCATGAATCACAGAGTTCAATCAAGAAAAGTAAACAGAAGTTGGGAGTAGTTCCGAACAGGTAAAGGATTCCTCTTCGGGGTGGTCGATAGTTTGTTTTCAGGTCTTTTTAGTGTTTTGTGTGCTAGCTCGTTAGAAACTCTGGAGCAATTAACGCGAGGTGTTGATGGAAACAGTAAACAAATGTTGAGAAATCCAGTTGCTAATTGCCCCAGCAACTTTATTGCCACAGGTGATTCAGTTAAGCGAAATGAGAGAATTGCGTTGAATCAGACCAAGTTCTGGAAATCAGAAACCCAACGAAAACGTCGTCGCGAATGACAACAACAATAACGATGATGATGATGATGATTCCCTATCTGCAAAGTCAAATTAGATGAGCTGAGATAAGTTATCAAGACAACGTGCTAGGTATTATCTTCTGTACAGCTTTAGTAGGTATAAGACGGGAAGTTAAAGGGGGTAAGATTTGTAATGTAATAATAAGCGATTATGCAACAGCTTAGTACAGATTGTCTGATCTAATGAGGGTCAAGAGTTCCTTTACCCCACCTGACTACGCCCCTGTTTACCATGTTACGATGTTGCGCAATGTTTTTGGTGCGCCTCATTGGGCAGCGAAATGCGAAAACTGAGATTTCCACGAAAACAACTAGGAAGTTCACTTCTAAACCACAGTGATGCCTATAGTGTGATGATGATCCGATCCCCCAAGAGGGGGTCTACTTGTAATTTATACATTCTCAAGTTTATGCAGTAGCCTCGTCAACTTTGACTCACGACGCAAAACGCGGTTGAAATTATAAACGGAATAATATGCAAGTGAGTGTGACAAAGTCTTAACAGCTCGCTTGGGGTGTGAGTCATGCCCCATTGCATCTGGTACCAAGGCATCGCCAAAGGGGGTTGGGATGCGGGCGTGTGGTGTGGTGGTTTCATGCAATTTAGTTGCCAATTAACCGCAAAAGTTTTTCAAGCTTTTCGCCTTTTCGCTTGGTGTCTGGAAATGGCTAAAGCGGTTAAAATTGAAAGCCCACAAGGCTCAACAAAGTGCTAGACTGCAAGTTACCCTATTTATATCAATTATTTTTCTCAAGCTCTTCCCAATTAGGCTTTACTGTGTACGCGTCAGACTTACGTATTGAAGGTCTTCTGATAGTCCTTGATTTGCTTGCGCGAAAACTCATGGAATTCGGTGTAGACATTGACCACCTTGAAGCTGCGCGGTACCTCAATGCCCGCCTCCTGCGAGTCCATTATCTCCTGGCGTCGGTTCAGAATGTGCGTCAGCTCGGAGCTATCCGTGTTTGTTGTTGCTCCCGTCGTTGTTGTTGTTGTTATGCTATCATCAACACTGCCATTGCGCGAAGTGGATGAGGCGTTCGAGGAGACCGACATGTTTTTAACTTTAATTTCGATTTATTACTCTGTCAGTTCTTGTTCTTGTGTTGGAATTTTTACCACACCCTGTGCAAAGGCGTTGGCGGGGGCGGCGGCGAGGATGTAAGGATACACACACACAAAAAAATACACACACGAATGCAGGTACGGCGAACAAGTGCAGCAGGAGAGACCGCAGATGACGGCTGTAGCTGAAGGAAGTAATTGCAAGTTAATGTTTAAATTGCTTGCAATATGATGTGCGCGAGAAGACCGCAGTTTGTGTTGTGTTTTTAACTGAGAATTTACTTTTGATTTTAACTAAGCGCGCTACTTGCATCCAAAGCACACGAAGTTCGAAAAACGAATGACGGCGAGAGAGACTCAAACGAAATCCACGAAAAACGCGATAGAGAGAGTGTCGATTGTGAACAATCCGCATTTGTTTTAACAGATATGGCAAGGCTGGTGTGATGTTGCCACTGGAGTGACAAACAGCTGTTTTCAAAGACCGGCTGCGAAATTTTCGAACGGTAACATGTGAATGGTAAATAGTTGACCACATTCAGTGCTAGGAATGTGCGATTGCATGAAACTATCGTCGTTAATAAAAACAAATAATTTCATTAAATAAAGCATGTTACTTAATTTAAACAAATATTGTCAGCAAATGTGAACAATTTAGTTTACGTATGTAGGCATTACATTAATTTTGTGATCTCTTGCATCCTTTTTAATTGAAATATCGATATGGAGTAAAATCGGTTTTGCTGACATCCCTAATTCAATTATTGTAAATTGCCTTGGGTATTTTTCTGCTGCTCAAATTTTGTACCAATAAATTACGTGGGTTTTATAAATAAAAACAATAGTTAAAAATGGGAAGCAAATTTTTGAACAAAGTTTTGCTTATTGCTGGCTTTGCCAGTTTGGCGCATGCCGCATTTTCAGCCGCACACCGTAAGTTTTCCAATTAGTCAACCTTTGAACGAACTATGCAGATGAAACTTGAATTATAATCCATTTATTTCGTATAGATCGTACATACTTGCGCCTGACCGAACAGGAGTGGACCAGTCTACCGTTGGATGTGAGTATTAATCAATATTTACATTTCACTTTAGCTTATGGGATCCAATTGTAGATTATATTGCAAACTGTTATCAGCCTGGTGATTGTGGTCTACAACATCATACAGATTGTTGGCGACTTTAAGGAAATTCGCGCCACTGTGGACATGCAACAGAAGACTTGGGATACCCTAGGCAACTTTCCGTCGTTCTACACATTCAATCATCGCGGACGCGCTCTTAGTCCAGGCTACAAACCGCCGCGGCCCAATGAGACCGATGGTCATTAACATATATAGCGCAATATAGAACGATATCCGATTATATATTCTAGTTTAATGCAATTATTTGATAAATCATGCTGATCCAAAACCAAATACTTGCCAAACTTTTAAAAGCAGCTGACTTCAGGGTCAATGCGCGCTGTTCCCCGTCGTCAGTGGAACGCAAATCCTCTCCGGGCGTTGCATTGCAGCCGTCGGTGTTGCACAGGCGACAACCAACTTTGCTGTCACTGCGCAACATGCACTCATAATACAGATACGGATTGGATCGGCAACCGCGCGACACTTGCTGAGTGTATACATCGTAGAATTCCAGACAGTTGGCTTGCTGATCCTCTGGTTCATTTGCCGGTCGAACACAGGGAAGTGCAGTTTGACCCAAGGAAATGTGCTCACATTGTTGGCACTGATGACACCACAATCGTTGCTCCGGAAAGGCGCCCTTGTTGCAGAAGCTTCCATCGCATTTTCGGCAACTAGACACCTCCGATGAGGAGCAATTGAAATCTTCGCGCTGACAGCCGCGTTCCGTGGTTCCATTCAAGTGAATTAGCACAAGACAAGGTGTCCCAGGCAGTGGGCATTCTTCAATGTAAATTCCACCAGGCTGTTGCCAATTGGCGCAGCCTGCGCCAGATTCATCGCTGCTGCAGCGATAGCAACGTGTGAAGTCCATGCGATTACAGCCCCTTTCCGCCGTTCCATCACATTCGTAACAGTTGATAGGTTGAGGCTCTGCCTGTTTCTGCTTAGCCGGTGGCGCTCCACATCCACGTCGCACATTCCAATCGTCATACTCGCAGGTATAACACGAAGACGCTTCCGGGGAGCCACAGGTGGTGCTAGTCACTGCGCTACCATTGCTGCGACACAATTCCAAATCCAACGAATTGCAGCTGATGCACTGCGGCTGTGCAATGCATCCGGCATTGCAGTTGTCCGCCGTGGCGCACTGAACTAGCTGCCCACGGTAGGGTTCCAGCTCCGTTGGCAGCTGCGTAGAGCATCCACGCACTACGCGGCTCAACTGATGGTAGGTAAAGCAGAAATGCTTCTCCTCTTCATGGCCCAGCAACAAGTGCTGATGGCACTGCTCGAACTGGCTAATGTTGCAGCTGCTGCTGCTCAGCTGGAAGAGATCCCGTTTGCAGCCGAGTGTCTCGAGCGAATCGCAACGTGCACAGCTTAATGTCCACGCGCCCTGCAGCTCATTGCAGCCATTGATGTCGCATAGCTGCGCCGTCTTGGCTGCCGTATGATTGCTATCTGAGGTGCAACCACGATAGGCCAAGCTAGCGTTGACCACTTCCGTATAGCAGTAATCTACCTCATGGTGGTTGCGACACGGACGCGGTTTGCCCAACGGTGCATCCACACAGTTCTCGTCCGCACAATGATGACACTTGAGGCGACCGGGTGGATAGACACCCTCGTTGCAAAGATTGGAGGAACAACGCTTTGAGTAGGTGGCCTGTATGGAGGGTGTCTCTGTGCCGCAGCCGCGATAGGTAACCGACTCAACTGAGGTGGGGGGAGGGAGCAGGGTCAGTGAGGTGGGCAGGTATTGCTTAACGTTACCTACCAATTGACATGGCACACGTCAGCTCTGTGGCGCACTCCTTGTACGGCAGTTGGCCCACCTCACCCAACGTTTGGGCGCATTCGGGCAATGTAATGGAATCGCAATGATAACAGACTATGGCTGCAACGGGCGCAACGGGTAGGTGCAGCAGCGGTATGAGAAGTAGGAGTAGACGTCCAACTATGAATAGAAACAGATAATCGGTCTATTGGAAAAGCATTAGCCTAGTACTGGACGCTACTTACGTGACGTAGCCAGGATTGGGTCACAGTTCGATGTCATTTTGCAGTAAATTAGCTTGAAATCTTTAGCTTGATTCCGTATACAATGGCCAAGTCTTTTTTTTGTGGACCCTAGTCGCATTGAGTTTTATGGCTTATCTCCGAGTGCGTTTGGGAACAATGGAAATTATCAGCATGATAAGGATAAGCCACAGCGAGGTAAGTGCTTGCAGCACAATGGAAATCCATCATAGACATTAAATATATATACTATATACATATATTCTATATGGTACATCCCCTGCACTATGTGTATTTATGGCTGATATGATATGGCAATAATTAACAAGTAACGAAAGCTACAGTCGAGCATGATGCCCAGCAAGATACCCTTCGCTCAACTTTCAAACAACAAAATCTGCTTATTCTATTGCTATCTCTCTCTTACAGACCTATGGAGGCACGTGCGAAGTATGGAAAATATTTGTCTTTGTGATATGATCGGTTTCCAAATCAAATTTATTGATTTGCGAAGGCATTGGGCGTGGCATTCAAAATTTAAAATAAACTTGTAAAGCAGACAAATCAGAGAAATCTGCATGCCAAATTTGGTGTCTCTAGCTTCTATAATACATAAGATCTGTGTGAACCGACAAACATGGCTCAATCGACATGATTCTAGTCATATTTACTTTGTAGGGTCTGCTACGCTTTCATAAGACTGTTGCATATATCTTAACAAAATAAATCTACCCTTTTTTGGTCACCTTTAATAGTCGAAGGGTACAAAAATGTTTGAGAAATGCACTATAATAAATATCATACTAAATAGAGAAGGAAAGCAAATCTTTATACTACTTGTATATTATACTGCTTTCTGCCATTGGTAAGCTCAACAAATACATAAGTATATCTGAATTTCCAGCAGTTAATAACAGGTTAAACGATTTTGTTGTCACAGGACGGTTATGTATGTATGGGTTAAATGGCGAAAAAATGCCACAGACGGTTGGAAAGGTCGGGAGCCAGGCTTTTGTTTCATGTTTGCTCCGTTCGCAAAGCCAAATGTTCACATGATCAATTATTCAGTAGGCTCCCATTGCGGTTGCCTGCGGATGACCACCGTGGGTGGTTAAGGGGTCAAGTAAATCGCTTGACTGCCGCAGCACACAGCACATATGCTATCGATTAGTTTTGGAGCAGGATAATTGCGTGACAATCAGTGGCATATGGCCACATGGACATGGTCATCGTGGGCCGCACACACTCGATGGCCTTGCTCAGTTGCCAGCGAGACGGCAACCAATCCGGGCATTAAACTGTAATCGTTGGCCAAGCTATTTGAGCAGCTCTTGAGAGATAAATTTGCACTTGACACTGTGAATCAATTGGCAAATCAGATAAGCCAAGCCGATAGGATTAAAAGGTCGAGTGGCAGTTGGTGTTCAGTTTTGAATTGGATATGAATGCGAAACGATTGACTCTTTGCTTGGCTCTGCTTGTGGTGGTGCTGCTGCAAGCGAGCCTGGCACAGGAGTCAGAGGAGCAGAAGAATGTCGCAGTGGCTGATGAGATGACCAAATTAGGGGGAACCTATGAAACTGAGCCTGAATTTGTGCCTTTAGCTGCCGTTGACCCTGAAGTTCATCCTGCAGCGGACACTAAACCTGAACCAGCGGATGCTACACCTGAACCAGCGGATACTACACCTGAACCATCTTCAGTCACGGTGTCTGACACTTCAGCTGTGTCTAATCCTGCACCGGAATTTGCAGTTGAAGCTGTGCCGCCACCCACAACTGAGCCTCGACCTGCTACTCCTACACCTGAGCACGTAGCTGAACCTGTGCCAGAGATGCCCTTTGAACCTGTTTCGGAATCATCCGCGGAAGCTGTATCCATGCAGCCGGATTATCAAAACGATGAAGGTTCGCCGCATGTGAACGAAACGCCAAAGATGCCAGCGAATGTAGAAGCTACCACGGAGCCTGAGCAAACTCAAAGTCAGAGCGAACCAGAGACTTCGGTGAGTGCTCCAGCTAAAGAGAGTACTCCCAGCTTATCCTGTTTTAGCTGCACCAGCGAACAAAAAGGTGCCTGTTCGAGTAATCCTCGCGAGAAGATAACTTGCCCGAAGACAAGCAAAGGATGCTTTACGCTGACCAAGCGTAAGTTAACACAAAACTAAATTCCCGTTCTTCTCTCTTACATCTCTTCACTCTTGGCTAGGTGACACCAAGCTGATTACGCGTGGTTGTCAATCGGAGCTCACCGAGGAGGGAGCCACCTATTGCCACAAAGAGCCGTCGCTCTGCGAGATGTGTGCGGACACGTTGTGCAACAGGCAACTGGCGCCATCTCTATCAGGGGCAACTCACATCACTGTAGGCTGGGCAATGTTCGCCTGTCTTTACTTTGCCTTGTTGCTTCTGGTCTAGGCATCTGGATTAGCTTTACTCTTTATATGCTGACTACGCTTACGTCACATCATAACAGGATTATAGTTGGATACATTTTTTTTTTTCACCAGAAAGTTGTGCCGATTCGACATCATTTGCTATCGATTTTCTAATAAATTATTTTCAATTTTCTAAAGTAATTGAATTTAGTACCAATTGTTTGATTACTTATCGTATATTTATATATGAAAATAGGCCACTAAGTATGTAATACAATACAATATAGGGTTAGTAAACTAGTTATTTACCAAATCCCCTATGAAACGAACCGTACTACGATCAGCCCCGGCCTTAGAGCTTGGTAAACTTATCGCCAATTGTCTTAGAGTTTCGTATACTTATCGCCAATTGTTATTGATGAGTTTGGACTTGGTGGAATATACCCTACACTTTCTATTAGGTTAATTTTAATAAGGGTATACTAAAATTGTGTGTGCAAAATGAAACGTGGCAGAAAAAATTCGGATATATGGGAAATTAGAGTTAAGATTTATCCTCTATGTGTATGTCAAAATAGAATACTTTCCTTAATACCTACAAAATATGGATTTATGAAGGCGATGGGCGTGGCATTTATGATTTAAAACAAACTTTTTCTGCGTATGGTATACATGAGCCCTTTTTTCTTAAATTAGGAGTCCCTAGATTTAATAATAGTTGAGTTCTGTGTGTTCATACAGACAGAATTGTCTCATAGGAGTTGACTAGTGATCCTAAGCAAGCATGTATACACTTTGTGGACTTTGGCACGCCTGCTTACGCCTGTTACATACGTTTGCACAAAGCTAGTATACCCTATCTGTACATTATCAATGCTCGAAGAGCCGAAGGGTATCCGATAGTTCAGAGGTCTTTCTTACATTTATGTGCTACAAACAATTCCCCGTAGCATGAGTCATATAGTGAACGACGATAATTAATCTATTTATTTCTTGTGTTCTTGGTAAAATTGTAGATAACATAGCTTGTGAATATACAGTTGGTTAATGAATTGACACGGGAATTATGCAGGTGTTCAATGACGTTCCCCCACCACGAAGATCAGCGCCAATAGAGCCAGGCCGAGATGCAGCTGTTTCGTGGTGGCGCTATTGTACTTAATATTGTTACAGTTTAAAACCGATTCGCATGTTTTGCAACGAGTGTCCGCATCATTGTCGCACTGGTATTTCTGCAGGCTGCCCAAATCATTGTAGCAGCCCCGCACAACGATGCCATCTAATGAAAGAAGTTAAAGAATAAATTAGTTCAGATAATATATGCTAAAATCATCATAATCACTCACCCCACTCGCCGCTAAAGCACTTCTTGTCATCGCTTCCAACGCAGGGTTCGCCACCGACAGCTGCCTCGCGACAGGGTGCATAGTTATCGCTGCGACAGGTGAGGCAGGTGAAGACGACAGCCTCAACATTGCATGCGTTTCCATCGCACGTCTTGCAATTCTCCGTCTCATTGCAAGTTCTGTCCGCGCCCAGCTCGTTGATGCAGCCACGCACCACGGTGTCGCTGGCGGTCAACTCGAAGTAGCACTGATTGACAAGACTCTGCGTGTAATTGACTGCAGCGCAGTTCTGCGCCTTGCTTTTATCCTGCTCGCCGACACAATTATTCGAGTCGTTGCACTTGATGCAGTTACCTGGAACAATGGAGTAGGCGCGATTATTGCATCCACTTTCATTGTTGCAAAAAGCGCAATTGACATCAGTCGAATCGCTGGCACATTTGGCATTTGCGTCCGTGTTGCAACCACGTTGCATTGTCTTCTCATCAGTTCCGATTGTATAGCATTTTTGATTCTCTGTGCCGTAAAGGTTGCATGGCTTGAGCAATTCGCTTGTAACCGCATTACAGTCGGCTCCTGTACACTGATAGCACTGGAAACGGTCGGCTGGGAAGATGCCCACATTGCAGTTATCCGAATCGCAGGATTTGCACTTGACATCATCTGCCGTGGGGCATTTGGTCTCGGAACAGCCGCGTGTTACCGTTCCATTCTCGTTCACCTGATTCAGACACACCTGCGTTGCCGACGTACACAACTGATTGAAGCTGGTTCCATTCGCTGCTGTTGTACCGCACTCTGCCTGGTCTCCGAGGCAGGAGCTGCACATCAAAAATGCATTGCAATTTTCCGTATCGCACGTGAGGCAGCTCGGAGGCTGACATGTTTCTGTGTCTGTGACGCAGCCACGAGAAACAGTGCCATTTGTTTCTGGAAAGAGAAATTATAGCAACTTGGAATATCATTTAAGGTTTTCAACTCTCTCAACTATATAAACTTTAAACTGATCTTTATGAAATTTCACTTTTAGCTGCAGAGCTTCTAGAACTCCCTTGAAACTAAGAGTCGAACTCAATAAGTACTTAAGTATTTTGAAAATAACTACGAGAAATCCTCATGAAATTACACAGTTGGCTGAAGATAGCCTTAGGCAAGCCAAAATCAAGCAATAAGGTTATATCTCTTAAAAAAAATCAAGAAAAAAAACATAAGCTGTAAAAAACTAATGCCAAATCTTAATGAACTCTTCGACAATTACACAAAGCAACGCAATTTCTTTGAAGTGCAAGTAATAATTAATAATCGTAAGCTCTTATAAAACATTTGCCTTCCCGCTAAGTATTTCATTGCGTATTTGTTGTTATCAAACATGTTTAGCAGGCCCGCGATAAGTCTAATGAACTGTGAACAAAGAAAGGCATATAAACATTTATAACCTATAATATTGAAACATATACCCAAAGACCTAGTATCTATGTATGTAGAATTGCGCCTAAGCAATTACAAGAGGTGACTCATTGCCGTTAAGATTTCTCCATTTACCTGTTCTAGCGAAACATTTTGTGGTACCAGCCGCACAGGTGGCCACTGTGTGGTCCCAGATAGTGCAATCTGTCGAAAATTTTAGATAAGATCAATTAATGCAATCGATATACATGGATTATGTATATTTCACAAAGCTTACTCCGCGGATCGTCGGCTTGGCATCCCGGCAGGCTGATTAGGGCGATTAGTGCCGCCATAAAAATGCAAACTTTATGACCGCTCATGTTGCTATATCGATCGCTTGACTTCTATTGATTGTCTAGTCTAACTGTTCTTCTTCTTGTGCCTTTTATTGTTATAATTTGGCTATACCGCTTCCGTTGACTGTTGGTGGTTAACTGATTGTTTGTCTGTTAGCCATTGGCCATGCATTCTGCTAATCAATTCTGTTTTCAACCCATTTTCGTAGCTTTTTACCTTATCTATCTGCCTGCCGATTTCTACTGATAACAGTAAGTGGGTTGCGATAAAAATACTTGTATTGTACAACATATATTTCTATTATGGTAAGTACCAGGTTTGCAAACGTCGAGCTTTTTCAGCAGTTAAGCTTTTTTAGAATTAACTAGACTATCTACATACATACATATAGAAATGCTTTAGCTTACCAAGAGCTTTTGGGTTTGAGTGCCAGCTTAAGTAGATGCTAATTTTGCTTTAAAGCTTTCAACAAAGCTCTTTATGGGGATCACAACTGTTGCAATAGAAATTTTGAAAGGCTTAAGGGCGAAGAGAGTGAGTGAAAGAGAAAGTAAGATTGTGTGCAGATTTGACTCGAAATTAGGGAAGTACTTAGGATATTATCGAAAAATTTACATATATTGTATGTGATTATTCAAATTTTATAATGCCTTCAAAGTACAATAATACCTTCATGCGCGCCCTGACTACAGGCCTATTTTGTGAATTTTTATTGATCGTAGGTTGTTAATTTTTGGTTTATGATCTCGTTTTATTATTTAATGAGTCCCATCTAAATATCGAAATTCAGAAATTTCGACACAAAAGGAAATTGGCTAGTTCTATTGAATGCGAAGAGGAAGAATATCATATAATTTTCTTAAATTTTGCGATACCTTTTATAAGTTCGAGAAATATACATATAACCTTCATAAAAATAATTATTGTTCTTTGTGCACTTTGTACAACTCACACATATTTTTAGGGGTGACAAAGAATCAGGAAATTTTCCAATTTTATAATACTAGGCAATCGAATTGTTATTATATTTGTGCAGTGATTAGTTTGCAATGGGTGCACAGTAAAAGTTCATTTGAAGAGTTCCGACCTGTCACTGGTATATGTCATATGACGCAGATGCAATAGACAAGTATATCTAGGTTGGTCGTTTAGGCCAATAGACAAACATGCAGTATTGTTATAAAGCTAAGTATATCTGATTTATGATCCCACGAGCTCACATTGATGACTTGCGATAAGATAAGGTTCGCAGAAAACACCCCTCTTTCTAATGATCTCATGACAATTGGCTATACATATATCTAACTTAATATATATACTAGGTATTACAGCCTGGCAATACTTTATGCCTATTGTAAATCTGAAATCTCATTCAAAGTTTACGATTTAAATGATCTCTCTAGCAATCGAATTCGAGAGCTGCATATCTTTATTATAATGGGTTTATAGATCACCGTCTGGTAAAGATAAACATGAATGGATCATTCGATTTTTTTGTTTCCGGTTAATTGTTTCGAAAGGTATTATATGCTGTTTTTGGAATTTTCCAAACCAACCAAGGATCATAAATTAGAACTTAAGTGTTTTATTTTCTACTTTTTATTTTTGTTTTGTTATAATACAAATACGTATACAAATACAAGTAAATACAAATACAAATAAGGAATAAGGTTTGAGGGTTCCTAGTAGGAGAGGCTCCTTAGGCCCAGACCTAGCAGCAGGAGCATTGATGCCAGAGACACTTGCAGGCTAGCGCTGCCATTGCAACGATCTGTTAGGCAAACTTCACACAGATCACCAGTTGAATTCTCGGGAAGTTCGACCTTCTCACGCACCGCTTGGCAGCCGGATTGTCCCTCGGGCACCTTCACACAACCGCGATGAGTCACTGTTAAAATGTGTGTGAAAGAATGTTTTAATTACGGGAATCCTAAGAAGCAATCCGATTTGAAACTTACCGCCATCTTTTGCAATGCTGTAGCACGCGGTTGTCTTATAGGTTATGTCCCTCCCGTACAATTCCAGGGATCGATATTTGCGTACTAGATGATCTGCAGCCTGTGCAGCCAAAGAGCGACGTGCACGACTGGAACGGGTGCCCGCAGTAACTAAGGATCTTGATCGAATAGATGGGGATGAAGATCCTGTCGAGGAATCTGTTACAGAATTGGTTGACGATTCACTGGAAGAATCTGATGAGCCTGTTGAAGAGTCTGTTGAAGCATTCGTTGAGGAATCACTGGAAGAATCTGATGAGGCTGACGAAGATTCTGTTGGAGCATTGGTTGACGAATCACTGGAAGAATCTGATGAGCCTGTTGAAGAGTCCGTTGAAGCATTCGTTGAGGAATCACTGGAAGAATCTGATGAGGCTGACGAGGATTCTGTTGCACCATTGGTTGACGAATCACTGGAAGAATCTGATGAACCTGTCGAAGAGTCTGTTGAAGCATTCGTTGAGGAATCAGTGGAAGAATCTGATGAGCCTGTTGAAGAGTCTGTTGAAGCATTCGTTGAGGAATCACTGGAAGAATCTGATGAACCTGTCGAAGAGTCTGTAGAAGCATTCGTTGAGGAATCAGTGGAAGAATCTGATGAGCCTGTTGAAGAGTCTGTTGAAGCATTCGTTGAGGAATCACTGGAAGAATCTGATGAACCTGTCGAAGAGTCTGTTGAAGCATTCGTTGAGGAATCAGTAGACGTTTCGGTCTCTCCTGTCGATGAATCTGTGGATAAGTCTGTCGTTGTGTCTGGAGAAGTGTTTGTTGAGGAATCAGTCGATGATTCAGATGAGCTTGGCGACGAATCTGTTGAAGATCCTGTTGAGGAATCGGTTGAGGAATCAGTCGAAGAATCTGTCGACGAAGCGCCTGTTGAGGAATCGGTCGACTGTGTTGAAGAATCCGTTGTGTCAGAGCCTGTCGAAGTTTCTGAAGTACCCGTCGAATCGTCTGGAGTTGTTTCCGTTTCAGTTGAACCCCCAGAGGTTGTGGTGGTATCGGGTGAGGTTTCACTGTTTGTGGTATCGGTGGAAGTATCTGTTGTAGTTTGGGTGGAAGTATCTGCGTTTGTCGTTTCTGTGGTTATGGGCGTTGTAGGAGAGGTCTCTGTGGAGCCTGATATTCCTTGACTGGAGGTAGTCGGTTCCGGTGTTGTGCTCTCCGTAGAGATGGTCGTATCTGTTGTCGAGATGGTAGGTGTTGTTGTAGCGTCGTCATCCAGATTGCAGCTAATTGGTTCTAAATTCTCCAAATCATCGCAAGCTTCTCCAATGCATTCGTAACACTCGAGTGCATTTGCTGTAGAATATTACAAGAAGCTATGGATTAGAAAATGTCTTGGTAACTCGTAGAAACTTGTACCGTCAATAAGCCTTATTGATATATCGAGCTGGTGTAACGTGTGGGCTAACTAACGATAACGTCGTGACTACGTCGCCACGAGGCTTAAGTTCTCTAACTCTTTTTTTTTTATACAAAACTTTGTTTAACTTTTGCGAAGTAATAATGAAATGGAAGATAGCACATTATAGCACATTGTGCCAAAGTTAGTCAATGCTTTTGAAGCGTAAACACTTAAATTGCGAAATTTACTGGAAATTTTATAGAAACATTTCGAAAATTTTCTAAGAGTTCAAGAAATTTTGATACTTCTAAATTGCATATTGTAATCCAACAGAGCAAAGATCGGTTCAAACTCGCGCATATTTGCGGCATGCGTAATGCTAAAATCGCATGAACTAATTACAATAATGGGCATGGCCATGGTTATTTTCAGTATTCGAACATGCTGATAAGGTCTCTGTGTCTCTCTTTTCAACTGGAATACCGTTATACACCTGTACTGACTTGTTCATAAAACATAAGACAATAAAGAAATGAAAAGTCGATTGATGTTTTGTTTGCTTTCGGTTCGGTACGATTTCTTCTTTTTTTTGGCATAAATTTTACTTATGTGATTGATTATATGTTTTGGGGCAAAAACGTGGTACACTTGTGACATATTTGACTTTAATTAATCATTCTCTCAACACTTCCTCAGACACTACCTATAATTATCCTAAGTAGTTTTGGAGAAGTATAAAAAAAAATTAAAAAAATAAAACTCAACACTTCCTAGTGAATATTTAATAATTGATTGATGTTTTAGGCGTTGGCGCGTTTTTCGTGCGCGTTTAAAACCGCGCGGGAGTCGCGTGCCAAGCTCACCTGACCAAAAGGCGGCGCAGACGCAGAGCGTGAGTAAGAACAGGCTTAGTAGACGCATCTCTCAAAGGATATTAGTACTAGTCTAGGATCGTGCTAAACTTTGCCAACGACACAGAGAACAGCTCGACTCGAGACTCGAATGCAAACTACCAATAAAATAAATTGTTAACACGGCTTTTTTTATCATTTGGCGAACGGGCCGATACTCTCGGCCTGATAAGGCGCCTCGTTGGCTGGCTGCATGTGTATGTGTGTGTGTGTGTGGGTGTGTGGGTGTGTGTGTGTGTGTGTGCCGTGCGTGCGTGCTCTGTATGGTATACTCTGGTATTTCAGAGTAGACGATACTTTGATACTTTATGGGCAACTCGGTACTCGGCTTGGAACCCGTTGACGGTCTGCCGCTTGTGATAAGATCGCCGCATATAAACTGAACAATACGCACTGCTGATAGGGATATGAATGGTATTTTTTTTTTATACTATTTGCCCACAGCACTTCCTCAGGATGCTTTAATTGGCCACATTACACGATAATAATACTACCCCTCATATAAAACACTCTTAGATAAGGCTCAGAAATTCTTGGAATTGCATAGTGATTCAAGTCGCTAGACCAGGTAGGAAGGTGCTGGCTTAGTTCGGACAGTGGAGAGTGGAGAGTGTGGGGACGAAAGATAATTTGCTATCAAGAAAAAGAGCTTACCTCAGGATGTAGTCGGCGAAGGGGGAATGTCCGTGTAATTCCCCGGTGCATCATCTTTATTTGCTTTACCGAATTGCATTTTTCTTTCATTTTTTCTGTTTACTTTCAGTTTACTCAGTCTGTAATATATGGATTAGGGCCTAAGTTTAAGGGTCTTAAGCGCGTGTAACATTCAATCTTATCAGTGCAATCGATTTTTAAGACATTTGAGTTCAAAGTTTTAGTTGCTGCAAATGTTTAGATAGTTACTAACGAAAGCCCCCAAAAGCTTTCTTATATGTATATTTTCTTTGTTTTTATTTGCGATCGATAAACGTGTGATAAAAGCAAATGAAAATCAGTTCTTAGTATATAAATATGGTATGTGGAATTTTAGGCGTGCTGTTTTATACATATATTCGTTATGATTCACAGTTGTTCTGGACAGCCCGATAATAAATGAGTTCTTACAGTTCACACATATGGTACACAGTTCAGTTGGGATGGACAGTAGTATCTATGTAAGTCACATTCGCAGTCTATAAATATTTTATTTTGATTTGAAGGTCACGAGAGAACGAAAGCCTTTTTTCGCTAATGAGTTCGTTATCTTTCGTCAATTGAAGAGAGAGTCTTAATAGGTAATCGAAAAGAACTTGCGCTTCTTTCGATCAGCCACCTATAGCGTATGGATAATGTTAAGAGTCTAACTGACTTGATGGTGCTCTATAAAACTACCGTTAAGATAGAATCGAACTTCGGTAGTGCAAACACTTTTATCGCACTATATCGATACTTATATCGCAACTTCAATCGCCATAAAATCAAGGAATACCATTATTATTATCAAATATCATCGCTTAATGGCAGCACTCCGATTGGTAAACAATCCCACCGATACGAAGGTCATGGGTATGACACACATATTTTCCCCCCATGATCTTATCACAACGTATTACAAGTCTCGGGCAGCTTATCAGTTTCAGATGTTTTGTAATTGAAATATTACCTGCTTTACGCATTTTTTTAATTGCTTATTATTTATACCTACGCATATAGTACCCCGAATAACTGACCAACTCCAAATTCTTTACCAATATTAATAGATTCGGAAAAAAGTACCTGCCTAGCTACTTTTAAATCGATTATTAGTTAATTTATGATGCTCAAACTAATTGAATGATTTATGTCAAGTGGTGCGCCCGCTTTTAGTTCGCACTGTGGATGCAAAAAACAAACACACACACGCATACACAAACAAAAAAGGCTTGGGTTTTGTTATTAATGAATTGTTATCTTATCTGTTTATACCCTGCAAGTATTGGTAATGCCTGCAAATTGGGTATATAGAGTCTCCATAAGAATTTGAATATGTTTGTGGTAGTCTACCTAAATATGATTAAATAATATAAATTACCTATACCCAACTATAAATTACTTATTCTGTGCAGGGTATTTGCAAGTCGTTTCAGCAATTGCAAAGTAGCTTTTTTATAAACTGTTTATTTTTGCTGTTCCCATTGCTTTTGTTTTGTGTTTGCCCGCGGTAAATTTACTCAGCTCGCATGGGTCTGGCCTAAAAGTATGCCACTTCCTCGCCGGGTACGCTTGTCAACGCGTTTGTTTGTCATGCCCATGCGGCGTATGCGCAACGAGACTCGCCATTGACCCAGAGATATAAGCGACATAAGCGATTTGACCCAGAACAATTACACATTTAGTACTTGTACTTACGTAACTTACGTAACATATAATGTTCTTCGGGAAGGTCATCTAGGGGCTTTATGTTTATTTAGTTATTCAGAGGCTTGAAAATAGGGAAGGCGTTTTGAATATTGTAGTTAGGCACAGTAAAACTTGAAATAACTAATTCAAATCGAAAACATAACAATAATCCGTATTCTGATCATCTACAAATGATTGGTATATACGACTACAGTCAACTTTTTACTGCATGGATATTCATGCAAAGCTCAGATTGTATAAGAAGTTATTGGTAGGACGCGGAAGGGGGCTTGGCCCAATTTCCGAATAACTTTGGGAGCCTAGATCTCATACTGCAATGTGACAATATTTGGTTCCTCTAGCTTTTATAGTTTCTGAGATCAAGGCGTTCATACAAACAGCCAGAGGGTCAATTTATACCGACAGCCTTGGCTATATCGTCTTGGCTATTGATACAGATTCAGAAAATATGTAGTTTATGGGCTTACAAATGGCTCCTTCTGTCTGTTATGCACATTCCGACAAACCCAATATACTATATATTTAATATATTACTTGTTCTCGTATCCCATGAACAAACAAAACTCTCAAGTTTACCGAACTCTTAACGTATAAATACTTTATTACAGATCAAGTTTTTCGATTGACTTATGCAGCACATTAGATTAGCTTTTTAGGTTTGCATATAGTAGTTCGTTTGTTTTGTATATATGTATATGTAGGTATAACTGTATTATATAATATATATTTCGATATTCGTGTGTCTCGCTTACAAATAACATCAGCTTCTTCGTCTGATCTAACAAATGAGCACCGCGTTGTGTGTGTATTAGTGTAGCTGTGAGTGTGTGGGGAGAGGGGAGAAGGGGAGGGGAGGGTTGTCTAAAACAAATGAGCAATATGTACTAAATAACACCGGGTTGGAGTGGACGGCGGCGGGGGGCGTAAAGGTGATGAGGTGCCGGGGGAAGTGGGGGGGGCGGGGTTCTATGTCACCCCTCACTTGCTCTGCAGCGCAGCAGCAACCACGCCCAACAGCAACGTTGCCCACAGCGAGGATTTCAACAAAGATGTGGCACTGTTGCAAGCATTCATGCTGCACGGATCGCAGACTTTGATTTCCGTCTCGTTGTGCTGCATCTTGATCACATTGCAGGCACTTTGTTGCACCTCCACACGCACGCAGCCGCGCTCCGTGCTCAGCGTGTTATTAGCTGCACGAAAAAGAAAGAGACAGGAAGAGTTAGTTTAGAGTGCGACATAGAGAAAGAGAGGGAGTGTAGTTACCTGTCTTCTGAATGCTGTAGCAGTGATAGCTGACGCTGGTATCAATCAGCGATCGGCGCTGACGTATGGGCAGGCTGGAGGCGCTGCTCAAGCGTGTCACCTGGTCGCGCAACTCATCCACACTTGGGGGCGTGGGCAGCAGCGTGGTCGACTCTGGTGGCGCAACCGTTGGCGGCGTTGGCATGGGCGCCTCAGTGGTTTCCTCGGTGGTCGACTCTGTGGACTGGCTAGCTTCGTCGGAGCTTGTGCTTGGCATATCTGTGGTTGTCTCTGAGCTTGTCGTTATGTTGGAGGTTGTGGGCTCTTCGCTACTGCTCTCTGTCGATCCATCTGTGGTTGTACCCACTGAAGTGGTCTCTGTGGTGGTGGTGGTCACAGTGGAGGCTTCTGTGCTGCCGCCCTGATTGAAGAAGTCCTCGTTGCACGCAAGCAGCGGCGTTTCTTTTGTCACCTTGGCGCAGTCATCGCACACATAGCACATCAGATCGGCGAAACAGGCTATAATAAAAAAAACCGTGGTTAGTATTGCTGTACAGGGTGTCTGCCGGTCGAGCAGGTAGTCATAATAGTCTCAATCTTTTGCTGCGCTTTTTTTAGATAATTAGATAATATCGCAAACGACCCTAGTCGAATATAGTCAATTTATAGCTTTGGCAAACAGAACGATAAACGATTAACGATGACAAAGCAATCGCAGTTGAAGTCGGCCATGTGTAGGCCATAAATCATGGCGAGGGGCTAAGTTGTTTGCTTAAGTTATTAAAGTTATGTGCGCATTCTTTATTATTAGTCTAGAACTATACCCAACATTCTTTGGGTGTACAGGGTATTTTAAGCATGCATATTTCGGTCTAGCTAGATCCCTGGAACTTGTAGAGCTAGAGCCATCAAATTTAGCTTAAAGCTGGCTTAATACTTTATCAAATTTTGAGCTATTTTGAATTTTATGAGTTCAAATTGAAAACTTGGAAATATCAATAATATTATATAATTTTCTATACATGTTTCTTATGTGCAGGATATCTTAAAGTCGCACAAGCTACACTTTGCTTGATTGTACTTCCTATTGGTTTATAATTTGCAGTCACTGTTTAAACAGCGCCTATTACCATATCGTATCGTATCTTGCCCGCCATATCATGTGTGTGTGTGTGTGTGTGTGTGTACCATGTCACATAGTCCACAATGTCGGGGAGATTCCCCCCCTGGCAAAATTACCAGAGCTACCATTTGCATGTAGCAAGAAAAGGTAAAATATTTGCCAAGTTAACGAAGGTAAACTTAGTTGAACATGCTGGTAATTGACGCAATTTTCTTATCAACGATGGCATCGGGCGAGCTACTAGTCGAGTCGCACTGGATGAGTCAACCGGGCAGCCAGGTAGCTATACCTCTGCTCATGCAGTTGTCCATCAAGTGGTTACTGAAGATAAGCATAAATTGCACATACGCCGTGTAGTACTCCCTATTTAATTCGTGCTCATGTTTCCTCGATTGTTCATTCTTAATTCACTATCAATAAATCAATTTGATTGATGGCCACACGTCCGCATAGGCACGTGATAAGGCGCACATTTTGGGGCCTCTCTCTCTATCTTTCTCTCCCTCTCTCGCAGTCGTTCTCTATCTCATCATAAATAATTATAATTTAATCATTTGTATGAGTACAAAACAAATTTGCATTTGCAATGTGCAAATCCGTTGGGGGAAACCAGTTCTGTTTGTATCTTCTCTGAACTGCGTTGCGATCGTGACTGAGCGCTTTAATACCCTTTAAGCCAGTGATTGTAGTAGGGTATATAAATTAATTCACACATTTATGGTACATATTGTACTTTCCTTTGTGCCTTTTCAATTGCCTATATCCGCTATTTACTTAGTTCTGTTTTTTAAAAAACTAAACCCAATCAAATTCTATATCTATCGTAGCACTATATCTATTGTCTGCTAGCTGTCATAGCGTGGTACTATTAGATAGCTTTGGTTCGTTGAGGTTTTCTTTGGGTTTTTTTTTTTCGCTCAACTTTTCGTACTACCAGCTCAAGTGGAAATTGAAATTCCAAAGAATGAGCTAACGTTGACGACAAACCCAAGGGAATGCGTACGCCTTGTCAGCGCCAACATGATGAAGCGCTTCGTTGGTGAAGCAACGTTACTGGAAATACCCTTTGAAGATCGGTAATGGGAATTTCGGGCATGGTAGGGTATAGTATTATTATTAAATTACATGGTATACAATAACTCTCCCTCAAAACAGAACTTCAAATTAGCATTTTTAATTTGGTAAACAACGATTTGGATTACTTCCCCCCAAGGGCTTGTATAATGAAATTGGCTTTTCGTAAGGCTCCATTTAGATTAGTTGCACTTAAAAGAAATGCAACTAATTAAGAAAACATTTGCTCGACTCGGGCTCAATGTTACGTGAAAGAGCGATTTACGTTTTTCCAGAATTTCAGGTTTTTCTCCGGTTTTTTGTTTTTGTTTTCGATTTGCCATGTTATGCGATTTGGTGCTAAACGCGCGAGCAGGTTGTTGTTGTTGTTGATATTGTTTTCGGTCACTGAAAAAGTGCTAAGAGACAGCTGTGTCATGTGTTCGTACTACCAAACATATATATATATAGCCATCTATATGTGCGTGTAACTGTAGCATGCGAGCTTAGGTCGCAGCAGCTTTTCAATTAGCACTTTCAACAACGCAGTCGCTCAATGTCAGCCGAATTAGCCCCGTTCTAGGCTAAAATTGGAACTAGTATACCTATCCAGTATTATCTGTCTGTCTGTCAGGCTGTCTGTCACCCTGACATTGCTAGACATTTCCGCATTATAGCGAAAATTGTTAACAATTTTACATTACTTTCTGCTGTTGCATTATTTATGACATTTTTTTCCACCACGCGCGCTGTGCGAAAAAAAAAAACTTTTGTTTTGTTTTTTTTTCCCCGGCTTTATAAGCAAATTGCCATTGCAATAAACTTTTATGATTTGCCATTTTTTACTGCGGCTTGCATAACACGCGAGTGCCCTATAAATAGTCACATATCATATCATATCGTTCTTTTTTTAGGAACTTGGGACTTGGGACTTAGCGCTTTCTATGAAGTATCTGCAGCTTACGGGTTCTTCATTATGTTAAGTTACGTTTTCTATTATTATCACGACACTTGGACTTAATCGAGCTGTCAGCCGGGATAACGGTACCCCGTGCTGCATATTCTTCTAGGGTCTTACCTGGCGCGGCGAACAGCAAAGCGAAGACGCTGGCCAAGATTAGATGATTTCTGCTTGTAGTCTGCATTTTCATTTCGTTTCGATTAGAAACAATTAAAAAAAAATATATATTTATATATACACGATATACAAATTGTCAGGTCAAAATAATTTTGCGTCGCGCTTCTCACGATTTTTTAGCGACCGCAGTTTGCGAATTCAGAAATTTAACTGAAAATCTTGTGATTTGTTTGGGACTTTTTATAGAGTTTTATAATAACGCGCGCTGCGTCTCGCTACGGCTACGGCTACGGCGGCGGCGACGGCGACGGTCGGCAGCGTCGGCTTCGACGCTCGAGAAAGAGATAGTTAGTGTGTGCATTGTAGCCAGAGGGAGATAGCGCCAGAGAGCGAGAGCGAGAGAGTGCGTACGGGAGCGTAGGCGCTACGTATATTATTTTATTGATAACAAATTAATTTATAATGCAAAACCCAAAACTGCTGAAAGTAAAAGTCAAAGAGAGAAGAAGAGAGAGAGAGAGGGAGTCAAAGAGAACCGCTCTCCGCTCTCAGTAGCTACCTGTCTCACTCTAGCGCGTTCTCTGCGCTCTTCTGACGTACTCCAGCGATCTTATACGTCAGCAGGAAGAGAATAACATTGAGATATCGGGAGAATCGTATAACGTAGTAACTTGTAAACATTTTCCGTAATGCAAATGATTCAAGCTTGGGGTTTTTGCCAAGTACCGAGACGTATATCTTCTCGGGGATGAGACATATCTCGTTAAATTCAATACTTGTTGCATTTGCATGATGTTCTCAAATTTCCCCTGGGTGGGTGTCGCGCTGGGACGCTCCTCTTTTGCGGGTAGATACCCTAACATTTGCATAATACTTATATCTACATATGCTCTCGATGTCGCATGATGAATATTACTTAATATCAAAGAAGCACCCAATGCAAACAAACTCGATTTCAATTAAGCGTCCAACTCGCCCCCCAACCCAAAACGCACCTTCTTCTCCTCCCCCTCCTCCTCCTCCTCTTTCAGCTAAGACGAGCCAATTCAATTAACAGCTTTTTATTCGCTATTTACTCGACCCATTTACACCTGTTGTGCGACTGTTTTGTTGTTAGAGACAGAGAGAGGGACAGAGAGGGAGAGAGAGGGAGAGGGAGAGAGAAGAATTACCTAGAGGTAACTACGAGAACTCAGTACGAATGCACTACAAACTAGTCGAAATTTTTCCACTTGAGCACACAAAGAGGTTGACGACGTCGCTTAACCCCGAGAAAATTGCGAATTTAGGGCACAAAGATAAGCCAAGTCAAGTCACAAGGGTTAAACAGTAGCGCGATAAATCGGTGAATTCAAGGAAAATCGTATCGAATACATTCGAATCACTTGGTATTTCCGAAAGTTCTAGTTAAACTCCGTAATGCGAATACAATTGCTTGCAATACTAAATGCGTATCTTTCTCTTTTGCTTAACCCGTATCTGGTTTAGGTCAGTTGTAAAACATGACCCTGACTCCGGCATGGCGGCAAGACAGACAAGATAGATCGTGCGTATATTACGTATCAGTCTCGCACTGCAGCTCTCATATCATTCATTTTTGCCATTTCGTGCCAAATGGCCAAAAAGCATGTTTAGTGTCTGACTTGCTAACTGACGCATCAGTATCATCAGAGCCCCCCGAATCCGACGTAGAAACCGCATTTAGGTGATAAAAAAAGCAGAAATCAAAACAAAAAGCAAAAACGACATAATAAAAATTTGAATTTTGTGGTACATTTTGTTTTGGCGACATCACGTAAATCGCTAAGTGACGCTCTCTTAATTGTCTTTCCCCATCCCTCTCTTTCTCTCTATTACACTCTCTTTAGGCATCAAAGTTATGACAGGCTTTTGAGTTGCATTCTCCCAGCTAACTGTCCCGGAAGACAATTGAACCCTGCCCAAAAATAAAACAGGGAAGTCACAATGCGAGACCAGCCCGCATATATCTATATGTATATCTATACTGTATATACCCACTTAGTACTGTACAAAGCTTTACGAATTTGGCAATTGCAATTTCGTTGCCTCTCACCGAGAACAAGTTTCCTTTATGATCAACACGTTGCAATTTTTTTGTGTGATAAATAACAAGAATTTCCGCAAAGCGAAAAAAGAAACTCGTTCGGAATTCGTTCATCATCACCCGATTAAGAACCTCCTAATAATGCTGGCGCTGAGCCCCATTGTAAATCGCTCAAATCGCAGGCAGCGATTGCCACTTGAGGCCTAATGCTATCAGTTCCATCGGCTGATCATCGGTTATCAGCAATAAGAATGAAGTCACGATTGTCAGAGCGTCACAGCAGTCATCGCTTCGGATACATTTCACTCGCACGCATACCCTGTATACAATGAGGCGATGCGTAAGAGATGGTATATTCAACTTGTGCGAAGGTGTGTGAGAGATCTGAAATCAAATCGAGTGACACTCCAAAATTAAGGGGTATTACAAATATTTATTAATTTCATTTTAATAGAAAACGTAGCAATCTGAAATTGGTTATAATGTCTTGAAAATAGAATTCCAAAATGTAGTAAATATCACTTTGATAAAAACACGTCTATATCTCACAAAAACACATACTCAACCAAGTAAACAGGGTACCAAAACATATAGCAGACTCTCTGCCGGGTATTCTACAGTCGAGCAATTGACTTATCGTTGCCTTTACGGTTCGAAAAGTTCGAGCTTATCAGTAGCTGTAATTGATTTGCTTCTGTTTGGACAACGACGTCAGTTTGAACTGTGAACAGTTGCACCTCCACTCCAACAACCCCTACACCTCCCACACCTCCCACACCTCCCACACCTACCTACACACTCCCTTGGCTCTTATCAATATTCAACCAATTCAATAATTAGGCGAAAATAGCTCAGGTGTGCTCACACCTTTGGCATCGAGCGCGTCGGCCAGCCCGAAATAGAGCTCGTAATGGTTCATAAATCGCAGCTGGCGATTCGCTATAATTGTTCCATAGTTTATTTATTACGCTTAGCATGAAGTACGTAATATATGTATGTACAAATATGTCATATATATAAATATGGTATATATGGTATATTCTTAATGAATCTGTCTGCCAATCAGAGTGGCCGCAAGTAGCAGCAGGCCAAGCGTCGTCCAGGATTGCCAATTGCCACGCCCACACCCATTGGGCAGGTCAATCACCGTGGTATATATGGGCGCATTGCAGCCATTCAAATCACACACATGGCAATTCACCACATCCCAGCCATCGAAAAGGCCCGTGCAGGCGGCGGTCTGATTATCATCCGAGACAAGCGTGCAGCCACGATTCGTAATATCCGTGCCGTTTACTAGAGGATATAAACGATATTATGCAAATTAAGAATTAAAACATAAGGTTGGAGTAACTCTTAAGATACTGTAAGCTATGCTAGAAAATTGTATGTAGACCATGGACTTAAAATAAATATTCGGTATATTGTATTTGTCGGAATGTGCATAGCAGACAGACTCCATAAACTATATACTCGTATATATTCTAAATCCGTATCAATAGTTAATTCGATATAACCATGTCTATCTTTCTATCTGACCTTCTGTCCGTCTGCCCTTTTGTCTGTCTGTCCTTTTGTCCGTCTGGCTATCTGTCCGTCTGTCGGTTTGTATGAACGCCCAGATCTATTTACCAGAAACCATACGAGTTAGAGGAACCAAATTTTGAGTCATGACAAGTGTGAGCTCCAAGCTTCCGTATCCTAGCAGTAATATCTTATACAAGCTGAGTTTTTAAATGAATAGTCTGGTCTTATACAGTCAAAACTTGCTCTAAAGTATTAATAGTATTAGTATTTTCAATTTTAAAATAAACTGAGAGCTTGCATCTGATTGAATGTGTCGTAAATTTGATATGACAAGTGACAAACAAAGAGCTCATACTGTAAACGACTTGTTTCTCTTACATCAGTTTCGTTCAAGATGCTAATGAGTCAACAGGTGGTATAATAAATCGACATATAGAAGGAAACGAAAGGAGTGCCCCGTCGATTTACTTACAGTGAAGACTTGCTATATAGCAAACTGGTCTTTGTGTGCTTACAAATTGGCGAACACTTCTCCGTTTGCGTCTGCGTTCATCGTAATCCTCATCCTCCTCCTCCTCCTCAGCCTCGCTATCGACTGCAGGAGAAGCAGCAGCAGCAGCCGCAGCTGCGGCAGCACCAGCTGCAGTTCCCGCTCCGGCTGCTCCTGCTGCTCCTGCTGCTCCTGCTGCTCCAGCTGGAGCTGCTCCAGGCCTTCGTGGTGGCGCAGATTCATCTTCTTCGGTGTCGAAATCTTCTTCATCAGCGTCGCTGTTCACAGGAGCTGGCGTTGCTGTACCCTGTATGCTTGCATTTGCTGACGCAGCTGCAGGAGCGACTGCTGGACTGGGACTGGGGCTTGGATTGCTGGGCTGCGGTTGCTGCTGCAACGTGGCTGGCATAATGCACACCTCCAGCTCCCTTAGCTGTGACATATCATCGCAGTCTTCGCATGTATAACAGCGCAGTGCTGTAGGGGAAACATGGCAGAGCAAGGATTAGCTATGCCGGCGCGTGATTTGGAACACTTGTCCCCCATTTACCTACCTGAACTGGCGGCGCAGCAAATCGCCAGCAGCCACAAGAAGAGCAACAACTTTGCCTGCATGCTGGGTGGAGATAATCCTTAAACGGTGCTACTGTGCTACTGTACAAATGTGGCTTGCTCTGTGCTAGAATGTGCTGGGTGGGTAACCGGGTTGGTTCTATGCGTGCTGCCTCTCGCACTGCCGAAAATTCAAATTGAACTGTCGCATCGCTATCGGCGACACCTCGTCATCGTCATCGTTGTCTGCTACGGTGCGGCTGCTGCGGCGAAAATAATTTGCGCTACAGTGGAAACATGTCACCCTGCGGCTGGTGACAAGCGGAGGCTTCGATAGCATCGCCAATGGGTCGTTTGGAGCGGAGTTGGGGGGACACGTATAAAACATGAGTAATGGGAAAATTATCGCTGATTGGCGAAAAGAACATGAGACGTTCCCAAAAAAAAAAAAAAATACAAACAAAACAACCAAAGAAGATATGCACAACTGTTATACAGCTGTTATATACCATAGATATCACTGCTGCAACGGCATCTATGTATCAATTATAACAGTTTTGATGCTATTTTAGGCTATATCAGTAGCTTTTATACTTTATCAAAAGTATACTGCCCAAGTAAACTTTGTTAGACACTCTTTGTGAAAATCAGCATCGTTCCAATGCAGTTTGCGCTCGTAGCTGCTCTTTCACTCTTACTTAAAATTGGTATACGACCTAAAAAAGGTTTTACTAGAGTGAACTTAACCTCAATATTAAAATATATAGTAAGTTGCTATAATACAGATGAGCATGTCTCTGCACTGCTCCAGTAAACTCTGTTATACACTCTTAAGTATTATTTTCATTTAGCTTTCACTTTAAATTTTAAAAGGTTTTACTAGAGTAAACTTAAAATCGAAAATATATATTGTAGTAAGTTGTTATACAGTAGCTATAAAGAGAAATCTGTTTTAGTCACCAGGCGGTCCCCCATAGTAAATTAAACAACTTGTGTAGCTGTTCACACGTGTTTTTTTTTTCACATTTAACTGTTATACTGTCATACAGCATTGCTTTTATTTGCCATTTTCCAATCGTTCTCATTTGACTTACAAATCTAATTAGAACTCGATAGCTGAACGTGCACTTTAATTGCATTACATGTTTTTTTTTTTTTTTTTTTAATTTTTCAATAAATTTAGCAACATTTTGTGTGGCGTGGCTATGGACTTAAGCACTTTACTAAGCTCGCACTCTTTATATTTTGTTTTCCTGCTTTTCTCTTATCGCTTTCATTTCCTTTCTCGTTGTGCCTTTCCGTTCTTTTATTGCTTTTATCGTTTCTTTTAATTGCACATTTAATTAACATTTGTTTGCATTTGCCAAGGCATTTTTCACACGTTCTTCTGATTGTTTTAGCGTGTTTAAAAAAAAAAAAAAAAAAAAAATAACTACGAAATGCACTATAGGATAGGTATAGATTTATGTATATATAATATTTCGTATATAATCGTAGTTGCTTAAGGCGCTGACTTTTGTTATCTTTAGCTGAAACACTCAATGAAATTCATTCGATTCACTCGGTATTTATCCAAGAAACTATTCGAAATTGATCTATATGTGTGAACTGTGTATAACAGTCTGATTGAGCATTAATTTTGGATGGAAAAAAAAGTGTACGAAAGAAATCTTTCTATTGACTTTTCGTTTCGCGACATTCGTCGATTAGTTTGAATCATTTCAAGCACATCTAATTAAGTTGTATCTACCTAAGAATACACACACAAGATATGGTTCCATGAAAAAAAATTTAACTGATGAATTTCGAATGAATACTCTATTTTAGAATTCCGAACAAGATTAGACTATCTGTGCGTGTGCGTGTGTGTGTTTTGTGTTCATTCGTTTTAATCGTTTTTTCATGCTACCATATATAAGTTTTACACATGAATATACGTATAATTATATCTATGTATATATGTATACATATATATTCGATTGGACATACCTATAGGTATGCATCGGCGTCTGCAATGTAAACAATCTGAAAACTAAAGGCAATTGGTGAATTTTTATACTTATCTCCTTTGGCTCGTCATCTCCAACCGTCATGGGCGCAAATCATTTACAACTCAATGAAGCCGTAATATCATATTATATTAGGGTATTTCGAGGCGGGTTCCTAAGTTAACTGCAGTTTTTGCAGCAACCTCGAGAAACCGCTTGAAAGTTTCTATATGAAACTGAAATTGTAAATCCTTGATATAGGATACTCGATTAGCGCCGCGTTTGTTTTAGCCGTTTTTAGCCGTTTGTACTTTTAAGCTGATTTTCGTTTTGTAGCTGTGGCTGTAGCAAAGCAATTGCCTGAAACTGTATCTGTGTATTTGTAATTGTATCTGCAAGTAGTTGTATCTGTAAGTGTAATGGTACAGCTTTACTGTATCCGTGAATATTTTTAGCTGCATATATGTGTGAGTAATTGTATCTTTTTCTTGTTGTACCTGTCTCTATGCGAAGTATCTGTAAACGTGGATGTATCTGTAAATATTTGTATCTGCATATGCATGTACATATGTATGTGTGCCGAACTGTATCTGTGAGACTGATAACCTGTATTTGCCTTGGTAATTGTATCTGTATCTGCAAGTTTTTGTGTGTGCTGTATCTGTCAGATATTCTATCTGTATCTGCAAGTATTTGTGTATGCAGTATCTGTTAGATATTCTATTTGTATCTGCAAGTATTTGTGTGTGCTGTATCAGTCAGATATTCTATCTGTATCTGCATGTCTTTGTGTATGCTGTATCTGTTAGATATTCTATCTGTATCTGCAAGTATTTGTGTATGCTGTATCTATGTTTGCTGTTACTTAAATCTCTAGGGGTTTCTTTTTTTGTGGTGTTTGGTGGGCGGGGCTATAGCAAGGGGTTGTGTGTGTGTATATGTGTGTGTGTGTGTGGGTCACGCTGTGTCAATGGGCACTCGAATATTTACAAAGTAAACGGTAAACGTTAACGGTAACTCAACCTAAATGCAGCCAACGTCCGCAGCCTTGACGCCACCCGTTTGCCCGCCGGCAGCAGCAGCTGTATCGCTTCAGCAGCGCGTCACCAGCAGCAACTGCAGCAATCCCATTGCCAGATATGACGTCATAGTGAGCGTTACAGCGTCGGCGCCATTGCAATGATCTGTCTTGCAAATGCCGCAAAAGAACTCCATTTTCTCCTCAGCCTCGGCATCCTGACCCTTGCGTCGCTGCTGCTGCTGTTGATCCCGTTCGCGTCGTCGCTTGCCCTGGCCGTTGCCGTTGCCGCCATCGCTAGTGATGCGCAGCTTGGAGCGCAAGATATCACAGGCATCTGAATCTCCTGTGTCCAGTTGACAAAAGCGTGCCGTGACCCACTTGCTGGTATCGGCTAAATGGGGTAGGAGGGGAAGTAGGGTCTCAAATACTTATCTATATCCAGTTGCAATGCGTCTCTTTACTTACGATCTCGAGCCACAACCTTTTGGCAATTCATAAGCGGATTCTTATTAGCCCCATTATCGAAATACGAGAACTTGTTCAGATCGAACAGCCAAGTGTCCAGCGATTTCATCTTGTCCAGCGTGCAGTTCTACGATAGATAAGATTGCATTTATCGGTTAGCTACTATACAGATGTAACTATTCAGAACATGGCATGATTGATGAGTCGATGTTTTGACCCGAACTCCCTTGTAATTGGCCGCTTAATTGGTTTATCTTATCACATCAACGAATCAGACAAACAACGCTATCGTTATCGTTATCGCTTTCTGCGTTGCAACAGCCTTGGGAAAATGCAACGTGCCCCAGACAGGGACTGTCTAGTATTATTAAGCTCATATCATTTCCTATTTGTGAATCACTTTTTCGAACCGAAATTTATTTCTAAATCGGGGAATAACACTATAGAAGGGTCTACCTATGTATCATCTATCTACACTTTGTATATCTATATATACCTACTGATATCTTTTTTAACCCTATGCTACTCTATAAGCAAGTAAATTTCAATGAATTGACAAAAAGAAATTTTAGACATTAATATGAAAGGTGTATAAGGCCTTATTAGCTTCTATTCTCAGTAAAATTCTATAAAAAATAAATTTTTAAGATTTTTTTAAAGTATTTTTAAAGCTTCTATGTTTTTTTAAATTCAATAAATATATTTGATATAATAAAATGTTTCTATATCTTCCTAACTCGAGTAAAATTCTTTAATGATTCTATTTTCTTTAGATTTTTAAAATATTTCCTTAGCTTCTATGCTAAGTTAAGTTTTATAAAGACTTAAATTTTTTTTAGTTTTCTAATATTCCTATAGCTTCTATAGATACAAAAGTTTTCAAATTTTTCAAATATTTTCATAGCTTTTATTATTGGGGGAATTTTATGGATATTTCAATAAATTAATTATAAACAAATTATAAATTTTATTATATATAGATTTCAATAAACTTAGCTGCCAAATATTTGTATAGCTTCTATGCCCAATTCAATTCAAAATTAATTTAATTCTTAAAAATTTTTTAAATACTTTGATAGTTTAGGGAAATTCTACAGATTTATTTTCAGACTTTATCAAAGACATGCATAGCTTCTTTACTCAGTCAAATTTAATAAATATTTAACTTAGTTGAACTTAAAATATTTCTATAAATGGTCGGGCATGTAAAATTTAAAAAAGATTTAAATTTTCAGATTATATTTTTGTAGTTTCTATTAAACTTTTTTTTTAGAAATCAAGCTTTAATTGTTTTTATTGTTTTATGTTAATAGAAGTATAAATCTAGTGATTTAATGGATTAACGGAGGGGGTAAATGTAAAAAGCAGAACGAGTGTGAAATAAAGGCGTGTCAAGCGAACATAGACGACGGCGGACTATGTGGCACACATCCGTTTCCGTTTCCGTTCTCGTCCAGGCTCGGTAGTATGTTATGTGCTGGCAGCACTTTGATTAAGGTCAACTGGCTGCGATTACCCAACCTGCTGGCCAAGCAAGGTTAAGTGATTTTCTAGCCAGGTGTGTGCTTGACGAGAGCAGCTCTTGGGCGCCATCTAATCCAAATCCCAATACGTGTGTGTGCGTGTGCGTGTGTGTTTAATGAGGCAATACGTGAGGCACTTACCTCGGACACAATGCTCGAGTTGGAGAGATCTGCGCAGCTGGGATTGTCGCTGGAATCGCAAACGTAGCACTGTATGGCGGCGCCTGTGGAATAGGCAAAGAGCATTTTCCAATATACATATATATTTATATATATTGCAATTGCAAATTTTACTAAAAAAATTTCACACCCACACACACACCTATTGATATGGAGCTAAGTAGCAGCAGCAACAGAGCCGAAAACTTTCTCAGGCGCTGACACATTTCCACAGTTTCCCTTTGGACTTTGCCTTGCACTTTTCACGCTCTTCACTTCTTAATATTTTCGCAATCTATTTTCCTTCTTATTACTTATCTATGCTATTTGGTGTTTTTTTTTTTTGTTCTCTCTTTCTTTGCGGCTTCTGTGCTGATTTCACTGTGCAAACGCGCTGCGAGGCAAAGTTTGAGGCTGAGGTCGCTTCGCGGAACGTCTGATGCCAACGTTGGCCAACTGTGGACTAACTGCTTAAGGATATGGCAGGATTTCGCCAGCGAAGGCGAGACACAGCTACTACGTCATCGGGCACAGCCGAGTCGAGCCGAGCCGAGTCGAGCGGATGTTGCCGAACGTTCATTTTGGCATGTGGGTGCGACGCTGTCATCAGGAGGTTTTCTTTCGTTGCATGCATTCTCGCTCGCTCGCTTACTTCCTCTCTCCCTCCCTCTCACTTACTCTCGTACACGCTGTGCGTAAGCGCCAGGGGGGCTGCGTGTACTGGTCGTCGGTCGTCTTGCGCTCGAGTGGCTCCGACAGTAATAACCTCTTGGCTCCCACATGGCTGCCAGCCACAAAAACTAAAAAAAAAAAAACAAATCAAACAACAAAAACAACGACTGCACAGTTTCGACTATGAGATATGCTGAAATGGCTACCCCGACTCCATTCCACGCAATTTCAATCTGAAATAGGACTAAAATTTAAACTTAAACTTAAATTTGATTATTAATATATATTTATTTGTTAATCGTTTTCTTTCTTTTTAATTTGTTTCTACATAATTATTTATATTTTACACAAAATGTATTGCCATGTCGATTGAATTTCAAATTAAATAAAATAAGAAAAATAAAAAATTTTTAATTGTTTAGGCTTCATTAAAAATGTACAACAAGCAGAAACCAGCTAAAATTTAAGATATTTTTGAGACGCAGACCTTATCGAAGAAACCATTGAGCAAATTTGATATCCCGAGCTCGTACAGATGCAGATATCTAAATGATCAACTTATACTTTATAATTTGCAGAGCTTCAAGCTCGGTCCAGTTCTATGTATGTATATACCCTTCCTCCGAAAATTTCCAATGTTTCCTGGCTATGAGAAGCATTGAAAATATTTAAATTACAACCTCTTTGGACGACAGCTGGGCTTCTTGTAGCTCTGATACCCGGGCCGAGACTCTGCAAATAGAGTTAAGCCAACTCCCAGTTGCAGGATACGACAATGAAATTTTATATGTATACACGAGAGAAGGTCATCGGGCAACTGGAAACTGTAACTGCAAGAGCAACTGCAACTGCAACTGTGCAATTGTGAATGGAACTGAGTGGCACAGGCAATCGACAATTAGTGGCGCCCAAGAGCGCCAAGAGCTCATCCCGGCGCAATCTTCATGCGATGAGTATATTGTGGGCGCTTTATGCAATATGCATTTTCCAGCCCATTCAAAACAATGCCTGCACTGATTGCTTTGCCTGCCTTTTGTCAGTGGTACCCCAGGGGGGCTGGCGAAGAAGAAAGGGCGACATGGAACCGCCTCATGTTGACACTGGGGAATTCGTGCTGAAATCACAATGCGAAACGCTTCGCCTTTGTTTGCCATACGAGTCCACATACTGCTACTATACTTAACTTTAATCGAGGTCCTACAAGGTGCCCCGTAGTTTTAGTTGCGTACGTGTCGAAATCAAAGTTGCCCAATTTCTGTTGCGACTGTTGCGTGACACTGAATTCGGAACTAGTATATAGGTGTTGGTCAAGTTGGGGAGACTCTAGACTTGCAATTACTGGCGATTCTTGTCGTAAAAGATGACGTCGTCGTCGGTCGTGTTGAGGTCATAATATTTTTGAAGAGACTAAGGGAGCGGGGAGATGTATAGAAGCGAGGGAAAGCCATGCTATGCCCTCTCTAACATGCCTTAAAAACATTGCATGCCTTGGACTTTGAACACAATTGAAAATGTTTACGCACACATCCGTTTCCGTTTGGCATAGGTCAACCTCAAGCTTTATGCGCTGCCAGAGATTTGTTGTGTGACTAAAGGTTTTCTAGAAAACCAACAATTTACTGAGCCCTATCGATTTTATTTAGTTTATATAGCCTTATCAAGTTGTACATAAGCTATATATTTACGTATGTGGTATATTTTTAATACCTGTGTAATAAATGTTTTTTATCCTAAAAACCATATATCTTTAGCAATAAAAGTTCTTATAACTTTTAAAGAAAATTTGATTTCTTTAGTTACATATCCTTTTAAGTTATTTGAGAAGTGCTTTAGATCAGCTAAATTCTTAAATTAATAATATTTAATATTTTCGAATATAACACATAAAATAGTATGTGTGAATCTTTCTAACCTGTAGTATGATTTATTTCGCTGCTTATCGGACATTATCTCCCACACATCCAAAAACTAAAGACATCACATAACATTGTATATCTTGACCAACCCTAGAACCCACATATTCTCTATGCCTTAAAACTTTATCTTTAACTATTTCAAAATCACATATCTTTAAAATAGATTTTTTATACCATTCGACCATTGAAAATGGTCAAAAATGGTATACTAAGTTTGTGCAAAAGTATGTAACAGGCAGAAGGAGACATGGCAGACCCCATAAAGTATATATATTCTGGCTCAGGATCAACAGCCGAGTCGATTGAGCCATGTCCGTTTGTCCGTCTGTCTGTATGAATGTCGAGATCTCAGCTATTACAAAAGCTAGAGACACCAAATTTGACATGATGGTTCCTGTATACCATACGCAGATCAAATTTATTTCAAACTTGGAGTGCCACGCCCACGGCCCACGCAAATCGACAATTTACGAATATTAAGGAAAGTATTACAGTTACAGACACCAAATTTGGCATGATGTTTCCTATAAATCATGAGCACATGAAATTTATTTGAAATTTGAGGTGCCACGCCTACCGCCCACGCAAATCGATAATTTTTGATTATCAGGAGAAGTATTGAAATTACAGCTTTCTGCTTTGGTATGAACATAAATAATTGCAATATAAATCTATTTCCCAAATTACAATCCAATCGGACCATAAACACAGAAGTTATCCATGTTTCCGTTTCCGTACTTCCACTGCTTGCGCCTGTGCGCGCGTCGGACGTCATCGTCGCGATGCTTCGTTTCAACGTAGCGTGTGTAAAGCTATGCCGTTTTCACATGTAGATGGCGCTATTCAGAGATAAATCTAATCTAAACAATAGGTGGAGGATAAACTTGTGCAGAGTTTTTTGATGGAATTAAATATGTGATAATTTGTTTCGAAACTGGGCGAATGGTATCTTACTGTCGGGCGCGCTCGACTGTAGCTTTCTTTACTTGTTTTTATATAATATTTATTAAGGTATACGGGGAAATCTGGGAACCCCTTTGTGACTTTAAGGTAGTAAAGTTGTTGATAATAATCTCATCTCATTCGATAACTTGAGACATCGATGAACTTGATTAAAATTTCAAGCATATCTTTAGGCGGAACATTTGTACATAGGTATTCAATTTTGATATGGCTTTAAAGCTATATTTTGGAATACATACATACATAATACGCACATTAATATCGGTTTATGCAACTATTGGCAGTGATTTTATTACACGCTTTTGAGTGCAAGTGCGTAGGGGAAGCAAGTAGTAATAAAAATCATGGCTCAAGGCGAAACTATCTGACATTACGAGCGAAACAATTAATATTTTTTGCAAGCATATTAGGGCGTAATACGCGAATGCTATGTATGTCCTTTGCAGACGACAATGAGTAAACCGCACCCCCAGTCAAAGCCTTTTTCTGAGCTTTTTACACTGTTTAGATACCCTGTACCTATTGAAAGTGACCACAAAAGCGGTATATAAAATGACCACAAAAAGGGTATATACAGTTTGTAACAGACAATAGTATATAATAAAATCCTCGTGCCCAACGACAACTGTTTTCTGCTTATCAAAATGTATGTAGAGTATCTGCAAGTCGACTCTATGCTTAAAAACAGTTTGCGCAAATTGTTTATGCTGGCGCCAAGCTGTCCGCAAAAATAAAAGAAAGACACACTGTCTGCCGACTGGCTCTTTGACTGTTGGACTGCTGCCACTGATGTGTGCGTAGGCAGGGAGGACAACGCGATAGAGAGTAGGGGGAGCAGGAGGAGCAGCTATATGTGGCGGATGCGGATGCTGTTGCTGGGCGGGCGCCAGGCTGGCGGCGAAACGCACACGCAATCCAAATCACATTCACATTCGCACACACACACATACACACACACAGAAGCGAGTTCCACTCACAATTTGTAGCTGTATCCGACCCTTGTAGATGTATCTATATATGTGTGTGTGTGTGTGTGTGAGTGAGTGTATCTGGACTAAGACAAACAACAACACGCATAAAGAGCCAAGCAAATGCGAAGATCTGTAGTCAGAACGATTGTGTGTGTGTGTGTGTCCTCGTGGTCATCCGTTTCAGTTGCAGCTAAGCCAAGCAAAAATATTATGTAAATATTGTTGAAAGTTTTAAAAACGCAGTTAAAGCATTGTACTACGCAATGCATATAATAAATTACACATAATAAATAATACTTTCATTTCCACCGCACAGCACCCTGTA
This sequence comes from Zaprionus ghesquierei, assembly GCA_018904095.1. Lineage (NCBI taxonomy): Eukaryota > Metazoa > Arthropoda > Insecta > Diptera > Drosophilidae > Zaprionus > Zaprionus ghesquierei. The sequence continues at coordinate 6,410,811 of JAEIGP010000806.1, read as the reverse complement.
TACGCAGAAAGTTAGGCTATTAGTTTTGGCCCAGCCCGTTGGGGTCACACAAAACAATTGCGCAGACATTTTGGCAACAGCTCCGCTGGCAATAACAGCGAACTGTGTCACGAACTCTGCTTGTGGGCGTGCCATGTGGGCGGGGACATGTGAGTCCTTGGTCAAGTTGGCTTCTCTAGTTTCTGCCAAGTGTTTAGACTTTATCGAAATTTCAACATACGTGTATGAGAGAGCTCAGTTTTGGTTTCACGCAGTTGTCAGTTCACTTTCGATAAGAATTATTATTAATTGGATTCCAACTGGGTTCGGTGAAGGTAGCCAGAGGTATTTGTAGGGCCTTTTACTTTCTGTAAGGAAGACCAAAGTAGACGAAAACAATCAAAATTTAAAGCATACTTTTGGGCGCAGCAATAAAATGCATAGATTAAAATGTCATCTTACAAATATTAATGAGACTATTATTATTAAAAAGTGCTAAGTGCAAAACAAGCTAAGACATATTAAGCCAAAGGTATATAAAGTATCGCCGCTTTTGCTGCTTAATTCCCATCGAAAGTTTCAGTTCGAAACTGATCAAAACTTGTAGCATACTTTCAGGCGCAGCGATAAAATTGTTTCAAACTTAACGTTCATCTAAAAATGCATATTATAATTATTAATATGATTATTATTATTATTGAATACAGCTAAATGCAAAAAAAATTTTTAGACCTTATCTATAGAGTCTTTCAGAGCAGAGCTGCCTCGATCATGGCAAGCCCGAGCACGTACTCATGCTCAGCGTCGCAGTGCAGAGATTGCGCTCACAGTCAGCGCCAACATGGTGGCCAGCACGCTAGAGATGTGGTCTGCTCCAGGGCGAGGTGTAGCAGCATTGCAAGCATCTGCCTTGCAGGTGCATATGATGCGCTTGTAGCCCTCATTGTCGGCTGTAAAGCAGGTATTCGGTAACTTCTCCTCCATCCAGCCGCAACTACGCTCGATGCGATGCTCATCGTTCACGTCCAACTGGATGATGGTTTTGCGGCAAAAGGCTTCCAACTCGCCGCCCGGGCTTGTGCACTCCTTTAGGTACTGCTCATCCCGTTGACCACGTGGCGTGTTCACCACGAGGCTGGCACAATCGTCGTTGTCGTGCGAGTTGCACTGATGGCAGCGCAGGCCCGAAACTGCATGAATAGTAAATGAATCAGTGAGTGCAAGTGGAAATGTGGCGAACGCAATTGCAAGGCTCATTGCAATGACCAATTCCGCTAAATGCGCTGCGCGCTGACAGCTGTAACAGCGCCCTTTTCAAGCCAAGACATTTTGACGGCAAATTATTTTATTAGCCCGCTCCAACTGACTCCCACTGACTACCTAAGTAACTGACAGTTAAACTGACTGATAGATTGCCTAACAGACAGACAGCTAGCTTGAAGGATAGATTGATTGGCTATGTTCAGTGTCAAATTGGCCAACTCATTGACAGATTGAATTACCAACTAACTTACTTTTTACTAGCCTTACTCAAAGACTAACTATTTAAAGTGAAGACTACAGAAAATTTAACCTCGATTTAGGATAAGTTACTGACTGAAAAATCCTCTAAAAGAAACTATCAACAGATCAACTAACTGACTGACAGTCTGATTAACTTCCGGACTGGCTTGAGTAACTCGGCGCCTCTGCAGTGAGTAAAATTGCATGTCAACTGTGAATAGGAATTAAGTTCTACATTCATAGTTCATAGTTCCACTTGAGTTTCAGATGTTTTGGCACGCAAGAGGTAAAAAACCCCGCAAACAAAATATCAGTTGGATATACAAATGATACCCTAAGCTAGCGCAGACTCGATGCACGAGTATATTGCATGATATAAATTTAAAAAATAAAAAAAGGATAAAGCAAGAAAGTTTACGTAGTATAGAGCAAAGCAGTTGTCGGTCGCTTTAAATGCCGAGTGTGAAGCGTTTAACAGGGCGTATGCGCAACTTTTTCAACTTTCTTTCATTTTGTTGCATGGCTAAGGAACGGGAAATTGCACTTATTTGGCCTACTCAACGCCCAGTTGGGTGCCAGGTAAGGTTATGGAACTTGACCCATTCGGTAATTAAGTCGACGCTAATAAAAAACGGCGACGTGCCATGAAGAATGCAACTACAGTTGGAACTTGGCATTTGAATTTAGGACCTGAGATCTCAAGTTTCAGATTGCAATTTCGGCATTTGCATTTTACCCATTTCCCTGTTTTCCATTTCCATTTGTTGGTTGCAAACTTGAACTTGCTGGACATCGCTAGGTTGTTGTTGCTTACTGACTTTGTTGCACTTGACAACTGAATGCTAATGAAACGCGATCTGGGATGACAAAATATATATACATATGCAGCATAGTATATATAGTAAGTCGAATATACATAAGACTTATAAGCGACACGGGCTCTAGGCGCTAGGCAGGTCAAGTGTTTGCGCCTGTTATTATCACTTAATGGCTTCAATAAGTTAACGTCTATAATACCCACTCAATGGGCTTTTATATTCATACACTGCGCGAAAAAAAGGAGAAAGATATCTCTCTTTCAAGAACTTAATTTCAAGTTGCAATTCCCTTTCACAGCTAGCTCGCTGACGGTAACTCCGGCAACTGAACTCAATTAGTTCAATTAGACTTCATTAAATCCTTTCAGATCTGTCGTATATATGCATAGATATGTATATGTGGATAATCTTTCTCAAGAGAGTCTGTGTAAACTCCATAACATTTCCTTGCTTTATTCAATCTTTCTGCATAATAAGTTGCTTAAGCATTTCAGATACTATGCAGCCAATTAGTATGTTTACACCCTACTCTACGCAGCACCCCTTGCCCAATTAACCGTATATACCTCTTGAACCTAAATAGGCCTGACTCACCGAACAATTTTCATTTCAATTTTCTATTGAAAACTAATGTTATTTTCCGCATCGGCGCCTTTAATGACTGAACGTGCTTCAGTCGCAAAGCAAATTGGATGGGCACAAACCATTAATAGGTTGGCATTATATAGTGTACCTATTATGATGGGTACCTAACTAATACAATTTACTAATTAATTAACACGCCGCAACAATGTTAATTAGCCCAACAAAGATCGTTAATCGTAGATTATACTGGACAATTAAAAGAGCCACTCGAACCCGAGGTGCTCCACCCTCAACATGTAGAGAGCTCTATGTACACTTACCTGATAAGAGATTCGCTGCGAAAGCGATTAATACGATGTATACGAAAGCTGTTGACATTATGTTTTCGATTCGTCGAGAGTTTCTTCCAGATTGGGGGAGGGCAATCAATGTGGTTGCGCGTCTCTGCCTCTTCAATTGAAATTTGATCTTGACTTGAAGTCAGTCAATTGCACTTGTCATGCGGTTATCTAATGTGTAGAAGAGATAGTTAATTAGATAAACTTAATAGTCAACTGCATCGGATAATCTACAGTAGTTAGATAAGATAAGCAAATTAGTCAATTCAATTGTTGTATTCAGTTTTCCAAAAGTTTTTGGTTTTCGTTTTTTCGATTGTTTGACACACTTGAAAAAAACAATTAAAATTTAATCACTCACTCACGTAGCTATAGAGAGTTATCTATATATATATATATGTATTACGATCGCCGACTCAGATGGTAGCTCTTAATATTTTAATGTAATTGAAGAAGACGCAGCGAACTGTCAACTTGACGCGTGCACCGTCCAGATGAATCTGAAAACTTGAGTTCAGTTTTTCGAAAAAATAGATTGATTTGGAAAACGCAAACGAGACGCGAACAGCATGGAATTGTGCAAAAGGCACAACTAGCACATACCCTGTACTTTAAATTTCTGACTCTAAAATTAACATTTTCCTGATTTTTGGGAATTTTTGTATACATATATATCCAATTTACATGAGATATAGCTTAAGAATGCATAGGAATATATATTATTTTAAGCGAATGCAGACAGAGTTCCAGCTTATGTCTTATCTACGAATACAGTTGAGATTGAAATGAAAATTGCCTCGCTAATCATACAAACACTGATCAAGAATATATAGTTTATATACATATCTTATCTAAAATTAATTAGATCGCTACCCGTCAGTTATACCCCATTATCTACTGTTACAGGGCATAAAGAGCATCAGAGAGAAGCCAGCTGAGATTAACCGGGAGCATCTCTCACACACACAGACACACTGACAGACCTGAACGGTAACGTGTGCGCGTGTGTATGTGTGTGTGTGCGTAAGAGAGCAACTTAGGTCGGCGTTAAAGAGGCGGCGACACACACACAAACTTTTCAAAAGAAGCTCGTGGAAAAAAAAACTTCCGTTACTCGATCGTCGCTTTCGGGGTCGACATTGAGTAGACAGTGACAGCAAGCAGAGCAAGGGGAGAACTAGAGCGAGAGCTGCATAGCTAGGCGAGTTGCATTGATAAGCCCGACTCTTTACACCAAAATCACAGCACACGTTTTTCATTGAGCAGCCGCTTTTAACCGGTAAGCGAAAGTGTGACGTCATTAATCGACAAACTGTAGACCGCCAAGGCCGAAAGCAACGGCTTAAAGCACATTAGCCATGTACATATGTAGATACTTATGTTGGCTGTTTACATACATACATTGTTTTGTGTTCTACACACATTTCTTGTAGCATTGATTAGCGATGTATGCCGTCTGGGGTTATGTTCCGGCATTGTTGATAGTTGCTGCAGTCGAACCTCGCAGCTGAGCAGTTCTGTTATCAGTGTATCATGTGGTTGAAACCGGTAAATAGCTACCAAAACTCAGACAAGTTTGGTTTCATCCAGCTGGAAAACTAAGCTAAGCTAGCTGAGCTCAAGCTGAGCTGCATATTTATACATAAGAATGGCTATCTACAATTATATCTATTAATAACATATTTACTTTTCAACCATAAAGAACAATATATACATATATATACAGACAGAAGAATAAAAAAGTACATATGTGTGTATAAAGTGCCACCGGAAATTTAGGGTGCTAAAACTTGGGCTTATCAAGTGTTATTTTTTTCTAAGAATAAAAATTTTTAATTTTCAGCCTATTTGTTTATAAATATGTTCACATAAATACATACATACAAACTAAATATAAATGCAAGCCTATAATCATTTTACCCTTTGGTCTATTGAAATTTGTCAAAATATGGTATACTAAGTTTGTCTAAATATATGTAAGAGGCAAATAGAGGCAAACTAATAAAATAGCGTATTTTCCTTTTTTTGAATTGCAATTTTGAAATTTTTAGATCATGGATTTTAAAAAAATACAGGTAGAAGGAGGCATCTGCGACCCCATAAAGTATATATATTCTTGCTCAGGATCACTAGCCGAGTCGATTAAGCAATGTCTGTCTGTCCGTCTGTATGAACGCCTATATCTCAGAAACTAAAAAAGCTAGATCCACCAAATTTGGTGACAACACCTATGTATGTGAATCATACGCTGTAAAATTTTTATTAAAATTTGGGCCACGCCCACTTCCGCCCCCGCAAATCGAAAAACCGCATTACAAGCGCCTATTTCTCAAAAACTAAAAAAAGCTAGAGCCACCAAATCTGGTGGCAACACTTATGTGAATCATACGCTGTAAAATTTTTATTAAAATTTGGGCCACGCCTACTTCTGCCCCCGCAAATCGATAAACCGTATAGCAAGCGCAATAATAAAGCTAGAGTATTCAGTTTTGGTGTGAATGATAACTATCTAAACGATGGTTGAAAATTTGGTTCCGATCGAATAATGAACATAAAAGTTATTCACCGTTTCATATAGATTTGCATTGCGCCCCCTGCAAGCAAGCAAGCAGTGTTTTTTCCAATCAGTGTTTTTTCCAACTGCTTGGACTGCTTGGTGCCTAACTGAAAATTATATGTGTTGTTTATTATTTTTCTTTGAAAAACACGTTTACCAATAACAGTTTTCTAAATCTGATTTTTTTCATAAGCTTGAAAAATCCATGGTCTTATACAGTCAACACTTGACCGTAGCCGTTCTTACTTGTTGATAAATGATAATAAGGTTAGAAGTCCCGTCGAATTTTGGTTAATTTTGACATGATTTTTGGCCAACAATTTAATATCGTCAGAAAGAGAAATCGCACAATTTAAAATTTATAAAAAATAACAAAAATATTATTATATATTTCAAAGTTGTGTGAAGGGTGTTGCACTGTTCGCAGGACTTGACTGTAGCTTTTGTTACTTGTTTCTTAATCATTTATTGAAGACAATTTCGGCATAGCTTTTAAATATTTTGAACTTTGCTTTGTCAAAAATTGCTCATGAAAATATGGAGTGATTTTTTGTTAATTGTTTCACACCTACAAACAAATAATAGCGTAAAAAATTGATAGCAATTTGTATACAGAGGGTGTCCGATAGGCCGGTTATGGTCTCTTACGCTTGCAAAAAAAAATATGTTAAAAAGTTTTTATTATTTCTGAATTTTAAATTAAGAATCAATGTACAAAAAGGAAGTGCGCTGTACGTGTTTATTTGGAACAAGAACTGAGCTCTTTCTTCGCCTTCAGTCAGAGTCAAACAAAATTCTTAGCTTGTCAGCGTTTCTACATTTTCGAAACGTACAAAGAGCTGATCTTCTCGTAGTTTGTTTAAACTGGTTTTGGGTGGGATTTGCCAAGCCCTTCCCTGTCCCCCCCAACATTTAATAGAATTTCCCAACGTCTCTCTCTATGGAACGCTAGGCAACGATTTAAAGATTAATTGTTTTGTTTTAATCTAGACACGACTAGAACAACAACAACTACAGTTAAAGCCTTAGGTTCATTGTTCTATATGAAATAATGGGAAATTATAGCGTGTGGAAAGCTCAGTAAAAGTAACCAGTATTTGTGACTAGGATAAGCTTAGAGAGGGATTATACAGTTTTGTTGCGAAGAGCTTTTCATCTTTAAGCTTACGCTGCCAAGCTTTGCGCATGCACAAACATGTCATTTTACAATTGAAACAATTTGTTTGTCGGCATTCTGATTGTGCGTACTTTAACCCTTAGAGAGTTGGGCTGTAAATCTATTTATAGAGCTCATTGCATAAATGAAAGTGGTAATGACATCAATTGAGGCACAGCGTGACAGAGACAGAAAGACAAAGAGGCAGAGGCAGAGAGAGATGCCACCCAAAGGGCAGGGATTAGCTTAGCTGACGATCATCTCGAGGGATAGAGTGAGAGCAAGAGATACGCAATTTTCGCGCGTTCTGATTGCGCTACAAAAGCAACGCACAATCTCGCAAAAAGAAGCTATAGCTATAGCTAAATTCAATTGAAATCAGCAAGTCGCCAGGCAAAGGAAACTTGCGTTTAAGCTTAATTAATAAGTTGGACAGTTGGATTTATGTCAGCTGCTACACACAAATCAAAGTAGTATGTTTCGCGTGCAGAGACTGTCTGGCCCATCTCAGGGTTAAGAACAGTTTGGGGATTTGGAATAATCAGCCTAATCGGACTCGACTTAATTCATATTTAATTGCTTCATTTGCATAGAAATATAGATTAAGATGTGAGACTGCGTAAAAACATAAATATTCGTTAAATTAAAAGCATTCAGAATGATTTTGTTTTTATTATGTAGGTTATCCATTTATAAAGTTTATTACAAAATTAAAAATAAAATATATTAATTTGTTAACTTTTAAACTTTTAGAAGAATTTTTTTTTAGTTATTTTCTTTTTTTATTTTTTTCTAATTTTTTCTATATATTATAATTATTTATTGCTGCAATATTTCAGCCTATGTCGGCTAAAATTAATTGAGCTTTAAATTAAATAAATAAATATAAAAATAAAAAAGTATAATAATTAAATTATATAATTTTTCAATAAATAAACAAACAACTTAATAAAAATTAATTAAAACAAGTAGTTTAAATAAATTATTTTATAACAAACCTAGGAAAACAAAAAGAAAACGTTTGCTGCCTAGTGTAATTAGGCGTATATTTCCAATTTTGGTCTCTCTCTCTCTCTCATGCTCTCTCAATTTTTCCTCCTCTGAGCCGCAGGATGAGCGCACCAGAACGCGCTTTGCGCTCTCTTCCCGTGCAAAAGCTTTCAAAAGCTCTCGGCCGAGCATCAGCCGCCTGGACTGGCCCACTGTGCGTCTGTGGCTGTGCCAATCTGAGCGAGCAACCCGAGCAGCCCGACTCATTCGTGTCACAATTGCCGTGCAAGCTGCGTCTTCAGTTCCAGTCGCTGGTTGTCGTTTGTCGTTGTTGTGACGTTCTGCTCCTGCGAGAAGCGAAAAGTGCTGCAAAAATACTCTTAAAATACATTAAAAAAGAATTAAGTTAAGAGCCCATATCGTTTTGAGGAACATCAACAAAAGAACCAAAAACGCCTTTGCTTGCAAACGGAAAAGCAAAACAAAAAAGTTAATAACATAAATTAATCAATCTAAGCAGAAATGCAGTACATCTATGTGATTAGCGCGCTCATACTGGCGATTGCCGTGCAGCAAGGTAAACGTTGATAACAAATTAAATGATTTAAATGATCAACACAAATTCAAAATAATAAACAATGATAATAAACAATAGTTACGTCTATAAATAAAACACACACACACAGTTTATAAAAACAAAAGAAGGAAAACGAAACGAAACAGAACGGAAATTTGCCTGAACGAGTGCGATTACATAATGCGTGGCTATGGAAGGAGCGCAAAAAAGTTAGGGACGAACACCGAAGAGGAAGAGACAGAGACATTGGCAGAGGGAGAGGGAGAGAGTGTCAAGAGGGATGAGTAAGGCAAGAGAGGTTAGAGTGGAAGTCGCTGCAAAGGATTCCCATAGTCAGATTTGAACTCAGACTCTCAGAGCATGTGCTGCATTGTGTGAGAGAGAGAAAGAGAGTGCGAAAGTGAGAGAGCAAGCAACGAGCAACGAGCTCAACGTCTTCGCCGGCCACCATGGCGCCTTTTTGGCCTGAATCTTGCAATCTTGGCAGCACAATCACCCCAGCTGGCAGACTGCTTGCAGTGCCTTCCCTCCCCCACTCTTCCCACTCCTCCCATAGGGACATTCATTAACTTTGATTGCTTTAATTAACACCTTCATTAAATCCGTATCCCATTACCATCTATAAGAAGATGAGGCAAGTTTGCCCATTTCCTGCAAATTTTTTGAAGTGAGCAAATCCGCCTAAAGCGCATCTCGGTTAACTGGGTGAAATGTGCGTGTATTTGTGTGTATGTATGCGGCTGCTTGTGTGTGTGTATATGTGTGTATGCGTGTGCATGGAAATGTAGGACATGCGCACAGTTGTGCTCCATTTGCCCTGTGCCTGTCACTTGGTCAACAGGCCCGGGGCCAATTGCAGGCACACACACACACACACACACACAGACACTCGCTGCAGAGCCAAGCCCATAGCAAGGCGCGTCTTGTGGTCGCGCCAACACGCGCCACGCACTTATATAAAGTACCGCGATTATAACCATGTCGGATAGTGTATCAAAGTGTACTCAGCCGACAAATGCAATCAATGCAATTTCTCAGTATTTGATTGCCTTGCAAACCAAACATGAGTAGAAAATTCCATGTCATTTAATTGAAGCCAATAGCAAACAATGCAATATCATATAGATTAGAAAATCTATAACAATTAAGGGCCTGATATGCAAATATCAATATGCATTCTTTGGACGTATGCTTGTCTATATCTGTTATATATTCTTGTTCATCAGAGAGTAAATTATTGCGTTCTTTCGGCAAATTTTTGAGTACTTTTTATATTTAAATATATTTTGGCATATACTGAACTATCTAAAATATATATATATATATACTCCATAAGTATAGAATCACTTTGAAGTCTTAGAATGCCTTTACTCTCACTTTGTCCATTGTTCATTGTCTTGGGTGATTTCCATTGTTCTAAGCTGCACTTCAGTCTGCCTTATGCAACCCAGTTTGCTTGGGATAGAGACAATAGTTGAGGCCGAAGGCGGCGGGCATGGAAAGTTATTGAAGTCCATTAGCAACCAAGATTTAGATGGCTACTTGTAATTAGCAGCTCGCTCTGAAGAGCCTAACAGTCAGACACTAATGGAGGCGTCGCTTCTATCACCCGCTACAGCAGATGCTCGTCCAGATGCGCCTGCGATGTGCCATTTTTGGCACTGTGTGTGACGCAAAAACCAAAAAAGCAAAAGCGCATTTCAATTGCATAACAAGTGTTGTTGGGCCGGCCTAATAAATAAATAAATAAACTACACACACACATACACACACACACACACATGTATAGAATATATGTGGAGAAAATGAAATAATGCGAATCTCGTGTCGCCTGCTGGACGACCTTAAATTCAATTTAGCTAAGCCAACGGCGAGCGTCTCCGGCTTCGTCTAGATTTCATCTCAATAAATAATTCGTTTACACTCTTTTTTGTTAAACAATTTAGGTTAAGTTGAGCTCAAGTAAATATACGAGTGTATAAGTGCAATATAAATGGAAATTTTCTTCGACTAATTGGGCTTATTAATCCCAAGTCGACAGCGCCCACACAAACTATATGAGAGCATATTCGCTTTAATTCTCTGTGTATAATTTGCAAATGTTTGTTTCATTTAATACCCTGCGAACTGTGTTGATAGGTAGACCTGATTTGTTATAGATACGAGAATAAATTCAAGCCAGCTAAACGGGCCGTATCGCTCTGTTTGTTTGAATGCTTTGATCTTAGCTATTTGTAGAGCAATGTATACTAAATTTGGGCAGAAGACTTCTTTGAGCATTTCCTTTCGTATAAGGTTTTCAATCTTAAGATGTCGCGTATACCCTTCCTGAAAATCTAAGAAAACAACCGAACTAACCATAGATTTCTTGCTTTTTCTTCTGTCTTTCAGGCGATGCCATCAAATGCTTTGTGTGCAATAGCCACAAAGATGCCAATTGTGCACTGGACATTCCGCCCGATAATTTGCTCAAGGACTGCCAGGAGGAGTACTCGTCGCGGGGCAATGGCATACCCAAGTATTGCCGCAAGATTACGCAAATCATCGAGTTCTCCGTGAACAGCCGTAAGTAGTGGCGAAGCATATAAAGAGAATGAATGAAATTGAAATAAACTCCTCTCTCTCTCCATCTCTTAATCTTTCACAGTGCCACCAGATAACCGTGTGATACGCACCTGCGGCTTCCTGAACCAAACATCGACCAATTACTGCTATCAGCGTGCCGGCTTTGGTGGCCGCCAGGTGGTCTGCTCATGCGACACGGACAACTGCAATGGCGCCACGGCGCTGAGCGGCATCTCTAGCTTTGGCCTGGCTGCCGGTGTTGCCCTCCTCTGGGGCTTCTCAAAGTGGCTGCAGCGTTAAACCCGCAACAATTTTGCATTTCTATTTTCTGTTGTCTTTCATTTCTTCTGTCGTCTTTTTTTTTTTTTTTTAAATGTTGCATCCACCTTGTCATCCCTCCAAGATCCGTTAAGCTCTTGAGTTCTCAGCCTAGAAACATCTCCTCACACCAATTGTTGATGCAGTTTATTTGGTAAGTGAACCCAGCATATCTCTCAGATCTGTCGATCTATATAACCTATCGATAATTCTCTTTTAGTTCCAGCAAACTCGTCCCTTTTCGATATCTAAATGTCTAACGGCTAAAGCTTTATATCGCATAACGAAACGATTTTGGGAGAAATTCTTAAATTGTATATAAAAGAAAAATACAATTGGCCAATAATATATAATCTCTAAACATGAAACTAAAGTATTAAAAAAAAATGAAAACCAAAACAAAAACAAAAACCCAACGCAGTTAAAGCCCCACTATAATAAAAAAGATAAAATAATAATAGGCTATTGATTAACGAAAAGAACAATTTAAACGAAACTTAGTAGTATACATATATAATATATAAACTGAATGTTAACACTTTTTGTCTGAGTTTCTCTTTTTTATTTTCATAAGAAAACTAACAAAACAAAATAAAGACAGCTAATGAAGTATTTGAAAACAAAGCGAATGTGCTAAAAACAATTTCATAAACATAACAATTTCTTAGTCTAATTGATAACGGAATATTTAGCAACAAATGGAAAAGCAGAAACGAAAAGCAAAAAGAATTACATGTATCTAGGCTAAGTTCCAACACGCTTGAAGGTCACCGCCAGAGACTACGCCCCAAAAATGGAAAACGCATCTATCTGCACACACGCTCTCGAACATCATCACGGAGTAAACCAACTGCCAAAAAGAAAAAACCAAAAACCAAACAGAAAATGGAATACCATCATCCACCGTAGCATAGAGAGGTAGAGCAAGAGCCCATGCACAAGCAGATCCTTTCGGGGAGGAGCAAAGAAAGCTGTGTCCACATTAATTAGATGCCACAAGATATATACATACCTACATATAATTTAGTTCAAATTGTAAGCCACAAGAAATAAAATTTATAGCGAGAATTTTTTTTTTTTAGTTAAGAACCTCCTCTTAAAATTTGCAATAAAATTGTAAAATGTTTGAACGAAAAACAATAAATATTACAACACAAAATGACACATCATTTTTATCCTGAGCAGAAACACAAATCGAGATATACATATATGGATATGTTAGTGAACTTATCTATACAATAGCTAGAAAAGCTGATAAGGGCATTTACAATTTTTGGATAGTAGTTCAATTGATAGAGTTGTTATTGCAAGCAATTGGAAATATGTATTAGCATAAATGATTTATCAATAATTATACAAAATTATGTCTTAGCGTGAAAATGTTCTGAGTAAGCAACTTAATTAAAGAGTCCAGGGTATTTCTTTTGGAATCGCTTTGAGGCTGGTCGAAACCCATTGTCTATGCCTCAATGTGCAACACTCGCTTGAGGGCTACGTAGCAACGCTTTGTAGACAACTCATGATAGCCCACCGGACCGCGTTCGCAATCTGCACAGACCAGGAACTTTAACCCGTTAACAGTGTGTGAGAAGCCGATGTTCTCGAACATCATCATATCATCGAGGAGCCAGAAATGTTTCAGTTCTTCTGTGCTAAGTGTCTCGGGTTTGCTTTGTTGTTTCTGCTCCATCAGCGGCACGTCTATCTGACAAAATTGAAAGGCATTAGCAGTTCTTCTGCATAAATATTAAGCAACTACTAAAATTATGTATACACACACATACTATATGTACATGTGTTTATACTTTAACTCCGCCGATGCGGGTCAAAACTTACTTTTTGCTCACAGTATTTGGCTTCCTGCGCTTTGATCATCAAACTATTGCAAAACTGACAGCGCACATTTGTTTTGTTCTTGTCGTTTTCGATTTGGTCGGCAAAATTGACTTCCTCTGTCATTTTTTCGCTTTTCTTTTTGCAATTATTTTTGTTTTCACCTAAAAATGCGAGCAATGCTTCTTCTTTTTCCAGCGACCATAGCACAGTGTTGTCAGGTCGGCTTTTTTTCGTCAAAACTGGCTTCTTTAGCGGGATAACATTTAGAGCCGTGGGGCAGCGGGAAATCTGGATGTCTTATACCCAGAAACACTTGAGCTGCAGCTGACTTGACGAGGCAGCCGCAGTTTCTAGCGGCAATTCAACAAACAGCTGTTTCGTGCACACAGCTATCGGACTTTTCTTCTCTTTCCAGCAACCATAACAGCGAAGTTTAACATTAGCATAACACTCAAAAAATACCATTCGCAATAGTCGATAACAAGAAAATAATCGAACTATTCCCATTGAAAATTGGGTTATCGCCACAGATTTTAAATTAAACGACCCATTGTTGGCGGCAGGTTTAAATAATTTAATTGATGAAATAGTTATATTATGAACAAATTAATACAAACCAATATAAATGACATTGCAGAATAAAATATTATTAAACTTGCTTGTCATTTAAATAAATTTGAATCATTAATGCTGTGTTTCGCAGAAGCCTTGTGTCGATTTTACCATCTGGCTTAAATCTTTCCATTAAACACATTAAGAATAGTTTATAAACAATTTGACTTAGCCTTTATCACAGCACATTATCATCAACGGAAACTTTTTAAATTATTCTATCGATATTATAAATCCTGTGGCCGATATTTTGATCTGTCTCTTTTTACCATCGTTCCTGTTGTTGTTGGCCGTTGCAAAAGTTCTTTTTGCTTGACGTTTTCTTGGGGAACGTTTGCTTTCTTTCGTTTTTTTGAACAGCACTTACAATTTTACGTTGTTAAAACGTACAGTGTAAATATAGTGCGGTATATTTAAGTACAAATCAAATGAGTATGCAGCCACAATTAGTATAAAACTGACATTGTACCGATTGGGCTAGAAAAATTCATAGAAACATCTGACATTAAAAGCTAACCTTAAAAGAAGTTAATTTGGTTTTGCTTTGACACCTTAAAAAAAGAATAAATAAACGAAATATTTGCTTTGTCGTGCGTTATGAATAGTGGTTACAATCCCTCGATATTCCACGTGCCCGCATTGGCAATGGAGTCACTCTGCCAACAATCCATGTACCAGCAGCACACATATGTGGATCGCAATCGCATGGCCGTCACCGATGTAATTGTGCAGGAGAATGTGTCGCAGAGCTCCTGGTCGATGAGTGCACCGTCTGTGTCGGTGCCGATGACGGTGCGTGCACCCGTTTTTATGCAAACCGGACCGTACATAAGCAACTCAGCAGCTCCGCCGCAACCGACGGCACCACCTGCAACCCCGACGCCCCAGTCACAATTTACCTACATGTCCATGCCGGGTGTGCAATACTATGCGACCAGTTCGGGTAAGTTCGACATTAGTTACTAATCTGCTTTTATGCCGCATTGCCAACATGCTGCAGCTTCGATGAATGCCTATGGCCAAATGTATATGCAACACTCGTCGTCATCCGCCAATATAGGAGGCATCTATGGGCCGCAATCTCAGGTGCGTGTACAGCAGCAAACCAAAGACGCTGGCAACCAGACCCAGACACCAAACGTCAATAGCAGTTCAGATGCGACCACGCAAACAGATCTTATCAGTGACGTCCCCATGGCAAAGATAAGGCCGAAGACATCAGGAACCAACGACAGGTGAGTGCATAGTTTGGTTTTCAGAACATTGTAGTATGCATTGTTTCTCTCCTTTAGCGGCACGGAGTCAAACAACTTGAAAAGCTCCTCGTTGAACAGCAATCAGACGCCATCGAGTGGACATCAGGGTATACAGCAGGGCGATCGTCGCAATTCACAGGTCACTCTGCCCATGCAACGCCTACAGGATATTACACGCATTTCACTGCAGGGCAGTGACATTGCCGAACGCCTGGCGAATGCCCACCGCCAGCGTCCGTGCTTTAAAAAGATGGATACGCTGTGTGCACGCCTCAAGCAGGATCTACTACGTCCGGACGGCGTGTTGCCCAACATCAATTCACAGGGCATCGCTTGGGCTGTAAAGGATTTCATTTTTGTCTTTACACGCATTGTCAACTCGTGGGTCATACTTAAGGGTTATGTGTACAATACACCCGACGGTCTGAACAAAATTAAGGACGAGCTGCCCGCCGGTTTTATGGCCGCATTCGATTGTTGGCAGATCAGCACACTTACCCTGGTCGAGATGATCATTAAGTCATTCGTTAATCTTGACGGTATGTTGCAGAAGCAAAAGAATAGTTTCGCCAAGCTAGACAGCAATCACAATTGGAGCAGCAACGGAAACAGTAGCGATTCCAATTCAAGCAATAAGACACTGAATGGCACCGATATCTCGGTGCCCGTTACGGCTGTTGTGTCGCCACAAGACAACATGGGGCGTACTACTGGTCCCAGTGCCTACAGTACGCCAAATACTGGCAAGAAGTGTAGTGCGACTGCTGCGATTGGTCCTACAGTGACAGCATTCAATAGCCTTAGTGATTCCCCGGAACCGGATCATGACTCAGATCTCATGGACACATTGCCATTGCGTAGCGACAACTTGAATTACTTGTACACCATGGTTGAGGACTCTGAGGAGGCACAGCGTTGTGTTAACGCCAATGGTACATATCTTAAGACAGGCACCTATACACCACTCAAGAAGGATGCCGATCCCATCGAGCAGGCACAGCCACAGGCACCGGCACCGACTTGTACGCCAAAAATTCCCGCGAATAGTGCCTCGCCTTCGGTTACTGTGGAGCCGACCAAGCCGGTGTTGAAATGTCAAGTACCCAAGCCGCTGGTAAACACACAGTGTCGTCACGATGTAAAGCCCTATACTACACCCCTCAGTCTGGTCGGCCAGGAGATGGCACGCAAGCTTTTCGAGCTGAGTAGTGGCATTATGCAGCTGCAGAATATCGATCGGTTCTTTCAGAAGCAATTCACACGCAACTATGTAAGTTCAAAACAACTACAGAACATTTTAACCATATTTGTATACTGTTTGGTTTGTCGAAATTATGCAAAGGGTATCTTACTGTCGGTAGCGCTCGACTGTAGCTTTCTCTACTTTTCATATGTATATTTTTCTTTTCGCAGTACCCCTATTTCTTTGAGCGTTGCCACAACGAATTCATCGATGTTCGAAGCATAATATTGAAATGCGAAAGCGTCACCTATCAGCATATCTATCAGCCCGTACACGATATGCGACGTATTATCTATTTGGTGCGGAACGATCTGAAGGTATCTCACATGTCATTCTATCTAATGTCTTGTAAACGTAAACAGACTCGCCTACACAGCGTATATACATATGTATATATATATATATATACATATACAATGCAATACAATATATAGAAATCCATTTTAAACTCTTTTGCTGCGTTCTAGCCGTCGCGACGGACTGCATTGCCAACTCAAGGTATTTGTATGAGTTTTGCCATTATATGGACTAATGTACTAATCACTGGTCTCATCGGGCACTAATCACTCATAACCACCACCACCACCAACACTAATATTCCAAACATCCTTCTAATCTAATTATCTAATTATTCGCAATCATAAACTAACTAATCTTTGTACATTTCTACAGGATCATACCAACATGGATTTACGTCTTTATACGGCTCTCTACGAGCGTTCTGTCAACGAGATGCTAATTAAGCTACCCTATTTACCCGCCTATTTTGAGCATATCACTGGACGTCCAGGCGAGAAGCTGTATAACTATGAAATGTAGTTAGTCGGCTGGATTGTGCTAGTCACATAGTGCCTTAGGAAATCGAGTTCCTTATCTAAATATTATATATAACACTCTCTATTACTTTTTTTCAATTGTTTTTCTCAAGTGTAAAGTTCTTGATAACCTTTCCAAAAACATCAAAACCAAAGTCATTTATTAAAGTTTAAAAATATGTATTTAAATATTGTTAAAACAAGTACACCAAACAGAAAAACAATAGATTCCCTTTAAAGTTTGTTACCAAATATTCCAAGCTAGTTTTCTAGCAATAAAAAATTGTTTTAAACTGATCTATTGGCATGTTATATTTGATGATAAATACAAAACAAAAATATATCAATTAATTTGTAAATTAAATATAAAGAAAAACTATATTAACAATAAATAGACAAGGAATCGATTCATTCATTCACCTTAGTATTTACAATGTCAATCGTCGTGTTTAATCGACTTTGGCGAAATCATCTAGAGTTATGTCCTGTGCTTGCAACATACCACGGAATATGCTACCCTCATTGGCTGCCAGCTCCTGCGGCTTACCCTGCTCACAGATGCGACCATCCTCCAGCACAAGTATACGATCCATGGCCTGCAGTCCACGCAATCGATGGGCAATAAAAATCAGAGTGCAACTCTTGAAGGCATTACGCAACGCCTGCTGCATGCACAAATCGGATTCATCGTCCAGGGACGAGGTGCCCTCATCTATGCACACCACTTTGGCGTTCTTGAGCAAAGCTCGCGCCAGGCACAACAATTGCCGTTGTCCAGCCGATAGATTATTACCCGAGCGATCCACACGACCACCGAGTCCACCAAGCTGCTGCACAAGCAACGTGGCTGCCGCTGAGTTCTTAATGGCATGCCAGATCTCAGAGTCATAGTAGCTGTGACTAGGATCGAGATTTTCACGTACAGTACCTGAAAAAACAAAGGGAAAGAGTATTAGTATTTGGTCAAATTTTGAATTCCAAGCAAGTAGTTACCCTCAAAGAGAAAGGGCTCCTGTGTGATGACACCGATGCGTTCGCGCAACACACTCAGCGATATAGTCTTTAGGTTCATCAGGTCCAGATAAATGTTGCCCTGTGAGAGCGGTGCAACACGGAGCAGTGCTGCCAGCACGGAGCTCTTACCGGCTCCAGTACGACCCACAATGCCAATGCGCTCAAATGCTTCGGTTTCGAAGCTAATGCCACGCAATGCAGGCGATAGATGTTCCCTGTAGCTAAGCTGCACCTGCCTGAAGCTGAGTACACCCTGTGTGGGCCAGCCAAAAGGTGGTTCTGCACTGCCCTCAGAGTTCTGCTCGGGTTCCAGCTGCAAATACTGATCCACACGCTCTACAGCAACCAATTCCTGCTCTGTCTGGGCTACGGCGTGCAGCAAATCACCCAGCTGACCAGTTATAGATAAAGCATACGATATGCATAATCCAACCAGACCAGGATTAGTTGTATGTGAAGCTGTAATGGCAGCCAACAAACCGGCGCCTCCAACCAGAAATGCGCCCAACAACTGAAGACGCAAGGCCAACCATTGTTGAGCTGCCGACGCGGACAGCTGCGCTTTGGTGCTCTCCTCCAGCTTGGCCTGGAAATCGCGCTGAAACCTTGCACCAGCACGCATACTGCGTATGGTGGCTAATCCTTGTAGTGTTTCCGTGAAATGTGTATACAACGGTGACATGGCATTGCTGGACAAGCGCTTAATATCCCGCGAAGCATGACGATAGCGTTGCTGAAGATTCAAATAGATCGGCACCATGGGAATGATGATCAAGGCCAGCCAAGGCATGGCATATAGGCTGACAACAAGGGCGCCAATCAGACCAAACAACTGCGCCAGAAGAATATTTAAAATAAAAGGCAACGAATCATCCACCGTATTGGTGTCCGAGGAGAAGCGATTAAGGATGCGGCCCACAGATGTGACGTCAAAGAAGTTGAACTTGGCCTGCAGAAAATGCATGGATGGATTATAAATGTATAAATACATATTTTGATTCAATGGATACTCACGAACATGACACGCTTGAGCAGCTGCTCGTGCATAAAAATGGCCGCCTTAATGCCCGCATAGGCAAAGAGGAAGGCACGGGCAAGTGTCACCATTGAATTTGTCAAAGCGATGGCTGTAAAGATGCCCAGATAGAAGCCAGTGGTGTGAGCCGTGGCATCGCTATCATTGCCCGCCATGCTGGGTCGCATCAATTGATGTTCCAAGCTCGTATCATTCGGATGAGGATCGAGCGTTGTTTCCGTGACCCAATGTGCCAGCCAGGCGTCACTCAAGTTGCGCGTAACTTGCATGAGCAGCACAAAGAGCAACACCACAAGCGCCAGCGGAGTGGACACAGCACGCCAATAGCAGGTGAATACGTTGCCAGCAAGATGTCCATATTCCCGAGACTCCTCCAAGAGCAAACTGTCAACGCTCTGCTTATCCTCGTCCGTTGCATTGGGCAGCTCAACGGAGCAGTGACGTGCCATGTCGTCCTGCACTTCCTCCTCGTCCTCCAGACTTAGATCAATGCTTTCGGTCATATAGTCACTGGGCCGCAGGGCGCCATCTTTTACATGCAATATTTGATTGGCATGGAAGAACAATTGTGTGCTCCGTGTGACCACAATGCGTGTCTTCTCTTTGAGCAGTCCCAGAATACAATGGCGTATAATGTGCTTGGCCACATGCGCGTCTAGGGCGGAGAGCACATCGTCCAGCAGATAAACTAAAAGAAATAAAAGAATAAATAGGAGCGCGGATAATATTAAACTGTCTGTGCTCACCCTTTTTGTCCTGGTACACGGCACGCGCCAGTGCCACACGTGCTCGTTGGCCGCCCGACAGAGTTCGTCCGTTTTCGCCGACGCCAATCAGATCACCGCCCAGAGTACGAATATCCTCGTTGAGAGCGCAAGCATGTAACACCGTTTTGTACCACTGTTCGTCGAAGCGGCTACCCCACACGATGTTGTCCCGAATGGTGGCACGCTGCAGCCATGGGGACTGTGGCACATAGCCAAAGCCGCTATTTAAATCCTGAATACACACCTCGCCATCGAGACACTGCAGGCCGGCGACAATGGCTGCAAGGAAAGTGCTTTTACCGCCTCCCACGGGACCTTCGACGCACACCAGCTGACCCGCCTTGATGTCCACATTAATATCCGCCAGTCGGAACTTTGCAATGCTCGGCTCGTCCTCACTCTGCACGCTGTCGTGCATAAAGTGCGCTGACTTCATCTGCAGAACACTAGCAGCTGGTTCAGGACTCGCGCTGCCTCGCATAATGGGATTATAGTAGTTCGCATAGTCCAAATTGGGTACATCCATTAATTTCTGCACACGACGCAATGATACCCAAGCCTCAATGAGGCCATTGAGTACCCAGGGAAAGGCATTCAGTGGGCCAATGAGCATATAAAGCAATGCGACGCTGGTGTATGTGGTAGAGGCCACTAGGGGATTGCCCATGAGCACCGACATACCAAAAGTCAGCAGGCACATGAGCACTGGCGTCGTTGCCCAGAAGTAAACGCACATTGCATCCAGATACTTGCGCTTGGACAGATACTTCAATTCCACATGACGTAGCTCTCGAATTTTACGTATGAAAATCGGTTCCCAGGCATTTGTTTTAATTTGTTTGGCGCCCTCCATGGTCTCCGTGGTGGCAGATAAACGCGCGTCTTTAGCAGTCATTAGACCCGTTGAATAGATGCCAATGCGCTTTGCCAACCAACGATTGATGGGTATAAGAAGTGCGGCAAAGAGTACGCCCGCCAGAAAGGCCGAGCCCAACTGCAGGTAAAGCAAGTACAGCGTGGTAAAGAGCTTGAACGGTATGCTCCAGAAGAAGTGAAAACTGATGCACGAGTTGACAATGCGATCAGCATCGGTTGACATAAGATTCAGCATATCTGGTCGGGATTCACGTACACCACGCGCCTCCAGTGCCTTGCGATAAATGCTATTAACGACGCCCACACGCATCTTCATGCTGACCATGGCCATGCGCCAGTCAAAGTGACAACCACACACAGCGGACAGCAATGTGCTGCCAAAGAGGGCCAAGGCATAGTAATATGCTCGATTGCTCGACGCTTCCTGGGTATCTTCATCCTTGCCGCTTTGCTGCAACAGGCCACCAAGAAGCAGCGGGCCCGCAAAGCTGCTGATATCCGCCACCAAACGCAGCAGGCCAATCGCATAAAACTCGAATCCAAAACATTTGTGCAGTGCACGTATTAATCTCTGCGATTGCGAGAGGGCCATGTGCAAACGTTCACTCAAACGTGCCACATTCAATGCATCTGGCAAATCAAAAAGATCCTCGATGCGTCGCAGTTTCCCAGCGACGCCTTTGCTTATCAATGGCTGCACCCAGTGGAAGATAAAACGCGATGGCCAATTCGCTTCGTCCTGGGCATGACCGAGTAGTGCCTCATTTAGCTCGAAGTGAAAGTATGTATAGCGATGGGACAGTAATGCCTCCTGCTCGCGATCCCGACTGGCTGCCGTTACTGTTGCTGATGATATGATGGCACTGCCCTTGGGCAGCAAAGTGGCGCCATAGCAGAGATCGCAAAGCAGCGTAGCCAAGCTCCAGGGCCACCACTCGAAGTGTTGACTGGTGCGCAACCAGACTGCATCCAGCACCACCACCATTAGCCAGACAACATTCAAAATCAGCGAACCACGATGACTCAAGGTACCATAATGACGTGCGGTCAGAAGGTATCCTGCAAACAGTGGAACATTAAGTAGAATGTGTTTTATCTAATTGTTTAATGATTGATTGATTTAGCAACTGTTTTTCTAGTCAATTGAAAAGCTGCTGCTAACTAGAAAATCATAATTGATTTCATCATTTTTAATGGGAACACTCACCACAGTGGACTACCCACATGATGCACTCGGCGCTGACAACGAGCACATCGACGGCATACAAATCGACGCCCGCACGATGGAATACAAATATCTTCGATACGGGCAGAAGGGCCAGAACAATGCTGAATATTGTACGAAAGGCCAATAATTTAAGTTGGGTGCCATTGCGGGTTATTTGCAGCGTATGATTGCCAAAATTGTAGGCGGATATTGCAGCAAATATGGTGTAGACTGGAAATTGAAGCACTGTCTTTTGGAAGCACGGCAGCAAATCGTTTGTTTCATTGTTGAAAGGCTTCAGACCCGTCGGGCAAAATTGTGTCCAGTTCCATGCAAAGTTCCAATCCATAACTAAAGCTTGTACTAGTCTAGTCTAGCCTAGCGTTTACAACAATTGAAAATCAGAACGGGGCTTTTTCTTTTCTTTACGCAGCTGCTTTTGTTAGTCATCATTTGCAGCGATCCCCCCCTACTCAGGCAAAGTGAGTACAAAGCGCGCGCGGGTCGCCACAAGCGAGCGATAAACAATGCTTTGTGCGAAACCCTTT
This sequence comes from Zaprionus ghesquierei, assembly GCA_018904095.1. Taxonomy (NCBI): domain Eukaryota; kingdom Metazoa; phylum Arthropoda; class Insecta; order Diptera; family Drosophilidae; genus Zaprionus; species Zaprionus ghesquierei. The sequence continues at coordinate 6,388,215 of JAEIGP010000806.1, read as the reverse complement.
ATTATTCTGATTGCGCGTAACTGATAAACCTTCGTGTCGCCGCTCTTGTTTATAACTGACGAAATAGGCAAACAGCTGTAGCGCAGCTTAACAGTGGCTGCGTTAACAGCTGAATGACAATACGCTACTATCGCTTTCGATGAGCACCTATCGATTTCAATAGTTGCAGCACCCGTGTAGAATGGCTATTGCATGCTTAAAAGAGGAAGCATTTGTTTACAAAATCTATTGATAATTCTACAAAATGACACAGACTAAGAATGCGGACAACGAAGCGAGCTCCGCTACAACTGCAACTGCAACTGCAACGGCAATGCAGTTGCCCGTTAAGCTTGTGGATATATGCAAAGCTTTAGCGGTGAATCCAAAAATTGTCTTTAAATCACAACAAATCGATGATCCCGAGCTGAACCACACAGAGAAACAACAAATTGCACAAGATGCATATAACAAATCTCGTGAAAACTTTTTGATTCGTTTTGGAAGCTATATGAACGAGCAGCAGCTGAACGATATACAGCAACTGGCCATGGAAGAACCCGCAACAAAGCCAGACGAAAACATGGAGGACATTTGCCTGCTGCTGGAGGACTTCAGGCGCAAACTACATACAAGAAACGTTTGTGTCAAGAATAGACGTTACAATGCGATGCAGCAGCTATTGCAGAAGGGGGAATACTTTAGCGAACACGAAATGATGCAACGTGCACCGGAATTATATCAGGAATTGGTCGGACAGTATCTGACTGAGACGGAGAAAAAAGCACGCGATAGTTACGATGTGCGTAACACAAGTTTCTCGGGCATACTGATGCACACGCTGGAAAAGAAACAGCGCGACGAACTGTTGCAGCAGGTGGAGCAGAACTCAGAAACGATGGAGCCGACAACGACAACAGCAACGCAATTATCATCTGCACCTATAGCAGATGACTGCGAGGTACCTGACGTTTGTCGTAAGCAGTGGGGCGGCTTCGATGATGACGAACCGGTGGCTTGCTCAACTAGTCGCAACACAGATGCAGCGCCAGCAGCAGCTTTCGCCTCGGTAGTCAATGTTGGCAAAATAAACACACCCGAGTACTATAATCCCGGAGAGAGAGCGCTCTTGCGCAACGAATTTATGGGTCTAATGAAAGAACTCTTTCTCAGTGGCAAAGACACGGACTTCGACTATTCGGCTGTCGATGACAATGCTCAGCTTGATGATCTGCAGCAAATCGAACGTGACGAAGAGGATGCCTATTTTGAGGCCAGTGACGACGGTGATGATGATGACCACGAGGAAAAAGAGACAGCTGTTTTGGAGGATGAAGATGCTGATGAAGATGGCGATGAAGATGAGCTCGACATTTACATGCGTCATCTGAACAAACATCCAAGTCTGCAGCAGCATTAGTCATTACTTTATTTTGATCTTAAATCCTAGCATTATAAGCAGCACGTTGACATTACAATACTGAGATAGCTTGAGAAGCATACAAGAGGTCGGAACAAAGATAAAGAAATATAGTATATCGGAGTTTCGCACACTGAATTAATCCCGCATCTATGTAAATATAAAGCCAAGGAGTTTGCCTGGCTACAACCAGTGAACAGTGCAAATTTTGAACTTATATACTAGAATACATGCAATCGGGTGCCAACTATCTGGGCCTGCCACGACCACGTGGAAATCCCCGTCCACGCCCGCGTAAAACTTTACTATTCGGTGGAGGGCTCTTCGGGCGCAGCAGTTCGATGCGGCTAGTGCAACCGGTGGCGGGAGCTTCCGCAAAATAGGTTTGATAGAGTTCAGAGTTAAAATTCGAGTTGGTTAGCTCGGGTCCAACTGTTAGCCACCCTGGCCTGATGCTCGAATCACGTCCGAATAAATGCAATCGTCGACGTCCCAGGCAGAAGTGCTCAATGATATGAAAGATTTCGATGGGCTTCTCGAAACTGCCGAATTCCTCTTCCTCCGAAATGATAAGATCGATGTCAACGTTGGCGTGTATAAAATCGCCATCGCTAGAACGGCGAACTGTACCCTTTATGCCCATAAGGCAGTGCTCCTTTGTGCGCTGAAAAACCGCTTTGGGAATAGCCTGCTTGGAATGGCCCGGCTTGTTGATGTTCGTGCGAATCCAGCAAATGTCTTCACAGCGCCTGAAACCCCATTTTTTCAGACAATTACGACCCTGGTCTAGACCCTCCGAGGAACCACACCATAGGAACACAAACGAACGGTGAGCAGCTATCTCGCCGACATCCAAATCTATGGAGAGTTTAAAGTTTATAATATATGATGCTTATAGACTCTTGGATTAACTCACTCAGTATGTCGTCCCAGTTCCAGAAGACACGGGGAGCTCCACCCACCGTCGCCACCGCGGGCGCTGCCCGAGCGTATTCCTCCAGCGGTGGCTCAATTAAAATTACATCGAACTTTGCACCCAACGATTTGACATCCAATGTTTTAAGATCTGCCTTCAGATACATGGGCGCCGATGCAGTATCCTGAATAAGTTTATCCTTTAGCTTAATGAGCTCCCGCAGCTTGGGATACTCTTCGAAGCGATCGGCCAAACCGACGTCACGTATAAAATTCTGTGGCCTTTGACCGGTGTCCACGAAATGTTGGCAGTAATCATTGTGCGGATTGGAAGACTGTGTGCCCTTCAGGAACGTCGAAGAATCTCTGTAAATAATTTCATTTGGTGCCTTTTTCGACGATGAGGCGCCGTTTGCGCCATCCTCTTCGTCCCGCTGTCCAGCGGAGCTTAGCTGCCGGCTACCACCAATACCAGCATAATTGTTGCTATCCTCTGCATTACCTAGTACTTTTTTCAGTTCATCAACGCTGGACAATCCAAGCTGCAAATAAATATTGAAAGTTACAAATGGAACACAAGTACATAGAAAAAACTAATCAAGCCAAAACAAAGTTGACGCCCACGCACCGTTTGGGCCAGCAGAAGCCTTCGTTTACGCGAACGCTCTTGCGAGCTCTTTAAAACATCACTCATGGTAGTTGTGAATTCCCTTGCAGCACAATTAAATAAATTAGGATTTCATTTAAAATAAAATAAAGACAAATAAAAAATATAGTCAACCAACGCGTCTCGACAACGCGAATGGCTGTCGGCTTAAGCGACGAAAACTCACGAGCAACCACTAGTAAGCATTTGTGATTGGTAAAATTGATAGAAGAAGACACAGGAAGTCTGGCAACGCCAAACCCAAATGGTAAGCACGATAGCGATATAGATTGTAAAAAAAACAAACGAAAATTCTATATAGAAAAGCATTTTTTATTTGTCCATGATGAAAAAGACAAGTAACCATTTTTTTTTGTAATTTGATTGACTTATATTATATTAGAGACAAATAAAATTTTTTTTTTAATTTTCAAAATTTATATTTATCGATACCACTAAACCACTTATTACATCTCTAGTTCACAATCAGCTGCAAGCCGCCACAAAAAAATTTTATACTGTATCAATCGCTGTGGGTTTGGCATTAAATTAGTGAAATTTCATACAAAAGAAACGCCACAAAATGAAGCTACTGCGTAACACACTGTTGTGTGCGCTTGCTTTGCTAGCCGGCTTCTTGATTTTTGTTGCCGCTCAGGGTAAACAAAAAGTGAGTACTGCATCAGCAGCCCTTGCATGGGCCACGTCACGTCTATTAACTAATGACCGGCCCCGTGCCGGCAAGTGAATATGCCAACGATGTAAACAATTTTATTATATTTCAGACAGGACTTTCGCTCTCGGAGAGAGTACAGAATTTGGTAGAGATGAACGCTAAGAAAGCCCTGTTGCGTTTTAATGGACAAAAATTCCGGGAGTATGTGAAAAATACGCCTCGCAACTACTCAATGATTGTTATGCTTACGGCACTGGCGCCGTCCCGACAGTGCCAGATATGTCGTCATGCCCATGATGAGTTCAGCATTGTTGCGAACTCCTATCGCTTTTCTCCGATCTACTCGAACAAGCTATTCTTCGCGATGGTTGATTTCGACGAAGGTTCCGATGTATTTCAGATGTTGCGCCTGAATACGGCACCTGTTTTCATGCATTTCCCAGCAAAGGGTAAGCCCAAGGGTGCCGATACTATGGACATACATCGCGTTGGCTTCGCTGCGGATTCCATTGCCAAATTTGTTGCCGAACGTACAGATATCACAATACGCATTTTCCGACCACCAAATTACTCAGGAACAGTGGCTATGATTACACTGGTCGCATTGGTGGCCAGTTTCCTGTACATACGCCGTAACAATTTGGAATTCTTGTACAACAAAAATCTATGGGGCGCCATTGCCTTGTTCTTTTGCTTCGCCATGATATCGGGCCAAATGTGGAATCACATCCGCGGACCACCGTTGGTACACAAAACCCAAAATGGAGGCGTTGCCTACATTCATGGCTCGTCGCAGGGACAACTTGTCGTGGAGACATACATAGTCATGTTCTTGAGTAAGTCGAAGGGTGCCGTGAGTGTCGGAGAAGTTCTGTTCTAATGAGATATTCTCCGCTTGCAGATGCAATGATTGTGCTGGGAATGATCTTGCTGATCGAGTCGGGCTCACAAAAGGCGCACAATAGAAATCGTATTATGGCCATGGCCGGACTGGTTTTGTTGTCTGTCTTTTTCTCATTCTTGCTCTCCGTATTCCGTTCCAAGGCGCAGGGTTATCCTTATAGGTAAGTCTACCAAAACTATATTCGGTGTGGAAACGGAAGTTTTTCAACTCATTCTCCCTTGCAGTTTCTTGTTCAAGTAAAATCGACTGACGTCACATTTCAAGTAATGACCGAGTGGAACGTTATTAACGTTTTATATAGTTCAAATTGATAAAACAAAACGATACACCACGTGTGAATGTGTGCGTTGTGTGTAAAACAAGTTTAATAATAAAAATGTCACTACTAAATTAATTATTACATGTGTAAAGCTAAAGTCTCTGTGGCCCCTTCGCGCTGTGCTTCTACAGCAGCCACGGAATAATCGCATGCCGACCCTTTGGGTAATCCTTAAAGTTCTCCTTGTACCATTGATGTGTCAACAGGGCGTTGATGGTCTGATTGCTGGCCACCCAAATAAAGATCAGTTTCCACGTACGGATGGGCGTGAACAGATCTGCCAGGCAGTAGTACATGACAACCTCGAAGAACATGTGTGGCGACGAAATGAGATTGAACCAGCCGCCGGTGGGCAGCAGATGAGCTTCAGTCTTTATGGCACCCGTCTTGGCATTCTTGCGAAGGTTGACTAGTCTCATATTGCTCCAGTACTGTTGCAGCCAGGAGAATAGGAAGATTAACACATAAGTAGCCTGCAGCGGCGTCACATTCGATAGCGAGAGGGGAGTTGGCTTTGAGTCACGTACAAAGCCAGCTGTATTAGCGAGCAGCGAGACGACGGCACCAAAGTAATGCACATACCCGACAGCATAATGGGATAGATTCATTTTCGAGCGCTTCGAAAATATCTGCACGAAATTCGTTTCGTAGAATCGACGTGCACACTGCAGGCTTAGGAGCAGAGTGCCAATAAGTGCCGTATTTGAATCGACACGCACCTGACGATGACTGCGTCCGCCGCACAGCAAGTCCAGAAAGCGTATCACAAATTCAGGTGCTTCTTGTTGACTAAGTATCACTGTGCCGATGAAATAGAGCGCCAAAAGGGACCACAAGGCAGCAAAAACATAGAAATGACTGAACCATGCCTTGGGCACCTCCAGGCGATTGACGATTGCATCCGTTTCCCCCTTGTGACTATGCTTGCCATAGCGAAATGACTGACGTATGCTATTGGGCAGATGCGACTCCACCAGGGTCATTAAACTTCCAAGCAGCACGATCGTTACGATGAATATAATAAAAACCAGTTGAATCAAATTAATTTTGTATTGATTGATAAGCTCCTCCAAGGAGTCAATTATATTAAGCAACATTTTGTGCAATACGTAATAATTTAATAGAAAACTTTAGCGATTTAGAAAGCGATTAGTTCACAACTTTCACTCTAAAGAAATGCACTTATCAGTTTGGGCTAGACCTGAGCTGGCCCATGCGCGAGTGCCGTGTGAATGGCAAACGTGCAGGGCTGCACAAGTAGGCATCGCGCGCACAGTTTGAATAGGCGTGCATGCGCATAATGAGAATGGCGAAAAAGCGCAGGACATAAACATTTTGAAAAATTGATTTGTAAATTGTTATTTATTTGCAACAAAGCTACGGTCCAACTATATTGGCTACACACAACGCTATATAATTGATTTTCGTGAATAATTCGATGCGATTATGATATGCCTGGCTTAGCTATTGTAATACACACATATATATGTTGATATTTTCTCTCTGCCGCAGGCAATGGTAGTTGAGTAATTGCGTATTGCTTTACGGGTTCCGCTTCTTGAGACACTCTTTCTTTCTCTCCTAACAGTAGAGCACTCGTGGCGATGTTTGTCAAATGTCCACACCGTTGCGCCCCAAAGTGCCGCCCTTGTACGGTGGCGGCTTGGGGCGTGCATAGATGCCGGAGGCACCAGTGTCTAACTGATAGAAACTATTGTTGGGGCTGGAAGAGGGAGGATCAGTTAAATGAAATAGAGATAATTCCTTCGGACTTACCTCAGCGAACGCAAGCTAGTATTGTCTAGCAGAAAATTGGGATCCTTGAGACTCTTCAACGTGGTTACAGGCTGCATTGGTTTCGTATCAGAACATTGAACCATTTGCACGGTGGATGACAGCGGATAATCCAAATTGATAGAGCTGCGAAGGATTCAATAGTGGATTAGTTAATAAGAAGTTTTTGGATCTTTGGGTGGTTTGCAAATTCTACAGCTAAAACTACCTGTCGTCATCATGTTCCGAATCGCTTTGCGCTGGCTGTGCCGCGCAAGACTCTTCGCAGATGTGAAAAATGTTTGCAAAGAAAAATTCAGAGTGTGGATCATAACTAATAACGGATAATCAAAGGAAAAGAAAAAGGAAAATTTCAAATATTACAAACAACATTACAATACATTACCCCTATATCCGCATCCACTTACAATTTGCGATGCTGGAAACAAAGCACGGCGGACAACAGACCCAGCAGCACGGCCAGAATCATGCCGGGAATGGCGAATGCAAAGGCAAACTCATCGATATAGTTACGCACGGGCACATCTTCGCGTGAAACGCCCAGCCATCGTTCCGACTGCTTTGCATGTTCGTCTGGCTGCTGCGGCTGCTGCTGCTTAAACTGATGCTCATTCTGACCTCGTCCCGGTGCCTGGTTATTGTGATAGAGCACCTCGGTGGGAGACTCCATGCCGAGCATCTTGAAGGCACACCAATCTAACTTGAAGCCAACGTTTTCGAAGATCTTCTGCACCGAGGTTCGTTTGTATGTGCATGAAGGTAGCTTGTACAACGGTCGTACCTCTTCCTGCAGCTCCCTAAGGCGTGGTGAGAATTGCGCAAAGCTGCCTACGTGCACGATGACGCTGCAAAGCAAGCACAAGGATTATTCGACCAGTTTTCAAAAGGATTCTACTTGTTCACTAACCCCTCACGTTGTTGTGGACGCAGAGGCAGACGTCCGCCCATATTGACAGCCGACTCCATAAACACAATGCTCAGATCCTCTTTGCTGCCCGGCCAGAGATCCTTGCGAAATATGTTGCGTAAGTTCTCCACCCGTCCCGGATCCATTAGATGCACCCAATTGAGATTATCGATCTTCATCTGCACCACATTGGGTGAAATAAATTTGTGTCCCACATACATCGACATGAGCAACTGGCGTGTCTCATAGTTCTGACGATTTAGGGCGACCACATCAAAATTGAGAAGCTTTCCTGCTGCCGCAACCGGTGGAGTGCCATAAAGAAATCCAGCATGATACTCATGGCTGTACATATAGCGCATCCAACTAGGCAGATCCGGATAGCTCTGCAACGAAGGTCGATAGCGAAACTGTTCGCTAATCACCTGGTGCGTCCAGTTGAAGAGCTGTGGTTCGATTTTGAACGTGAACAGTTCGCCCACATTTGCCTGTAGATGCAGCTTGAATGCGCTGCTGGCGCCCAAGCAAGCAACTATTATAAGCAGTAAGTACATTTTTATAAAAAAATAACAAATCGCGCTGCTTATTTTAAATGCACATTTTAATCAACAGAAACAGACGCTGTTTGATTCGATTGAGAAAATTCTTTTAGTATGTATCTGGGGCTGGCAAAGTGGGAGAAGCGCAGGCGCATTAAACAGATATATTTGCAGACACTAGCACACCTGTTGCGTTAGGTCAGTTAGGCTTATAATAAATCAAAACTCTAAAACTTTTGTGTACTGAACGCAATGACAAATAAACCAATTATTTTTTATTTAAGAATGTAGTTCACATTCAAAATCAGCAAAATTAGCGCTTTCTCGCCAACAATTCTACGCAGTCTGGCATCGCTGTGCACAAAAGCATCGATATCAATTTCTGCATAGTTCTCGTCATCGGAGTCGATAACCGCATGTTGATTTCCCAGAATTTTATCAGCTGCTGTTGAAGGCAAAGTTGGCACAAAATACGTGGCTCTTGCTTTATAATTAAGCGTTAACTTTAGAAGTAATGTCCTACTACAGATAGCTTCAGACCTAAGACAAGACTACAATCATGCTGGCCTTCCTGCTGCAAGCGAGCTGTTATCTGCTTGGTTTTCTCTTTACCGCCGCATTGTTGGTATGTAAATAATATAGACACACTAACACTTATGCAAAAACATTGATTGATAATTTGGTTTTGTTGTTATTCTTAAAGACGATAGCTGTGTTGCTATACAAAACCAAGCCATATCCAATCATAACAAGGCACAAGGATGAGAAATACTACCTTGATCCAAAAACCATAAAAACAGTTGAGTTTCCCAGTTTGGACGACTCGCCTACCTTGGATCTGAGCGTCATTGTGCCGGCATACAATGAGGAGAAGCGATGTAAGTTGGCAACAGCAAATGATGAATGATAGTTGTGACTAATCATCACATGATTATGTTCGTTTCACAGTGCCTGCCATGCTCGACGAGTGCTTGGCGTTTCTGGAGATGAAGTCAACGTCGGCAGAGGCCAACAACTTCAGCTACGAAGTGATTATTGTCAGCGACGGAAGTAACGATGCCACAGTAAGCGTGGCTCTCAAATATTCCAAGAAGCTGGGCGCCGACAAGCTGCGTGTGCTTGAGCTGACCGAGAATCGTGGCAAAGGTGGCGCTGTGCGCCTTGGCATGCTGAGTGCCCGTGGCCGTCAGCTCCTTTTCGCCGATGCCGATGGTGCGACAAATTTTGCGGATTACGACAAGCTTGCCCAGGCATTGACCAGTCTGGCACCCGAGTGGCGGCACGATGGCATTGCCGTTGGCTCGCGTGCACATCTAGAGGATGAGTCGATAGCTACACGCAGTTTTCTACGGTAAGACGAGATGAGTTATCTTATAAATTACTTGGACTAATCCATCCTACACTTCTAGTACTGTTTTGATGCATGGATTCCATACGCTTGTCTGGATCTTTGCCGTGCGCACCATTCGGGATACCCAATGTGGTTTCAAGCTGTTTACACGTGCCACGGCGCGTAAACTATTTACCAGCTTGCATGTGCAGCGCTGGGCCTTCGATGTGGAGCTGCTCTATCTGGCTGAACGGTTGCAATTGCCCATGGCTGAGATCGCAGTGCGATGGACTGAAATAGACGGCTCGAAATTATCACCCTTCTGGTCGTGGCTGCAAATGGGTATTGATCTGTTCATGATATGGCTACGCTATATGGTGGGTGCCTGGCGCATCGCAGCTAACCAAAAGAAGGAGACTTGACTCCTTAAGACTCGCATTTAAATTCTTTACAGCTTTGGTTTCTCAAAAAAAAAAAAAAAACGAAAGTTATATATTACTGCATCACGTGCACAGTATTTAACAATGAAAAACCTGCATTTGATACATCCATTTTAATGTAATATAATTGTAATTGTCAATGTTTTTTTTTGCTTAACTATTTAAATATATTTTCAAACGCTATGATCGATACTTCTCTTAATTGTGGTGGTAAGTTGATAATACTGGCTTGATTATTTGGAATGTAAGTAAATTATCGCAAGACATCTGTTGGCATCGATAACATGTGTGACTTAAAAAGCATCGATATCGAAAGCATGGTTGCTTTTTGCTTCGTAGCATATCGATACGCGTTTTAAAGTTATGTTGTCGCGTCGGCGCGGCCGCTACTCCGTACGAATAACTGCTCTTTTAAAAATATTCTAACTATTAGCAATAAAAAATTAGCATGTGTGTTTTCTTTGCTTTTTATATGCAAACGATAATTCAATTGAAGTGCCATTCCGTTCTAGTCAGATAATACAATACTGCGTTGACCTGCAGTTGCAGTTCCTGGAATAAGTAACCCAATTCGCTGCCGCCTGTTGCGCTTTCTTTGTGTGCGTGCGTGTGCCTGTGCGTGTTTACGTGTGTGTATGTGTGTATCACAGCTGGGCCACTGAGAATTGTTTATAATTTTTTTGTAGCTTCTGCCTGGATGGCCAGTATGCAAATGCTGAACAAGCCGGTTGTGTCGCGTCGCGTTGCCGCTTAAACGAAAGTGATTTGATTTGTTGTTATTTAATTCGTTGCCAGTTTATTTGATTGTTTTTTTTGTTGGTTTAATTTTTGATCGGTCATCGCTTCAATTGCTTAATCAACGGCACTTGTGGTAAGTTTGGCACAGTTATGTGTTCTCTGTTGATGTCTTGCTGTTTGTGCATTGCATTGCCCTTTGCCCTCAAGAAGTTTCGAATTTCATTGTGGTATGAAAATATTTTATTGACTTTGGTTTTGTTTTTGTATTTTTTTCTTTGTGTTATCAGCAAATTTGTTATTTGAGAAGAGCTCAATGCGAAATAAGAACACTTGAGAATACTTGAATTTACAGTTGCAACTGCAGCTGAGCTCAGCTTAAGCTTTGTTGCTGATAAGAGCAAATTCCCCCCCCCCCCCCCCTCTGATTGTCCAATCAGAACGCTCGCGCCAATCAGACCATTTTTTGTCACTTGCCTTCAAATTGTTGGTTCTCTTTATACGCGTTTTCTTTGAAGCTGCAAACTCGTTTTGATTTCTGTTTTGTTAAAATTCTTTCAAAGGTCGCGGCGACAGCGACGTCAACGTCAACGCCAACGCGAATAAACTTGCGACAATAAACAGAAAGCAGAAGAAGCAACTTAACAAAAAAAAATAATAAAGAGTAGATAATAAACAAGAAGAATGAAAACTAAACGTATGTAGCCATTTGCATGGCGAATCTGAATCTCTCTCTCCTGCTGGGAGTGTATGTGTGTGTGTGTGTGTGTGTGCCATGGCCATGGCCACGCCTGCTTGCCAAAACGCGGTGAATCTTGTCTGCTACGGCTGCTGCTGCAGTCGGCGTCGCCGTCGCAGTCTTAGCTTTATAAGCAGCAGGCCCCAGGCAAAGATTTATGTATGCGCCGCGTCGTCGTGGTCGTGGCGATCCTTGGCGGTGTTTATTTTATTATACCCTGCAAGAACAATAATGCATTGGAGGTATGTGCAACTAGCAAGTGAAATAAATGTAACAATTTGCGAATAACCTTATCGATAGTCACATGTTATCGAAACGCTTGATAGGAGCTTAATATGTTTTATCTATGTACTACAGCGTATGTGCTAGTCGCATACTGTCCCTATGCCACTCGTGCTCGGCAAATGTGTGTGTATGTGCGAGTGTGTGTTTTCTGTGCTGGCTGTGTGCTCTCAACGCTCTGCTTGATTAAAGTGCCACGCATGAGCGTTGTCGAGGATCGGGAGTGGGAGGCGTGGTTGTAGGAGCAGCTGCTGCTGTTGTTGTTGTTGTTGTTGCTGTGCATTTGTCGCTTTTGTTTGTTGATTTCCATGCGCAGTCGTTGTCGTTGTTGAAGTGCGATAATTCCATAGCTTGTACCAGGCACATGCATATATTTATTTATACACATGCATACATGTGTGTACACTGAGAGAAATGCAAGTTTTAATAGGACAACGCTTAATTGAACTACGCACAACTTAGGAATTGGATATCAAGACAACAATCATACAAGCATATCATAGGAATAATTTTTAAAAATTTCATAAAATAGTTGACCACATTTTCTCGCAGTGCATGGCTTTACAGATACTACATGTATGCTTGTATGCAGCTGCAGACTTGGCGCGTCGTTTATTTGCGCACACGCTTCGCTGGCAAACCGTTCAACTGTTCAACTGTTCAGCTGGTCAGTTGATCGTCTGATCGTCTGATCAGCTTACACTGGGCTAATCCTTTAATCAGTTTTCCACACACAGTGTGGATGGTGCCTGCTGCTGCAACTGGTTTTCGACCAAGGTCAGCCGAGCGAGTTAACGTCTCTGTCCGCCTAGTCCAGGCTAATTAATTGGCCATTTAATCGCTCGATTTGCTGTGACTCTCAGTCAGCCTCTCATTCTCTCTCTTAGCTCTCTTTCCCCCACCAGCTTAAGTCATTCTTTTCTGATTGATGTTTGCGAACGCCCACAGTAATTAGCCAACTACCTCTTCGTCGTTTCGGCCACGGTCAATGGCATCAGAAAAACTGATTTATTTGCCGGGGCTAGGCGTTGTCTCTTGTCGCTTGTAAGCCGACTATTTTGGCCATAACATTAACATGATTTTATGGCTTACTTTGTGTAAATCCCTCACTCATTGTCTCATTCTGCATCTCACTCTGCCTCTCTCTCTCTCTCTCTCTTTATAGCCAACTTCTGCAGCCTCATCATGCTGAGCAGCAAGATGCATCGCAGCTCGCAGGGCAGCATCAAATCCTCCGCCTCGTTGCGCTCCAGCAGTAAATCCTTTCAGGCTAAAATGAACAAAATGTCGGAGCATCTTTATGACATTGTCAAAAGCGGATCTATGGTAAAGCGTGCGCAGAACAAGAAACGTTTTACCCCCGTCAACTATAAACATCGCTGGTTTGAGCTTACCAAGCGCACCCTGTGCTACTATGATGTGGAAAATGTCGAGGTGAGTGTGGGAAACCAGGACTATTTGTAGAAAGTACTTGTATACACATGTGTATGTAAATATGGATCATGTTAATCGTCTCATAAGCTTGGGATAGGTCAAAAGATTCAATGGGTTTCCTTAACTTAGCATAGGTTCTTTGTTAGGTCTAATCTTAATTTATATAACTTAATACATTTTCGTTCTCTAGTGAGGATCATAGAACTATAAAATTAATTAGAGATCCACAAACTGTCAGTTGCTGTTTATCTTGCTGCCTCTCCCCCCCCTCTCTATCTCTTTCTCTTTGCGGGTGTCTCTTTCCTTTTTGTTAGTTCAGCTGCTGCTTCCGCGACAAAAGGCTCAATTTCTTTCAGGGGTAGAAGGGGATCTGGACGGGGGGATGCGACTGGCTATTATTCATGTTTAAGTGGGTGTCTCGACTTGTCGTCATGGTTTCGTCGTTTATTGCGTCGTTATTGCAGCACCTAACGGTTAATAGGAGAACGGGCTAGAGAGGGATGCGTGCATGGGTAGGGGCAGTGTGTGTGTGTGTGTGTCTGTATGTGGGGGGTAAAAGGATGCGGCAGGGTTAGATGTGCGTGCGTTGTGAATGGGCGCACAGCTGCCAGAGGCCTTCGCCTTCGCCTTTCGTTTCAAAACAAATGCTGCACTCGGCAACCGACTCGGCACACGGGAACGGCAACGGCAACGGCAACGGCATCGTCGCCGGCATCGGCTTACTCGGCAATCCTTCCAGTCTACACACAGCAAAGGGAAGAACCTTTTGGACAAACACACCCTGATAGCCGGCCAGCAGCTGTTCGCTTCCAGGCCGAACCAAGCCGAACCGGCAAAGCAGACGCACCCCCCGATTGTGTAGACTTTTCTCCCGTTTTGAACGCTTCCAATTGGAAACCGTATCCCGTCCATATCCCGTTTCGGCTAGCACGAAGTTCACTAACCGTTCTCGCTGGGCTCTGGATCTGGAGTTTCTAGCGTTGTCCCATCGCGTGCGGACGTCTGTTGTTCTAGTTCAGGTTGGGTTTTCCTAGCAACAACGCTTTCAACTATCCTCGTCGTGCATCCTCCAGAGATTGTGCATATATCTTGCTGAAATATTTACAAGTTATTTAATATTTTTTAATCGTGCTTAATATAAATACCCAAAACTTTTCGCGTTACTTTGCAATTTTTTTATTCGGGTTTTTCGCACAGGTTTTTCGCCGGCCACCCTTGAAAATTTCGGTCGGTTTTGGTTTTTTCGGCAAGTTCAAAACAACCCCCTTTCGAATAATTTCCAATAACTGTAATCGAACAGGACTTCGTCGCTGTGTTTTAAATAAAATCGCCAATGCCATATGTCGTCGTAATATCGTAGTGGTACGACTGGTCCAGAGAAAAGTTTCGCTAAAATATATATACATAGAAATAGGAAAATATATAAAAAACCTAAGGGAAAGCCCCACCCAAAGCAAGAAAAAAATTGCGTGTTTGTGTTCCTGTCTCCTTTCTCTCTCGCTCGCACCGCTATCTATCTTGCTCGGTCGTCGTGTTGTTGTTGCCGCACCCCAAAAAAAATTAAAAGGATTATCCCAAAACGCCTGAGCGAAACGACGTGTCGTTAGGTAAGCAACGCACACACAATATTTAGTTTTACGTACATAATTGAATTAGATTATACTTTAAAAGGGAAACCTAACTGAGTTTAGTGCCAGCAAATGAACCCGTAGGGAAAGCATCCTTACTCGCATTTCTGTCGCACTATGCTAGTCTGTCACTCTTGGTTAAGGAGGCTTTGATGGATATTCGAGGGGAATACAAACTTTTGTTGGACTCGAACAGGCCAATGAAGGAATAGCGGAATCAAAGAAGGCAGATCTCAGCTGTTACAGAAGCTAGAGTTACTAAATTTGGGGTAATATTAGTATTATATTTCACACAGATTGCGATTGGTTAAAATTTTTAGTGCCACGCCTCCCAACTTGGTAAATTGCCAGAGATTTTTAAGATTGTATTTTCATTTAAACCTAAAGGATACCTCTTCTTTTTTAAGCATGTGTCTAGCGTATTTCCTAGATGAATATGCCTGGTTATTTTCAATTTCCCTTGAGTTACTTTCTTAAATTTTGTAGCTAATGTGTAGGGTATCTCCCAGTCGTGTACGTCTTTCTTCGTTTAGCTTTCTTTTGCTGTTCCACTTCAATTCTTCGAGGGGTTTGAGGTTCGTTGAACCTCCGGGCTCAATTAATTGATTGATACGCCTCGCAGGATGTAAGCACAACCGCCCATCAGAGCTCCTCCTATGTATAGTCTGCTATATTGTCTTGTTGTCCTGTTCATGTTATGTCCATTGGGGTCACCTGCACGTGCCCTCGTGCACAGTGGGCTGATTAATGGTTTACTTGCTGGTTGGCCAGTTGCATCGTTCTTTTGCGCAGCACATTGCACTCGTCGTGTCATTAACCTGTCATAAAAATCGCAGCTTTGGTCAGTTTGCAGCTAGTCCCACGACTCAGCAGGGCTACTCCTCCTTCTCCTTCTCCTTCTCCTCCCGCTCTGACATGGCATGGCTCACCTAGCTGGTATGCTAATTGAACCCGGGCTTTGTTTGTAAACACTTTGCGCTTCTTTAACGCTCTTTTTTCTACTGTTCTCCTCCTTCTTCTCCTACTTCGTTCTGCCCTGCTCTCTAATACATTTCTCGCAGATTAAGGTTGTAAATAACAATTTTCCTAAAGGGCCGAGGCGCAGGCAACGCATGTTAAATCAGCCAGAGGTGTCAGAGGGAATAACTGTCTATGTTCAATGAATATTGGATACCCTTCCAGGGCTATTAGTCATGATCAAAGAGTCATAAACAGACCTTAAAGACCTGGCTTTATCATTTTAGATTGGGTTTCCTCTGGACTTCTTTGCTTACAAAAGGAATCTAAATGCTCCCGTAACATTTCTATTAGTTTTCCTTAGGTTTATATATACTATATATTATCTCATTCAGTCCTCATGCCGCACTTGTTAGAGTATTTTGAAAAAGAAGTATAATTTCTGTGCATGCCAAAGTGCTGTAGCCAAAGCTAATGGAGGTGCCATCTACTAGTATTATGCTCTAAACCCTACGACCCTCCACTTCGACAGCCTTCCCGGTTCCCCCTCTCTTGCTGCACTTCCATTTACGCCTCGTAAAACGCTGTAAATGCCGCTGGACAATCGTTTTGTGTGTGCGTGTGTGCGGCCGTGTGTGTGGGCTCTCTCCCATTCGCTACGCGGTAGCCACTTGAGGGAATTCCTTTTCGAAATTGGCGAAAAAAGTGTTTTTACGACTTTGGCGTTTTTACGGCCGGGTGCGATGTTGAAAACGAGGCAGATACCATCGCATCCGGCCGTGGAATGCTGCTGCTGCCGCTGCTGCGCGCGCCGATCAATCTCCATAATTGTGCGGCATTTTCAATTAGCCATCCAAATTTATCACCACTCTCTCTCTCTCTCACTCCCCTCTACTCGTACGGATTATTACTCATCGAATTCTTCACGAATTGACACCTTTTTGTTGCTCGCAACGCTGCAAAGCCGATTTCGTAGAATTACAAGAAGTTGCTACCTCTCGCCCTCTTCCTTTTCTTTCCCTGGTTTGTCTTAGCCCATACCGAAGCTGACAAATTAGTGGGCCAGCTAAAAGTTTTTCTTTTTTTCTTTTTTATTGCTCTTTAACCGGGTGGTCTTACCCCGCTCGGTATTGGACCTCAATCATTTTGCCTTGCATTCGCGTGTTTCATCGGAAATTGGCGCCAAAGCGAAAATGTTTTTGATAAGCTTTTGCTTAAGCAACAACGTGCCAGGCCAACTGACAGCTGTCGCCGTCTCTGAAAGATGTTCAAAAGTGAATACAATATATCTTAAGTATGTATGGAGCACATGTGGACCGCACTGGACCGGGCCCATATGTTGCGGTCTGCGGTTTTTGCACCAATCAAGACGAAGGCTAACCGGACTCGAGCGATTGTTAACTTCTGTTCAATCTTTTTGGTGAACCCTAACTCAAGGAATAATCAACTTGCTTGAAGAGTCTAAGGGTTTACGGAGAGTCTAAGGGTTTACAGTTGAATTTCCATGTAATTCGTATAGCTAACTTTATTGAGGATTGCTGAGTGCTTTTTGAGCTTATTTAGGATTAGGTTTTCGTCGTATTTTGTTACCTAATGAATAAGTTAGTTCACTCTTGAGGATAGTCAACACTCTAGGGGCTTAGGACTGGACGATTAACACAATTTAATAGAGGTATTTCTTCCCAACTTTAAGTAAGTCTCTAGATTTTTACATTTCAAAACTTTCTGCTATTAACCACATAGTATAGGGTATTTTCTAGTCGATAACTCTAGCAGCCAATTCAAGCTTAACCAGTTGACTAATTGCCCGCAATTCGAGCATTTACATATGCCCATTACATATCAATTGTTTACATTGAGCTACCCCCGACTGACCCCCCTTCCTCGTAGTGTGACGGGTTTGCCAGAGTCGGGGGGCCAAGCCCTTCGATAAACACTTGTAACAATTATGAATCATAATCGAAAAAAGGTAACAACCAAAAGCGAATGTCATGCGACCACAAAGAAAACCTGTTGTTGGAGTTAGCTCTCTATCGTTGTCCGTTTTTTTTTTTTTTTTTAGCCTTATTGTCTCCTGTTAGCCGCATGTCGACATGATTTGCCTATTAATGGTATGTTTTAGAAAAGGTGAGGTAGAGGGGGAAGGTAGTTGGTCGGCTTGCAAGGATGATTCATCAGCTGCCACCTTGTGTGGGCCACTGCACGCGCTTGGCATGCTCAATGAGGAGACGCCTTCTTCGCCCACTTCTAATGAGCTGCGGCTAAGGAAACTGTGTGATCTTTTGTCTGTCCCACCTCAACGTCTCCCTCCTCTTCCTGACTCGTCTGCTCGCTTTGTCTGTGCCGCAGCTTTTCATGCTTCATTATGCGCGCACTGTAAGAAGGCCTCGCCGAGATGCACTGAGAACAAAAGCAGATGATTTTGTGCATAGCTGGAAATGAAGATTGACATTAAGTCTGGACAGAATTTACATAATACTTTGGGTAATAGATGTCTATGTTGTACACGTAACACATTAATAAAGCTACTATGTTGGGTATATATTTCCAGAAGATATATAAAACCCCATAGCCTGTTAGTTTATCTTATTTTCCACTGGTATTTGAAGCTTATTTCAAGCTAAAGTAGCGGGTGTTCTTCTCTAAATCTGCATAGAATATCAAACTACTTTTTCAAAGCTTCAACTGCTTTGCTGTTGCAAGTTTCTCGTTGTGTGCTACCTGTCTAGGCTCCTTTTCCGGAGCTGCCCCCAAGCTATTGTCGCTCCTTTTGTCCCCGGTCTTAGTGGAAGCTTAACTAGGACAGCGGACAGGGAGATACGAAGATACGGAGTAGGGAGTAAGGGGTAGACATTGAGTTATTACAGACGTCTCAGCGCAGACAATGGCCGCCAATCAGTGCGGCAACTGTAACACGTAGCAAGTGTCGCTATACAGCACATCCCTCCAGCCCCTCCTCCATCCCCCTTTACGGGTGTAGAGGTCGCTTTTGAGGTCGCAGCTCGCATAAACAAACGTTTAATTGGAATTATGTTTAAAGAAATAAAAATAAGACGCCCTTTCTACGGAAAAAGAGTTGAAAAAGATTTTCGCCTTTTTATTTGATTTTTTTTTTTTTTCATTTTTTATTGGCTTTATCGCTTTGCAACTATTTCCGCTGTCGATTTGGCCGTTAATTTAAAGCTCACGCGCGCGAGCTCACAGGTCCAAAACGAACCAAAACGAGCCAAAACGATGTGAGCAACCGATCCCAATAATTAGAAATCAAAGCCGGTTAACCCAGTCCACACACAGAGGAAGAGCGAGAGAGAGAGAGAGAGAGAGAGACAGGCAGAGCGAGACAGACGACGATGTTCCTACTAAACTTGTCTACTTTCGTATTCCCAAAATGTTATCACAAAATGGTCAAATCCAAACCGCAGCGTTGCGTGGTCCGAGACGAGCAGCGCAGCTTGTTTTTAGCCCATTTCAAGCGAGTCTCTCCCCCCTCTTCCTCCCCTTCTCGGGTTCACCCTGTGTCGCTGGCTTGATGATTGATCTTATCGCACTGCGCGTGAGTCATCATAAAAAAGAACAGAAAACAAGACGAAGGCAATAAAAAACCAAAGAACAACATCTTCTTCAGCAGCCGCAGCCGCCGCCGCCGCAAGTTGTTAGCTGTTTTGTACTTTATGGCCCAAACCGGAGGGGGGTTTAAGTTCATAACTCAATGCGGCGGCGGCGGTGGCTGCCTTGTAAGCTGCGTGCGAACGTATGGCACACGGACGGCCCACCAAAGGCCGTTGGTGTAAGCGCACAGTGGGGCAAAGTTGGAGTTTATAAAAATTTCGATTGATTTATTAATTACTTTTTAATTCAACGCATTTACCCCACTGTGCCACATGACATCGATTTTACGCTTTCGGTTTCCTGGTAAAATGTGTAACTGTAAATAAGCTCTGCTGTTACCAAACAATTGTCTCGTTGTATCTCAGCCGGACCGACGCGTCGGCAATGATAAATTGTCTTGCCCTCTCGCTGACTTGACTAATTTCCGAATTTATGGAAAATTTCACCATATCAAAAATTCCGTTGAATCTGTCACATATAAATTGCAACAGCTCTTGCTCCTGCCCCTGCCCTGCTCCTGCTGCTGCTGCATAGTCCAAACGGGATGATTCAATCCGCTTGGCATCCGCCCTGCATCCGGTTGGCATTACAGTTGCAGCACTGCGCCACAACGCGTTGCAAGTGTGGCAAGTGTGTGTTGCCTGTCGGTTTTTGTTTTTGGGGGCGTTGCGCAGTCATCGCTAAGGAATTGCAGAGGCTTGCGCTGCGCTGGACATAGGCTTGGACATGGACATGGACATGGGATCCACACTCGTCGGTTCGTCATTGGCCGCAGGCAATGTTGCTTCTGCTTGTGCTTTACTGGCTGGCCCGGACGCGCCCTCTTCCTGTGCTAATTGCGAGCATGTTGCATTTTTATGAATGAAATTTTTGCCCACAGCATTTTCCCACACAAATTCTAAAAAGAACAAAAAAAAATAAAGTAAAAACCAAAAAATAAATTTAATGAATATAAAAAAAAAGAAAAAAGTAAAATATTGGCTCGCCCGAGCAGGGACTTGAACCCTGGACCCTTGGATTAAAAGTCCAATGCTCTACCGACTGAGCTACCCGGGCACTTGCATGCTGAGGCGTTCGATGTGCCTATGAGCTAAAATGCTGAAAGAGCGCGCGCTCTCTCTCTCAATGCGCTCTCACTGAGTTTGCGGCTGTGACTCTTTTGCGCGCGTGTGCGTGTGCGATTGCGATTGCGAGCGCTCGCGCTTTGTATTGTTTTTGTTGCTATCTCGCTTTCACGCACATGTTGCTGCCATGTGCAGAGAGAGGCGCCTAAAAATAGCGTAGAACTTTGCTTGTTATTGTTGTTGTTTTTGCTGTTTTGCTGCCGGTTGTAGTCAAAATGTTTTGTCATATTATTAAATGCCATGCAAAATATCTCGCATGCGATAAAGCTGATGCTAGCGAGATTAGCCAGAGAAATGCCTAAAATAACACTACGTATATGTATGCAGGGGAGACAATGTGGGGGATGTGCCAATGGATTTATGTTGTTTAATTGTGTTCTAAATAAATGTTGATGAGCGATTTATTTATGGTCAATATTAGATTCTTAATTTATAAATTGATTAAAACTGGTTTTATTTTTTGAAAATTTGTAGAATTTAAAAATCTAGAAACCTTATATTATTTTAATACCAAACAGTTGACAATAAAGTCACATAAGCTAAGATCCTGAAATTCTTTAGAAAACATTTAACATGAAGTGCAATTAATTAATTTCAAATAGTTTGCATTTCTTAAGGGGATATCCAATGTTCGACTCGGCATAGCGATGTGAACGACCTCCTCGTAAAATGCATTTATCAAATACATAAAAATAAACACAAATTGCTTCGGAAATAGACAAAAGGCCGGATCGGATCATTCTTCTACTTCACGGTTCTCCTCGCTGTCGGAGTGCGAGCAGAAGTAGAAGAAAGTATTTGGAGAGTCAACGAAGCGTAGTAGAGAGTGAGAGATCGCTGGAAAATGCCTATGCGTAGGGGTTTTTTCCACAGCTGTCAAGGCGATGTAGCAGCACTCGCCGGTAATCATGTATGTGCTAGAAGAGGCAGTAGGGAGGGGAATAGGGGGAAAGGGGATTTTGAATTGGGAATGGTTAGATTATGAAGGTTTGCCTTTTGACCTTATGACTGACAATTTCCTTAGCGCATTTATAACGTAGCTGCCCTCCTCATCTCTCTTTCTACCTTTCAATTATGCTTTGCTGCTACTTCTCCCTCTCTCTCTTACTTCTCACTTCTTTGGCTCTTTGTCATTTTCCGGCCTTACACAAGTTTTCCATATGTTTGTTTAATACGTTTTAAGCGCTTTTTAAGCGTTCAAGTCACGATTTTCATATTTATAGAGCGGGAGAGGGGAAGGGGCTAGGTGGGCGGGGGGGAACCCATGCAGCACACCTTTTTTGGCTGATTGATCAGCCGTGTGTGTGTTTGTGCTTGCCTGTGTGCCTGATGCTATCTGCGGCACATCTTTGACTTCGATTTTCTATTTTTCTCGTTGTTGTTGTTGTTGCTGTTGTTTTTTCCATTTTCTATAAATTTAATTATTGAGATCTTGAATGAACTTTTTCCTGCACAAAACTTTTATCTTTAATTTTATCGCCAACGCGCGAGCGCGCTTTGTTTTTCCCAGACTGCAACAAGATGATGATTACCATGACGATTACCATGATGATTACGATGATGATGATGATGATGATATATCACTTTATCGTTCATTTCGAAAAATTCCAGTGAAAACGAAATGCAGCAGTTCATGCTTGGGCGGCCTTTCCCAGGACGCAAATTATAGCGTAGGCTTTAAAGCAAACATAAAGATACAAGATTTTTACATATATAATGCAAATTTCCATCAGCAACTCGAAAAGGAAGTCATCAGGCAAGCGACTGTATCTACTAGATGCACAGACAGGAAGAGGCACAGACAAAAGACACGCAGACAGGCAGACAAACACGACAGACTGGACATGAGTCAGCAGGTTGGCTGCCCCGAGAGTGGGAGAGTGTGGGAGGGGTAGAAGAAGGTATTCATAAGATACGACTGAATGTTTTCAACGCCAAATTAATTACACTGAGAACCGAAAAGCAGCAGGCAGCAGGCCAAGCCAAGCATGTCCTTTGATGTGAGAAAGACAGGGTGAGGGAGAGGGAGAAGGAGGGAGAGGAAGCAGCACACAAATTATGCGCAGTTGTTGGAAAATGTTTTCCCTTTTCATTGGAAAAATGCAGCTAATTTTGTAGCTAAACGTTTCGTTGGCTTTGCATGCGCTGTAAAGTTGGCTTAATTGGGGTAGGTTGATGACAGTAAAGGCAATTTGTGAGCAAGGTAGATTATAGAGTAGGTGCTAGTTGAGCTATTTGAACAATTATATGGACTTTTCTACATTTTACAGGGTATTTGCTAGTCGAGCATGGGCTAGAAAAATCTAGACCTGTATATCTTTAAGTAGTTGAGCTAAACGCGCAACTTTTTGAACAATTTTACAATTTACAGGGTATCTGCCTATTGAGCATACCCTACAAAAGTCTAGATTCTTGCTGCACTCGCTTTGTGCTCTGTTTACACATGTGAAAAATGAAAATTTATTGCAATCGACCACTGCGACTGATGACCCCACCCACTTCACCTCCCCCTCATCCTCCCTTCCCCAATGGCCAGTGTCCAGTGCCGTCTGAACGATTGCTGTGCAAGCCGTGAAATTGAAAAACCATTAGATACTTTTGAGTGAACGAACACGCACGGATGTATCTTGTATCTTTTGCGTTGTATCTGAAGCGCTCGCTTGTATTTCAAGCTGAACAAATTCTCTTTCTTTATTACAGTTATAATTTATATGAGACAATTTTTCAATCATTCAACCGCTGCATGTGGTCAGCAACGCTGCAGCAGCAGCGGCATCAGAAGCGCGCGCCGGGGGCGCGTTATCAATCATGCAACGTCGCGTTTGCTCGGCGTTCGCGTCGCGGTTCTCCTCCCCAACCCATTGTCAATCGGGTCGTCACATTCGTTACGCAGCTCAAAGTCGTTTTTTGTGCTGGCATTTCAAACATGCAACACACACACACACATACTTGCAACATTAATCAACATTGAAAGGTTGCGGCGGCACTCGACAACGTTCGACACTTGAGTGCGGGCAAGAGGGAGAAGGGCAATCTTCCCCCACCTGAGTTTGGAGTTCACCTTAGGTTGCAGCCTGGCAGTTGTTGTGGTTGTTGTTGTTGTTGCTGCCAGCCACGCTGAATTGCCTCATTAGTTGCACATTAGTGTAGAACATTCAAAGAGCTGCGTTCGTGGGAGGAACTCTTCGGTTTGCCCCTATTAAAAAGGGCGACCCCCGGGTAAAGATATACATAGTATTTGCTTTTCCCAGGAATTAAATGTGTCATACGGAGTTAGCGGAGCGATAAGTTGCCATAAATAAAATTTTATACAGTATTTTCTCAGGGAAAATAAAATAGGTAGGGTTAGCTCTTTCATATATATTGCATGGTTGAAGGCCTTTAACCTTGGATTTACTAAATTGTTGCTAATTATCGAAATTTATTGTCAAGTTTAGTTATCTTTAAAATACACCATGTCCGATATAGCTTATCTAATTGTTTATCTATAACTATAACTATTTTATCTGTCTCTAAGTTCTTCTAAGTTGCATCTATGCATATATCCGTTTGCTTTATCAATTGTTTGACTTTGCCTATCAAATTTCATATTCCATATCTATTCAATAGTTTCAATTGTCATTCTTTCTTTGTTTTGGTAGGTCGTTTTCCATTGTCTGTAAATACATTTGTATCTGCACTTCCGCCACTTCTTTTATTATCTTTCTGACAATTCAATTGCAATTTTCTTTCATTTTATCTGCACCAGTCTTGGGTTCATTTTCTTTCATTCTTTGTATATTTTTTTTACTGTTGCCTACCTGTCGCATTTGCTTTGACAGTTCTTTCAATTATGCGCAGGTGTTTCACAGTCTCAGACTCAGTTTCAGTTCCAGTTTGAGTTCAATTCTCGATGCCCCATTGAGGGCCTAACAAAAGGCATCGCCTTGCGTCGTTTCGTGTTTCAAGCTGTTTCGTCCTTTCGGGCATATTGTGTTACTCTTAAGTAGATACTCCTTGTTTGCGTGTGTGTGTGCTTGTGTTGCGGAAATTGCAGTGCAACTTTAAACTTGAACAAAGGTTGTACCTCTCGGCTTGGGGTTCTCTTTGGGATGTCTCAATGGAACTACGGCAAATACAGTTAAATTTTAGTTCGATTTTCTGCCAGTCAATTAAAAGTCTTTTAAGGTCGTTTACAGCCTTAATTTTATTGCATATTAGAAGTGAGTATCGAGTATCGATATTTTTAGAATTCTCACTTTTTTTTTGGATAATAATAATTTCTTTTTTCCTAATGAGATTTCAATGCTTTCACTTAGATCATATTTTAAACTTTCCATTGAGTATCTCTCGCATATTAAGTTATATCTTACAAGATCATAATTTATATTTTTGGTTACTCTGGAGTTTCTTTTAGTCATGGACTGACCCCACTACTTTCAACACCAGTCAGCTCTGTTTTTGGCCACGCCCACCGCTTGGTCGTTCCGCCTGCATTTTAAGGGCAATTTTGATTAATGTTGCATTAATTGACTTTCGCTGCCTTTCGATTTCGTTGCTGCAAGAAGAAGAAGGAGCAGAAGAAGGGAACCTACATAACATCGCATATGATTATAATGATTATATTGCTCACTTTGCTCAGTAACTCTTCTTTCTTCACATTCCCTTTGTCTTTCTTCTCCTGCTTGTTCCCCTTGTTTTGGGGGCTGCTGCTGCTGCTGCTGCTTAATTGCTGTCAATTTTCTGCGGCTGCGTTTTCAATGTGAAATCACAGCGAAAGAGACAGCTGTGTCTCTGTGCCCCCTCATTCATTTGCCCGTTTATTATTGCCACATGTCGCAGCTTGCCAATTTGCAACACATGCAGCAGCAGCGGCACCAGCAACAACAACTACGTGCCACACATGGCGCATATTGCTGCAACTCGTCAGTTCGTTCACCCCGTGACAACATTTGCAAAACTTTTGCCATGATTCTCAACTATGCCATGCTCGCACACACACACACACACACACACACTCGCACACAACTTGGCCATCATTTTCATTCAGATTTTCCATTTTCCATTTCAATTGCCAGTTTTCAGTTGAGTTTTCTGCTTTCAGCAAGTTCTCTGCCCTATTCATTAGAAAGTGGCACGACATGACTCTGTGTGTCTATGTAGATGCCACAACGGGGAATGACGTGCAGGAAGGAGACTCAGAACTCGGAACCTTTTGACGATATGATGTTGCTCCGTCTGTTTTCTGTTGTCTGTCTTCTATTCTGTGTGTGTCGAACGGAACAGACTGTCGTAATTGTGGCATAGTTTTTGTCTCTTCTCTTTGAACTAGGCTTTTTCTACTCCCCTGCACGCAATGAAAGAAAGTTCTTTTAACTAACATTTTCAACTGATAACAGCCTGATGTCTTTGTGGTAGGGTTACCAGAGCAGAGCCTGAAGGCTTAAATTAGTTTTTAAATATCTGAAAACTTTTTGAAATTCAAACCACTGAAAGGTTTAGCAGTTTAGTCTAACATGACATAAATAAGAGGGGGTTCCCTCTGAAAATCAAAAATAAATTAAAGTGAGCTTTATGCGTGAATATGTTTTTGCCCGCAGGGTATCATGTAGTTGGGCACATATCCACTGTATCTATCCCTGCTTAATTCTAACACTATTTCTCGCTTATGTGAAACATTATCGAGCCTAATTATAGATAAATGCAGCTCTCTTCCGTTCTCTGTTCTGTGTGAACTCTTCACAAATTAGGAAGCTAATTGAAAGTGCGTGTTTGGCTCAAGTGCGTTTCAATTTCAATTTCGATTTCAATTGCTTGCCGAGAATTTTCATTTTCATTTTTATTTCAACTTCCCTCTTTAGACTTTGTTTTGGCTGTGTGTGTGTGTGTGTGTGGGATTAACCCACATAGATTGAAACGCAATTTGGTTGTACTTGTTGCTTGAGGAAGTTCAATTTTATCATCATTATTTTTTGTGTCTATGCTACCCTGGCCTGGCCTGGCCTCCCCCCCCCGGCTGACCCCAAGACGCTGCCCTGGTTTCTTGCTGCGTCTTTTGCTTTCTGCTGTTGCTTCTACTTGAGTAAAGTGTTTCTTACTTTGAGGTTTTTTTGTTGTTCGTGTTTGAAATCTTCAGCTTGTTTATTTGAGGTCTTTGTGTCAACTTTGTTGCTGCTAAAGTTTTTTCTTTTAGTGTTTTTTATGTTGTTGCCTCACTTTGTGTTGCTGTTGTTGTTGCTGTGCGATAAGCCAAAAGGGGGCTAAGCGACACGAAGACGACGACAACGACGACGACGACGTGCTTATCTCTCTCCTCGCTTTTCACTCGATGACGCCACGCTGCGTGTGTTCCCTCCAGATTTATCTCTATGCCGAAGTGCGACTAGCCGAAAAACGGGGAAAAAGAAGAAAATAAAGAAAATGACAAGAAGAGGCGGCGGCAAAGAAAATTTACTTGGTTTGAGTTTCCTTTTTTTTTTTTAATTTTAAGCCTTGTCAAGTCAATTAGGCCAATTATGTTGAGTTAATTGAGCTTGCAGCGGGCCTTACCCTCTTGCCACGCCTGTCCTGCCCTCCCTTGCCTTGTGCCACACTCCTTGGTTTGCTTGTTGCACACGTGCAACTGAAATTACCCTCGCAGGACTGAGGACGTGGCTGCTTAAGTGCCACCAAGTGGAATGCCAGGCCCAAAAACGACAAAAAAGCAAAGCAAAGAAGGAGCTGGCGAATATTTCGTTGGCACTTTATTAAGTCGCGAAACCCTCTCAGGTCTGCCTTCTACCCCCTGCCTGGCAGTTGCATATTTTAGTGAGGTGGTGGTAAGAGAAGTCTGTCGTCTTGTTGGTTGTACTGTGCAAATTATACCTTGTTGTATGGGGGGAAAGGCTCTTAAATGCAATAAAGAAGGTACACTCTTGAAAGGGGTAGCACAATTCTTGACAACATTCAAGGAGGGTCTTACTTACACTGTGTTGTGTAGCTAAGGAAATACCATAACTAGTTAGATCCTGCAGAGATACAAGAAATGTAATAATCGTTTAGACTCCAAACGTGTTAAGAGGATTATTCAACGGGTAACGGGGTATTCTTTACTCTGTGTAGCAGTCCTTCTCTCCAGAAACCCCATAACCGTTTAGACCTTTAACGGATTTATTCAATAACGCCTGCATTTCAATCACTTCCCTTGCAATTTATCAATTTGCGCTATAACCCTTTCGACTTACCTCTTACCCTTTTATAACATAAATTTTTACCGTCTTTCATTTCCAATACGACACCATTTCAATAATCTCTACCATTGTAATCATCATTTTTCCTTTCTCTTTCAGCGACGACGCGAACGTGGACGAATAAATCTGAAAGGCGTTCGCCTTGTGGAGGAGGCGACGGTTAACAGCGAAGGCGGTGATCCCTTTGCGCCGGATGTGAGTAGTCAGCCAGCCAGCCAGCCAGTCAGTCAGTCAGTCAGTCTGCAGAGCCAGCCCCCTCTCAATAACGTATACGATATTGAGATACGTTATTGATGCGCATCGACATTCAACATTAACGTTAACCCATTAACCATTAACAGGGTTATCCGTTTCAAGTGGGCTACTGCGAGTCGACGTCGACGACAGCCGCACAGCAACAGACCGAGCAACACTTGGCCAACGAGGGGCAATTGGTGGGTCGAGCAGTGCCACAGTACACGCTCTACGTGATAGCCAACAGCGAGAAGGAGCGCAGCGAGTGGATACGAGCGATAAGGCAAGGTAAGCGTACAGCAACGGCACGATCCGATGATGACCCCAAAAAACCACAGTTCGGACTGATAAACATTTGGATACCCTGGTAAACAATAAGCATTGGCGGGGTGACCATATGGATCACTTGATTATAATGCATAAACAGGGTTTACTTGGGTATTTTGACTTGGTACTTTAAATATGAGGAAGTTTCGCCCAGATTTCCTAGTAGTAGCTTCTACAATAGCTGAGGTCTACGAGCTTATATAGCTAAAATATCCATCTGTCTTACCATCACTTCGACAAACCTAGAATACCCCTTGGAAACCTTCATACCGTGCAGGGTATAAAGACCACAATGCGCTGCAGATGCCACAGATGCTGGCAATGCTGTTGCACAGCTGCCAATCGGTTGCACACGATAAGCCAACGCGACGGAGTCATCATCATCATCTCACCAGACATACAGACAGTTGGACAGCTGGACTGACAATGGTTAACCTACATCTGTGTATCGAAAACCTTTATTAATGCCACACTCTCTCCCTTTCTCTCTCTCCCTCTCTCTCTTTCTCTTCCTCTCTCGTTGCAGTGTGCGAGGACAGTAACACACCGAAATCGTATCGTTATCATCCGGGTCTCTGGTCCGGCAAGAAGTGGAGTTGCTGCAAGGGCCTGTCACGCAGCACCTTTGGTTGCTGTGCAGCAACACATTGGCGTGAGGCCAATAATAATCCAAGTAAGTGTGGGACGGGGAAATTGATTAAGTGGTTCGGTTTGCGGTTCAAAGCGACTTGGCTTCCTACTGGATTGCCTCTCGGGTTAGGGTCTAACTTCTACTGGAACGAGTTGAAGGACCCTCTCAATGCTCCAGGCTTCAACAGATCATTCCGTTCTTTGAGTTAAGTGGTTCGGCTTACGGTTCAAATCGATTTTGAGTTACCTTAACTTAACTTCTTACTAGATTAGCTCTAGGGTTTCTTTCAAAAACTGTCTGAGTTTCTACTGTAGCCTGTTCAAGCACCCTCTTAATACTACAGATCCAACAGATCACTCCCTTCTTTTAGTTGGGACGTTAAATGGATTAAGCACCCTCTTAATTTACCAAGTTCCCTCAGATCCTACCGTTCCACTCACTCTTGAGAACATGACATGCTCAATTGATGCGATCTTGTGGGGTTTGATTAAAAATGTGTGAGACTTTGGACTTGTAGCGGTTTAAGCACCCTCTTAATTTCCCCAGCTCCAACGTCCTACTCAATCTCCGGGGGAATTACACGCCCAATCGATGTGAACTCGTTGCAGCAACCCCTGCAATCTCTCTCTTTCTCTCGTTGTCTATTTATAGCCTGGAAAATGAGGAAGACATTGACAGACCCGACAGAGGGCAACCATGTGGAATAGCTGAACCTGAAGCTGCAGCTGGTTGAGGGGGGTTGTACCATACATACATGTGAAGCTGTTTTTGTTTTGTTTCGCCTGGCTTTGTTTTCTTTTCCATTGCAACATGTGGCAATAAACCCAGCACATAGGCAGGCATTCGTCATGCTGGAGCAGCGGGAGAAGACGGTACTAGAGGAGGAGGTAGGAGTAGTTTGAGGAGTCGCTCGGATTTCAATTTCATGGATTGAGCTTTCACCTTAAAGAGAGCGTAGCGTGGAGTTGATGCTCATTAGGCACGGCCGTGCTTAAATGGAGATGTTGCTGGCAGAACTTGGAAGAAGTTTCAAGCTGGAGCGGAGCGCGTGTCGTGACACGCGAGCAGAAGCAATAAGCAAGTTCTACTATACTGTATAAAGAATCAGTTAGACTTGCATTGTTGCTGCATCTCCAAATGCATCCAACACTTCGCTAACTCTTTTCCCACCTCTTCCACCTCCCCCTCCTGCTTCTCCTTCTTTATTCACTGGCTTTTCACACATGTTTGCCATTCGCAGCGCTTTTCATTCTTCTTCCTGTCGCCTTGCGCAATTTGACACATTGTCGACGCGCCTCTTCGTGCCGCATCTACCAGACGTGCAGTGCGTGCCGTGCCACGTCGAGTGCTGGCGACAGACGTGTCGTTTCCCTAAGCTGTTAATGAGCAGAAAGTATCTGTGAGATGTGCAGATACTTTGCACAAGTTGGCAGCGCGCTTTGTGTGTGGCCGGAACAAACACAACAACAACAACAACAACAACAACAAAAGCAGCAGCAGCGACAGCGTCTAATGCAACCCGGCGGTCAACTTGGCAGCGGGGCTGGGTCTGTGTCTGTGTCTGTGTTTGGGTCTGGGTCTGGGTCTGGAACTGCGGCTATCGACTGCCTGCGAATTCCAAGTATTATGACGGCAGCAAACAATTGAAGGTTGCTGTCGACGGACTTTAGATTTGCCATTGAGAAGCTACGTGTATGATTCACAGCCTCAAAACAAACTTTATTTATCTGTGTTTGATCTATTAAGATTGCCAGCTGAACTTTACTCTTGAAGCGGGAAGTAGAGATAGGGAGCTACTAGACGGAACTTGATTAACTAAGATAACTTAGCCAGTTCGTTAGACCTAGCCGAGGCTACGACTTTCCAATGTTAACCATGTTTTGCCTTATTCTACAATTTCCCAATTTTCTTATCTATCTTTTTGATCCCTTACGCTCATTTGAATGCAATAATTGTTGTAGATTTTGTCACATTCCATTGTTCATTATTCTCATTTATCCTTTGTGCCTTTGTCCTTGCGGAGCACACCCCTATGCCGAAAGGAAAATTTATATTGTAAAAACTTTTCCCATCCATGTCAAGACAATTACTTAGCTCAGCCCTTGTCAGAGGCTGATTTCGATCAAGACATTTGTGTCATCTGATTAGATCAGACATGCAATGTGTTTTGTCTGTCTGTCTGTCTGTCTGTCCCTTCCATTGTCTCTACTGCACTGACAGTTTCACAAATTTAAGGCTACCCTTAACGGGGGAAGACGCATCAATTTCGGGTTGCCGTTAAGTCTCGCAAGATTTTGGCAAGTCATTTTTGGGGGCAAGCGAAAATCAGGTCGCGCCACGCTGGCAGCATCATTTATCAGTCGGGAGAGTGGAAACAAGGAAAGTGTTTAAGATGGAAGAAGAAAGTCTCTTCAGCCAAAGAGGTTTTAATAAAAATGATCGAGCAAATTTTCGAAGGAATTTACAGCTCAGCTCTTTGTTCTCCTTGTGTGACGCAGGCGCGAGCTTGCTGTCAGTTGCCGTTACAATAAATTAGCTTGTCCCAATGGGTTGTAATCTTCTGGCAACGCCCACGCACTCAGCTTCCGACCCGATCACAGCTGAAATTAATTATTGTCTCATCCTTTACTTGGGTTTTTCCCTTCTCGAGATTGTAATTGAAAACAGACAAAGGCATGTAGGAAATCTACAGATAGTCACAGTTTTACGATCGTCTTGTCGCCTCCTCCCGTCCAGCCCAGTCCCAGTTCTGTTCCAGTTTCCCCTTTTTTTGTTTGTCAAGCTCAAAGTACACACTCTTCAAGATTTATGCGTCTTGTTTTTAAGTGCTTCGAAAATAGTTTCATGTCTGTGATTATCATAGGGTTTTTTTTTTGTCTACCCCCATAAAAGTAGCCCGTCTAATGACACTAGCAGCAGCAGCACAATGATGCACTTGAGTCGCGTAGGGATCCCCTCCTGCCTGACCTCTTTCCCGAAATTGAAGCAGGGTTTTTGGGGTTTTCGAAAAAAAAAAACTAAAGTAGTTTTTCTATTTAGGAGTTTCGGTTTCTTGTGCAGTTTTTGTTTTCTTCATGGGTTTTCGTATTTCTCTTGGACTCCCCCGCGGAGTTGAGAGTTTGAAAGAGTTGCCAGAGACTTGGAGAGTTCCTTGAAGTTACTGGAAACTGGTTTCATTTTTTTTATTTTTTTTTTTTTTTTTTTTTTTCGGGTTGTATCCGAAAAGCCAGTTCGATATTTAAGAGCGTCCAAAGAGCGAAAATTGGTGACTGAAAACTGGTTTTTGCCAGGCCAATTGTTTCGTTGTTGTGTTCGGGTTCGGGTTTGGGTTTGGGTTCGGGTTCGGGTTGCCTGGCTGCCGCTGGAAATGGGAAAAAGTAAACAAAAATTGTGTCTAGTGTGTGCGCCCGTGTGTGCGCCCGTGTGTGTGTGTGTGTGTGTGTGTGTGTGTGTGTGTGTGTGTGTCGCGGGGCACACGTGCAATGAACTTGCTCAGGAGCGAGGATCATGCGAAACTGCAACTGCAAGTTAACTGATTAATATACCTCGCTCGCATACGCGCTCCATCTCTTTCACTCTCTTTCTTGCACTCTCCCTTGTGCCTAGGTTCCACTTACAGTCCACCCAGTTGCCCATTTGAAAGTCACAAATGATTGTAATTAGGCGCTTTTGTTGCTGCTGCTGCTGCTGCGGCTGCTGCCGTGTTGTTGTTGCGTCTCCTTTCAAAGCGTCGGGTGATTGACCATGAACAGAGCAGAACCCAAGCAGAGCATCGCAGCAGCGCACAGGCAGCATCGCCGCGCAGAGAGTCCAAAACGAAAGCAAAGCCCCAAAGCCAACGCAGACAGAATCCAAACGCGCTTTTTGTGCCTTTTCATGCAGGCCTAAAGTTTTAGGCGCTCTTGCTCTCTCTCCCTGCTGCCTCCTGTTTTGCTGCTTCTGCTCTCTCTCTCTCTCTCTCTCTCTTTCGCTGCCTATCTCTGCCTCTGTCGCTGCCATGATTAATGATGCGTTTCTGTTGTGATTCGTTCTAAACGTGGGAAATCAGATTCAGCAACAGCCTCCGCAGCAGCCAACGCTGCCAAGTCGCTGCTGCCGCCGCCGTTGCCGTCGCCGCTGGGCGTCGTCGTCTTCTTGTGCTTTCGCGCAATTCTTATTTTTGGCGAAGCCTTTTACCAATTAATCTTGCGGCCATTTGACAACTGTTTAACGTTCTAATAATCGACGTCGATGATTGCCGGCTGTTGTTGTTGTTGCTTGTCTGTTTGTGTGGAACCAGCTTTGCTTTTGTTTATGTAAATTTGCGGCTAGATAAGCACAACAAATGCCAACTAATTGCACAAGAATCGATGGAAGAATTCGTATAGTTTCTCCCCTATCTGTTTTCGTTGTTGTTGTTGTTATTGCTGGCCAAAATGTTTACCTAATTGCGCCACATTATTGATATTAGCCGTCGTCGACGTCGACGCCGACGTCTCCATCTCCAGCTCCGTTTTGGCTGCCATCCAAAAAGATGCAGGCAGCACTGCTACCTCCTCTCTTTCCCCCTCTCTCTCTCTCTCTCTCTCTATCTGTCTGTCCCGAAAAGAGAGAAAAAAGAACTTGCTTGCAGCACTTCCTGCTAATGGGTCGCTCGCGCTTTAGAACTTTATTTGTCTGCACTGTATGCTTATTAACCTGCGCTCTCTCTGCTCTCTCTCATCTCTTCCTCTCTTTTGGTTGCTCTCAAAACTAACTTTAACTGTAAGTGTGCTCATTGATTTGCTTAGGCTGCAGGCGCAACTGCAGAAACCAACAACAACAACAACAGCTACACGATATTTTTATGCCCATACCTGTGTGCAGGTGTGTGCCTGTGTGAGTGTGTGTGTGTGTATGCTCGCGCGCATGTTTGTGTGCACATGTACACGGGCCCGACTGTCTCTGCAGTATGTTAAACAACAACTGCATTGCGTTCTTATTGCTTTGCTTGCTTTTGTTTATGTACTTTTTCCTCCCATATGGCAGCCGTCAACTCCCAAAATGTTGTGCTCCACACACTCTGCACATACTCGGGCCACACTCGCTCTCTCTCGCGTGTCTTCGTTCAGTCGATCGATTGTTCGCTCGCACACACTCGACTGACTTGGCTCTCTCACTGTCTCTCTTACTCTGAGCACGCCCTCAACTCTGGTTTCTCGCTCCGTTCGCTTACGCTCAAGCGACTCGACGCGACTCGACTCGATTTCGGACGTCTTCGTTCAGTTGCTTACGAGCCGTCTTTGAGTGCGCAACAGGCTTAAGGGAAAGCGCTGCTCGCGCTCGTGTTGTTAGACCACTAGTTACTATTTAATCATTCTTCGTACGTACGTCATTCGCTCTCTTGCTCTCGAGCTCCGCGCTGCGCTGCGCTGCTGTACTTGTTGTCGCATGTGCCATTCAAAATTCAATTCGGCAAAAGTTTTTGAAAACCATTTCGTCGCGATTTTCACGTTCATTTCTTGGCGGCGTCGCAAGTCGCACTTTTAATGCCATTTAGGCGACAAAATCATCGAGTGAAACAACGCGCCAAAGTCATGCAATGATAATTGTTGTCAAATAACCACACACTAGTAGCCTAGGCAGCGCGTCAAAGTTAATTGCATTTCGTTAATGAGCAAAACGTGGCGGCAGCAAAATGTAAAACGCAAATCAAATAAACAAAATATAAAAGAGAAGAAAATTCACCGAAATTCATCATAGTGAAGTTTTTCAAAGTGTAACACGGCAAATAAATAATAACGCTTACAAAAAATGTAAGAGCAACAACAAAATATAGAAACGGGTATATTGAAAACAAATCAATTGCGAAGCTGCTTGAAAATTATTCAACGCGAAAGTTTTTTTTTTTTTTTTTTTTTTTTATTGTATTGTATTCTTAGCAATAATAACAACAAGTACAACGAAGCAACGACGACGACGACGACGGCAAGCAACGGGTGCGAGCGCATCCGATTGCATTTCTAACAGTAAAAGTGGCTTATGTCACGCACACACCGCACACACACACCGCACACACACACATGGGCAAGCAAACCCTTGCATACAGAGAGCGAGAGAGAGAGCGAGGCATTTACATACATGGGGGGCGAGCTTAAACTGGCGACAATCTGGCAACGCTGCACCGCAACGGGGCAGACAAAGCTGTTTAACTTGTTTCTTTTTTGGCGTGCGCAGTTTTTGTGACTTTCCGCTTTGGGCTTCAACTTTGTTGTTGTTGTTGTTGCTGTTGTTGTGTTTCTGCTGATGCTGTTGTTGCTTATCTAACGCGCTGCGCGCAGCTTCTACAAAACTCAAAAATCTTCAGCGCTTTTTTGTTCGGGTTTTTTTCTTTTTTTTTTTTTTGTTAATTAACTTGTGTGTAAAAATCCATTTGAGAGTTTCGTGAGAACGCACCGAAAAATGGGGGAAAAAAG
The DNA here is from genome assembly GCA_018904095.1 of Zaprionus ghesquierei. Lineage (NCBI taxonomy): Eukaryota > Metazoa > Arthropoda > Insecta > Diptera > Drosophilidae > Zaprionus > Zaprionus ghesquierei. The sequence continues at coordinate 6,353,004 of JAEIGP010000806.1, read as the reverse complement.
GGGGAAAAGTGGGCTCGCGTTTTGCTTTATGGGTCTGCGTTTCATGTCTTTGTCCCTTGTCTCTTTTGGTCTCTTTCATATGCAAATTCTCACTATCTCTTTTTGTTTAAGAAAAACATAAGATCTCTGGGCACGTGTCGCGCAGCATTTAAGTGATAATTTTCTAAGCAAAACCCAAACAAAATTCTCGCAGAATTCCTTGCCTCTTCTACTTCTTCTTCTCTTTCATTTTCTACGCTGTCTTTTTTTCGGGAAACCAATTAGTGCTTAGGCGCCTGTCGAGGAATACCTCACTTTACCTCAATTTATACCATTCACTCTCAAGAGTCTTTGGCTAGGCTATTAGGCAGGTAGCTACAACAACAACAACAACAACAACAACAACAACAACAACAACTGCGATCCCGACAAACCTAAAAATGAAAACCTACCGAAATTTGACCTTTTCCCCTCGCTCATTGTGTAATTCAATATGTTGTTCTTTTGATTTCATTTCGAAAACAGGATCTTGAAATCTCTTGTTTGCTTTTGGATTTTCAATTTGCTTGCTCTTTCTCTCTCGCTCTCTCTCTCTCTTTCTCACTTGATCCCAATTAAAATTGGTCTCGACAAACGCAGGTCTTTCTTCGTTTTCGTTTTTGATTTTTCTTGTTCTGTTTTATTTTGTTTTGGTTTTATCAAGAAATTTTTATTTGCTGTTGAGGCCAGGCACGTCGCATACAAAAATGTGTTTAAGTCTTCCCATCACGTAACGTGCGGTGTTAAAAGTCTATGGAATAAGTCGGGGAGGCATTAACAATTATTCAAGTTCTTCAATCGTATCAGTCGCGCTCTTCTCTACTTCTTCGAGTCGTAGTTCTCTTTTGTATTTCATCATACGTTGTAAAAAAAAAAAAACAAACTATTTTGTTCTCTTTGGAATTTCATTATGTTATGCAAAGTGGAAACTTACTAGAGTCAAGAAACTCTCTTAGGTTTAAATGTTGTTAAGGTTTCGTAGAGCCTTTTGAGATTTACTAGTTAGTTGTAAATTATTAGGAGTAGTTTGTGGCGACAATTTCAAGTGAATCATCAAGAAAATAGAAGAAATAAAGATCTCGCATTGCATTTTCCTAATCTCTCTCATCGTCTAGAGAGCCCTTTCTCCCTCTCTTTCCGTCTCTTATCTAGTCGAGCATTAAAAGTGCCGTTTCAAATTTCAATGGAAATCAATTAAACCTCGAAGCTGGAAAGCTTTCGTGTTGAAATAAAGATTCTATTGTTGGCTTTCATAGGAAAGCTGGGCGGTCATAAAAAAGGGAACTCTTTGGTAGTAGGACGGGGGGGAAACTGCCATTAAAGGTTTGGCTTGAAATTGTCGTTAAAAAGGCTGAAAATAAAAAATAATACACACATAAAAAAATGCACTCACACACACACACACACACGCACACACTCAATTAGTAACGTAACCTGATCATAAATGACAATGGGAGTTACAAATATTTTGATAGCGCTACCGTAGCTAAGCCGGGAATCTTCTGTACCGAACCCAAGTAACCTGTTGGTAATTCTTGGTAAATGCGATTGGCATCAAGAAAAAACAGAAACAGAAACAAAAACAAAAAACCGAAAGATCATAAAACCCCAAAACGCTTACCCAACAAATGGGCAAACGGTTGGGTAATTGGGATAGTTAGGAATTGTTAGGATCATCTGTGCGTGCGTGTGGCATTTGCAGGTAGTATGAAGAGGGCGACAGACAGAGAGAGGGAGAGCAAGTTGTGTTAATTATGCACATTTTGAGAAAATGGATTTTCACCTGAGCTGCGGAAAATCGACAGACAAAGACGGACAGAGACAGGCCCGAAAGGCAGACAGGCCAAACAGGCCAAACCACTGTGCAACACGACGTCGACGGCTTGGGCATGGCTAATTTATAATGAGCCCGCTTTGTCTCTCTCTCTCTCTCTTTCTCTATCTCTATCACACTCTTTTGCTCTGCCTCTCTTAAGTCAGCTCTGTCGATCCTTTGCCTAACGGTTGTTTCGGCTTTGAGGCAATAAAAAGGTTGTTTACTTGCTTTTGTTGTGGTTGCGTGCGCTCCTCTCTTTCTCCCTACCTCCCTCCCTCCCTCTCTCTCTCTTTCTCACTTGTTAGCTCTTTTTGCAAATCTCGAAGGTTGCGCACGAGAAACCTAAACAACAACAAATCGTGCAAACAAGTTTCTATCTATTTCTTACTTTTCACTCTCCCTACCCCCCGCGCTTCCATCTCTTCCACTCGTTCGCTCACTCTCTTTCTGATTACCATCTCGCGCTTTACAACTTGTGTACCGTTAGCAATTTAGCCAAAAGCAAATTGACTTGCGAACGTGTGTGCTGCAGTCGAGACACAGAGAGAGAGAGAGAACGAACATGAAAGGTGCAGGAAGGTGGGGAGGAAGAAGAGGGTTACCAGAAGGGTACGTCGTACCGTGGCAAGTTGCAGTAAAAATTGCATATTTATTGTTCGCAGCAAACGTTGCGGGTCAAGGTCAGCTACGTGCCCATTTCATTTTTGGGCTGTCGACAAGCGAAAGCGGCCAAAAAGAATCCCTCGGCGGAAGATCTTTGCCCTTCCCCTCACTTCAAGCGCACACCTCGTTCCCTTCTCTTCTCTTCTCTCTTGGCTTAGCCTGGCCTGGCCTCGGCTCGATCGGCTTTGAAAGTCGCAACGCTTGACCGCTTTAAATTTTTATTTTACGATTATTATTATTATGTTTTTTTCGGGGATTTGCTTTGTGCACATTCTCCCTTCCAGCCCCCTTCCTCCTCCTCTGCGTTCTCACTCCCCCGCTCTTTCGTCTGCTTTGTTAATTTATTGCTTGACGCGGAATCAGGTCAAAACGGTTGCTTTCTGCTTTCCACTTGCCACGCCCCCCTTTGCTTGGCGAAAAAAAAAATTTGCATTCTCACGCGCTTTCTTCGCGCTCTCTCGGCAAGGTCAAAACAAGTTCAATTTACATTTGGCTCACCAGATGATATCTCATCAGAATGTTAAGCGAAAGATTTTGTTTTGATTTCATCTTTTACGCGCATTTTTAGCGGATTTTTAATTGCGATCTGCGTCTTATTTTTTGGGTCAGAGAACACAGCAGTTATGCGGATACGACTTCTATTAAAGTTAGTAAAGAACCTGTGCTTAGACAAAGGGATTAGCTTAGGCTGTTCAGTGTAGTATTTACCTAGAATACCTAGGCTAGCTCGTGATTTTCGTGATTCCCACACATTACATAAATTTTTATAGGCTTTTGAGTAGCACTACGTGTTTTTTAGTTCTTTGCCACGCCCATTTTTTTATGTGTGTTGTAAAAACCGTAAATGAGCAAGTAGCGTTTTTAGCTGTTTTTTTTTAGGATCTGTTTGTAGCGTAAATTTTCTGTTTTTTTTTTTGATTTATTGGAAGTCGAAATTATTGTTAATTATGCGCAGCCAACTTCAAGTCTAACTCAGTTAGCTCATTGAACTGCGCCTACGGCCGAGTCGAAGATACAAAGATACAAAGATACTTGAGCGTAGAGATACAGCTAGAGATAGAGATACGTGGGTATTTACTTGGTTGGTTGTGTCTGCTGGGCGCGTTGTGCTCTTCAAGGTTCTACGCGTTCATCATTCAGATCGTAGCATATATCATCATAATCATCATTATGATCATCGCCAGCTGCGTTGTTAATTGAAACTCTGCGCACAATTTTCAATTTCAATTCAATGATAAATTGAACAAAAATGAAAAGTGTTCTAGTTTCAATTCAATACGAAGATGGATATGCATCTTCAGGGTTGAGAGATCTCTTTAATATGATGTGTGGTGAGAGGAACCGCAAATTAATAAATTTTACGCTTTTTGCTTTGAGGAATTTCAGAAAACCGAAAATCGATTGTTCACTTGACTTGTCGATAGATCGATCATATGTAGCAGTTTTGGGGCAACCTCAAACGATCGAGATGATTATCATCATCATCATCATCAGCAGCAGCAGCAGCAGCAGCATTATTATTCATTGATCTTGTGTCATTATCGTTAGCTGAGGCTACAAGAAAACTAACCTCATTTATTGTCATTACGTTGTTGTTATTATTTATGCTGTCTGCGCTGTTGTAGTTGTTGTTGTTGTCGTTCTCTACTTCTCGCTGATTATTCTCTTTCTCGACCAAGTTTATTTTTGCTGTTTTGTTTTGTCTGACGAATCTTCATGACGCAATTGACGTTTGGTAGTTTTTCAGGGCTTCGATTCTTCGCAGAATCTTTTTTTTTCTGTTGTGGAATTTCTGATTAGCAAATGCAAATGCAAACAAAGCACGTTTTGAAGTTTAATAACATAAATCAAGAAATCTGGCAAAATACAAAAATTACTGCAGCTGTTGTAGGTGATTTCGAATGTTGATTGATTTATTGGCAAATCGGGGAATTGAGTAGCTGCTGAGCATTCAAGTGGGGTACGATGATATTTGCATAGATCAAGGAAGATTTTAGATTGCACTTTAGATTATTGGGTATTTACAAGTCGTACGCTTATTCTACTGGTTCATTATTCCAAAGATGAATCGAAATATCTGCAAGATATCCAAGCATCTTCCTCATTTGAAGAGATTAGAGTATCTTTAAGTCGCATTCCTCGCTTCACCCATTTCTAGCTAATTTTAGGTGTTTTTTTTTTCGATTTGATTGATAGCTAAAATATTGCGTACAACTTGCAATTTATTATTGTTTTTTTTATTTTTTGGCAATTAAAGCGTGCAATAACTAACAAAAATAATAACAACAAAAAACGCTTCCGCGAGCGTTGGACGTGCACTTGAAAAGCCTCCAAAAAAAAGCAGACGAAACTTCAAGTAAATCAGCATGTATGTGCCCTCTGTGTGTGTGTGTGTGCGACACTGTCTAACACAAAAATAATTACCAAAAAAAAAAGTGATACAACACGTTGAATAATTTCCAAGCAGTTCAAAAAGTGAATTTCACACAACAAATTTGCTTATGTCAATTAAAATCTTCAATCTCTACCGATTTAGCATATGAATATATACCATATATAAACGCATAAAGACGCGCAAAGTACGTAAAGAAAACTACACGCAAAAGATACAACAACAATCTACTTTGTTGGTCCTTTTGTAATGATTCCCTGCGTAAGCCTGGCCGAAACGAGCGTCATTGGCAACATGAAGGAGCGCGTCAAGGAGATGAAGGTGTTCGGCTGTCGCCTCAATTTCTGGAATCACATTGGCCATAGCCTAACCAGCTCCAAGGCCAAAGAAGGTAAACAATAAAGAGGGAACTATGAAATAAATGTAGAAATTATGCTAGATTTACATATATATTGTAAATGATATAGTGTTAGGCGCGAGAAGTCACAGATTCTGCTCGGCAGCTCAATTCTTATAAAGTAAATTCTTCTATAAGTTTCACCCATTACAATCGATTCCAATCGTTGCACGATTATTGCAATATCTCGCGTATATCTTGCATTGTTATTAACATTTTATGACACAATCGAAAGGCGTCGCTGGCGATGATCACAAGGCCTCCAGATCGAGACAAGACTATGTTTAGCGACAACACAATCCACAATATGCTCCACTCATTCCGCGACTTCTTCTTCTGCTTCTTCTTCCTCTTGTGCCTCTGCAAGATCTTTCGGGTTCCACCCCTTTGTGGGCAATTATGATGATTATAAGGCGAAGACGAAGAACTGTTGCGACGATGGCAGGCGGCAATTAGACAGGGATGATGGGGGATGCAAGAGAGAGAGAGAGGGGTGAGAGAGACTAAGGCATGACATGTGCATGTACGATAAACGTATACGATATATGTATGTGTATGCGATACATGCATACGATAAAGAAACGCAGATGCCGATGGCAGATGCGACCGCCGACAATTGCATAATTGAAATGAATTAGCAGACAGTCACTGCAGTTGCAGTCGGTGCCAAGCCCCGAAGACAGACAGAGAGAGAGAGAGAGAGAGAGAGAGAGAGAGAGAGAAGCTTTAAAGAAACTGAAAGTGACAGGCGTGTGCCAATAAGGAAATCAGCCACGCCCACAACTGACTAACTCCCACTGTAGAATGCAGATGCATCAATGTCGAGACGGAACTGACAGATTTCTGATGTAAGAAGGGGAGAGGGAGGGGCAAAACGCATAAACAAGAATTTATATCTGCTACTCATGTGCTGTGGCTTAAGATGTATCTGTATCTGTAGCTGCAGATGTATCTGTAGCTGCAGATATATGTATCTGCAGCTGTAGCTTTAGATGTAAATGTAGCTGTAGCTTCAGTTGTATCTGTAACTGTAGCTTCAGTTGTATCCATATGTGTAGCTTTAAATATGTACATATATCTGTATCTATAGCTTGAGATGTATCTATAGCTTTAGATGTATCTATAGCTGTCTCTTTGCTGCCTGTAACTTTGATGTCTCTCGCTTCCCCTACGTGTTTCTCTTTCTCTCTCTGGAAATCTCCAATTTCTACAGTCATGCAAATTTTGTTGAGTTGACAATAAAATTATTTGCATTGTTGTTACCACGGTTGTTGTTGTTGTTGTTGTTGCTGTGCGCCTATTTATGGCCTTTACCTAACAATGACCACAAAAATTCGCAATTTGCATTCGCAATTCAAGCCAAGCGGTCAAACGGCCAACTTGACTCTGGGCCAAAGTTGCTGTGGCTCTGGCCGCGTGTTGTTGTTGTTGTTGTATTTGTTGTTGTTGTTGTTGCAGCTATTGTTGTTGCAATTTGTAATTGTTGCCGTGTGGTGGTGTTTTGCCAGTGCCGGCAGCTTTTTAAGTTGCCCAAGCAATTGACAAGCCGCAGCCAATCAATTTAAGCTTTAGACATACCCTGCATGCAACGCAAATCAGGCTGTGCAATGGGAGGTTTAGTTGAGATGCTAACTGCTAACTGTTTGCTATCTCTTTCTATTCGTTTATAAATTGCAAAAGAATTTTCAAAATAAAGAGATAAAAGTCAAAGCTGGCTTTACAGGGTATGGGTGGCAGCAGCTCACTTTAATGGACTCATATTATCTTCCTCTCTTTCTCTCTTATTTGCATATTGATAACGTCGATAGATATATATATATGTATATTGCTGTGGCCACGTGACGTCACAATCGACGCGAGTCGTGCCACAATGCAAATTTTTAAGCAAATCTGACGCATTTTAAAATTTTCTGTTTTGTTGTTGGGTTACATTTTTAGTGTTTTTTCAACTGAAACACGGGGAGTTACCCCGTAAAATACTCTCAACCTTCAAAACGAGACAAAACATGCAAAAAAAAATCTGCGCGCGACACGCTCAAAGAAAAAGAACTAAATGAGAGAGAGAGAGGAGGAGAGAAAGAGATAACAGAGAAAAAACGCAAAAAATTAAATCAATTTCAAGTGTTTGCTTGAGCTCAATCTTAAGCTGAACTTAACACGTTGTTTTTTTTTAAGTATTTTTTAGTATTTTTTTTTTTTGCTGTAATGCCTTGGCTATGCGTGTCTGCACACGTCGAAACGTGTCTGGTTTCTGTGCGCTGCGTCTGGAATATCCGGTTGGCATTTCCATTTGTCGCCAGCAAAGAAAAAAAAGGAGTATTTTTTTGTTTTTTGCATAAAAAGAGAGGAAGGCGCTAAAAGAGAAGGATGAGAAAAGTCGAAGAAGTTGTCAGAGGTCGCAAAGGAGCTAAAAAAAAAAACGGAAGGTCGTGCAACCAGCTGAAAAAAAAAACAAGAAAAAAACCCAGAAAAAAATGTATTGACAGCCAGAAAAATTGAGAAAAATTTATTGCACAAAACAACAACAACAACAACAACAATCAATAAGAGCAGCAGCAACAACAAAGACAGCAGCAGCAGCAGCAACAAGAAACGATGGACAAGGTCAAAGCGTCAACGAAAAGTTGCTTATCAACTCGAGGGCCAAAACTCGCAGATACTTTTACAACAACAACAACAACAGCAACAACGAAAATATTTATAACAACGTTTTTCAAGTTGCAGGCGGGTTGCCACTTGTTGTTGTTGTCTTTTAAATGGTTTCATTATAAATGCATAAAAATCCACGCCATCATCGTCAGCGTCAGCATCGACATTCACTCGACTAAAGACAACAACAACAGCAACAACAACAAGAGATATAAAATACTATAAATAAAGCGGCAGCTTTTTGTTTTAGTTCGCCCGCCTTTTGTTTGTTACGCGTTGTTGTTGTTGCTGCTGTTGTTGTCATTTTTCATATGCAAATTAGTTGCTATTGTTGTTGTTGCTATTTCTTATAAATTTTTGGTTTTTTTTTTTGGTGTTGCTTTTATGTTGCGTTAATTGACCACAAAGTCGGCAGGGGGCAAAGCTTACGAAAAAAGTATCTAAGATATATGAAAATTTCCCCAAATTTGGCAATTTAATGTTGGGAAATCTGTTTTCCTTGCTCTCTACACATCTTTCTCCCACTTCTCTCTCTCTTCCTTCTACCTATGCTTTAAAGTTCTCATAGACGCTTCCTTGCACCCAGTCGCACCCAGTGCAAAAAAATAAATTTCACTTCCGTCTGGCATAAATTGTTTGTTCTGCTTTTGGATGCATTCCACGTTGTGCGCGCGCCTCAGAGTGACTAATCAATGTATGGACAAATTGCCGCATTTAGGCAATTAATCAAACTCATCTGATATATCAGGCAAGGCGAAACGCCCACAAATACGAGAGGGGGGGCAGAGGGTGGGGGCGATAGGGGAGCTGCCTCAGTTGCAAATGCTGGAAAATTGCCTGTAATTTGCTTGGCGATTTGCTGCGCATGCCTTGTATACCCTGGAAAGAGAATGCATTTTAAATGGGATATAACTCAAATCTGTACTGCATTGAAGTATATATTCTATATACATATTCTAGACTGTGACTTTTGTCATGATTTCTTCAAAGGAAACTCAAATTTTACTAATGAATTTATAGCATAAATATTAGAAGATTTTTTGCAGCTCTTTTTGCAGGGTATCTGCATGGCTGCCTGTCAACTTTCTCATGTTGTTTTTTTGCGCACTCGCAACTAATTAAAAGTCAAAATGTTTATTACGCATGATTCAATGTTGTTGTTGCTTATGCTCCTTTTGCTGTTGCTGTTGTTTTGTTTTGTATGCGCGTCGCGCATGCGCTCAAATGTTATTAACCTACATTTGCATAAAAATGTTACAACAAGAGCAACAACAACAGCAACAACAACAATTCGCAGCAGCAAAAAGCGATTAAAAATTGTTTTGTTTTGTTGTTTCCTGTCTGATTGTTGACGTTGTTGTTGTTGCTGTTGCGCCTGCACATTTTCTACAATAAATTATTGTAATTATTTTCAAGTTTTCCTCTTCGTTATTTTTTTTATTTTTGCATGCAAATTGCAAATTAGTTGACAACATTTTTCACACGCTTTTTATGCGCAAATCGGATGTACAAAAAGCGAAACATTTAACCCTAATTCGACACTTGACTTGTTGTTGCTGCTGGAAAATTTTGTGTTCTTTTGCAGCGCATACATGTCGTATACACGATATTCGTGTTGCATTGCGCAAGCTTCGATTGATGATGTTACGGCTTCGTTATGGTCAAAGAGATCATCATTATGAAGCTGTGGATGCGCTTCCCCATTTATTATGCGGCTTAAAGAGCCGCTAAATGCTTTTCAGCGCTGCGCATCGAAAATGTTTAACAACAACAACAATTGCAACTGCAGCCTGCAACTGCAACTGTTGCTGCCGCTTCTGCTGCATTGTCTGCTTTATCTATCTTTGTTCGCTTTGCTTGTTCGCTTACGTGTTAACAAAATGCAAGCGGAATTGTTGCTGCACGCGCCCATTACGCGTTGTTGTTATTGTTGTTGTTGTTGTTGTTGTTGCAGCAGCAGCAGCAGCAGCAGCCGGGGCGCAAATTAGTTAAGCAAACGCCTAATGAATGTATTTTTTGTGCTGTTGCTTTTGCTTTAGCGTCTGTTACCTCTAATCTTGTTGGGAATTATGTAACGTTTATAGGAGAACAAGCTATATAATTTAAGTACATGCATATTAGGAATGCGAGTCGATACGTAATACGTAAATTGATAGGGTAATGCTAGAGTAAGACTAAGCTTATCATATACAATATGATATTTACTTCTTATTTTGTACAAACTTTCTAACTTAACCAAACTACACAATAGTTTACAATGCATATATCAAAGAAAACACAATTTATAGGGTATTTGCACTGCATAGCAGCCAGTTAAAGCTGTCTAGCTCGTTAACTCTTTAACGCGTAGCTGGCATCAAAATTTTTATTGCCTACTTTTAGGCTGCGTGCGAAAAAGAAAAACTCTAAATTGTAATTACAACTGAAGCAAAGCAAGCAATGCAAAAGAGCAAGCTTAAAAGAGAAGTAGCACGCTCTTAGCAGCTTACACACACACACACACACACACACACACTACACAGAGTTGCCAACAAGTGTTTTGTTGCGCCTAACAACTAATTAAAATGGGAGTACGAACTTTTATGGCTTAACTAGCGGAAAGTCTGCAAAGAGAGTCTTCAAGAGAGTTTTAAACTCTCCCTCTCTCTCTCTCCCGCTCTCTCTCTAGCGGCTTGCGTAGTGTTTTCTGCTGTTGTTGTTGTTGTTGTGTGTAGATTGCCTGTTGCTTCATCGACGCGACGTTAGCAACGGTTACCGCAGCAGCAACAAAATGCGGCATCAAAAACAATTTGTATACCCTGCACTCGGTAATGGTGTTGCCAGTGGTATATTGAGCGGATTGGAAATAGGGTATAATTTTGTTATTTGTAACAATTTTATTGAAAATAATTTATTTATAAATTTATTTTATTGCTTAGTTAAAGGTAACTTATTTATTAAAAACAAATGGAAAATTCTGCAATATTTTCGAAAGGGAATAGCATGGAAAAATTATCAAAAAATTATTGATTAATTGATTGTAAACAATTTTGATGCTAAATCAATCAGGGATTTAAATCATTTACATAATGTACATTCTTAACCTGAATCGGATGGATGTTAGCATGAAGCTACGAGAATTAAAAGGTGTTAAGGGGTACTCGAGTTTTAAAATGTTCACGTCTAGAAACCTTATCAACTGGAAACTTAAATTTTAGTAATTCCTACTGCAGATCAAGAATATATATAGGCTGGCATATGTCTTTTTATATTAACACACTCGTACACCCAAGCCATATTGGATTGCACAATTACCTGACCGCATTATAACACACACAGTCTGTAAGAGAGTATCATAAAAAAAAAAAAAAAAAAAAACATCGATACGAACTAAAGTCGACGCATTTTGTTGCTTTAGCTGCGGCTTTTTCCAGCCACTTTGGCGTTTGCTTTTTGCACTAACTTTGCGTATTATACAAGTGGCTTCTCTCTCTCTCTCTCTCACTCTCGATCACTGCCACTTTTATTCCCCTGCCTCTCTCTAACTCTCTCTCTATCTGTCTGATTTTTTAGCCAATTTTTTTCCCTTGGCAGAGTTTAATAAATAAGCGTTTTCCAAGCTGTGTTCATGTAATGAAACTTTTGGCGAACTGAGCCACTGTCAGAGTGTGTGTGTGCGCGTGTGTGTGTGTCTGTCTGTGTATGCCCAATGGGCAGAAGTCTTGATCTCTGTCTTGCTTAAGCCATCCATCGGTTGTCTTCATCGTTGCGCTTCGGCGGCTTCTGCTGTTGATTGTTTCTTGCTGCTGCCATGGCTTTTAGTGTTGTTGTTGTTGTTGCTGTTGCTGCTGCCTCTTACTCACCTCGACTCTCTGTGCTGTATAGAGTTGCGCTCTCCACCTGCACCGAGCTGATTGTTATGCCCTGCAACTATGTGCAATAGGGTATGCTAGTTTTGTGGCACAGTAAGTGCATGTGTAACGAACTCAATTCGCTTTGCTTCTCCTTTATTCTACACCTATGAAAACACTTCAAGAGACTTCTTTATCTATATAATATGCAGCTTAAGTTTATAATAAACTGTCCCACTGTATACCAACAAAATGTTAGATATATTTATAAAGCAGAGTTAAACGTTTTATAAAGAAGAGTTCATTGTACACAGGGTATCTGCAGGTAGACTATGTGCAGCTGAAGCGCTTCTTACACTCGTTGTAGTTGTAGTTTTCTTTGTCTTTGTTGCTGCTGCCGCTGCTGCTGCTGCTGCTGTGCTACAATTAAGTTTTACTTTATGTTTATTGCCTCTGCTGGCGTTGAAGTTTTTAGTTGCTTTTTTTCCATTTTCTCAGCCTTTGCCATTCATGCGTTCGTCGTTCGCTTTACACTTGCCAGCTCACCTTCGGCAGCGGCAGCGGCAGCGGCTGATGTTGCCTCTCTGCCTCTTCCGCGCTGCTCTCTCCCACTGCCGGCCTCTGCCGCTCTCTGCATGTTGGCTCTGGCTCTGGCTGTGGCTGTGGGGCAAAATTTCATTTGTCGTTTTGTCAGTTCAGTTGGCTTTTAAACATTTACTGCAACAGTTCGCGACGCGCTATGAACAGAAAATACTGCACAGCAAAATACTAAATACTGCAAAAATTCAATAAATATTTCCAATAACATTAATAAACAAGTTATGCGCTTTTGTTGTTGTGAGGGGAAATGCCCGGAGAAAACATAAATAAATAAATATTTTTTTTTCATTGTGTGTGAAATCTTTTTTTGTTTTCAAAATGGCTGCCGTTTGAGTTGCGTGAAAACCAAAGAAGGCGAAGCAGAAGATACGCAATAAAGAGAAAAGTGCAAAAAATTTAAAGTAAACAATAAAACACAGAGCAAGAGAGAGAGACAGAGAGAGAGAGAGATACTTAGATAGATCGTTTTGCTTGCGCATTGCCAGGAAGCACTTTGGGGGCCAGGCTGAACGGTTAACGGTAAAAGCCAGTCGCAGCAGAGTCTCAGTCTCAGATTAACGTCGAAACACCTAAAGGTCAGCCCAAGTAGCATGGAAATGCCAGCGACAACAACAACTACAACAACGGCAGAGCAAAGCAACAACTACAACAACAACAACGACAACTGTGAAAAAATTGCAAAAAGGAAGCTGCCATGAAACCAGTTTGACAACAGCGCTCAAAGCGAATGCAACAACAACAACAACAACAACGACAGCAGCAACGACAACTTGACAACAGCAACAACAACTCGCACAATAGCAAAAGCAACAAACAAACAAATGGGAAAAGCAAACAAGTGTGATTTATGTGAAAGTGAATTGACACAATTACTGAAAATCTTCGACTTCAAGTCCAAAATTGCAGTTACTTTTTGAAAAAAAAAAACAGAAAACAAAAGAAGAAGACAGAAAGAGAAAGAAGAGTGAGAGAAGGAGAGAAAGGAGCTTTTGAAGTGTGTGTGACTCACTCGATATCTGCCAGGATCTTGAGCGTGTACAGCAAGTTAAAGCTAAGCAAAGTCTAACTAGAGATGATGCTACTATCGGCTCTGAAGCTGGGTAAGCTGGAGATGGCATATAAAGCGAAAAACGATAAGAAAAACGATCTTTACAACTGAACTAAACGATAAGGGGAATGATCTTTAGCAATGCACTAAACTATATTCACTATACATTAAAGCTCTGATATTTAAGTATTTATGAAAGTGAATGAAAAGATATTCGTCTTTCCACACAGCAAGCTTAAGTTTATTTTAAAGATGTTAAACTAAGGTTAGGTTAGACTAAAGCTTAGATATTTGAGTAGTTTACTTAAAGGATAAACAAGAAGATTAATTAAGAGACTCTTTTATTTCACAACGTGGGGCACACTTAAGATCAGCTCTAACTTAATAGAGATATTCTTACAAGAAATAAAACAAGACAGAGAGAGAGAGAGAGACAGAGCGAAAAGAGATCACAAAAACTTCCATTCAAAATTTCTTGTATTACCTTTTGTGTTAAAGTACTAAAAATGCCGTTGGACTTGTTTCAAATGCTTCGATTTGAAGCACACATTTTGTGGGCGTTCCTCGAGACTGAGTCAGACGGCAGTTTCACCTGCCTCAACATGGCCAAGTTAAGAACACGTGTTTTTTTGAAAGTCTCGCCCCGTTGGAAAATTTGCATAACAATTTGCCAAGTGCCAAGAAAATGCAAAGAAAATTACACAATTTATGGCCATAAAAAAACACGATTGGACGAGCGCAGATAATGACAATTTGTCAGCGCTCTATGTATGTGTGCGTGTGTGTGTGTGTGTGTTGTGCCACGCCTTTTTCTGCTCCCAATTGCAGGCAATTTTTGTATAGAAAAAAAAAAACACTTTGCTTCCGTTTGCGCCAATTTGTTGTGAATGTGTGGAAAATTATGAAAAGAAAGCTTGAAGAAATTGTGTAGAGAGGGAGAGAGGGAAAGAGAGAGGAAGAAAAAAAGAGAGAGAATGTTAACAACAAGCATAACGAATAACAGATGCGCTTACAAGAGTTTTAGTTAGCTTAACCCAAGACATTAGACAGGTTAAAGAAATCCTCTAAGGTTAGGTTAGTTAGTTGGTATTTCTGTTGGTATTTAGTTAGTATATACCAGCTATTCTGTCTCTTTGAACATTTTCACGCAAAATGGCATAACAAAAGCCGCCGGCAAAGTGCGCCATGTGTTTGGGAAAAGGCAAAGAAAAACTTTCTATTTTTTTCTCGCTCAATTTTCTTTTTGCTGCCTGCAGGCTGCGGCGTCTGTGGCACGTTTCGTCTGTTGTTTGTGCAACGTGTGAGAGAGATGCAACAGTCAGACAGAGACGGAGGGTGGGGAAGAGGAAAACTGAATGTCTTGTCTTGTGTTGTGTGTGTGTGTGTGTTTGTTGGGGGCGTTGCTTATTTTCACATGGAAAATGCGGGCCGCATTTGTTATTGAAAATTGGCTTATCAATTGAAAGTTTTTTTCCAACGTTTTTTAGCTTTCCCAGTCTGCAGGGTATATGGGAAAATGCATATTACTTTGAACCAAAAAAAAAAAAAAAAAAAAAACTGTGAATGTTGCGCTTGGGAAATCTATGCGAGGCTCGTGTGCAGTCACTTTCGCTTTGGCCGTTTCGATTAACCTTCACTTTATTTACCGCTTTGTTGTTGTTGTTGTTGTTGGTTTTCAATATTCATATTCGATTCTCGAACTCGAGAGAGCTTCAAGTGGCGCCTACTCGAGTACTCGAATTATTGAAGCACCCACAAAGCGGGTACTCAATGGCTAACACGCTGCTTACTCATCGCTGCGAGTGAGTGAGTGTCTGTGTGTGTGTGTGTGCTTGTAATTGTTGCATAACTCGCCCACAGCACACGAGCGGGGCAAAAAAAAAAAAAAATATTGAATAAATAAAATATCTCAACGAATTTCATCTTAATTGGGGTTACATTTTGAGACTTTGGGTTTGCATAGACAGACACGTGCAGACATCGAGAGGGAGAGACAGAGCTGTGCGTATAAAGTCATCAGCTTGTCAACGATTTTTGCACTGTGCCCCCCCCTGTGTTGCCCGCCCCCTTCTGGTCCCTATCCGGGGGCGGGCGCCTTGAGCTCGGTCTGAGCTTCCATTAATGTTCAGTGTCGAATTGCAGTGATTAACCTTGGCTGGTTGAGTCTTTAAGGCGATTTTCGATACGTCGTTTTGGGCTAATTACGGTGCGGTATACCCTGTAAATGTGGGGTATGTGTGCAAAAGTGTTTGAAGTTGAAGGTCTGTGGATGTTTATAATTTTGCTTAAATTGTTATAAATTTTATGGAATAAACCTAAGTTTAAGAAAAAGATTTAATGTAGTTAATTTGTACATTTTATAGGGTATTTTCAAGTCAAGCACATACTTGTTCGCTGGTTAGTTTGACACTTAATATATTTCAGACAGTTTGGAGCACCTTGAAAACAAAAGACTTAGGCAACGAACTTGAACCCAAACAATTTGTAAATTTTACTTGTATTTTTTTTGCTGACATTTCCGTTATTTTTTTTTTTTGGTATTGCTTTCAGGCAACGGCAGTTCTCCAGCCCAGAATTCGACACGCAGCATCAGCCCGAACAACTCGACAACCAACAGTCAATTCAGTTTACAGCACAACAGCTCCGGCAGCCTTGGCGGCGGAGTAGGTGGTGTAGGAGTAGGCAACGGTGGAGTTGGCGGTAGCGGCGGCAGTGCCTTAGGTAGCCCCAACGGCATTGTAGGTGGAGGCGGCGGTGGTGGCAGTTGCACACCCACATCGCTGCAGCCACAGGTGAGAAAGACGCACGCGCGTGCTCCCTCCAAACCAAATCCAACTTAATTCTGATCTTTGCCTTTGCAGTCCTCGCTGACGACATTCAAGCAATCACCCACTTTACTGAACGGCAACGGATCACTATTGGATGCCAACATGCCCGGCGGTATACCCACGCCCGGTACGCCCAATTCCAAAGCAAAGGTAGTTATCTCATTTGACTCCAGTTGCGTCTTGTAGTAACATCTCTCTCTCTCTCTCTAAATTGCAGGACAATTCGCACTTTGTGAAGCTCGTGGTGGCATTGTATCCCTTTAAGGCCATAGAAGGCGGGGATTTGTCGCTGGAGAAGGTAAGCAGAGACTAAGGGACTATTTGTATATGTATATAATATATATATCTTCTATATTAGAATGCCGAATACGAGGTCATTGACGATTCACAGGAGCACTGGTGGAAGGTTAAGGATGCAGTGGGAAATGTTGGCTACATACCCAGTAATTATGTGAAACCCAAAGCCTTGCTGGGTCTCGAACGTTACGAGTAAGTGCAACCAGTTTCAACCAGTGTAGTCCATGTATTGCCGGCTGACTAACCTTGCCTCTTTGCAGATGGTATGTGGGCGACATGTCACGTCAACGTGCCGAATCCTTGCTTAAGCAGGGCGACAAAGAGGGTTGCTTTGTGGTGCGCAAGTCATCGACCAAGGGTCTCTACACACTATCGCTGCATACCAAAGTGTTAGTAGAACTGCTTAAGTAAAGGTTTAACTTATTAACTAATTGATTCCTCTTCCATGCACAGTCCCCAATCGCATGTTAAGCATTATCACATCAAACAGAATGCACGCGGCGAGTATTATTTAAGCGAGAAGCATTGCTGCGAGACTATACCGGATCTGATTAACTATCATCGCCATAATTCGGGTGGACTGGCATGCCGCTTGAAGTCATCGCCCTGCGATCGTCCAGTGCCACCGACGGCAGGTTTGTCGCATGACAAATGGGAAATACATCCCATGGAGTTGATGTTAATGGAGGAGCTGGGATCGGGTCAGTTTGGTGTAGTGCGCCGTGGCAAATGGCGTGGATCAATCGACACGGCCGTCAAGATGATGAAAGAGGGCACCATGTCTGAGGATGATTTTATTGAGGAGGCCAAAGTGATGACCAAATTGCAGCATCCGAATCTGGTGCAGCTCTATGGTGTCTGCTCAAAGCATCGTCCCATCTACATTGTCACCGAATACATGAAGCATGGCTCACTCTTGAACTACTTGCGCCGGCATGAGAATACATTGATTGGCAACATGGGCCTGCTGCTCGATATGTGCATACAGGTTAGCAAGGGCATGGCCTATCTGGAGCGTCATAATTATATACATCGTGATCTGGCGGCGCGTAATTGTCTTGTTGGTTCCGAGAATGTCGTGAAGGTGGCAGACTTTGGCTTGGCCCGCTATGTGCTCGACGATCAGTACACAAGCTCAGGCGGCACCAAGTTCCCCATTAAATGGGCACCACCCGAGGTGCTTAACTACACGCGCTTCTCCTCGAAGAGCGATGTGTGGGCATATGGTAAGCAGCTCAAGATTGACTACTGTCTACAGCAACTAATCCATCTCAATCTTTTTCCGCTTCAGGCGTGCTCATGTGGGAGATCTTCACCTGTGGCAAAATGCCCTATGGCCGCCTAAAGAACACCGAAGTTGTGGAGCGTGTGCAGCGCGGCATTATACTAGAGAAACCAAAGTCGTGTGCCAAGGAGATATACGATGTAAGTAGTAGGAACTAGTGTTATAAACTATGATCTCTTATTCATTGCAATTCTTTCCGTGCAGGTCATGAAGAAGTGCTGGTCGCATGGGCCCGAGGAGCGTCCCTCGTTCCGGGTGCTCAAAGAGCAACTGGCGCTGGTGGCTCAAACGCTAACCGATTAAGCAGCGGACGCATATGCGGATGGAGTATGAAGTAGAAGGAGGATGATCTGGTATTGGATCACGCACTGATTAGCACACAACATAAATGATAAAGTTAAAAGTACCGAAAAGGAAACGTAAAGAAAGAGAAACCATAAAACTAAAAACTAAATTAAACTTATAAAGAGCTAAAGTTAATGATATGCGCATAACAGTTGGCATTATTAAGTTAAGTAATGAATCAGCGAATCGAAACGTACATAATATTTGTAATATGTACTATATAAACGCAAAGGCGGTGGAAAGCGAACGGAAATTGTTCAGTTAACGATATTATTCACTTAAATTGCATTAACTGTATTAACTATAATTGAGCTAAAGCTGAGCAAATGATATCATTATGTTTATAAATATATATATATATATTTATATATACACTTACTATATACATATGTATGCCAGACAGCAACATCAACAACAACAACAGTAACAACAACAACAACAAAAACAACAACTATTTGCATATATAAATTATAGTAAACTGTAGTTAATAGTCAAATTTTTTTTTTACATTTCATAACGATGACGATGAAGATGCTGATGATTATGATAATGATTATGATTACGATACGATACAAGATAAACAATACAATACAATACATGATACTATGCAAAAAAGATATATATATACATATATATACTGTTTATTGTGCTTCTTTTAAGTGAAACATACGCAACATTACGATAAAGGAAAATTCGTAGAGTTAAGCAAACTGATTAAGCGTAAAATTAATGTTTAAGCTCGAGTCGAGAAATCAGCGAATGAAAGTGTGAAAAACAATGGAAATTAGAATGAGAATGAGGAAGTGCAAGTGGAAGTGGAAGAGAAAGAGGAAGAGAAAAGCACACACAACATTTTATTAGACTAGAATTTTACGTGCGCTTAGTTTAAGTTTTGTGATTTATTGTTTAATCTCTTATTATTTTTTTCGATTCCGCTTACTTTTATTATGCATACAAATATCATTATTTTGCCTGTCTGTATCTCCGATATTGGGATACTACGTACATACATATATCGAGCGTATAGTAAGCTCTTGTTTTTTTTTTTAAATGCACTCTTCAATTTTTTTTTAATTAACACACAGAGAGCGATAGAACGATATAGAAAGAGAACGTAATACATACATATACATACATATGCATACAGATACATATATTCAAGTATATTTTACCTATTTTTATGAAAAGTTTTACTTAAATAATTTTATCATAAACAAATAAGCCGCTAAAACGCAACATAAGAAGAGAATGATAAAGAAAAACAAAAAAGCATAAAGCATTAATAAAATGTATAATGAAAATTTACAATTATTTTGTGTTCTATTTGATTTCTTGATTTATTCACAGCCGACACACACGCACACACGCCCAAAGAAAACACACGCACACACAGACACAAACACATACACATAGAATGGGCCAGACTGCACGCACAAAAACAAAGAAAAGAAGATCAAATTCGGTTTCAGAATGAACGAAAGAAAAGCTATCCGAATCCGAGCACGTAACAGAACCAAACCGAATGCAACTGAAACAAGACTTATAAAGCCAGTACTTATGAATTAAGTAATCCAGACAGACTACTACTATATAGTACATACATACAACACCAAATCAAATGCAAAGCCCGAATCAAACTGCAGAACAGAACCAGACAAAACCAAAGTAAGAGAAGAGCGAACATTTTTGTAGAGATTTTGATACCGTTTTGATAGAGACGCCCCAGTCGCTTAGTCTAAGCCATGTGTCTAGCTTGTAAGTGCAATTCGCATAACGTATCTCATACATACAAACATACCTACATACATACTATTTAACTTGAATATTGTACGTCCATAGGCCAATTTTCCCCGAATTCGATAAACTGCGCTCCTCTATAACATACGATACGATACCAATACACATGCATACAATATACTCCCCATAGATAACTAGTAAATAATAATACTATTGCCGCTTAGTTGATTTATTGCGCCTATGCATATACATACATACATACATACATATAGAACCATATATAACGATCATACATAGATCCACATTTATCGCAAGAAATCATGCCCAATACAAGAAATAATAATAAAAAATCATCAACGTGATATTGCTACATAATAAATGATATGAATAAATGGTCAAGGTTGTGTCTAAATTGAAATCGTTTGCGGGTTCCATAAGGTTTTTACTTAAGTTCCGAAAAGTATGTGCTGTGAATTTCATTTAGCTTGCATACTTTGAGGGGAGTTTTATTTAGAAATACCGTTCTTAACACACAAACCCAAACAATTTCAGATAATAATTCCATTAATTTGTATTACATATTTTCTTGAAATAAAATTTCTATTTCAATTCCATTCTATAGCTCAATGCGAAAACTGATCTCATACATGGTTTGGATTGGCAAAAAGTTTTTCACGCTCCATTTGGCACACACATGTGTGGGTGAAGGTTGTCTGTGACCGCAGCGGCAGCAGCAGCAGCAGCAGCAGCACTGAGAACGCTTGCAATGATTATATAAGAAGAGGCGGGCATTTTTATTTAGCTGCTGTGCCATAAACGGGCGGCCAGATGAGTCTTTACTCATACGATACGAATTACAGCAAATTCAGTGAGCCATTAAGCATTGCTACAGCTTGCTGGTGGGCGACTATTGTGCCGGAATCGATCTCGGTACATAAATAGCAAACTCATTTTATTTCCTAGACAATTTTTGAAAATTACACTCAAGGTTGAAACACTTGAAAAGCCGTTAAAACAAAAAGTTACCAAAACTCTGTTGGCCAAGCAAGTACCACGATGTTCTGTTAACGCGCCTACGCTTTAGCTTGGGAGGTGACTGTTGCTGTTAGTATAACAGCTAAGTCTGTTATAATTTGTGAGAGGCCACTGTTATTGGCCTGTGTATGAAAGTATTCACAGCTCTGTTAACCAATCTGCTGCTAGCTCTTTGCCTGCGCCTGCAACTGTTAACAGCAGACGACGGCACTGTTACTGCTCGCAGCGAACTGTTGCCGGCTCTTCGCCGGTGCCGAGCACAATAGCTTGCGATGCGACTGTCGCTGTTATTGTGCAGCGCCAAGCGCTGTTAGCGCCGCCTGTTAACGAATTTTAAACGAAAAGCGACAGAGCGCAACTTTGGCGCTTAGTTTGTGTGAAGCAGCGCTCGAGTGCGAAACGATTGAAGCGAAAAGAAAAAGTCATATTTATAACCGCAAAAAAGCAACGGAATTGTTTAACTCAGTAATAGCAGCAGCAACAACAAATACACCTAGTTGAATCTCATATTATTTGGCAATTTACCGCACACCAGCTCGAACAGCTGCTGTCACTTTAACTCAATTAACTGATCGAAGCGAATAACGAAAACGAACCCCCCCCCCCTCCCCCTACGCTCGCGCCGCGATTTTCGACTATTATTGCAGATGTTTTGAAAATCCTGCGCCACAGGCTGCGAAGGCAACAACAACTGTTTTTAATAAAAACCGTTAGGCGTGTGCTAACTGAAATTTTTTTTATTGTGCAAATCAAAAGTCGCCAAGTGAAAGAGGAAGAGCTGCCAGACAGTGTGCAGACAAGATACCATCTAAGTGAGTATTAAGTGAGGTTGTGGTGTAAGGGGCAGAGCACATAAATAGGAGAGAGAGAGAGAGCGTGTTGGGAGAATGAGCGGCAAGGATAACGGTTGTAATCAAGGCAAATCAACAAGACATTTAAGTAGGCGTTAACTCGCAACGTTGACGGTGACTGTGAGCATGAACGTGACTGTGACAGTGACTAGGGCTACGACTGCGACTCCTCCTCAGTGTGTTGCGTGCTGCTTGGGCTTATCCTGACCTAAAAGTTCATTGACTGACTAAGTTGGGGCAGTTGCTGTCTGTGTGAGGTCTATGGAGTCTATCGTTGTCTATGCTGACTGTATTGGCATTTCTGGTAAGGAACCCCCCACAACCAGCTCTTTGTAACAGCTGTTCCCCTTGTCGCGCTGCCCCCTACCGCATTCGATTGTTTTGTCAATGTTTGACTTGTTCTTTTTTACTTGTGGCACGCTGTAGGCTGCTTGTGCCACAAGTGGAAACAACGTGGAAACATGAAAATGCGGAAAGCTCTGAAACCGCCTGCAGGTTCATTGTAACCTCTCCAAAAGGTTGCGAGCCCATATGACATCAGCTCTATTAAGCGCAAACCGGTCGACTCGACTCATTTTTCAAAGTCAGCTCAGCAGAAAAAAACAAAAAATAAAAAAAAACTCCATGATTACCAAAGAGAAAACAACAAAAAAGAGATGAAGATAATAACAATAATAAAAAAAAAACACACAAAACAAAAGAACGGCCCAAAGCGCAAAAAAGTAACCGCAGCTCGTAGTAAATGCATAAAGTAAATATTTATCAATACTTATTGAATGATATAACCTGAGCTTAGCTTAGCCCCACCTCGGAAACGTCTCTTAGGATGGCGCGTACTTGGGCCATAAATCTTGTTCGCAACGGAAATGCGCGATCCATAAAAATTACAGCATTTACATAGGGGTACATATCGTACACTCTATGTACAAGATCTTTCGTTGTAGATCTTGGCAGCAAATCAAGTACTATGCGATTTCTTTGGCTTTCACTTGGCAAAACCGAAGAAAAAACAAAAACAAATCAAAACACGTTTAGCCCAAATCTAATTAGATCTTGGAGCACATCGAAACTAGTTCATAGAACAACAGCAACAAGTCCATGATTGACGTCATAGTTCTACAGAGTTCGGTTTTGGCTTTGGTTTTGGTCTCTGTTTCTTTATCAGTTTTGTAGCCAAACAGTTGGCTCTATACACGTAGCGACTGTTTTTTGATGTTTTCATTTGCCGGTTGTTTTTTTTTTTTTTGGGCTTGCTTCGCCTTGTTTTGGCGTTAATTAAACTTACTCGAGTTGTTGTTGTTGTTGTGAGTCAATTTGGGATTGAGACAAGACATAGAGCGCCATTTCGTGTGTGGGCGCCTTGTCTGGAGACCCATTTACGTGCCGACCAGACCAGACCAGACCAGGCGCGACTCGAGTTTTTGGCCAACTCAGCACGCGTTGTGGGCTAAAGGAAACGGCAACCGACAAGCGTCAGTTTTGTCCGCCGTATTTGGGCGTAAAAGTTGCTAACGGACGCCCAAAATGAACTCATTTTAGCGTTTTTTTCGGGCTAGTTCGCATCTAAGTTTTACGTTTAGCGACTTGGAGAAATAATTAAGCTGTCCCGAAATATGGTATTATTATTTATTATGTCTTCCAGCCATCTGGGGCGACTGACAGGGGGAACCAATTAATCTTAACTCTTCAATGGGTTTAGATTTGCCAATTCTGTTTTGGTTTACGGTGTTTCGCCATAGCTAAAATTAGCTTTTCTTTTTTTTTTTTATATTTTTTTTTTCATACTTAGTTCGTTTGTCACGCAACATTTTAAAACACATTAAAATTATGAGCTCATAACTTGTACACACACACACACACCTGTACATACACACATACATGCTTTCTTCAGAATGATATATTGAATTACATTTAATCTGTCATCTGAAAATTTTCAAGCTCAGCTTGCAACTGAGTCAAGTTTAAACTGAAATGCAAAAAAACATATGTAAGCTGGTATTCGCGAGTCTAGATCTTTGTTATAAGGTTATCTCCCTCTTTGTCTCTGTCTGTAGTTCATCAAGCTAGGTAAGTCCATTATGCCTAAGATCATGTTACCATCGCATCTGGAGCAACTGGAGCAGCTGCTGGCTGTGACTGCTTCACATTCGAATTCAAATTGCGACTCATGAATATATTCAGCAATTCTAGCTTGTTAGTTGATATCATAAATTGATGCTGACGTGCGACAGGTTTCATTGTCAGCTACTCGCTGTTTTCGTTGTTGTTGTAGCTCTCATTGTTATTGTTGTTGTTGTTGTTATTGTTGCCGTGCAAACTGAATGCGAGTTCAAAGTTGGACTAAGAAACACGGCTGCGATTGGATGTCGCATTTGCATAGAGTCATGCAACGAAAATAGATGCCAGACAGGTTTGCGCAGTTAAAAGAAAGAGAGAGAGAGAGAGAGAGAGAGAGAGCGTAGGTGTGTGTGTGCTCAATTCAAAACGGTTTCCATTCATTCACTAATCAATCGTTCAATTGACAAACGAACCGGTTGTCTTCTTGACCTACAGCCCGTTAGAAAAGGCATTGCAGTGAGGAAGGAGACGGGGGAAAGACGGGTTGCTATCTGTAGCACGATCAGTAAACGCTTGGCAAAAGTGTGGCAACACCTGGCCGGGAACTAAGCGCTGCTGGCCATGCAATTTGCTAGCTGCGCATTGCATGTGCGCCTCATTAATTTAGGCTTAAATGCAAGCGACTTGGCCAAGCGACTTGTACTTGCTCTTTTGTGGCCGCAAATTAAGATTAATAAGTCGACGGCAGGCAAGCCAACTTGCCACGCAAATCCATGCCAGACAACGAGGCTGATTCATTGAATCATCCAGTCGAGAATCTACCATATAAGGCGAGCAGCTGCGATTGATCTTGCCACGGCATGTGGGTGCAGAGCTCTCTCTCTCTCGCTCTCTCTCACTCTCTCTTCATGCGATGATGTAAGATTCGTTTTTAGCGTACACGCATATATCGTATCGTCTACGACATGAGTGCTATATGGCAACGCATATGGTGATTTTGGAGCAATGCGCTCCGACTTTGCCGAACATGTTTCAATTGCGTGCGAGGTCAGCGGCCCAAACACGCCCACTTTTTAGCCTTAGCTAACTGTATTTACATAAGTCAGAGCAATTGAATTCACGGTCACATAAGTTGCATGCTCTCGACTGGTGTGGCACACGCGTCTCGTTCTTCATTTAGCTAGCCAGTTTGTATTGCCTTAATCCCCAAGTTGCCTTTGCTCCTTCTCTTCTACACTCCTCAAGCTTTGGTTTGGCATGCAATTGTCGCTTTTAGGCCATTAAAAGTAATCGTTTTGTTGGCCAACATGCACCAAATGGGCAACATTAGCACTTTGCACGGTTTTTGGGGGCGCAACCTTGTTGCAACTGGCCCATCATCAGCAACCCCCCAACGTCATCATTGAGTCAAGTCGAAGGCGCGTCGGCTAATCGTCTGGCAGCCAATTGGGGTCGACATCGACGTAGCATATCGATTACATTGCGACGTCGCCACCTGATACCGTTGAATATCCGTTGGAGGGAGCTCGAAGTACTAGGCGAGGTATCGGCTGCAACGCCTGCTGATAGGCAACACTTTTTGGATTTCGGCTGCGATGGAAAAAGAAGGTCATAGGTTAAAGAGCCTACCGCAAAGTTATTGTTTTTGTCCCTTTACCCTTCCTTGACTTCGCTCCGTTTTGTTTGTCTTTCCCTACGTGAACAATAAACAAATCTTGACAATGGCGTGTGACAGACAGCTACCCCAGACCAGACATTTACACCCTACACCCTACACCCCACACCCCACACTCCACACCATCGACCCACTCGAATTGGCCCAGAAAATTCGAAACAAATAAATCGCAGCAGCGACGGAGACGCGGAGAAGGCCTGTTTTGGAACAATTGATTTTATGTCTACATGGAAATTTGGCTTATTGGGTTAACACAAGCAACAAATCAATTTCAAGACTTTGAGGCCAAACTAAAGTGGCCCAAAGTAGCTGAAACTGGTCTTAAAACTTACAAATTTTTCTACGATTTCATTTATAATGATCGAGTGGAAGTTAAATCTCCTTACTGTATAGCTTTCAAAGGATCTAATCAATCAGATATCATGTTTTTTTCGAATCCTAGATACGTTCTCCTTTATGAGGGTCAATTACCATTATTCATATGATTATTTATATCTCTAGTTTTTGTTTACCCAAGCGAACAACTTCAAGTTCGGAATTGCTAGAAAAACAATTCATAAGAGAATCCAACGACACATGTTGCGACAAATCAAATTTAAACATACATAATTAGGAACAAATTTTAATTTTAAGTCTTTAGTTTATTGAATACCAAAAACACACTAATACTCGTATTGAAACAACTGCATCAGGATGAAGAAAGTTAGCTTAAGTCGTGCCTACGTCACATCCTATTCCAAAACTAACAAATCTGCTATCTTCACAGCAAACGATTATCATCCGCAAGGCGAAGAGGCTCAAGAAGCGAGACCTAGGACCCTGTACACCTGTACGAAACATACGACCTCTAACTATGGCTGGCCACATTGAACAACGTCCCTGGACGCCGACGGTGCGCATAGGCAAGATTGCCGCTGAAACGAGCAATCCAGGTCCGGCAATTGTGCAGCTACCGACATTGATTGGTAAGTGAGAATAGCGAGATTACTCTTCGATCAGCTTTATTTAAATTCCATTTGCTTGCAGGAAGTAAAGTGCCGGACTCAAAAAAGAAGGGTGCTCCATCGTATACCTTTGGTCATAAGCTCAAGAGCAATGATGAAACTACTGGACCTGGTCCGGCGCAATACAATGTATCGGGCTTGCGACCCAAGGGTAGAGATCATGCACGTGCCGCCACGCTGCAGAGTCGTCCCAAAGAGTTGACAACTTTCGTGAATCCTGGACCCGGTGAATACGATGTTAATACGGCGTCTAAGGCCGCTATGGATGCCACACCCAAATATACGTTCGGAAAGAGGCCCCCACCCGACAAGTATCAGCTGATACCAGGTAAGTCAAGGCGGTTCCACAGTTACATCGCATCGCTTTGCGATTTTATTGTTGGTGTTGTTGGCGTTGTTTGAATGGTTGGAGTTGGATTCGGATTCGGATTCGGCTTGGAATTCGAAATTGGAGTTGGGTTCGATGTACATCCATACATATTGTACATATTTGATTTAGCCGTGGTTTGCATGCGCATTACTAACGTCATGGATTACGGAGAAGCATCAGTAAATCAATCGATTAATCAATCAAGTCATCAAGCCATCATCATGGATATAGCCGGAGCATCATTGCTTATGTATAAATAGCTATACCCGATTCATTAAGAAAGCTAACCCCATGAAAGTATCATCCGAGTAGCGTGTAAGTAATCGCTACCCCTCTCTCTCACTCTCTGTCTCTCATTCTCTCTGTAGCTCCAATTGTATATCTCGTTATCTTGCTGTTGCATTGCTTTCCTCTGTAGTCACGTAGATGGTTGAGCTGTAGAGTATCTAAGTCTTTAGAGAATTATCCTTGTCTTTTGCAACATACCCCTTCTTTCTTCTAAAAACTTATGTAGTAATTGTAGTTGTAGTATAGTTGTCTCTTTCGCGCGCGATTTTTATTATGAATAGGGCTGACCGACTTTCTTCTCTCTTGTATCATATTTCACAAGCAGTTTCAGTCTATGTTAAATTAAGTTATATGTTATAATGTATTGAAAGTGTTCTTTTCCATTCTCCTTACAGTTTAATTTTAATTGGATTAGCTGAGATCAATTGTATTATATTTCCTTTATGTTTCTTTAGTTTTAGTCAAAACGAAATGTGTTCTTGTTTCTTGTGTTTTATGTTTATTGAAAAAAATGTTGCTTGATAATTAAATTTATAATTTATTTTCTTTTTTTATACAAAATATTAAACATCAAACGAACCACAAACTGTAAACCGTCCGTAGGTCCCAACCATTATCAAGTGGTGCCGCTTGATGTCATTAAGCCGCGCGCACCTCGATATTCCTTTCGCATTAAGGTTAACGTGTACCTAGTTAACAATCCAGGTAACACAACTAACTAGGAAATCGCTTTCCAGTTAACCCTACGATCCACTAATTAATCAATTAACTTTACCGTTCTTCACTAATTCACCATTTTCACCACTCTCAACTCACCTCAAACCTGCATGAGAGCCACTGGTGCTGATGGTGTTCGGCTTCACCGTAACTTGTTAACCGTAAATTCCATCCTAGTTATAGATGCATACGTATACCTTGCGAGTGTGCGAGTAGTCTAAACCGATATCCGTACAAACTCTTGTTTTATTAACACTAACAGCGCCAAATAGCTATTGTCCTGAAAAGGCCACGCAATCGAGAAAGAATGCGCCACGTTTCACATTCGGTAGACGAACTAAAATCCAACACGATCTGAATACACCAGGTAATACCCGTACTCGTAATCCCTGCGGCACTTTTAGGCTAGCAATCGTATCTGCAGTCGTAGCTTTCCACCCAGGCTTAAGC
This sequence comes from Zaprionus ghesquierei, assembly GCA_018904095.1. NCBI lineage: Eukaryota > Metazoa > Arthropoda > Insecta > Diptera > Drosophilidae > Zaprionus > Zaprionus ghesquierei. Next base: position 6,324,651 of record JAEIGP010000806.1, on the reverse strand, counting down.
CTCTACTCTGTTCCCATGGCCTGGTCTCTAATGTTTTTACGGCATCTATTCCACAGCTCCTGGCGCCTATTGCCCCGAAAAAGTGAAACTTAGCAAAACGCCGGAGTTTAGTTTTGGCATCAGGCATCACGAACTACGTACTGACTATACACCAGGTTAGTATTGTGTCTAGCCTTGTAGTCTATCAATCAATGGCCAATCTGCACTATTACAGCACCGGGCAGTTATAAGCCCGAGCATGCAACCTTAGAGCACTCTCCGGCATATAGTTTTGGGTTGAAAACAAGGCACACACAAGTCAGCGATTCTCCAGGTAGGTCTTAGATGGTCAGCAATACAATGGCTGGGCTAACCCTTTGAAGCATTATCTTCTTTTTATTAGCACCCGGCACATATAGTCCCGAAAAGTCAAAATTGCATACGGCACCAGCTTACAGCATAACGGGCAAGGGCACTCATGATGTTGTCGATGCCACACCAGGTGAGTCGCTTGCGCCATTTCTTTGGAAGACCACCCGTTCTGAAGTCTGAAGTTAAGCTATTCTTCTTCTTCCTGTCTATTACAGCACCCGGCGCATACGAGCCAGAAAAATGTGTCCTGACCAAAACTCCTGCCTTCACTTTTGGCCAACGGGTTCAGATAAGCAAAACACAGGATACACCCGCACCCGGTACCTACCAGCCAGAGAAGGTGCGCCTGGATTTTGCACCAGCTTATACGCTTTCTGGGCGGCATGAGCTGAAAGTTATAAATAATACACCGGCCCCAGGCTCTTATGCTCCTGAAAAGTACCGTAGCGATCACACGCCTGCCTTCAGCTTTGGCGGTAAGCACGAGCAGCGTCTTGACAGCACTACTCCGGCACCGGGTGACTACTTTCCAGAAAAAGTACGACACGATCACACTCCTGCTTTCTCATTTGCTGGACGCCACGACATTGCCAAAGCCAGCGACACACCGGCACCAGGCACTTACGATACAGCAAAGGTTCGACTAGATCACAACCCTGCTTTCTCATTTGCCGGCCGTCACGATCTTCAAAAGCCAAGCGAGACCCCCGCTCCAGGAGCGTATTCTCCCGAGAAGGTTCGATTGGATCATAATCCCGCCTTCTCGATGGCCGGTAAACATGATCCTAAAATTACAAATGGTACTCCCGCTCCAGGAGACTATTCTCCCGAGAAGTCTCGTTTAGATCACACTCCCGCCTACTCGTTTGGTGTGAAGACCGATCCCAAAGTAGACAGTCACACCCCTGCTCCTGGAGATTACCAACCCGAAAAGGTTAGACTCGATCACAACCCCGCTTTCTCATTTGCCGGCCGTCACAATCTTCAAAAGCCAAGCGAGACCCCCGCTCCAGGAGCGTATTCTCCCGAGAAGGTTCGATTGGATCATAATCCCGCCTTCTCGATGGCCGGTAAACATGATCCTAAAATTACGAATGGTACTCCCGCTCCAGGAGATTACTCTCCTGAAAAGTCCAGATTGGATCATACTCCCGCCTACTCGTTTGGTGTGAAGACCGACAACAAAGTAGACAGTCACACCCCTGCTCCTGGAGATTATCACCCAGAGAAAGTAAGACTCGATCACAACCCCGCTTTCTCATTTGCCGGCCGTCATGATCTTCAAAAGCCAAGTGATACTCCCGCTCCAGGAGCGTATTCTCCCGAGAAGGTTCGCTTGGATCATAATCCCGCCTTCTCGATGGCCGGTAAACATGATCCCAAAGTTACGAATGGTACTCCCGCTCCAGGAGACTATTCTCCCGAGAAGTCTCGTTTAGATCACACTCCCGCCTACTCGTTTGGTGTGAAGACCGATCCCAAAGTAGACAGTCACACCCCAGCCCCTGGAGATTACCATCCCGAAAAGGTTAGACTTGATCACAACCCCGCTTTCTCATTCGCCGGTCGTCATGATCTTCAAAAGCCAAGTGATACCCCCGCTCCAGGAGCGTATTCTCCCGAGAAGGTTCGCTTGGATCATAATCCCGCCTTCTCGATGGCCGGTAAACATGATCCCAAAGTTACGAATGGTACTCCCGCTCCAGGAGACTATTCTCCCGAGAAGTCTAGATTGGATCATACTCCCGCCTACTCATTTGGAGTTAAAAATGACCCCAAAGTAGACAATCACACCCCAGCCCCTGGAGATTATCACCCAGAGAAAGTAAGACTCGATCACAACCCCGCTTTCTCCTTTGCCGGCCGTCATGATCTTCAAAAGCCAAGTGATACTCCCGCTCCAGGAGCGTATTCTCCCGAGAAGGTTCGCTTGGATCATAATCCCGCCTTCTCGATGGCCGGTAAACATGATCCCAAAATTACGAATGGTACTCCCGCTCCAGGAGACTATTCTCCCGAGAAGTCTAGATTGGATCATACTCCCGCCTACTCATTTGGAGTTAAAAATGACCCCAAAGTAGACAATCACACCCCAGCCCCTGGAGATTACCATCCCGAAAAGGTTAGACTTGATCACAACCCCGCTTTCTCATTCGCCGGTCGTCATGATCTTCAAAAGCCAAGTGATACCCCCGCTCCAGGAGCGTATTCTCCCGAGAAGGTTCGCTTGGATCATAATCCCGCCTTCTCGATGGCCGGTAAACATGATCCCAAAATTACGAATGGTACTCCCGCTCCAGGAGACTATTCTCCCGAGAAGTCTAGATTGGATCATACTCCCGCCTACTCATTTGGAGTTAAAAATGACCCCAAAGTAGACAATCGCACCCCAGCCCCTGGAGATTATCACCCAGAGAAAGTAAGACTCGATCACAACCCCGCTTTCTCATTCGCCGGCCGTCATGATCTTCAAAAGCCAAGTGATACCCCCGCTCCAGGAGCGTATTCTCCTGAGAAGGTTCGCTTGGATCATAATCCTGCTTTCTCGATGGCCGGTAAACATGATCCCAAAATTACGAATGGTACTCCCGCTCCAGGAGACTATTCTCCCGAGAAGTCTAGATTGGATCATACTCCCGCCTACTCGTTTGGAGTTAAAAATGACCCCAAAGTAGACAATCACACCCCAGCCCCTGGAGATTACCATCCCGAAAAGGTTAGACTCGATCACAACCCCGCTTTCTCATTCGCCGGCCGTCATGATCTTCAAAAGCCAAGTGATACTCCCGCTCCAGGAGCGTATTCTCCCGAGAAGGTTCGCTTGGATCATAATCCCGCCTTCTCGATGGCCGGTAAACATGATCCCAAAATTACGAATGGTACTCCCGCTCCAGGAGACTATTCTCCCGAGAAGTCTCGTTTAGATCACACTCCCGCCTACTCGTTTGGTGTGAAGACTGAACCCAAAGTAGACAGTCACACCCCACCTGGAGATTACCCAGAAGTAAGACCGATCACAACCCCGCTTCCCTTCCGCCTCATGCCCCTGGAGATACTCCCGCCTACTTTTGAGTTAAAAATGACCCCAAAGTACCATCCCGAAAAGGTTAGACTCGATCACAACCCCGCTTTCTCATTCGCCGACCGTCACGATCTGCACAAGCCCAACGATACACCTGCTCCAGGCACTTATTCTCCTGAGTCGGTGCGACAAGATCATAATCCTGCCTTCACAATGGCTGGCAAACACGATCCGAAGGTCTCAACCACAACTCCAGCTCCTGGAGACTACTCACCTGAGAAGACACGACTGGATAATACACCTGCTTACACATTTGGCGGCAAATACGACCCCAAAATAGACAATTATCATCCCGCGCCATGCGACTATGCGCCTGAGAAAGTACGCCTTGACCATACACCCGCCTACACAATTGCAGGTCGTACGACCATTAAGCATGTGAACAACACTCCGGCTCCGTGCGACTACAGACCCGAGAACTGTCAGCTGGATGGAACGCCAGCCTTTACGTTTGGTATGAAGCTGAAGCGGGAGCATATCAGTGATACACCAGGTAGGTGCAGGGGACTGCAAGTATGACCAGATAATTCTGCGAGATAATTGCACTACGTGAATTTTAAATGTTTTAGCACCCACTGCATATGAACCAGAAAAGCATGTACAGCACACTCCAGCCTTTACCTTCGGCACTAAAACTGAGATCAAGGTCTCCACCGATGCACCCGGTAATGAAACTGCCTCAAGTGCACTTGCTAGCCCTCTCACCTAATATATGTACATCTATGTCTGTTTGCTTTTGCATCTTGTTGCCATTTCCCCCTAGCTCCCGGACATTATCATCCAGAGCAGTGCAAGCTGGATAATTCGCCAGCATATAGTTTTGGCCTCAAGACTTTGCCCATGCCCCCCATAGCAGGTATGTACCGCATCATCTTTTTAGCCTGCATTCACAATATCCTATGCTTAGCTGGTGCCGGCTATGCCATTTTTTATTGGAAACTTAAGATCGGGAATTGGAACTTCCCAGTTTTTTTTTTCTTACGCCATATCAAGCTTGATTCTGTATGTTTTGTGTATTTCATGTTGTTTTTGTCCACACATACACGACTTTTCTTCACATATTCTCGGTGCTCTGGCCTATGCATATCTATCTTTTCGTATTCCTGTATATATTCGTATCTGAACACCGCCCTCATCTAGAACCTAGAGGTGCATACATTGAAGATCGCATCTTGCAAAGACGTGAACGACGTCTCGCCAGTCCCGGTAAGCTCTATTCAACACTCACCATTTCATCCCGACTGAGACATTTGTAATACGCTTCAGATATAGTCCGGTAGAGAGAGATAGCGACAGAGCTATATCTTTACATGATGGCAGCTAACTAGCTTACCATATATAATCTTAGTTATAAGCATTTAAAAAGCATTCGATATGCACGACTAGACTTGAACAAACACAGATCCATGGATTAAGACCAATTGTTTAAACTGTATTCTGATCCGATAGAGCTAAGAGCTTAGCACATTCGAGGAATTATGAAATGGCTTTTGGTAACGGGATTCCTAATTCTTTGGCTCGTGTCCATGCTGGATGGTACTCGCTGTAAGTTGGCCATTGTTATAAATGTGTTTATGCAGTATTAGGAGCTTCCGTTTTGTTCTACCGAACGCCTGCAGTTGTGCCCAACGGTTCGTGTCTAGTGCACAATAAGTACAAGCATGAAAGAAGCTGCTCGGGACCACTACGCAGTTTTTATGCGTTCCATCGCATCATATTGAACTGCGTGAGTGTCACCACCAATTGCCCGCGCATTTACGATGACAACGAGTTTTCCTCACTTAGGAAGTGCCTATATGAGTGCGGTTGGTACATGATAATCCGTGTGCCGAATAACGACACCGAAAGTGGAGCTGCTGACGGGGCTGATGGTGGAGGGGATGGTGATGGAGGTGAAGGTGAAGGTGGAGATGAAGGTGGAGATGAAGGTAGAAATCAGAAAAGGAGAACAAGAGACAAAGCTGCACGGAAAGCTTCACAGAAAGCTAAAAAATTAGGGCGACTAAAAACTAAGCAACCTAATTTGAATTAAATAAATATCGGGGATTTGTTTTTATATTTAGTAATATTGACTCTGTATCGGATGAAGCGTAATGTTAGGTTCTTATTTACACCAAAGTACACACACACATACACACACATATGTACACGTACCCGCACACAGTGTCATCTCTCTGTTAGAAGTGAATTTTGTCAGGCATCTCGCTCACTTTTGGCTCTAATTGCAATTTGCACACACAGTTCGCAACGCTGGCAACGAGATTGGCGACGCTATCACAAGCAACGCCAACAGCAGCAGCACCATCACAACCACTACCAGTACGACGGTCACCGTGCCGAACAGAGCAGTCAATGGACTTAGCCGGCAACTGGAGCAGGATCAGGAGCAGGAGCAGGCAGTGGCAAGCACCAGAGTCCAAAGCACAAGCACAAGCACCAAACACAGCAGCACCAGGAAAGTCACCAACAATGGCACTATCAGCACTGATCTAACACCTAAGCCAAACGCCACAATGACGACTAACACCACGTCAATTGTGAATGTAGTCAGTGGCGCACCCTCGTCGGATCAATCCCATTCCGAGCAACACAAAGCCGTGCACCATGCGGAGCAGACGATTGCTCAGCTCGGTAATCTAAAGGTAGTTGCTAAGGGCACCGCCGATGCGAGTGCCAGCAAGGTGGCTAACCAGAGCCGACGCATTGTGGTGCAGAGCGACGGTGCCATTGTCAGCAGTGGCCAGTCGACCAGGTCTAGTACGTTCAAGTACGCTGTGGAGGCAAGCAGCGTGCAAGAGAAGATTATCAGGTATGAAATTGCGACAGTCTCACCGAGAAGTGATCTACTCGTTTTGTGTGTGTCTTTTTTTTCCAGAACCACCATCTATCCACTACTAACCCAGCCATTCGAACAACCCAACTTGTCGCATTCCATATTCATTCATCACATGTCCAATCAATAACTGATCTATATCTATTTTCTGTGCAGCTCCTAATGTCTACAAGATACCGACTGTCTTGGGCGGCAGCAAGGAGGGTCCCATTCGTTCGGCGCCTGCCTATTCCATGGCCGGACGGGAGCATGATTCCCAAATACCCACGTTCATATTCCCGGGACCGGGCTACTACGATGGCGAATACACGGTGACAAAGAGCAAGCCGCCGGTCTATTCGATGCGAGGCAAATACAAATACTTGAGTGATGACAACAAGCCCGGTCCAGGTGCACACTGTCCCGAAAAGGTAACCATCGTAATCATCGTGTTTCAACTATCCAACTATATCCTATGACATTCGAAAAATAACTGGCCCACAGTACTGGGAGAAGCGATCAACGCCCTCGATATCCTTTGGCATTATCCATTCGAAGTTCGCAGGTAGACAGGGCGAATATTTATTATCGGAAAAGTATTCGCGTTGCCTTCGGGAAACTCGACCAGACAGGGACTATCCATAGAGTGGACTATCCTAGAAAATCTCATACAAGCCTGTTGAATATCGAAACTAAATCAAGCAAAATTAATACTAAAACTATTTATCCAAATTTCTCCTATACTTAGTTTTCCATGTGTCTCTGTATTTTCTCTCACTAGGTTAATTTGTCGCAAATGCCCTCGTACAGTTTCGGCATTAAGCACTCCCCCTATTTGGGACGTCTGAAAGAAAAAGAAGATTGCGACTTTGGATTTTCAGGCATCTGTTGAACGACACAGCTCTGAATTCGGATCTGTTCCTAGCGCTGCTCAAGACGGTCTCTCTCTCTCTCCACAAATAAGCTTCCTCACCCGGCGTTGCCAACCGAATAACTCAATTGCAACAGCGCTCTGGTGGCTAGATATCCATCTATTGTAGTACTAACCGTAGATTAACCAGTTAAGACTTGATATTTTTTGAAATCGACCTATGATGTAAGCAAAAGTGTTAAAACTGTTTAAATATATATACCACATCTAATTATATTATACTAATGGAGAATGCTTGTTTTATTCTCTTGTTGTTGTGCATTCCATACCACCATTTTATTACGATGAATATAATGAATATTATAATTAGTTAGCAAAAGACTCTGGGGTTCATAGAAGTTCCACCAGGTGATTTGAACTTATACAGGGACTATTCTCCCAAAAAGTCCAGATTGGATCATACTCCGGCCTTATCGTCTGGAGTTAAATAGGACCCCATAGTAGACAATCACACCCCAGCCCCTGAAGAGTAGGTTAGACTCGATCACAACCCCGCTTTCTTATTTGCTAGTCGTCACAATCTTCACAAGTCCCACGATACACCTGCTCCAGGTACTTATTCTCCTGAGACGGTGCAGCAAGATCATAATCCTGTTTTCACAGAGCAGTCGAAGCTGGATAATTCGCCAGCATATAGTTTTGGCCTCAAGACTTTGCCCATGCCCCCCATAGCAGGTATGTACCGCATCATCTTTTTAGCCTGCATTCACAATATCCTATGCTTAGCTGGTGCCGGCTATGCCATTTTTTATTGGAAACTTAAGATCGGGAATTGGAACTTCCCAGTTTTTTTGTATATATTCTTATCTGAACACCGCCCTCATCTAGAACCTAGAGGTGCATACATTGAAGATCGCATCTTGCAAAGACGTGAACGACGTCTCGCCAGTCCCGGTAAGCTCTATTCAACACTCACCATTTCATCCCGACTGAGACATTTGTAATACGCTTCAGATAGAGTCCGGTAGAGAGAGATAGCGACAGAGCTATATCTTTACATGATGGCAGCTAACTAGCTTACCATATATAATCTTAGTTATAAGCATTTAAAAAGCATTCGATATGGACGACTAGACTTTAACAAACACAGCTCGATGGATTAAGACCAATTGTTTAAACTGTATTCTGATCCGATAGAGCTAAGAGCTTAGCACATTCGAGGAATTATGAAATGGCTTTTGGTAACGGGATTCCTAATTCTTTGGCTCGTGTCCATGCTGGATGGTAGTCGCTGTAAGTTGGCCATTGTTATAAATGTGTTTATGCAGTATTGGGAGCTTCCGTTTTGTTCTACCGAATGCCTGCAGTTCTGCCCAACGGTGCGTGTCTAGTGCACAACAAGTACAAGCATGAAAGAAGCTGCCCGGGACCACGACGCAAGTTCTATGCGTTCCATCGCATCATATTGAACTGCGTGGGTGTCACCACCAAGTGCCCGCGCATGCACAAGAACAACGAGTTTCCCTCACTTAAAAAGTGTCGATATGAGTGCGGTTGGCACATGAAAATCCGTCTGCCAAGTAACGACACAGGAAGTGGAAGTGGAACTGGAAAGGGAAAGGGAAAGGGAGGGGCAACTGCTGGAGCGGCAACTGCAGGGAATGATGCTGAAAAGGCTTAAGGTAGAGATGGATGTCAATAGGAGATGAGAGAAGAAGGCAACGCTGCAAGGAAAGCCAACAAATTAGGGCCACTAAAAACTAAGCGACCTAATTTAAATTAAATAAAAATCGTGGATTTGTTTTTATATTTAGTAATATTGACTCTATATCGGATGAAGCGTAATGTTAGGTTCTTATTTACACCAAAGTACACACACACATATGAACACGTAACCGCACACAGTGTCATCTCTCTGTCAAAAGTGAATTTAGTTAGGCATCTCGCTCACTTTCGGCTCTAATTGCAATTTGCACACACAGTTGGCAACGCTGGCAACGAGATTGGCGACGCTACCAAAACTAACTGGCCCACAGTACTGGGAGAAGCGATCGACGCCCTCGATATCCTTTGGCATTATCCATTCGAAGTTCCCAGGTAGACAGGGCGAATATTTGTTGTCGGAAAAGTATTCGCGTTGCCTTCGGGAAACTCGACCAGACAGGGACTATCCATAGAGTGGACTATCCTAGAATATCTCATACAAGCCTGTTGAATATCGAAACTAAATCAAGCAAAATTAATACTAAACGGAATAACATAACAAAAATCCACGATCTCGTATTGACAGACCGCCGATTAAAGGTGCAAGAGAAAGCTGAGATAATAGTCACATCAAAAGATCGCGTTGGTCATATCCTGGATAACATTTTGGACATGAGAAAGCTATCAGCGCGATGGGTGCCGCGTAAGCTCACCCCGGACCACAGCGCAACCACTTCAGAGCAGTGTTTAAACGCAATCCAAAGGAGTTTCTTCGTCGTTTCGTATCAGCCGATGAAACATGGATCCACTGGTACACATAAGAGACCAAGGAACAGTCGAAACAGTAGACGGCCGGAAAGGTGATGGCCACCGTTTTCAGGGATTTACAAGGTGTGATCGACTACCTGAGAAGGGCAAATCGATCACAGGGCAGTACTACGCCGAATTATTGGGCCGATTCGGCACGGAATTGAAGAATTGAAAAAAGTGCTCTTCCACCATGATAACGCACCGGTTCATAAGTCCGCCCTCGCCAACGCCAAATTGGTCGAATTGGGCTACGAACTACTGCCCCATTCACCGTATTCTCCAGATATGCCCCGCGCGACTTCTTTCTGTGTCCAAACTTGAAAAAGTCACTCGCCGGACAAAATGATGAATGAACTTTAGTCGAATGAGGAGATCATCGCCGCCACGTAGGCGCATTTTGCAAACATCGAGAAAACGGATTTTTCAGACGGGTTACAGAAATTGGATCATTGCTGGGTCAAGTGTATCGAGCTAAAAGGAGACAATGTTGAAAAATAAATCACCACTTTTCCAAAATTTTCGTTTTTCTTTTCTAGGCTAAGTACTTATCGGATCACCCTCGTACTAACCGTAGGTTAACCAATAAAAAATTGATATTTTTTTTAATTTTACCCATCATGTAAGCAAAGGAGTTAAAACTATTTAAATATACCACATCTAATTATGTTATACGATTAATGAGGAACGCTTGTTTTGTTTTGTTGTTGTTGTGCACTCCATACCACCATTTATTACGACGAATATAATGAACATTACAATTAGTTAGCAAACGACTCTGGGGATCATAGCAGTTCCACCAGGTGATTTGATCTAGTTCTTTGTTATTTCGATTTCAGCATGAATGCACGATTTGCCCTGAAAAAAATGAGAATAGAAAAATTATTTTGTATAAACTGAGAATGGAATAACCCCAGAAACTTACAGTGTCATGCTTGATTTCACTCTCGATAATCAGATGCCCACGAGCCATGCCAAGCATGGACTTGTACTTGGACATATCCACTTTGTGATCGTTGGCGCAGATCTTCTCCTCGCTAACGGGGCAGCTGGATGGAGCACCGAACAACTTGAGCATATCCTTGGCTTCGCTGGGTGCCTGATCCATGGCGGCGCACATATCCATCTTGCCCTCCTTCATGACAATGCCGTCCTTGTGCACCTTGAACTTGGCCACAGCCGTGGCAAATGCCTTGTTCATGAAGCAACCCTGTGGCACTAGCTCGCACTTTTTGTTCAGCTTGACACTGAAGCCATCCTCGACGGTGATGATTGCATCCTCGCCGGCGCAATTCTCCAGCTTCACTATCTTCGCCTTGTAGCCGTTCTGTAGCCGAAAGTCGTTCGTATATCATTCCAATTTCTCTCACCCTATCAGTAAATTACTTACACAAGCCTGAGCCACCTCGAGGGCCATACAGCAGATCAGCAGTACAACGAAATTCCGCAACATTTTCCGAGTTTAAAATGAAAGCACACCAGTGGGTTTTGGTTCCGCTTCCGATTGAGGACAGCTCTATTTATATGCCGTCAAAAGTTGAAATTTTCGGCTCTTTGGACTGCAATTATTTGCACATTAAGTGGAACGATCACTGATCGTTCAGCTCAATTGCAGCACTGATCACTGGAGCCCCGCCAGACAGCCAGTTGGCCCATTAGGTCGGGCTATATATTAACCGTAATAGTTGGCCATTTTTAATTGTTGCGGAACATTAAAGTTGCACCGGTATTTGATATACGTGTAGATTGCGACGATAGCTCCCTTCATACGGGAAGGCAATAAATGGGCCGCGAATGTATACAAAATGTCATGCAACCCCAACAATTATACAACTTGTTCGCCGACTAATGAGATCTCATTAATATTTAAGTGTGTGTGAGTGTGAGTTTACTAATGCTGCGAAAGCTTTTTATTTTAATCAACAAAGTTAGCTATATTTATAGAATGTATTTAATTTTGAGACAATCAGATTTCTATATCACATTATTTTTTTTTTTTTATTTATTAATCTGAAAGTCACTAGGAATCGTTCAGTTTCTTCTGAACTTAACCTAATGTGTAGCTTAAAAGATAATGTTATGGCTAATGTTCCTTAATTATAATATATACAAATGTACAGTGGAGAGATTATGCTATCTTACGTGTAAGGAGTTCATGGGAATGCATTCTCTTGAGACATCGGAGGGAAATGGGGTCGACAAGATCAATCGCCAACGTGTTTGGCTGGGCAGTAAGTCTGTCTGCATATCGGCTGCTGTGGAAGTTTATTTGGGCTCCCAGTGGGACAACTTTTAGGTCCCTTTCGATGACTCGGTTGCTCACATACCAGGGTAGCCCAGATGCATGTCGTGCCGCTCGCGATTGTACTTTAAGTCTATTGAGCTGAGTCTTGAATGGCGTAGGTCAGTGTTGGACCTAATATGGCTTTTATTAAAACAGCCTTAGTGGCCATATGGAGTTTGCTTGAGTGGAAAAGCCATTCCAGCTTTTTCAGTTTCTAACTGCCGTGATCTTTTCTAGTTTTCTGATTTTTCTTCCCCCAAAAAGTCTGTTAACACTGCATAATAGGTTAAGGCTTTCTTTCTATTACTAAATGATTGAGAAGCGCGTTTATCGAAATAAAGAACATCGATTATGCTGCAAAAATATTGCAACTTTTGTTTAAAAAAACTTAAAGTCTACTTTTGGGTGTGAATTAAGGTGTGAAACATGCGTTTTTGTAAATGCCCAATTAAATTGTTAACTTTCCGTTACAAACTCACCACACTCACTGCGCTGCAAAGCTGTCTGCTACAGCACGCAATGCAGGCAGCACTTAACCGCATTTAGTACACAATTCGACAGTGTGGCAACGCCACGCGAAGTTTTACCGCAGCGCCGCCACAGTTCAGTTTTAGTTCAATTCCATTTCACGCGCCGTTCAGACGTCTTCGCCAACGGACTCGCTCAACACTCGTGCGCTGCGAGCTCAAACGCGGCTTTTTTTTTACTTTTTGTTCTCTTCGAAGACTGCATCAGACTGGCAGAGTCCCCAATTCATTCTATTATTGAGATTCAATAACAAATAAAGTGGGAATACAAAAGAAACAGAACAGAGCAAAAGCAAAAAAACTGTTCAAACTGTTGTTCAGCTGACAACGCAATTTAATAAGTGTATTGTGTTTGTTGTGCGAGTGAGAGACGACAAAGTAAATTATTTAATTCAAAACGTAAGCGTTACCCCCCAAAGAAAAACACCAAAATAAGTTGCAATTAAGCATATTTTGACATAAGAATTTTGTACCTTATTATGCCGAAAATGCGAAAGCCAAGTGGATCAAAGTGTTCGCCAGCTCACAAGCCATGCATCAAAATGTGCTAATGCGACTATATAGCGAGTATATATGAACTCACATACATATATCAAGATAGCAAGGTGCGAATTCGAGTGAGAGACTTTGGGAGAGTGTGCAAGGGAGAGCCACAGGTGGTGACAAAGCAGGCAAATTCAAAGCGATATTTTAATTCAAATGGGAAAACTCAATGTGATTGCGTGAGTGTGTGTGTGTGTGTCTCTGTATTGATGTCTGCCAATGCCGACGCTATTCAATCGTTGTTCAATCTAGCTGAAACGTTACTTTTTTTGGGAGACTCATTGGAGTGCCCTAGGCAACACTCTCACTCTGGCATTATCTGCTGACCTCTCTGGCTGTGTGTGTGCGTGTGTCTTGTGTGTATTGTTATCAAATTTGGCTTTCATTGATAAGTGCTTGCGTCAGTGTGCGTGTGTGTGTGTGTGTGTGTCTATATGTTTCTAGAAGACAGAGTGAGAGAGAGAGAGAGAGAGAGGGGGGAGAGAGACCTACCCAACTTGGATACGACATTGGTATTTCATGCGAATCGGGAGAGTGGCAAGCCCGGCACGGCCAGGTAACCAGGTCGTGATTCATCGCACAGTGACTAGTTGTTGTCAGCGTTGTTTACCGCTGTCGATCTTGTTGTTGTTGTTGCTGCTGCTCAAAATTGCGGTTAACGGTAGACAACGTAAGCAGCTGACTACGTTGACGTTTGTCTGTTTGTCTAACGCGGCATCTCTTAATCATCAACCGCAACGCGCTGCAACAAGTTGTATCTGTGAGTTCGAGTGTATCTATTGGCTTGACTTGCACTGTCAGAATGCCAAAAAAAAGGCTGCTCCATTCTTTTGTTCTTGGCTCTCACAAACAACTTTCATAAACCGGTTAGCCCGTTGCCCGTTGCCCGTTGCCTGTTGCCTCTTGCCTGCTTCAAGATAATACCAAATTTTGTTTGTTTTATTTTCGTTTGCAGCTCCAGCTGCAGGTTCTCTCTCTGTCTCATTTTTTGGGAGGGGGGGGCTATCAAATGAGTGCGTAATAAAACAAACGAATTTTTCATTGATCAATAAATGAGTCAGTTGGCTTTATTCGCGATCGCTGCAGACGCAGATACAGATACAGATATATAAGATACACGATACATGTATCTATAACGTATCTGCGTGTGAGTAGCTCCATTTGGGTCAGCTCCACAATTGCTTCACTCTGTTCGATTTGTTTATGAAACGCAGACGCAGAAGGAGGAGTCGTGGGATGGGGTGTAGCCGGAGGCACTTGCTCCATTTGTCCATCAACTGCGACGGCTTCAAACGAACGCTAATTGCAGCTGCCCGGAAAATTGCAGCAGGCAAAACCAGAAATATGCTTGAAGGCGTCGCAGCGAGTGGAACAGCTCTTCAAAGTGTTAAATGTTGTGATAAGGCGGAAAATCAATAGAACCGCCGCCCGCTGCGTGCCTGAGCGGCCACGGGCAAACACATGGCCAACACCTTACGCTAACGAATTGCAACTAACGGTTAATGCGCTATCTCCACATTGTATCGAACTTGTCTCTTCTATACCAATAGGGTATACTACCAAGCGACAGCTGCAGCTATCTTTGCGTAAATTTATTCGCATTTAAGTCCTAAATCTCTTTCCGAAAAGAACTGGAATTCTCTTGTGGCTGCCGCCACAGACTTGCCACAAGGCATAAATAAGCAAAGTGACCTGCCACAAAAGTGACGCACATTCAACTCTGGCATACCCTATATGTATGTGCAGCTTAAGCTCTTTGCTAGGCAGTCAGAGCTACCCCACATTGAGACATTACAGGGTAAGCGAATGACCCAAGCAGCGGGCCAAAGTTTCGCTCGTAGAATACCAATTTTCGGGCCAGGCCAGGCCATTCAGCTTGAGCTTCACGCTGGGTGGGCGGCAAGTGGGCGCGGCTCAAAAGGAGACTGCAAAACCCAGGTGGGGGACGGGAGGAGGGGCAATTTTAAGGTTTCGCAGCCATAACTCATGCAGATACTAAACAAAGCTGAATTTGCACGTGGCTTTCACCTTGCTCTATTCATGCTGTTTATTTAGCAAGTTCTCTCAAGTTTTCCGGTCGTAAATAACCCTCGCCCAACTTCAGCTTCAGCTTCAGCTTCTTTTTCTTCTGCTGCTGCTGCTTAAGAGTCGCAACTTGCGCCTTGGCACGCAACAACAACAACAACAACAAGAACAATAAAAACTTAATCTGTTCTATGAAAAGGCAGCGCATTCCGCATTTCCGCCTGCACTCCGGAAAATGCTCTTGTACGTTTTGTTTTTTTTTTTTTTCGGCTGACCCAGAAACAAATCGGAAAGCTCAAGCAGTCCCGATATTACGCGAATTATTATTAAATATTTATTTACATACATATATGTTGTTAAAAGAGAGCGCCGTCCCCAATTGAGGCCATTGCCAAGTAATGAAAAGTAAATACGAATTGGAAGCGGGAATGGGAATGGGCAATGCAACCACAACCAATTGATATATTGAGCTACAGACACAACTATTTAGCATGGGGGGGGGGGCTTGAGGGGTTTAGGGGGCATGAAATTTAGCAATAATATTTGTGACTGGCTTGTTTACGTACAACTCAAACAAGTCAACAAACAAATTGTCGCTGCCTTCGATCGGCCTTTGCCAGCTGCGCAAAATGTGGGCAAAGTGCCAAAAATTTCTTTAAGTGTTTTTCTTCTTTTCGCTTTTCTTTTTTTTTTTATATCAAAAGTCATCTAGAGAAAATAACATACGATTAATAAAGCTCACAATGGAAATCGAAAATCGTAGGCAGAAAAAGCAACAAGTAGAGAAAGCCACAGTCATGCAGACGCGACCTCAGAATACTCTGTGGCTAATTCTTAAAAAAATTTATCACCTTTTAATTCGCTTTTTCGAGGGATTTGAACACGACTTCATTAATTTGAAATCAATGTCAATTGCTTATGGTTTATCCTATTTCAATATCTAATTTCATATCTCCAGCTCTTATAGTTCCAGGGATACGATGGTTATACCTCTATTAATGCTGTTTTGGATTTAATTTATAATAAATAGGGTATAGACTGTATACTAAGTGGTTTCTGCCACGCCCTCCACGCAGCTTACGAGACATCTACGACCCTATAAATTATATATATATTCCTAATCAATTTCAATAGGGGAGTCGAACTGGCCATGTCCGTCTGTCCGTCCGTCCGTCTGTCGCAACGCAAACTAGTCTCTCAGTTTTAGAGCTATCTTCATAAAACTTGGTATACATGTTTATTATTGCTGCACGCTGTAAATAAGTCGCAACGAGCCGGATCGGACCGATATATCGTATAGCTGCCATAGAACCTATCGGTCGAATTTTGTTGTTTTTTAAGATATCGCTATGAAACTTTTCCGATACATGTTTTCCTTAAATCGGACAGATATATCATTAAGCTACCATAGAACCTATCGGCCGATTGAATATGCGGAGTAACTGCAATGGTATAAAACATTGTTAGTAGCCTTTCATTCTTGTTTCTCTTGCTTACATTTCAATACAGCAAATATACCCTTTCTGGTTATACTAAAAAGTATCTTTCGCTAAATGGTTGGCTAAAAAAAGAGACAACAATTTGAGACAATGTACGATGGGCATGGTGGGTTGCATAAGTGGCAACATGTGTACAACATAAGCTCGTCGCAAAGTGCTTTTCCATGATGCATCCATGAGATACATTTTCAATGTGTGCGTCGGTCTACGCGTCTGTGTCTGTTTAAGTCATTAATTTCACTTTAATTCGCATGAAAGTTTTGCGCAACTTTCCTTGCAATTATGTAAAACCGGATT
The DNA here is from genome assembly GCA_018904095.1 of Zaprionus ghesquierei. NCBI lineage: Eukaryota > Metazoa > Arthropoda > Insecta > Diptera > Drosophilidae > Zaprionus > Zaprionus ghesquierei. The sequence goes on along the minus strand of JAEIGP010000806.1, from coordinate 6,307,849 downwards.
AAGTTAACAATTTGTTGCCTGCGCTTCTGTTTCGTTTAAGCCACGCCCCCTGCCCTCCGGATATTACCGCCTGCTTCGCTTTACTTTTTGTGCTGTGCGCTGTATCTATGCGATTCACTTGAGGCGCCAATTAATGCTAAACTTATCTGAATCTTAGCGCAGGCACTTAGATAGGCAAACACACACACAAACACACACACATACACGCTCGCATACTAGACTATCGCGCATTGCGTAACACATGTAAACAAGCTGATAAGCCGCCGAGTTTTGCCGTGTATATCTGCCAGATACAGTATCTCAAGCGAACCCGCAGTTATTGTGAACCCGAAAAAAAGTCTAAAGAAATGCAAGAAAAGAAGCTGAGAAACTGCAGATAACTCACGGCCTTTATCGACTCTGACTCTTGCGGGGGCGTGGGCTGGGCGGAGCTGAGCTGAGGCTGGGGCTGGGGCAATGCAGCAGCAACAGTCGTCGCAGCAGCAGCAGCAGCAGTTGCTGTCGCTCTTGTCGCTTTGCCTTGCCAATCTATCAAAATGCAAAGTTTGTTTTCTGTTTTTTCAGTTACAGTTTCTTTTTCTGTTTCTTTTTTTCTGTTGTTGTTTATGCAACTGTCTTGCAGATTAGCTGCCCGCTGGTTCAGAGCGCTGTCATTGTTGTTGGCGTTGTTGTTGTTGTTGTTGCTGCCGCAGGCGGCACAGCGTTTGCACTTCAAGAATGCAACAGACAGCAGGCCGCCCGCAGCCCCGCCCTTGTGGGCGTTGCCAGCGCGAAACAATCTGATAAATTGCACAATCCAACTCCCTGCTGTGTCTGTGTACGAGAGTGTGTGTGTGTGTGTGGGTGTTGCACTTGCGGCACTGCACTGCAGCCTGCCACACGGCCCACTCGTGTTGCTGCCAACAAGAATTTTCACTTACTTTGGGCCATATATCAATATCAATATCAAACAATTACTCCACATTTCCGCTCTCCAATCCCCCAATCCCCTGTCCATTGTTTGTCGATCTGGCAGCATTAATTGCCATGGAGTTGCCAGAGAAAGCATCGTTAATTAATTAAGAATAATTAAGCCTAACTCGTATAATGTGTGTCAAACATTTTCAATGGGCCCATTTGGCCAGCCAAATACTCACAATACACTGCGAGAAAACAGTTGCAGCTTTCAAGTGCAAGAATAGAGAGGAAGTTGCAAGAACCTATGTGAATTTCTTCTAGATTATGTATAGCATTCCCAAAGATTGGATTACTCGCAATACTCAAGGCAAGCCTACTTTAAATTGCCTTCAAATTTCTCCCAGTGTAGACATCCATTTGAAAACTAAAGCAAAAATGTTGCCTCGACAATACTAATTGCTCTTCTGGAGAACTCACGCCCCCCACGCATAGCGACGCCTAACTACGCCGACTAATGAATTAGATGTTTTGGGAAGGTTCTTCATGCAAGTGGGTAGGTTCCTCAGCCTAATTTCGTCATCATTAAAGGACACGCGAATCGCGTCATGCGCCGTCATCATAATGATAATGATTTCCGCGTAAGAATCCCCTAAAATTAAATACTTAAGCTCACCTTTAATACGCTATAAAAACAGTTGACTATAGTAAATTGCAGCATGTATTGGCCATATTATTATTAATTATGCTTTACCCTATTTGATAGGCTATAAATCTATAACTAGGCATAATATAGCCAACGATCTCATTAGTTAGTAGACCCAGGTTGGGGAAATTTCGAAAGAACTTCGGCTCAACCCATCCACAGTCAATCCTCTACGCTCTCTACACTTTTTAGTGTCTCTCATAGCATAAGGCCTACTTCTAGTAAATTTGGTAGATCGCCTACAGATTATAGTATGCCAAAGAACCCACACTCACTTTGGGCATTCGCACATCTTGAGCTCCCAATCTATGACATCCATCCACTCGTAGCTCTCTCTCTCTCTCTCTCTCTCTCTCTGCAGTCTGCTGAAGCCCCACTTCACCCACGTTTGGAATTGACAATAGCTAACCATGATTTGTGTGTTTGCTGGAGCGCAACGCCCGCACTTTTTGTTGCTGTTGTTGTTGTTGTTGTCGGTCTACCAATCTGTCAATCTTTTCAATCTTTTGGCCACATTGCAACCGCAAATCGTTTGTTGCCCCAAATTGCAAAATATTTTCAATTTGCGTGCGTTGCTCACAGTTTTTGAATTTGAAATGAGCTAACTTCCAGCTAGCAGGCGGATGGAGAGGTGAGATGGGTGGGGGGTGCACTCCCCTCCTACCTCTCTCCAGGCATGGCAAATATTTCCTCATATTTTTGGCTGCATGCACTTTTGGCCACAAGCCAGCGAATTGTTGCAGTTGCCATTCTTCTTCTACTGCTTCTGTTTCTGCTGCTGCCGCTGCTTTGCTTTGCTTTTCTTTTCTTTTTTTTCTGTTGCTTAAGCAGTTTTTCCAATTAAGTCGTTGCAATCGAGAGAGAGAAAGACGGAAAAAGCACTTGACTTTCACAGGGGTCCAAAGGTCGCAGACGTCGACGACGACGTCGTTCTGGCGAAAGTCATTAATCTGCCTTCAGCACAGAGCTTGGTCTAGCCAGCAGGAGGGGGAGGGAACGAAAAAGAGAGAGCATCGAGTTGCCTATAAAAGAAAAGGACAAAATGTGCGACAGTTTTGCGTCCAGACAATTTCGGAATTGCAGCCGTAAAGCGATGACATAAAATTCAATTTGTGCAAAAAGTGTCGAAATTAAGGGAACAAAATGAAAAGAAATGGCTGAAACTGGATGAGGGTCAGCTGGATAGGCAGGTGGACAGCTGGACAGTTGGATAGCTAGATGGGTGGATGGGAAGGCAGCCAGCGTCGCG